>JAUPFV010000005.1:266626909-267826909 GCA_036936605.1 Limnanthes douglasii subsp. nivea | reverse complement strand
TTTTTAATTGAAAAGGGTCGGTTTTTGTAGATGCCTCATTAAAACCTTCTCGCGCCACCGAGTTAGGAAAGAGTACACCCCGACCAAAAGTTCGTTTACAGAGATGGTTGCAACAATTAACAAAGCTATTCCAAGTAATTTTTTAAATGTTCAATGTTCCACGGGAGTCTCAGCATACGCCTGCGCTTGTCCTGCAAACGGTATGTTCCACTCTTAACCTGCTCAACTACTGAATATGGCCCCTCCCATTTTAGGGAAACCTTACCGAGGCTCTTATCCTTGGTGTGCAGAAAAACTCGCCGTAAAACTTTGTCCCCTACTTTGAACTCTCGCCGACGTACTTTGGACGCGTATCGACTTCTCATCAGATCTAAAGTTAAGCATCTGGCGTCGTCGTTTTCACTTTCCGTATAAGTGCCGACCCTGAACGATGGAAAGATTGATTCTGCTGGGGTGACGACATCCATTCCATAGACTAAGGCACAAGGAGACTCTTCCAAATTCTTTTTGAGCCCGAAAAAACATTGCTTAATCCTATGGGTCGTGCAAAAGGTCTTCATCTCATGGCTATCGAATGGGGGTCCGTTATCCATGGTGAGTCTCTGAGGCACCCCAAATCTACAGCAGATGTGCGACCAAATGAATTTGATGACATCTTTGGTCTTTGTAGCCGATAATGGCTCTACTTCCACCCATTAGGAGAAGTAATCCACAGCCACCACGATTGTGTGCCTCCCACCGGATGCCATTGGAAATGGTCCGACGAGATCGATTCCCCATCGATCGAAAGGTAAGCTTTCAGATATAGATTCTAAAAGGGCCGCGGGAATGTTGATCGCATTCGCGAATCTCTGGCAGGTGTTGCATGTTTTCACTATCTGTTGTGCATCGGTCGTAATTGTTGGCCAATAAAACCCGACGAGGAAGATTCTTCTGATTAATGTTTTGTAACCACGGTGAGCCGCGACCTCCGTTGTGTAGTTCGGATACAATTATCTGTGACTCGTTTACTCCCAAACATCACAGCAAAGGCCGGTTAAATGCTTTTTTGTATAAAACGTCGCCCAATAATATGTAGCCTTGGGATTTGTTTCGTATTTTTCGAGCTGCTAGACTATCGCCTGGTAGTTGTCCCTCGGCTAGGAAGGCAATAATATCCCTTCGCCAATCCGAGATAGTTACCGAAGACACCTGACAGGCCATTTCTGGTCGGTCATCCAGCTCTCTCCTCCATATGATTGATGGGTTTTCTTGCTCGGTCACCCACAGGTAACTGTTTGAGCATGAAGCCGATGCTAGCGAATCGACTATCATATTTTCGGTCCTCGGCACATGCTCATATGTTATCTTGGCGAAAGACGCGGCTAAAACTCCTAGTGCTGCTAAGTACTGAACCAGATGCTCTTTCCTAGCCTCCGATGGTCCCGAGGCTTGATTGATCAAAAGTTGAGAATCACTGATAAGGCGCACATGTGTAGCTCCACATACATGCGCTAGTCGCAAACCGGCCAGGACGGCCTCGTATTCGGCTTCATTGTTCGAGGTTCGAAAACCAAATCGGATTGCCTGATGCATACTTATGCCCGTCGATGTAACTATCTGTACGCCTGCGCCGCACCCGTTGACGTTTGAGCCACAATCGGTTCGGATAATCCACTCATCTGGTTCGGTCGATTCATGTGGTGGGTCTTGGTGCGGTCGATCAGAATGGAATTCCACTATAAAATCAGCCAGAGCTTGGCCTTTGATGGCTGTCAACGGCTCGAAGTTGATGTCGAAATCGCCTAACTCAACCGACCATTTGGACATTCTTCCCGACATGTCCGGTTGCTGAAGTACGTACTTTAGTGGAAATGCGATTCGGACGATAATGGGGTGTGCCTGAAAATATGGTCGCATTTTCCGCGCCGCAGTCACCAAAAGTAGAGCCATTCTTTTCCAATTTCAAATACCGCGTTTCCGCGTCAAACAGGCTTTTGCTTACAAAGTATACCGCTTTAGGGACCGCCCCCGATTCGCTGATCAGAGCCGCACTTACTGCAAAATCCGAAACCGATATATAGAGAAAAAGAGTTTCTCCCGTCAGAGGCTTCGTTAAGAGGTTCAGGGAGGATATATAAGCTTTGATTCCTGAAAAGGCTGCATCGCACGCCGGCGTCCAAGCAAAATTCTTGCCATTTCTCAAAACCTAAAAAAATGGAGCGCACTTGTCAGACGAGCGAGAGATAAAGCGATTCAAGGCCGCGAGGCGCCCGGTTAATATCTGGACTTATTTGATATTCTTAGGTGGTGTCATCCTCCATTTCCCGTTCTTCTTTTTGACCAGGACGGGATTGGATGTCCAGAGTGTGTAATTGGATTCTTTGATATGCCCGACACTGAGCATTCATTCGATTTCTTTCATGATGATTTCTGTTTTTTCCAGCGAAAAAGCCCGCCGCTTTTGTGAAATGGGTCTGATATTCTTGTTGATGGTCAGTTTGTGGATCACATGATCTTCTGGGACTCCGGTCACATCCTTCGAATACCACGCGAATAAGTCTAAATTTTCCGGTAGCAATAACATCAACTGTTTCTTGAAGATCGACGACAATTGAATTCCGATCCGCAAAGCTTTTCCTTCGGTGAATTGGTATTTCTCGCACTCATCGTTGGTCGTTAAAAAACTGGGAGCTTCTATAGGATCCTCGACGGGCATTGACCCAAAGGGAAGCCCCATTAATTGCTAGTCCCGCGCTGGCTCCATCTCATGATCCGTTTTAGGGGCCAAAGCGACTCGGTAGCATTCCCTGGCTGCTTTCTGGCTGCTCCGCACTACTCGCACGTTGTTCCCGACCACGTACTTCAAACACTGGTGAACCGTAGAGGTTACAGCGTGCATTCGTGACAGCCATTATCTCCCAAATATTGCATTATGAGAGGCCGTTGCGTCTACCACGACGAATAGCACAGTGACTTCTTTTTTAAATGGTCCGCGGCCAAGCTGAATAACGCCCTCAAATTATCCAACTACGTCGGCTGCCGAACCAGTAAACCCTAAAATAGTCCGATCCGAGCGTGTAATGACTGGTGGTGCCTTGAACTTGGCGAAAGTTGATGCAAAAATTATGTTGGCCGAACTCCCAGTGTCAACCAAGATGTGTCGGACCTCTTACCCCGCAATGGCCGCTCCGATAACGACAGCGTCCTCATGAGGTCCGACGTTATCCCTCATGTCATCATCGTCAAAATACAGAATTGGTGAAGGATTGGTTTTCGAATGGGGATAGGGCCGAGCTTCTAGCTGAGTAGCCAAGTTCACAATATGTCGCTTTCTGGAGGAATGCGTGATTCCTGCCATAGAGTCACCTTCAAAAATAGTTAATGATTCAAAAAATAAACAAAGGTTTCTCACACTCCTGTTACTCTCTGCAGCCTCCTCCTCGATGACCCCGATGATATTATGATTGATATCTGGATCTAGATACTCGATGGAGACATCGAAAGGGTCGGTCACTTCGGAAATTGTCATGGTTGTCTCGGGTTTTGGTATTGTCACGATTTCTTTCAATGCAGCGCCCTACCGTGACTTCTTTTTTACGTACTCGAGAAGGTTCCCGTGCTCTATCAGCATTTGTATCTATTTTTTTAGGGTAATGCAATCCTTGGTATCGTGTCCCACATCTTCGTGGTAGCGACAATACCGGTTGTTCCTGTGCTCCCGAGGTGTCGGTATGGGGAAAGGCCTTCTCTACATCCCATTTTTCTTGGTTTTCTCATAAATGGAAGAGACACATTCTATGAGGTCAGCAAAGTAAGCGGGTCGGATCCACTTATTAGACATGGGTCGCATGACCATTTGGGTTGTCGACTTCGCTTTCTGGCTCTGAGAGCCAAGGGCTTGACTAACAAGGACTGGGTCGGCATAATTGTGCTGATTGGCTAGACCTTCTGAGCATAGTTAGATTGAACCGCTTGTTTTATGACGACCGACGCTTGTGCACTCTGCTGAATTTGGTGACCGCTTGCTTCATCGGTCCTGGCAACAATCCCAAGCGGTATACCGTTAGCGCCACGTTTTCGTCGCAATGGTCCAGGTCGGTCTTAGCGTCAATAAAGTGTCTAGTGTAATCCCTGAGGCTCTCTCCTAGTCTCTGCTTACAGTTCATGATCGTATCCCCATTGGCTCGGAAGCTTTAGCTCCCGACGAAATGCTGACGGAAAATCATCCAGAACATCCCGAAGTTTTTGATACTACCCTGCGGTAGACGGTTGTACCACTTCGATGCCCGGTCTTTAAATGTCATTGAAAACGCCCGACACAAAAGCTTATCATCGTTGTCGAAGCTCACCATAAAGTTTTTGAATGCTTCCAAATGGTTATCTGGGTCCCGCTTACCGTCATATTTTTCTAATTTGGAAATATCAAACCTATTCGGGAGATGTCCCGACAATATTTCGTCAGACAAAAGCGAGGCTCTCCAATTCATTCCGAATCCGAACGCACCGCCCTCGGTTTGAATCCCATACAGACCTTTATCTCCCGGGCTGATGAATTGGCTGCTAACTTGGTACCCTTAGTTCTGGCTGTTCGATGGTTGCTACTGGGCCTGAGGCAGGACCACCCGCTCTTCTCTACTTCCTGTTTGCACTTCTTCCTTCTCGAAAGACACCGACATCCTTTTCTCAGAGCTACCCTTTTTGAACTTGGGAGAGTCAGAACGAGGCATCCTGTTTCGCCGAGAGTGGCTCTTCTGCGCACGCTTGTTCAATCTCTCCTTACGTCGGTACACTTTTCCTGACGAATCGTCCAACGTTTCGTTCATAGAGATCCCTTGCTTATCCTTGGTGTACGACCCTGTTCTCCCATTTTGCCTGTCCTCCGGGCGAGATTCCCGATAATATCTAACGGGACGGGCGTCGATACGAGGGTCAACAGTCTGGTAGTCTTCGCCGCGGTTGTCTACGATTGGTTCTTTCCCTTTGGCTTCTCGGGCCCTTTTATCGGCTAATTCCCGCTCCTTTTCAGCGTTTAGCCTTGCGATGTCTTCCACCAGCTATCTCCGAGTAATGATGAGGATCGACCGCTTGTCCCGACCCTTCAGGTAATATTCTCGACCCGGTGCTTCCTCACTTTCAGACACCAAAACGGCTCGGATTACTTCTCTCCCGACCCTCTCTCTGATAGCTCGGTCATTCATTCTTTAAGGTCAGATTGCGATTTGAATAGAAAAAAGATTCCTTTTTGGTATCACGGATTCCTACAGACGGTGCCAATGATGAGAGAATAAATGACAAGAGAATAATATTGGATGTTGAACCTGATGTGACTATGATGTGATTTTCTAGAGAGAATATTCTAGAGAGAGAAAGTAGAAAGAGAATATTATATCCAAGAATTGTCCCTTATACCAAGAATAATGGGTCTCCTTTTATAGTGGGGAAAGGTGGACCCATTAATGTCCTTGGTGGCCTTGCTTTATTTCTCTTTTAGTCCTTCATAAAATACTTTGTTTACACATGATCCTCTAATAAACAATAAATAATGTAATAGACATATTAACTTCCTTCTATTTACAATTGACTCCTATTTATTAATATTGCCGAATTGATCCCTTATCAGAGTATACAAGTAATTCAACCTAAAGATTAAAGATTTTCCCCTTCTTCAATATATTTCTGATGGATTATTGCCTCCGGATAAGCTATGGCAAGGAAAATTAAACACAAGGCTCATGGGTTTTTTTTTATTATAAGAGAGGTTCTCTATAAAAAAATCCTTTAGCAGACTTCTCCTGTGCTGTCTGGGGATCGAAGAATCCCAAGTCGTTTTGTCCAAACTACACGATGGAGAAGAATCAACACATTGTGGCTACAGGGCACTAACCTGGAGGGTTTTGTTGGCTGGATACTATTGGCCATCCATAATGGCAGATGCTAAAAAATGGTAAAAACGTGTGATCTATGTTAAAGGTATGGCAACAAAATTCATATCCCAGCAGTGCCTTTGGAATCTATTTCTGAGCCAGTACCTTTTGCTCGTTGGGGACTAGATTTAGTTGGGCCTCTACCAATGGCGTCCGGAGGGTGCAAGACTATTATTTTAGTTATTTATTACTTCTCAAAATGGATAGAGGCAGCTCCTCTAGGAAGAACCACTTCAAAAGCTGTCATAAAGTTTATCTTGTCTAATATATGTTGCAGATTTGGGATTCCTCAGAAGATTACCACAGATAACGGGCCACAAGTTGACAACAAGGATATGGAGAATTTATATGCCTCCAGGAGCATTCAACATTGCTTCTCTTCTCCTTTCCACCCACAAGCAAATGGCCAGGTTGAAGTGGCAAACAAGACTATTGTTTCCGGATTAAAAAAGAATTTAGAAGGCTCTACAGGGAACTGGCCAAGCTATCTGCAAGAAGTGTTTTGGGCATACCGAACTACTCCTAGGGCCGCTACACATGAATCTCCTTTTGCCTTGATGTATGGGATGGATGCCATTACTCCTATATAATCAACCATACCTTCATACAGGGTCCACAACTATTGTGAACAAGCCAATGAGATGGCAATTAGGAATCAGTTGGACTTAATAAAAAAATGAAGGGTTTTGAAGCACCTATGGAATATCGAACATCTCAGGTTATATCTAGAATAAAAGTTGTGTAAATATTTACTTGTTAAATGTCAATGTAAATATTATGGAGTATACTTTTTCCTACCCTGGTGGCGCGGGGAGGTCTTAATGAAGTGTCCGGTTTTTTCATTTAATAAAATATGATGCCTTCTTAAAACATCCGGTGTGTTTTAACTACAATTCTATTCAAGTACAAGCCTTTGAGTTAACCCTTTGGATCTTTGGTATATCAGATTAACATGGTTGAGTGATGACCATTATATACATGTCATCAGAGATATTAAACACTCTCACTTTAATACTTCTGAAATAATCGGGGCGGTTTCAACATTAGCCATTAAAATTAAAAGGAAAGAGAGTATTAAACAAAGCAAGATTTGATAATTAAACCTATCCGGAATAAACCGGATAACATTACCAAATTAAAAAATATGCCTTGGCCATCCAAGGACTTTAAGTGTTTTAAAGACTTATCCGGACTCAAACCGGGTAACATTACAAAAATGCCTTGACCATCCAAGGACTTTAGTAGTTCAGAAAGTAAGAAAACAAAAAAGGTTTGAAACCTTAGGGTTTTTTCCCTTTGTATTTTCCTGCATCACTTCCATTCTTGGGACTTTTGAGTTCGGCACTCAAACTCTCACCAGTTCCTTCCTCTTCATCAGTGGTGGAATCTATTCCACTGGTATAATTATACTTGTCACCAGCATCTATGGTATGAAATGGGATCTCGTCATAGTCCACAAATTTCCATAAACGACCAAGGGTCCTTTTCAGAAACGTTTCATGGAAGAGCAGCACCATGTCAGACTTAACCTCAGCATATCTTGCCTTAAAGGAGTCTATCACCTCGTTGGTGTACTTATTAATTCTGGCCTGAATAGTTTGTTCCTGCTGCTTCTCCAAGTCTTCTTTCTCCTTGGTCATCTTAGATACAACACCTTCTAGGGAAGTCTTCTCACCAGACAAGGTCTGAATGATACCATCTTTGGTCTTCAAGTCATCCCTTAATGTTGAGAGATCTTTTTCCGAACCGGAGCACTTAGTTTGGAGCTCTGTATTGGCTGTCTTTGAAGTGGCCAGCTTGGTTGCTAGATCTTCCTTGTCCTTTCTCAGAGCTTCTATCTCCTTCTTCAGCTCTTCTATGTTCTGATTGGTATTGAAAATATTGGTAGATAAAGACTCTTTGTCAGTAGTAAGGGTGTTGATGAGTGTGCTCTAGTTCTTCACTCGCCTCTCCAGATCAAGCACTGGCTGAATATGACCAAGGAGGGAATAGGCCAAAACGTCTTATTCTCCGAAAACAGTGAAGGACTTACTATTATAGGTTACCATGTTAGCAGATCTTGAAGAGCGGAAGGGGCCTGCAAAATCATCTTTTTCAAAGTCATTGAAGTAAAAATCAATGTCTTGAAGGGCACTAATGTCCACTCTGTGAATACCTCCCCCGGTACCCTCTCCAGATTGTAGACCTGTTAGGATCTTCTCTTGTAGAGTGGGATCGGCTGGGGCTGGTGGAGGCAGAGGCTACGAAGGACGAATAATTATTTCTTCTCCTAATGTGACCTTCTTTTTGGCAGATTTTTTGTCACTGCTTGCTTTTCTCTTCTGGTCCTTTTTAGGAGACTTTGGTGGGTTTTGTGATTCTCCTGCCTCCCTAACATTCTCAGCCTCTATTACTTGGAGTAAGACAGCACCGATTCCCCTGGGTTCTCCGACCTAGTCCCTTCTGTGGCAGTTTGGATCGGCTCTGCTGCAGTTTTCTTCTTCTTCCCTTTCATCTTGCTGGGAGCTTTGGCCCTAGAAGGTATGGCCATTTTACCATCTTTGGCATCCGTTCACTTAAGGATCACACCAGGTGGAGGCGGCGCTGTTAACTCTTCCCATGTGAGGTCCCTCCGACCTGTGGTGTTCCACAGATGGGACCTCACCAAGTTACCTGAGATAAAACAGTTATGGAAGGCGTTCCCCCAACGCTCTGCAGCCCATGCATTAAGTTTGGCACAAGTCGTTTTCCCCTCATCCAGATGTTTGGTAAACTCGTTCGGCAACACTGAAATAAAAGTAATAGATAATTCAGGAGAGGAATACTTATGAGTTAAAAAGCAGAATATTAAAAATAAAGATAAAAGATTACCAATACTCTTCCATCTGCTAGTTAACAGACTAGGGTTGGTGTTAGCTTTGATCTTCCTCCCGTTCTCCCATGACCCACTAATAAATGGGAACTGAGTCCTCCAGTTCTTCTCCGACTCTAGTAGATCATCCACCATTTTGAAGTTGTTTCTTATGTTGTGGTGATATAATGAGATTTGGTGATTCTTGCATAAACTTTCCATAACGGAAAATTGTTCCATTGGGAGAGGATTTTTGGACAGCCTTGATGCCATTATGCAAGCAAGGAGAGAATACCAAGCGTTTGAACTTAGCTAGCTTGGGCAGAGCTTCACCAGATGGAAATATCTAACAATATCTGGGTCTAAAGGGAACCAGAGTCCCCAGTTTAGCACCTTCGTGAAAATGACCACCTCATTTAATTTTCAATCCATCGGAGTCTCCAGAGTGACATGTATCCTTACCTTCACTACCTCTGGGATCCTCTACTTCCTCCGGATCCGGCCCAATTCAGTAGTATGGGTATAGACGTAGTTTATATTCTGCAAGGCTAGAAAATATTTGATGGTGACATTTTTTAAGCAAGGGCCTACCTTGCCCTCTAGGCACGCCGGAAGATCTGGGTGAGTCAAACAGACTTTGACTTTGCCTTTACCCTTCCTATCGGGAGTAGCATCCCCGATTTGGCCTGACACTTCAGTTTCGAATGGGGCTTCTTCGATACTGTCTTCCATCACTTCTTCCATCACTGTGGAAGGTTTATTAGTTGTTGTGGATAAGAGGGGATTAGCTTCTGGCACCAAAGGCTGTTCGGATGAATGAGCGCCTGTTGTTTCTGAAGGCCTGGTGTGCGGAGGACTTCACCTTTGGGGCTATTTTAGATGCCTTTGATCCGGAGGGCTTATCTTTTGAATTTGCTTTAAATGCCTCCAATCTGGAGGGCTTTGGCTATGAGGTAGTTGTTTCGTATTTAACCAGACGAGTCGTCCGACGTGGAGTTGATTTTTCTGGAGACTTCTCAATGTCTGAACTCATGACCAAGAAATGGGAAGGTTTTCTAACACTCGAAACTGTTTTTTCCTTGGCAGTGGAGGGTTGAAACTCCTCCACAGAAGAGCCTGAGGGAAGAGAAGAAAGACTGAGTTTATATAACTGTTTGGGTTTTGGATTTCTGGATGATGATGACTCTTGATCAGTTTCCTGAGTTGGTTTACCAGACTTTTCGCTTGGGGAGACTAAGAGACCAACAACATTACGATTCTCCCTTTCGAATTTTCTTACCTTTTCTAGCTCTGGTTCTGAACATAAAACTATTCAAGAACAAGGTTGAAGACGAGTGAAAATTTCACTAAGTTGTTTGAGTAATGAAGACAATGAAATAGTGAAAAATGGTTTATATATCAATAGAAAAAAGTAACTGTTACTTAGGAGGAGTTGAAATGGTTTGGAAATGATTAAAGATGGTGCAAACGTTTGAAAAATTAAATGCCTAGGTCACTTTCTAGGCTTAGTGAGAGCGCCGGTCTAGGAAAAAAATGGCTAGTAGGTCGAATAGGATTGTGACACGTGTCCCACGATCCAAAACGAAAACTCTTAGAATTCTGGGAAAATGAGTCAGTTCGGACAAACTTTGAACTAGATGCACAAGCAGATCAGACGAAGATATTTGACAAGGCCTAAAAAAGAGGCTACTGATGAGTTCAGATTATCCAGTCACAGCTTACTGTGTTATCCGGACAAGGGAAATTTGGACATAAACGTACTACTAAAGTATCCAGACACGACAAAAGTAAAGAAACACCTAAACACGGTTTTGACTAAGCAATGTGCTAACGAGCTTAATAAGTTAATGGGTCCTTAAACTTGACCGGGTTCCATAACTTGACCCGAAAGCCCATGGGTCCTTAATTAAGAGTATAAATACCCCAACTACTTTTATTAATGAGGGGAATGAACATTTTATACAACCAGGCTTCTCAAATCTCTCACTACTTTACACGAAAACACTTAATACTCTATATATTTTCCAAAACACATTACAAAATTACCCTCTGCCCAAAATAAACCAAACCAGGGTGTACCCGTCTCGTATCTCTAGTCTCATATATATAACCTTAAGGTGATTAAAATCCTAGGTTATAAGTTGGGCTAAATCGGACTGTACCCTAACACTCCCTTTCCATATATTCATGCTCAGTAGCCTCTCACTTCATCATACTTGAAACAAACATGAACAACAAATCTGAAATAAATCAAATACGCAATAGCAGCAACAACTTAAGATTGGATTGAACAAGCTTTATACTATGGACAGCTATGGTAGTTCTTATCGTCAGAAGAAGACGTAATTTTGGTCGCATCTGCGGTGGAACACCATGCCCTCCTAAGGTACTAGCTGGCTTTGTAAGTATTATGACTGAAAATTTATCCTATGAAGACTCATAGTCTAAGGAAAATATTTTTCTTAGGTGGTTGTTTGCCACCATCACTCATGAAATAGCTGCACAACTACTAGAGTGTGGGTCAAACGAACTCTAAGAAGTTATAACCAAGTTCCCTGGTCCTAAAAAAAACCTAAATCTCCTATTTCAATGGAGAATTTTAACGGACTATGAGAGGAAGGTCTAGTATGAAGGAGTACCTAGCCAAAATAAAGTCTATTATAGACAACTTGACCCTGATATCCTAAACACGATGTCAAAATTTCAGCACAAAAGAATGTCATTTTCCCCTCAATCCGACCTCTTTGCAGTGACTGCGCTGAACAGATCCTAAAACCAAAAATGGAAAAAAAAAATTCTCTTTCTATTTGTATTCTTGAAAATCTTTCGTTCTATGTTTTTGTGTATCTTTTGGGTGTACCCGTCTCCTATCTCTAGTCCTATATATATAACCCTAAGGAGATGAAAACCCTATGTTATAATTGGGCTTAATCGGGCTGGACCCTTACACTCATTTTCCATATATTCATGCTCAGCAGCCTCTGACTTCATCATACTTGAAACAAACATGAACAACAAATCTCAAATAAATCAAATGCACAACACCAACAACAACTTAAGATTGGTTTGAACCAGCTTTATATTATGGAAAGCTATGGTAGTTCTTATCATCAGAAGAAAACGTATTTTTGGTTGCATCTGCGGTGGAACATCATGCCCTCCTAAGTTACTAGCTGACTCTGTAGGTATTATCACTAAAAATTCATCCTATGAAGACTCGTAGTCTAAGGACAATTTTTTGCTTAGGTGGTTGTTTGCCACCATCACTCTGAAATAGGTGCACAACTACTAGAATATGGACACGCAAACTCTGGGAAGCTATAATCAAGTTGTCTGGTCCTAAAAAAAGGCCAAAATATCCTATTTTAAAGGAGAATTTCAACGGACTATGAGAGGAGGGTCTAGTATGGAGGAGTACCTAGCCAAAATAAAGTCTATTTTAGACAACTTGACTATAGTTAGAAGTCTAGTTGGTATTGATGACTTAGTGTCACAAGTGCCAGGTGGCGTAGACTCAGACTGTATAGAAATAGTTGTGAGCTTAGCTGACAATGAAGTTCTTACCTAGGTAAAGCTTCAAACAACTCTCCTCACTTTTGAGAGAAGACTAGACAAACGTTTTAGCCGATAAAACACTAATGAGTAACCTAAACCTAACTTCTACCAAATCTTCACATCAATAGTTCGTTTTGATATTATATCACAATTGCTTCTACAAAATACTAATGGGTAACCGAAACCTAAGTTTTGAGAGAAGACTAGAGAAACTTTTGTGTGTAGACAAATATTTACATCAATATGCCTCCTTAATATTATATCATAATAAATGATTGCTGACATATATGTATTTTGTATGTTTGTGGTATATCTGGTTCCTTGTAAGGTGTGTGACACTTTGACCATGACAAAATAATTTTATGGTAGTTTGATCCAATCTAAAAATTACTACCAAACCTCACAACCATATTACCTCCTTAATTGTCTATGTTACGGTTATGTATTCAACCTCTTTTGTAGAAAAAACTACAGTAGCTTTCAACTAATAATTCTAATTGACCGTACTCCCAACTAGATTAGACATATATGATATGAAACATCTCCTTTTATTCATGCCCATCATAAAATCAAAATAAAGCAAACAAACCATTGAACCCTCAATCTCATTCAAGGATCCACCAACATTGGTCTTGTTGAAAATCATACCAACAATCATAGTAGCCTTAAGATACTCAAGTATCCATTTCACTACATGATAGTATTATTTTCCAACGCATCTAATCTACCTGCTAACCATAATAAGATCTTGTGAAATATCACAACATGTGCACACCATAACATACAAGATAATGTCTGATGTGGATTTAATATGGTTCGTAGACAAAATTAGAGAGAAGTAAAGAGAAGTAGTTTCTAGAGAGAGAAAATCAAGAAGTTCAAGAAGTTTGATCTCAAAATCAAAATCCTTTATTTAGTTCAGCCTTGGCCTTTATGTATATGCACAAAGACTTAAGTATAACATAAGTGGTTACACGAAGGGTCTAACAGAAACGGTTGCACAAAGATTTTTCCACAACTATACAATTTATCATACAAGGTTTTATTCATTTACATTTTGATCCTCAATGTTCTATTTCCTTATCAATATCCCCCTTAGTTCTTATGAAAATCAGTGAACGAGAACTAATTGGCATCATAAATTTTTATTAGTGAAGAAAATTCCTTTTATCCATGATTCGAACTGTTTCAAAATTACTGTCTCCATATTTTTGGAAAAATCTCGTCCTCGAATTGACGATAATTTCCTCAACGCTTCATACATTTCCATATGAAGTCATTTTATTATAATATTCATAAACGTTCGAAGTAGAGATCGAATAGGTGATGATGCCCTAGGCACTAGGTCTGCCACTAGGTCTATCATATGAGAGGTGTCCAATTGTTTTTTGCAAAACCGTTTGGAATTCTCCCCAATTTTATTCTCCACCTCTTCCTTTTCCCTCTCCCTCAATTTTTCCTATAAATACCACTATGTGCCTCATTTTGCTTCACAATAATGTTTTTAGAGAGAGGGAGTTTACTTGTTTCTAAAATTTCTTGGCCACCTTCATCTGAAGGTTCAATCTTTAAGCTACCTTCACTAGAAAACACAAACCCACATCCCGTCTTTTAAGTCCGTTTATGAGAAAACATCCAAACATCCAAACCTCAAAAAGCTAAGAGAAAAAAACCCAGAAATTCATCCTCCCCAGATAAAGAAAAACTCATTTTGGATCATACGACTACTTCTCCATAAGTGAAAGGGCAGATGAATATAGAGTAGCTAGACTGATAAGCAACACACCTCAGGTTTGTCCACAGAGATAATTTACTACGGTAACTTCGATCCTGATCGAACTCCTCTTGCCTTTTCAGATTCTCCTCCTCTAGAAGAAAGTCAAACATTCAAAACTCAAACAGTGAAAACGCCTCAAATTTTACCCTCTCTAACTAGACCATCACCTCAAATTCCTCATGCAAACTTAAATCCTCGTATCAATCGCAAAATAACCCAAACTAATTTTATTCAAGGATATCAAAGGAAAATCCCTCTCTAGTTAACTTTGAGCCCCCTCGTCCATTAGGCAAGGAAACTCTTCTAGTTCATACGAAAACTCAGCTTCCTCAAACTCTAAAGAGAAAAACTTTCATATCCATGGGGGACGATGCTAACCACATCTCAAATATTTCAACCTCTTCTCCTCCTCTGAGTGAAGTTGTTGAGAAAACTACAGATTCTCAACAAAATCCTTGAAGTAACGATAATAGGGAACCAATTTCGAATCCCAACCCACCTCGACTCGCAAAAGAGGCATCCAAGAATGAAGTTGACTCTGAAGCCACACAATCAAACGTCGAGGTTGATATGGAAGATGATGCTTCGAAGGAAACAAATAGTGAAACGGTGAAAGATGTTTCCAAGGTAAAAGAACATAGGAGAAGGAAAAAGAAAGCTCTTGCTGAGCTCTCAGTAGATCTGGCTGCCTCAGTTGGTGAAAATCTGAAACCACTCAACCCTGAATATATATATTGGCACTAAACAATGTGTAATATATTTATTACGTATAGTCTGAGGCTGCCTTATTTAAAAGAAATGAGGAATGTCAGACAACATTGTATTTCGACTTCCAAAAGAATGAGAGAATCCACTGGACTATGGAAATGATGAGCTGGTGGTGTACCCAGAGATTATCAACTAGGGTCTTTGGTTTCTGTTAGACCCAATGATTGTAGAGTATTTTGAGCTTCTTGACCTCTGTCCTACACAAGCTACTCCCAATTAACGGTTTACCCTTTTCTATATTATCATGGCTTCCAGACTTGCGCAAATTTCTCTTTCTATCGCAGATTTCATTTCCCTGACCAAGCTTTCAAATATTTCATCACACTTTTGGAAGAAAAAAATTGTCTTCATATCAGGGGTTTGGGAAAATGGAAAGGAAATTACTGAGGCAAATCCATCAGAACTCAACCTTGTCTGGAGGAATAACAGTAAGTTACTCTTATTTTTGTTTGTTGTTTCAATTATCTTGTTTTATTCGTTTGCTTATTTTTTGCATTGTATTCTATAAATTCGGAGGCGATATAAGATTCACCAAAAATATGCTAATGATTTTTTTAAAGATTGCAACATGGGCAGAAAAAGAGTGGGGTAATTAGTTCCACTCAGCTTTCTTGCCCATTAATTGTATCAACAGCCACTTGTGGCGAATCATACTGGGCCCTGATTTCCTAGAAAATCTGACGGAGCCTCCAAACCCAATTGTGGTTGTGAAGATACTAGTGCGCCTAATGGTATGGTGTTTCTTCGAGTTCGGAATAGGACATAAAGTCATCTTCCCTCAAAGAAAAGAGGAAAAATAAATTAAAAAACAGCTAGCACATCTGATGCTGGACCTATAAAAGTGCCTCCCCACTATCGAAGAAGGACAAAAAGTTGAGCCATCTCCAAAAAGAAAGAAGGCAGTTGCCTCGAAGAAAAAGAAGAGCACAACTAAAACAACTCCTAAAAAAAGAGCCACAAAGAAAGTTGTTCAAACGTCTCAAGAAGTGGTGTCTTCTGATGATGATGAAATTGTTCTGGTGGAAGATCATGAAAACGAAAGTGAAGTAGGTGATGAAACATGAGGCAATCAACAAGGATAGACTGTCGCAGACAATGATCAAGGTGATGATCACTTTGATCATAATAACTTCATCAACCTGGATCAATCTCAAGAGCTTGACAGAGATGAAGATCCATTTATCCAAGTGATTCACGACCAACTACAACATTATGGTAAAACATCTACTCATGTTTTTCCGAGGCAGCTTCACCAAAGGTCTCTTTGCCTCCATCTTCCTCTGCTCTTATGCCTTACCCTAGTCCACTATTCACACCTGTCGAAGAGCCATCCAAATATGTTTCACTTGATCTTCAACCATTTTCCAACCTGGGCGTTGCAACACAAAAATTATGCCAGGAATTTGAATATTCTCGAAGCCATTTGGAGAAAATGGCAAAGGAGATGGTTCGTCAAAAGAAAATTGTTGCTGCTGAGAAGAAAATGAGGGAAAGCTTTGGTGGTATGGTGGAGAGCCAATTTCAAAAATTCCAAGTTGCCAGATCAAAATTCCTCAAAAGAATTATTTTTCTCAAAAATCATCTCAGATAGGTACATAAGAAAGAGAGAAAAGACCTTAATACTTCTTATAAAAACGAGATCTAAACATGCTCAAGAATTATCTAAGGAGAATAAAAATTACTCTACTCTTCAACTTTTACAATCACAAGTGCAAATGAAAAGAAAAACTTAAAATATGACATGGATGCTCTCAAAATTCAGTTCGATGAAGAGAAAAATCTTGTTGTAACTGTTGTTGAGAACGAATGCGGGAAGGACATGTTAGTGGCCATCAAATTTCCGAAGAGCTAAAAGCTTTTATTATTCTTTGCGAAATTCATGCCTCATTTCCGAAGGTTGATCTCTCAAACTCCGGGGAGAATATTCCCAATGAAAATCTCCCCAGAAAAGCCTTTGACCCTATATCTGCCGAAGATGCAGAATCCGAGGATAGTTGTTCTGACCAAGAGGAGTCTGCCGAGGAGAACTCCGATGACAAATAGTTTTGCTTTGTTTTTTATATCTTTTATCCAATTGTTGTAGAATGATTTGATTTTGTTAAATGCCATTTGTTTTGGTATTGAAAAACTTTTTGTATGTTCATCGAATTTATGCAATAGTACTTTGTTTCTCTTAATATTTTAATAAACTAATTACACGGTGTATTTAGAAAATGTCAACGTCTTTAACATAAATAATGTGTTATAGAGAACATAACACTTCAAACATTGTAGTGCGTGTAAAGAACGTATATCTTCGAATATGGTAGTGCGTTTAAAGAACGTAGAACTTTGAATATATTAGTGTATTTAAAGAACGTATCACTTCGAATATGGTAGTGCATTTAAAAACGTAGCACTTCGAATATGGTTGTTTCTTCGAAAAGTGTATACAACACTTCGAAATATTTACTTTTGGTTAACTTCAAAGATGATCAGTCTTTGAATAGTTACCAAAATAATATAAATAAGTAAAATTAAACAACCATTGGACAAAAAAATAGTTTTTATTAATAACATTAAATATTTACACAACACCTCATTAAAACCTCCTAAGGTCAACAGGGTAGGAAATAGTGTGCCAATTATTCGAAAAGAATTTTTTTAAAAGAGATAGTTATTCCTAGTAAAATTTTAGCTGTTGTATATTCCAAGGATGTTGAAGCATCCACCCCTGTTCGTCACAAAGACGATAAGAAACTGACTTTATTGTTTCCACAACCATATAGGGACCCTCCCAATTCAGGGCCATCTTGGGATGCTCTTTTCCTTAGAATGGAAGAAGACCTTCCTTAGAACTTTATCACCAACCTTGGGGATGAAAAGGTGTATAAAACATTGAGTTATTCCCCTAAAAGCTTAAATGTAAGACATTTTTCTGTTGTTAAATTGAGGACCGTTCTCTGTGGTAATTTTTTGAGGTGCCATAGAACGACAACAAATAATGTTCACAATGAACTTAATTACATATTTTTATTTTGTTCCAGACAATGGTTCAGCCTCTGCCCACTTTGTAAAATAGTCCACCACCACAATAATCATTTGAAATCCTCCATAATCCATTCTCAATGGTCCTATTAAATCTATTCCCCATCTATCAAAATGGACGGCTTTGGTAATAGACATACGCAGAACTGCGAGTTTATGAATAAAATTGGAAAATCTTTGATAAGCATCATAACCTCGAACGAAACTCTTAGCGTCGTTAATAATAGAAGGCCAATCATATCCTGCCAGCAAAACTCGACGTGTCAATGCCTTAAACCTGCAATGTGCTGAACCCTCCCCATCACGCAATTCTAACTGAATTTCGTGTGAGTCTTGTTTATTCAAGAAACGCAATAATAGCCTACTCAATTATTTTTTTTTGTATAAAACCAAGTCTAACACAATATAACCACATGCTATACCTTTTAACTTCTTAGCCAACTGTACATCTTGAGGCAACGTTCCTCTTAACAAAAAATTCAGAATATCAGTTCTTCAATCGCTTCGAATTACATCTGGAGCGATAAAAATTTATTCTGAATATTTACACTACTCTTAGCGGGTTAGAATCATAGGAATCTCCTATAATAAAATCCAAGTATATTTTTCTGTGTAAGCCACAGTTGCCAAAGAATGAGCAACTGTGTTGTCTCCTCGGTTGATATTCTCTAAAGTAACTTGATCAAATAGAAGAGGTAAATTTCGAAGTTCTGCATGATATAAAATTAAGTGCTTCGTTTTTGCTTCATAAACACCAACCACCTGATTTGCTACTAATTGGGAATGTGTTTCCAAACGAACTGAAGTTTCCACCACAAATGTTCGCAAGCGTTAAACCAGCCAATATAGCTTTATATTCAGCTTTATTATTTGATGCGTGAAAGCCAAATTTAATGGATTGAAAAATTATTTCCCCATATGGAGCAATCAGTTGAACTCCTGCACTGCATCCTAAAATGCTAGAACCCCCATCAGTTCGAACTATCCATATCGAAGTATTTGGAAAAACTTCCTTATTTATCTCTTTGTCTAATATACTTGAATGAAATTCAACAAAGAAATCTGCTAGAAATATGAAAATAATGATATCAAAATCTCCCAGCTCAACTGACCATATGGTCATCCTTCCAGAAATATCGGGGCGTTATAAAATATTTTTCAATAGGAACGAAGTTCAAACCTTAATAGTGTGATCTTGAAAATAAGGGCGCATCTTCCTAACTGCCACTACTAAGCCATATCTTGCCACTAAACTCTTGCTATCATAATACACCGGCTTCGAAATTCCCAAATCTTCACTTATCAAAACAACACTTACTGTAAAATCTGATACTACAATATACAAAGAGAGTTGTTCTCTAATTTGAGGCTTGGACAACATCTCTAGTGATGATAATAGTTCTTTAATGCTTGAAAATATTTTTTCATATTTTGAGGTCCACTCAAATTCTTTAGGTCTTCGTAACACTTGGAAGAAATAAAAACATTTATCTAAAAATCTGGAAATGAATTCGTTAAGAGAAACTAACCTTCCTGTGCACTTCATTGATAGTTCAAGGCGTTGTCATTGATACTAAAGCCTTCACCTGTTTTGGGTCAGATTTTATCCCATTTTCACTAATAATGTAACCCAAGAATTTCCTGATCGAACTCCAAAGGTACACTTCTCATGATTTAACTTTAATTTAATAGCCTTTAAATTAAAAAAAAGACTCATCTAAATCTTCCAATTGTGCATCATCTGCTAAACCTTTGACCAGCACGTCATCAATGTACACCTCCATTTTTCTTCTGATACGTGAAGCGAAGGCTTTATTCACTAACCGCTGAGATATTGCTCAAGCCTTTTTTTAACCCAGATGGCATAACCCTATAACAATGCAAGCCTCGAGTCATGGTGAAGGTGTTACTCTCTTGATTTATTTGGATCCATTTGAATTTGATTATACCCTTCAAAGGCATCTATAAAAGACAAAATCTTATTTTCAAAAATGTAATCAATCAATTGATTTATTGGAACGAGAAATGGATCTTTAGGACAATCTCGATCCAGATCTGTAAAGTCGATACACATGCTCCATTTCGCATTCTTCTTTTTAACCACCACTGGATTACTATCCATAGAGGATATTACGTCTTCTCTATATGTCCGACCCTTGATAAACAATCCACCTCAACAACGATAACCTCTACTTTTTCAAAAGATAAAGCACGTCTTTTTGTATAACAGATTCGACCTTCAGATTAATTGCTAGGTTGTGACATATCAATTTGACTGGAAATCCTACCATATCTTCTGTATTCCAAGAAAAAAAATCCAAATTGTTAAACAAAAACTACAACAACTACCGACATAAAGTTGGGGTCAACAAGGTTCCTATTCTATGTACTTTTCCATTAGGAAAAGCATATTCCTCTATATTTTCACTTACTGTTAAAGAACCCGGGATTTCTCTCGGATCATCAACCCCTTCCTTGAAATCCAAGGTCAAACCCCATGATTTCTATTCAACCATTTTATCACCACCACTGGACCTTTGAATTAAAAAAAACTATGGCATAACAATCTCTAGAAACTTTTTGATCACTTCAAATGACCCATACGCGATCTTCGATGACATACTTCAAGAACTGGTAGACTCTTGATACAACTGCATACATGATTGAAAGCCAAGATCTCCCTCGAATTCCTTACTTATGCTGTCACTCCTGTGAATCCAATTATAGTATGGTCTGATTGGGAAATCCAATAAGGATTACCAGTTCTATCATAAGTTGATTTGAAGAGAATATTTGCAGAACTCCCTGTATCTATTTGCACGCATCAGATTTCAACTCCAGCTACCTCTCCTTTAATAACCAATGCATCTTCATGAGGATCTCTAGCGCCACTCAACTCATCTTCATCGAAAAGAATAAAAGGAAAATCTTTCTTACCATAGAGATGAGTAGATATCCCTCATTATATCTGAGTAGCTAAGCTTACTATATGCCTTTGTCTAGAGCTATCAATATTTCCAATCATAGTGTTTCCTCTGAAGATTGCTAAGGACTCAAAATATTCACATAGACTTTGAACTCGACCTTGCTTTACTGGCTCATCCACATCCATCAAAATCATCCGATCCGGTTTGTCTTTAAATATTCTGATGCAGCATCAAAATCATCAATCTTGCAATCCAGAATCATTAAATTTTTTATCTATGTATTTTGGTCTGTTTCCTGTGAAGTCGATGCAACAGGAGCATTTAATGCATTGCTCTGCCTTCTCACATAGGTTAGCAACTTTCCATTCTCAATTAGATCCCGCACCTCCTTATTTAAAGCAATACAGTCTATAGTATCATATTTGTTGTTATTATGATTGTTCCAAAACCTGTTATTTCGCTCTTCCCTTGGCTAGTTTATCGGAGCAGACTTTTTGAAACACACGTATCCCTTTGCCTTTTCATAGAATGTAGCAACATTTTCAGTTAAATCGGCATAGTACTCCGGCCTTATCTACTGATTGGGCATCGGTATATGAAACTGATACCTTGTTGCCTGAGTTGAATACCCTTAAGTTCGAGGAGGTAAATTCTTGTTATTCCTCGGACGTGTTGGTTAGGCTGAGTTTGAAGACTATCTTTGATTGTTTGGCACCTATGCTGAGTTGTTTTGACTAGTCCCAACAACTCCTCGAACTCTAGTTGATTCATCTACTTTAATTTGATCCTCCACCTGAGCCATCAACACTCCAGAAGTCAAAGCTCTTCACTTCGTTCTTTCATTCACTAGATCTCTTGGTAACAATCCTTGTCGAAATGCTGCCATTGCTACCAACTCCTTACAATTGTCCAAACCAGCTTTGGTTAACAAAAATCGCTTAATGTAGTCCTTTATCTTCTCTCCTACTGCTTGTTTACATTGTATAATCGTATCTGCATTTGCCCACATCTCTTTACTTTACACAAATTATCTTCAGAAAGTTGTATAAAAATATCTAACATTGGAAATGGACCCCTTCAAAATCCTATTATACCACTTCAAGGCTGTTCCATTGAACTTTTGAGAGAAAGCTTTGCACACACCAATCTATCATTGTCCTCGAAATTTATCATGTAATTTTTTAAACTATTCGATATGGTCATCCAGGTCTTGCATCCTATCGAATTTTTCAACCTTCAAGATATCAAACCGCTTCAGAATAGGGATAGACCTCATCTCAGTTTTCAAAGGATAATTTATCCAGTAAACTCCGTAAAATATATTGATTATGGTTTCCCGTTCCCATGACATCATATAAATGTCAATCATTTATTCCGTTTTACTAATTCAATGTGTTCTCTTCATACCATTCAACTTCCCTCAGGCATCCTGGTACACTTTCCTTCCTTGTTTTTTTTATTCTTTTCATGATTTTCGAGGTCGACCTTTTTCTTCTTCTGAATATTTTTGGTATCTTTTGAACTAAGATCCTGAACTTTCCATCTCTTTGTCACTTGATATAACATACCTCTGTTTGTTTTTTTTTTTCTATTTTCATGAGATGTGATGCTCTTTAAAAGATTCAAATAGGATTTTTATGCTCACTTCAAACTTGACGAGCTATGTAAAATCGATCAGACGGATTGTCATCGTCATTCTTGTCATCCATTTGTCTCACCTCTGATCTTAATTTAGCTTATTGAATATCTTGTTCTCTTTGATCATACTTCTCATTTAGAGAAATAATTTTATCTAGTAGCTGATTTGTTCGCATTTTAATGTCTCATTGAGTTTGTCGAGTTGGAACAGACTCATCTTGTTTATCATCTCCTTCTTGAAAAACAAGCTTTATCGTTTCAACTAATTCAGAGGATCACTTTTATTTCTTGGATCCATTGTTGATTAAAACAGCTTTCAAAGATAGAATAAGAGCAATCAAAATGTAACAAGAAAAGAAATGGAACAAGACCGATCAAGGCACCAACCAAAATCGACCCAGTGGAGTCGTCAATTTGATGTTGATTTAATATGGTTCATAGAGAAAAGCAAAGAAAAGTAGAGAGAAGTAGTTTCCAGAGAAAGAAAATCAAGAAGTGAAAGTAGTTTGATCTCAAAATCAGAATCCTTTATTTAGTTCAGCATTGGCCTTTATATATAGGGATAAATACTTAAGTATAACAAAAGCTGTTACACAAAGGGTCTAATTGCATATAAGTCTTTTTCCTATATACAAAGCTCTAAATCTCTACAATTTATCATACAAGATTTTATTCATTTACATTTTGATCCATAATGTTCTATTTCCTTATCAGTGTCAAATGCACTTGAATATGAAACCTTCAACCTCTGCTCCAAATTAACATTATTTATGGCCGAGCATGCCACATAAAATATAAAATGAATGGTAAACAAAATGCTAACTACCTTGGCATAAAACATATTGATTTGTTACAATACTTTCTAAATCTAGCTTATTTGCGATAAGTGTAACGATCGTACAGCTTCGTGTCTAGTAACATCCATCTCTAGAACTGTATTTTCCTTACCTAGATCATTCATCTTAAACTTGGAATTAAGGTGTTTCTTTATCTCTATAATGTGTGACATACTACAAGCACCATTATATATTGACTCTTGTGAACCCATTTGACATCATGAATGTATCAAATAGTTTGTACCATTGCAAGGGTGATTATTTGAACCTATACAATGACTTCTTCACCAAGATAACCAATTTAGGTTTGATAAATCCTTCTAGTTGCCTCATGTAAATTTGTTCCTCTAATTCATCATATAAAATCAAAATTTTCACATCCAATTGGTCAAGCTTTAAGTCTTTAAAAAATATTGTATCTAATAAAACCGAGTTGAACGGTGTTTCACCATTGGAAAACACACTTCATTGGATTGAATTCTTTCATTTTGAGTAACACCTTTAACCACAAACCTTGCCTTGAATTGAGGTGCTTTTACTTTTGAGTTATCTTCATTTTTCTTAAATATCCATTTCGAGCCTACTAAATTATATCATTAACCTATGAATTACTTTCCATAACACCGATCCACTAAACTGCTTATGACTCATTGTAGCTAATGAGTTTTTGCATCTCGACCTCTTCAGCAACTGATAAACTGTATGCAACCACTTTTACATACTTTTTCGGTGGTCTAATCTCTGTGACATGATGTTATTCTATAAGGTTGTTGTATAGGTTAGGACGCATCATCATAACTATCATTGGACGTTGATACTTCACCTCATAACCCTAGATCCATCTCGGAACCATTAGAATTGTTGGACCTACTAGAAACCAATTATGCTTCAAGATCTACTTGTTTACTCATAGCCAATCCTAGTTCCACACTTTCTTAATATATTTTTAAATGTCTAGCTGAACATACTCATTAACAATCACTTCCTTACTGATAAGAAAACCTAGAGACTTTGAAATTTTACCTAGAAAACCAAACACCCTCAACTGTTTGTAACCAATTAGAGATTTAGACGAAATCTCAAAAGAAGTCTTATAAACAATTTTCGTTGATGGATACTGATTCACCAAGTAAGAAGCCATATTGAAAGCTTCAGCTCCAAATTCCTTTTCTATAGTGGAGTACGAGAGATTTCTTTGTTCATTGTCTCAAATTATTTTGTTCATTCTTTCTATGTTCATATTATGCTATGTTATTCAAACACAAGTGCAATGATGGAATATTACCTTTGCATGGCATAAATCATTGAACTCAATAATGTCAAATTCTAACCCATTATTTGTGATGACATACTTGATCATTTTTCTTGTTTGTTTCCCGACAATCGTATTCTATTGAACAAAGGTTGAATATGTTGCGTCTTTGGTTTTTAAAAGGTAAATCCATACTATCCTTGAATAATCATCTACTAGACTCGCGTAGTGTATGGATTCAGTATTTGATGAAGTTATGTTTGGTCCATAATGGTGTGAGTGAATGTAATCAGTTTTCCTTTTACTCTTTCTTATAGCTAACTTGATGAATTTTACTCTAGCTTTGTGGAGAAAAACATAATGTTCATAAAATCCCAATATTTCTACTTTATACCATTTTTAACCAGTTTTTGTTTGGTAGAAAAAACAAATTTTCTATTAGTTATGTGACCCATACGCCAATGCCACAACTAGTTAAGATCCTTTGTTACTCCGCAATGATGTTAATATAGTATTTCTCACAACAACACTCGTCTTGAGATTGTAAAACATATTTTGTAAACTTTGTTTCATGAACATCATCACACCCTTATCACCGCGTTACACAATCGTTTCCATGATACTTGTAGCCATGAGAGTCTAGCATCCCAAGAGTCTTCAATACAGAAACATGTCAGCATGTCACGATCCCGTTATCGGGTCAATTTGGTCCGGTTTTTAAACAAAGACCGCTACGCAAAGTAAGCCAAATATTATAGACAAAGACCGTCTTGTTAAGAGCCACCCGGTCCGATCAGACTCTTAACAGGCTAGTCTATTAGTTTATCATAAATTTCTTAAGGTTTTAGTTAAAATCATATGTATATTAGGAAAAAGATTATATATCTCCCTTATAGGACTGGTTACTGGGCGGACCGGCCCATAACGGTAAAAGAGTAGGTTCACGATTTCAGCTCCCAACCCACTCTCTAAAATTAGGTTTATCCATGTTTTACCACCTAAGCCATAGAGATTTACAATAGATATATATTTCCTCATTATAATCAGACCATACTGTCTTAGTCACAGGTCTATCTGATCATATAACTCTTTACAAACTGTTGGGAACATGTGCGAACTGTATATTCTGCTTCTATATATAAGTATTTACATACCCGATCTCCCGCACTAGTATAATATTATCTGTTTTGGGCCTGAAGACCCTTACAGTTTTATTTTTTCTTCACTTCCAAAAGGTCTCATACTAGTTGAGATACGTTATTACTTATATACCATTGATCATTTCCATATTTGATCGATGTGAAACTTTAGTTGCACACCTAACATATTTTCCAAACTATGAGAAATGTACAGTTATGTCTTTCACTAAGATTGTTATTGATAAGGAAAGATATTCCTCAGGGACCTAAGTGTAATTGACAGGGACTAAAGTGATAAGTTCTGTAAATATTGGATTAAATTAGACTTTAGGAGAAACGTAGGGGTTAAATTGTAAATATACCATTATGTAACCATTTCTCTAACTAACTCACCCTGCCTATTTAAAGAGGTGGAAGAAGTTAGTTTGACCTATGAAATAATCATAAGCACTTTTCACTTCTTAAGATTCTCTAAGTAGATTTGTGTTCTTGATTTGATCATTTCAACTTTAATTCTTACCAAATTGGCGCTAGAAAGAGGGGGCGAGGATACCTTGATCAACAGATCAGAAATCGACGTTCGAGTTTTCGTTTTGCAAAGTTTTTCGTTCAAATTTTCATATTTTGTTTGATTTTTTGCTGATTGAAGATGAATCCAGAGGAAGGTGACAATCCATCCGTTCGCAAGGCTATGGAAACGCTGAAATCCGATCTGCAAGGGCAGGTAAATCGATTCCAACTCAATCAATCCAATTTGATTTTGAAGGAAAAATGAATGAGATGATTAGGAAGGTGGCAGAGCTTGACGAATTGGTAAAAAAGAAAGGAAATAATAATGGTGCTAGGCTTAGGTCTAAGATAGCAGGGGGCGATCAGAATGATCAGTCGGATCAGTCGATGGACGATGGCGATGATCACTATGAGCAACGTAAAACACGTTCTGAGCAAAAAAAAGAGTATAGCGGTATAAAGAGGAAAGAAAAGTTACAAAGGCGACTGTATGTAAACTCTAGTGATGAAGAGGACTTCGAAGATTCCGAGTCTGATGAAACACCGAGGTACGAACGCTCTCGAGGCCGTTCAAGAGGAGCAGAGCGTGAGCTCCGGCCAGCTAAGGTGTATAAGGAAGGAAGGAAAAAGAAAGAGAGGTGAGTATATTCACCTCAGAAATATTCACCTCGGAGATATTCGCCTCGAAAATATGAAGGTGAGTCCAGCTTATATGCAACTGTGGGGATGAGAAATGAGGACCAGTATGTTCAGGGGGTCGACTGGAGGGACTCACCATTGGTCAGGGAGATCAGATCTGTGCCGCTACCGAGGCGGTTTGATATTTCCAAAGTTGATAAGTTTGATGGGACTCAAGATCCTGATGACCACATAGAAAAATTTAAAAATTACATGACTAATTTCGAAGATGATGATAAATTGGTGTGTAGAGCTTTTTCTCAAACGTTTAAGGGAACTGCGCTGAAATGGTTCAACAAGATTCCTAAGGAGTCAATTGCAAATTTTAGAGGTTTCTACACCGCTTTCCGAAGACAGTTTGTGGGAAGCAAGGAAATGAGAGCCAATGGAGACACAATAATACAATGCAAGCAGGCTGTGGGAGAGAAGTTAAAGGATTATACTAAGAGGTTTGTGTCAACCAAGGCTGAATTGGATGATTGTGAAGAAAGTGTGGCTATGGCGGCGTTTAGGCAAGGGCTGTTGCCTGGGGATTTAGCCGATGAGACTACGAGGCGCAGGGCGTTAACATTTGGAGCTCTTATGGCTCAGGTTGAGGATCAGATTAAGGTCGAAGAATCGACGCGGGTTCGAGGAGGTGCTAGTACTGTTCAGAAGGGGAGTGGACAATCTAACACATCGAACAACAATCCCTCGCGTCCGAAGAACAATCAGAATGTTTCTAGCCGAGGAACCTCGAACTCGTATCAAGGGGGATATAATCAGCACAATTCTAATAATCAGCAGCAGTTTAGATCCAGGTCGAATGTATGGGTAAGGCCAGATTACTATACGGATCTAATTGAGAGCGTGGCTTCGATATATGAAAAAACAAGGGGAACAATAAATTTTAGAAAGCCACTAGCTATTAACAGGCCAAGAGAGGAGCGCAATAATAAATTCTGCAGGTATCATGATGACATCGGCCATGATACAAATGATTGCATTGCTCTGAAGAAGGAGATGCAAATTTTGATCGAAAATGGAAAGTTGCTGGAATATGTCAGGAAGAATGCCAAGGCTACAGCTCTGAAAGTTGGTAATCCTAATTCTAAGCAGGAAACTGCACTAATGATTTTGGATGTTGCAGGTGAGGGGGATGGTTTCGATGTAGCCTCGGAATATGTCGAAACAGATCCCAGTCGACTTTTGTTAATGTCAATAGATGAGCCGATGCGTCAGGGACGTGTTCGAGATTTGTGTGCCTTCTTCGAATCACTAACAATATTTGGAGGGGATTCGATGACCAACAACACTAATAATTCGAGGAAGAGGCATATAGTAAACTTAACACGACAAATTGAGGGAGGCGCATCGGCACACCTAGGCAACAGAAAGGATGTGCCCTTTATAATTTTCCACGGGGATGATTTGAGGGGGATTACTGGGCCACATGAAGATGCGGTGGTTATAGGAGCAAAAGTATGCGGGGTGGAGATTCGACGAGTGCTGATTGATACAGGGAGCTCTGCTAATGTGCTTTTCAAGTCAACATATGAGAGATTAACTGCTCCGCCTCGAATAGAAAGATCAGAAAGGACTATCATAGGGTTTACTGGCGCAACAGCAAATGTGA
The DNA here is from genome assembly GCA_036936605.1 of Limnanthes douglasii subsp. nivea. NCBI lineage: Eukaryota > Viridiplantae > Streptophyta > Magnoliopsida > Brassicales > Limnanthaceae > Limnanthes > Limnanthes douglasii. The sequence continues at coordinate 267,798,451 of JAUPFV010000005.1, read as the reverse complement.
TAGGAGAGTTCGAGGGTGAAGTTTCTTTGGGAAAGGGGCCTTTCAAGAAGAAAGTACAAGTACTTTTTGTGGTGGTAGATTGTCCATCAAGCTACAATGCTATTTTTGGGAGGTCGTGGTTGGCTAAGATGTATGCTGTAGTTTCCACAGTTCATCAGTGTTTGAAGTATGTGATTGAGGACCGAGTCGGTGTAGTTCGAAGTGATCAAAAGGTGGCCAGAGAATGTTATGCTGCTGCATTTAGACTACGGGACAAAAGTTCTGATGATCTGATGGAGAATTAGCAGTTTGGGGGGTTGTCTTCTGATGGAACAGATGAGGGAATTGATGATCCGAGGTCAACCCCGAGTCTTGTGGTGGTCAATGAAGAAATAGAGGAATATATTTTCAATAATAGCAGGGTACTTCGAATTGGCACCCTGTTATCTTTGTCGATGCGAGAAAAATTGTTGACTTTTTTGTCTGAAAATTTGGATGTGTTTGCGTGGAGGTCCGAAGACGTAGTAGGGGTCCCAAGTAACATCATATGTCATAGCTTGGCGGTTGATCCGAAGGTCAAACCGATAATTCAAAAAAGAAGGGCCTTTTCGTTGGAAAAATCCGAGGCAGTAGTTGCCGAGGTGGATCGACTATACAAGATGGGGCACATCAGGGAGGCTAATTATCCGAGGTGGACGGCAAATCCGGTGGTAGTAAAAAAGAAGAACGGAAAATGACGAATGTGTGTAGACTTCACGGATTTGAATAGAGCCTGTCCAAAAGATCCTTTTCCGGTGCCTCGAATCGATCAATTAGTGGATTCCACTTCGGGAAATAAAATCCTGACTTTCATGGATGCATTTTCGGGGTATAATCAGATTCGAATGAACCCAGATGATGAAGAAAGCACGACTTTTATTACTGACAGAGGTTTGCACTGCTATAAAGTAATGCCGTTCGAATTAAAAAATGCTGGGTCAACATATCAGAGGCTGATGAATAAGGCGTTTGCTTCACAGATTGGGAGAAATATCGAAGTGTACATCGATGACATGCTTGTTAAAAGCAAGAGTGATGATGAACACATTGATGATTTAGAAGAGACGTTTTTGAATCTTAGAGCAATACAATTGAAGTTGAACCCAGAAAAATGTACATTCGGAGTTCGATCTGGTAAATTTCTGGGGTATATGATTAGTGAAAGAGGAATCGAAGTGGATCCAGATCAATTGAAGGCTTTGATATCTATGTCTTCACCTCGGAATATCAAAGAAGTGCAAATGTTAACGGGCAGGTTAACAGCTTTGAACAGATTCATTTCTCGTTTTTCAGATAAGTGCTTCCCTTTTTTCCAGGTGCTGCGTAGACCTAATAACTTTGAGTGGACTTCGAATTGTGAAGAAGCTTTTATGAAGATTAAAAATCTTTTGTCCTCTCCTGAAATATTGTCGAAGCCTCGAAAGGGTGAACAATTATTTTTATATATAGCCGTGTCGGATTATGCAGTAAGTGCAGTTTTAGTCAGTGAAGATACGAGAATTTCGAAGCCTGTCTACTATGTCAGTAAAAGTTTGGTTGATGCTGAGAAGCGCTATTTGAAGCTCGAAAAATTGGCACTGTGTATAGTAGTGGCAGCAAGAAAAATGCGCCCTTACTTCCAGGCACATACGATTGTGGTTCGAACTTCATATCCATTAAAAAACGTTTTGCAAAAGCCAGACATCTCAGGAAGGATGACCAAGTGGTCTGTGGAATTAGGAGATTTCGATGTGTTATTCTCTCCTCGAACAGCTATCAAAGCTCAAGCTTTAGCAGATTTTTTGGTGGAGTTTCACTCAAGCAAATCTGAAGAGAAAGATGGTGAAAAGGTGAACGAGAATCCGACGTGGACGATACGAACTGATGGGGGATCCAGTAACAACGGATCGAGTGCAGGAGTTGAGTTGGTGGCACCAACAGGAGAATTTATGTTTCAAGCTATAAAATTTGGCTTTCATGCTTCGAATAACGAAGCTGAATATGAGGCTGTGCTAGCAGGATTACGGTTAGCAAAGATTTGTGGAGCGACATTTGTGCGCTTGGAAACAGATTCACAGTTGGTAGTTAACCATGTTAAAGGAGTATCGGAAGCTAAAAAGGAACGTTTGGTTTTGTACTTGCAAGAACTTCGGGGAATGATGGCACAGTTTGAAAATGTCGAAGTGGAGCATATTCGAAGAGGTAGCAACACAATGGCTGATTCTTTGGCGACAATGGCTTACTCTGAAGAATATCCGTGGATCATAACACAACCATCGCCTTCGATTATACCGAATTCTGAGCAGTGTGAAGTTGTTAGCGAGGTAGTGAATGATCCGGTGTGCGTTCGAGGAGATTGGAGGTTTGACTTGTTAAACTTTATTTCGAAGGGAATTTTACCTCTTGATAAACACTTGCTTAAGAAAATAAAGTACAAAGCTCTTGGCTATGTGGTATTGGATGGAGTATTGTACAAAAGGTCTGCATCGAAACCTTTGCTATGATGTTTAAGCAAACAAGAGTCCCAGGACATTTTATCCGAACTGCATGATGGGGATGGATCAGCTCATTGTGGATTCAAAGCCTTAGCGCGTCGGGTATTGTTGGCAGGATATTATTGGCCTACTATTATGCAAGATGCCAAGTCGTTAGTTCGAAGCTGTGATACTTGCCAAAGATATGCAAATTTAATACACAAACCGGCAGTACCCCTAATGAAAATTTAAGAGGCGGTTCCTTTCGATAGGTGGGGGATTGATTTAGTGGGACCATTACCTATGGCTTCTGGTGGAAGACAAATGATTATTGTTGCGGTTGATTATTTTTCGAAGTGGGCAGAAGCAGAACCCTTAGCTGGGACAAAAGCTAAGGATGTAATCAAGTTTATTCAAAGTAACATTTGCTACCGTTTTGGAGTACCTCGAAAAATAACAACGGATAATGGTCCTCAATTTAATAACAAGGAAATGGATTCTTTTTGTTCTTCGAAAGGGATACAACAATGCTTTTCCACTCCTTTCCACCCCCAGGCAAATGGACAGGTGGAAGTTACAAATAGATCTATTTTGGATGGCTTGAAGAAAAATTTGGCAGGAGCAGCAGGGAAATGGCCAAATTATCTTCAAGAGGTGTTATGGGCATATAGAACAACTCCTAGAGAGGCTACAAAAGAGACTCCTTTTTCTTTAGTATATGGGATGGACGCTGTGTGCCCTGCTGAATCTACATTAACTTCTTATAGACTACTACGATATTCTGATGCGGATAATGATGAAGCTAGAAGGGTGGAGCTTGATTTGTTGGAAGAAAAAAAGGGTCAAAGCACATTTGAATGTGATCCATTATCAAACATTAATGAGGAGCAGGTACGATGCTAAAATTAAGAGGAGAGAATTCAAAATTGGCGATCGAGTGTTACGAAAAGTATTTCTTCACACTAAGGATAAACACCTCGGAAAATTGGCCCCGAATTGGGAAGGTCCTTACGAAGTTAAAATGAGGGTCAAGCCAGGTTCCTACAGGTTGTCAGATCGAGAAGGAAGGATGCTTAAACACCCTTGGAATATAAAGCACTTGAAATTGTACTGTGAGTAAAACTGAACTTCGAATTTTTGTAAAACAGACATACTCTTTCCTTATCTGTTGGCCCAGAAAGGTTTTAACGAGGTGTCTGGTTAATATTGAATTTTTTAATAAAATTTCTTTTGGCCATTGGTTGTTTACTATAATGTGTGATTTATTATTTTGGTAACTTGGCAAAGACTGATCATCTTTGAAAGTTGACCAAGAATAATTTTCCGAAGCGATAGCTTTGAAGAAACAACCAAATTTTCGAGGTGCCACGTCTTATGAGTGCATCTATTTTTCGAGGTGCCACGTCTTATGAGTGCATCTATTTTTCGAGGTGCCACGTCTTATGAGTGCATCTATTTTTCGAGGTGCCACATCTTATGAGTGCATCTAATTTTAGAAATAACCAGTTCAAACAAGTATACCAGAAATTTAAGATATAAAAAAGAAGAAGTGGTTTGTTCGTTGGATAAAATACGAAGTTTACAAAAAAGGGGGGAAGTACTTAACCACATACACAAAAAAAAACAAAACAAACTGCCTAGCCTATTAGGCATCATATTCTTCTTCTTCTTCTTCTTCTGATGACTCCTCTTCTGAATTATTTTCTTCTTCTGAGGAGGAGCTTGGTGGCGCTTCGAACGCTTCCTTTGTGCGTTTTTCTTCTGGAACTTGTTTCCAAAGATTTGTTAAGTCTAGTCTTGGACAAGCAGCATGAACTTCTCGAAGAAGTTGAATAGATGTATCAATTTGAGCTTTTTTGATACCTTCGAGCATTAAAGAACCAACTTTCGTTTCAGCCTTTTTGACGGCAGCTTTCTTTTCTTCTTCGAATCCTGTTCGAAGTGTGGTAATCTCAGTTTGGCTATTTTCTAGTTTCTCTTTAGTTTCTTTAATAAGTTTCTCAGCATCGGAAATAGCAGTAGAATGTTCAGACTTTAGACTTTCAAGAGCCAGTAGATGAGTAGTCTTAAGAGCTTCGACTTCTTCTTTGTGTTCTTTGAGAAGCTGTTCTTTCTCAGCTTCGAATTTCTGGAGTGCTTCATTTTTCGAAGTCTTTTCATACTGTATTTCTTTTCTGCTCTTAACTAACTCTTGGGCAAGGCGCTCCAATTGAGTTTGAGAATTGTTCACCTCTTCATATAACTTTTTAACTGCAGCACTTAAATTTGGAAAAGGTTGCAGAATTGAAGTTACCTCATCGGATCTCTCTGAATGAGGAAAGACTGTTGGCTGATGAACAGGAGCGATGGCGTTAGATGTCGAAGCCGTCGCAGCCCTGGTAGAAATTGGTGGAATAACATTGGTAGGTTGGGAGCCAGGAAACACAAAATCCCCACTTGAGTTAAAGTTTTCGAAGTTGAGATAATCGTCTATTTGATTATCTTCTAGTGTCAGTCCTCCTTCAGGATTTTTCTCAATAAAAGTTTTACCCTGCGCTTCGGAAGCTAGCACAGCCTCTAGTATATCAGCTTCATTCTTCTCATTTGGCTTGCTAGACTTACTTTTTTTCTTTTTTGGAGAGTTTTCCTTTTTCTTTTTCAGGACAGGTTGGTCTTCTTCGGATATGGTGGGAAGCGAAGGTGCAGATGCTTTTCTTTTTGTTGCACGCTTCGAAGTCTTAGAAGGGTTAGCCCTACTTGTGCTGGCTTTCTTGTGGGTCAATTTTCCTTTCTTCTTTAAGGGAAGATGGCTGTCACTTCGGTTCCGCGTGGGAAGGTAGCATTTACCATCTGGTGCAAGTATCCTCTGAACTGCTAGGATGGGATCCGGGGGCACCATCGGATCTTGAGGGAAGTCAGCTCCCAAGGATATACGCCAGAGATGGCTGTTGACGAAGTTGATAGGATCAAATGCTGAATGAAAGCCATTTCCCCAAGTCTTCTCTGCCCACTCAGCCATCTGTTGGAAGATGACCTTGGCTTCTTTTCGACGACCTTTAAATCGCTTCGGAATTTCTGGGGAGAGACAAATAGTTAGTTAATTAAATTTATTTAAAACAGTTAGATAAATAAAGGAAGGTATCACTTACTGTTGTCTCTCCATGTAAGGGTGAGTTTGGAAGGATTAGCATCGGAAATTTCCTTGCCGTTTTCCCAGGCTCCTGATAGGAAGACGAATCTTTGCTTCCAGAATTTATCGGCTTCGAGGAGGTCGTCGACAATTTTCAAATCATCTTCAAGGGTTAGATAATAAAACGGCAGAACTGGGCCATTTGAAACTTTGGTTACTGAAATGAAGTCCTCGATTTCGAGGGGAATGCCTCCAAGCCTTGATACCATGATTGCTGAGAATAGAGTAAAGAGCAAGTTGGGAGTGACTTGTGTTGGACACAATCTGTGGATTTCGAAGAACCTCACTATCATCGGATCAAGGGGAAACCGGAGTCCCCAATTGAAAAGCTCAGGGTACACTACTAGCTCGTCTTTCTGACAGTTTAGAGGTGTCTCCCCTTCTACTGGTAATCGAAGGATCATATTATCAGTTAACCCCCATAACTTTCTGAGCTGCTCTTTCTCTGATTCGAGGTAGTAGCTGTAGGGTACATTCTTTAAGGCAAGAATATAGCAAGCAGAAAGAGGTTTAAGATTTTCTTGAACTAAGGCGGCAACACTCTTGGGAAGTGTAACAAGAGCTTTTTTCCCTCGAACCTTTTTTGGAGGAGCTACACCATCAGCTTCGGATTCCTCTTCGGCATCAGACTCAGTAGCTTCAGAATCGTCTTTTTTGTGATCCTCATCGGAGCGACTTCGGATTTGAGTCTCCTGTTGAGTTATAGGAATTGGCTGACTACACTCTGGTGTAATGTCATCCACTTCTTGTGGGGGAGGAGAAGAGTGTGGGGGAGGAGAAGAGTTTTATGTTTCTTCACCCATTACTAAGAAAGGTGATTTTTTGGCACGTTTAGCTCCGATAGCCTCGAATTGAGGAGGGAGTGTGTTGGATTGAAGGTTTTTTGTCTCTTCGACTTGAAGGACAAGTGGTTTGGCTTGTGATTTGTTATCAGTTGGTGGCTTGTCTAAAGTAACTACTTTAGATTTTCCGATGAGGTCTTAGCAATGAAGATTTGGCTGGATTTTGAAGAGGAGAGGCTGTTGAGTTATTTTCTGGGTTAGAAACTAAAGGCGAAGACGAAGTGGCAAGGTTAGGATCGAAGTTACCATATTCAAAAGTAGTGGAAGAAGAGTGAGGACCGTTGTAGATCAAGCCAGCAGCTTTGTACTCTTTGGCTCTTTGAGAAATACAAAGATAATCGTAGGCACCGAATACTTGATTACTGGAACCAGGAAAAAGATTTTTCTTTGATTTTACTGGTTTTCTGGGTTTAAATCTATTATATCTAGGGTATCTTCTCATACAATGGGTATTGGTATGGGAGATTGCTTTGGTGGATGAGAAAGATGAAGTGAGTTGAAGGTTTATGAAGATCAGGTTGAAGATGAAGAACAGGTTGAAGATGGTTCAAGAGGTGATTTCTCTAAAAGTTCTTAATGAATGAAGAGTTGGGTATTTATAGAATAAAGAGTGACGTCGAGAATATGGAAGAGTAGAACAAGTAAGTTGCTTTCATTGGGTGGAATATGAAACGAAAAGGAAACGTGTAGTATCACAGGTCTACTACTAGAGGTCAAATCAATCCATCAAGTAGGGATCAGATATTTCGAAGTGTTAATAAACTGTGTTTGTAGTAATGTTCGAAGAAGAGGCAAAGCTGTACCTCAGGGAGTTCAATTCGAAGCAATTGGGAAATCTGTTTGCACTTATTCACAAATTCGAAGAGAAGTAATAAACCATTGAGTTCAGTCTTAATAAAGAGATAAAGTGGTGAAAATGGTATCGACCCGAGGAAGAATTCGAGGAGCTAATAGTTCTTATAAATATCTGTATAAGAACTAGGGGGGCTACTGATAAGGAAAGATATTCCTCAGGGACCTAAGTGTAATTGACAGGGACTAAAGTGATAAGTTCTGTAAATATTGGATTAAATTAGACTTTAGGAGAAACGTAGGTGTTAAATTGTAAATATACCATTATGTAACCATTTCTCTAACTAACTCACCCTGCCTATTTAAAGAGGTGGAAGAAGTTAGTTTGACCTATGAAATAATCATAAGCACTTTTCACTTCTTAAGATTCTCTAAGTAGATTTGTGTTCTTGATTTGATCATTTCAACTTTAATTCTTACCAGTTATCATTAATAATAGATTTAGAAATCTCACTATTTTTATTATCTTTTCTACTATTGAATTCTATCATCGGTATAAAAACATATTATAATACATTTTATTATTAATAGCTATGTATCTAAAAAAAATTAGATGTATGTTTTGTTTGTTTTAATAGGGTTAGTATGTGGTTTCATAATGAGTTAGACAATTAAATTTATCAGAAGTGTTTTTTAGAAAATAATATATAAACGTGAATAAGTTAATCGTATAATTAACAGAAATGATAGATTTAATGAATCTTTAATAGATTACTTTCCTTGTTGATCTAAACCTATATATATGGATCTAGTTTTTATTATTAGAGTGCACATTACATTAATAGGTTCTTTTTTATTTTCAAAGTTGAGCCACATCTAATAATTGTAGAAACGAAAAAGGAATCACACGGTTCATAATCTCGTTCCAAACACATGAAGAAATAAGTTTTACTCCAAACATATATGGAAGAAAAATTATCTCTTCATATGATATCTAAAATAATAAATGATATAGTAGTGACTGTTATTTCTTTCTGAACTTATCTGCATTTCCAATGAAGCCAGTGCTTGTCATCACTTGATAGAAGAGATGCTAGATGAAAAGACAGTGGAAGACATTGGAGATGAGGCAAGTGCTAAACACATTAAAGAGAGCTGGAGTGAATTGAAAAGACAGTGTAATTTTAGGGGGTTATAAATTACACATTAAGGACTGTAATATTTTTCCCTTTTTTAAGTGTTATAGTCTCTACAAAACCTAGTGTTAGGGTTTTTTGTGTATTCACCAGAAACGGCAGAGTCACTGTGTTCTTCCTAATAAAATCGATATGCAGCAGGTCCGGAGACGTAGGCATAATTTGCTGAACTCCGTTAACAATTGTGTCTTTGATTTCATTTTTGTTTTTGTACTTTTCTTTCTTTTTCTTTTTGATCTGATTTGACAGGAAATTAGCATATTTTCCTTAGAGTGACGATGATAATTCATTAAGAAAGTAGTTTCACACATTTCAACCTTGGACACGAGCTACATAGATTACACAACCTATAATGTGTATAAGGGGATGGTCAATTTGATGTTCAAGAGGTTCTTTTTATATGATGTTATTTATTAATATATTATTATTAAAAAATAATAAAAATATGTCTTTTTACTTAATATGTTTGGTTTAATTTATAAAACTTTGAATATCTAGGATGTTGGAAATATCAAGAAATATAAACATATATCCTAAATATATTTAATTATGCTCGAATGTAGTGGCACGATTGGTAGAGATAAAGTATGTTAGCCACCCAATTGGATACAAGATATATGAATCATGGAAATTGGATATACGACTGGTCGATATGTTTGGATATCCGAACCTGTTTACCACGTGTGAGAGGTCACATGTTTTGATATATATTATCCACCGATTTTGGAATGTTTTGGGTTTAAACATTTTTATGAGAGGTACCAAATTCAAATCCTAATCCTAATCCGACCTATCTAATCCACTATTCTAATATTAATAATTCATACATAATACATTATTATTCTATAAACTTCTAAATTATATTTTAATGCAATTGAATTAGTTTTTGATGATTTATAATTTTCGTAATATGATTTTGTTGGTAATAGTTTTTTGTTTATTTATTTTTTTAAATCAATCTGAGTAGCAGTGGGTCAACTTAAAATATACTATTATATTATTCAAGGGTACATCAGATACTAATTGTTTATCAGGTGTACATTGACAGAAAATAGAAACCAGCAACACATTGCCTAAAAAAAAGATAAGAATTAATTGATATCTGATCTAGAGCATATACTTGAAGAAGGTTAGATGAGAAAATGAATCATCTCATTGGAGAAGGGAGAGCTCTTTGTTGAAGAAATTTCTTAAAATAATGTCTTGCATCAAGATCCAAGTCTACTGAGAATAGGGTTGGTTGTGTTGCTATAAGCTTTAAGAGGAATTCAGATGGAGAATCCAACACAAGCCCCAAAATTCTTTACAACTCAGAGACCCATTCACAAGTTTGAATACCCACAAATTTGAAGATTGAATTTCTCAAAGAGCACAAAATTTTTTAGATTCAATGAGTGATGATGATCTCAGAGATCGATACTCAAAATTTCGATTACACACAGCTTTAAAGTCATTGAGTACTCGATAATGATAGGTTTTATGAATGGGAAAATAGGACACAATCTGGAACCTTTACTAGAGAAGTTTTGTGGTTCAATCTAATTTGAGAGTGTCACCCTTAGGTTGGTCAATCTAGAGAGATTTTGTCGTCAAAGCTTGAGATTTCCTTCATCCGATGAAATGATGAGAGTAGAATCGAGAGAAATTCCAACAAGAGCAGTCAATCAAGATGTTGAGCAGCTGCAAAATAAAGTTTATGGTAAGTTGAAATAATGTTCCAAATATTTTCTTAGATTTAATTAAGGTAAAACCAATTTTCTAATAGAGTTAGTTTCCAGGTTGTCTAGTTGTATAATAACTTTTAGATGATTAGGGAGCGGATCCGGTGGATAATCAATTCTGAATTTTCACTTATTAATCCAGCGAGAAAACGAGTCTGCGACTATGTTTTACTCTCTGAATATATGAGTAATTGATATTTTTGAAGTGATGAATGACCTTCAACAATTAAGTAGAAGTAGTAAAAACCATGGCCCTTTGTTAGTAAGTAACATATTTAAAGGAATTAGAGAATCAATCTCTATTTCAAGGTCGTAGATGTTCAGTGGGCTGCAAAGAATTAGCTCATCTAGGAGTGCCAGATTTTCAGCAAATAAAGGATTGAGTGTGTCACAAGGAATTCTTATAACAGCCTTGAGTTCTCCTTTAGAATCATGAATTATAGCACTGCCATAAGCTTCCCCAGTTTGCAAGCATGAAGCATCTGTGTTAAGCTTTAAGGATGAACCAGTAGGAGGATGCTAATGTAGAACTTTGAGTCTTTTTTTCTTAGTTAAGTGTTGAAAACAGTCAAAATCAGAGGCCAAATTTGAGTCATTTTTCCATAAGTCCATGTTGATAAGGTTGGCCATATCCAATTTAAGGGTATAATGTTTTATATATGATATGACCATTGGAGTAGAAGTGTCTAGATTCTCCATCTTTTTCTTATTCCTGGTATGCAAAAGAGTCCAGCAAGTAGCAGAAGGTAGAGCATATCTGATATGAACTTTAACAGGAGCAAAACTGATCTAATTGTTGACAATGTGGTTAAAGGTCATATGATGTCCAATCATAATGTTGAATATAACACTGAAATGCTTCCAAACAGACCAAGCTAGGTTACATTCACAAATGAGTGTTGTATTGATTCTGTGTTACCATAAAATTGGCATTTAAACACTAGAGCAATGCCTCTAGATTGTAGTATAGTATTCAGGGAAACCCATTTATAGATTATTCTCCACATCAAGAAGGCGTACTTGACAGGAACTACTTGGTTCCAAATGTTTGGGTATAGAAAAGAGTAGTTGCCTTGAGACCTTAGACCATTCCTAGTGTCTTTAAAGTTAAATTCATCTTAAGAGCTAGCTGTCCATATAAGCTTGTCAAGAATGTTAGGCTTTATAGAAATATTGGATATTTTATTAACATTAGTATGAAATATGGTAGATTCTAGCCTGTAGAAGTCCTATTTGTTGTTAGAGCAGTAAGATTTGAAATTTGTTAGGGGTAAACCTGGAGTTATCGATATTGTTAGTGAGGTCCATCAATGGTTTAGAGTGAATCCACATCTAACCAAAAGTCATAGTTACCCTGACCAATTAAGCTAGAAAATAAGAGGCTCTGCAATATATCAGACTTCAAAAATTATCTTCCATGTCTGTAAACTTTTGAATACTAGCTGAACCTGCATAGGGTGACCATTAGAGCAATACATATTATGGATTATTTTGGACCAAAAGCTAGTGTGTTCTCTAAATTATTTCCATAATTTTCATGACTATGTTTGTTGTATATCATCTATTCTTCTAACATTAAGGCCTCGTTCCTTGTAAGGGAAGCAAATTTTGGTCCAGTTTTCCTAGGAGATAGATATATGTGTATCTGAGGAGCCCCAAAGAAATTGACTGCAAATGCTTTCAGTTCTCTTGATAGTTGATCCAGGAAGAAGAGAGTGCTGGAGTGAATATTTCGAGAGAGCAAGCAAGACTATCTGGATTAAGGCGATTCTTTCTCCAAAAGAAAGAGAATAATGGTTCCACTGCTGAACTTTCTTTCTTAAGTTGGTGATTATTCCTTCATAGTGTATAGCTTTGTTGCTGGTATGAATAGTAGCACCCATGTAGCTCATAGGAAAGTAGCTTTGTTTGAAGCCTAATATTTCTTTGATGTAAGTAGCTCTGTTACAAGGAGATGTGGTATGAAGGATAAAAATAGATTTATCCTTGCTAATTAGTTGGCCAATTAGGTCTTGAAAGTCAGCTAAGAACCTATTAAGTATAAGAATAGTAGACTTAGAACCATTAGCAAAAATGATTGTATCATCTGGAAAGGATAAACATGAGATGGTATCCTTGTTAGATATATTGTATTTTAGACTAGGATGAGATAAATATAGATGTTTTAGTCCTCTTATTAGAAATTTCTTATTTAGAATTAAGAGACAATGGGAAATAAGGTCCCGCTGTCTAAGACCATTTGTTTCTTTGAAATATCTTTTGGCTTCTACATTAATAATGATAGAGTATCTAACATTATTAATGGACTTCAAAATAAGTCTGATAAACCTGCAGTTGAAACCAAACGTTGTTAGTATATGTTTGATGAATACGAATGAGACTGTATCAAAGGCTTTTGAAATGTCTAGTTTAAGAATTAGATTGCTCCATTTACTTTTTTATTTATGTAAAATGCTAGTTCTTTAGTGATGAGAATACTATCTTGGATACAACGACCTTTAACAAACCCACTTTGCTTATCCGATATGAGCTTAGGAAGCAAATTGGCTATTATATCACTTAGAATTCTAGATATTATTCTATTGATTACATTACATAAACTAATAGAATAATAGTTATTCCAAGTTTTAGGGTTTTAATTTTTATGAATTAGACAGATAGCTGAAGCATAAACTTCATTAGGGATATATCTTTCATTGAAAAAAGATCTAATGGAGAGTATAGATCCTTAGATATTGTAGACCAGCATTTCTGGTAGAAGATGGTATTAAAACCATCAATACCACATATGCTATTAGTGTTTAGGGCTTTGATATAATCAAATATGTCATGGTCAGAAAAGAATACTAAGTAAGGAAGAGCTTTCCTCATTAGTTAAAATGTTAGGTATAACAGTTTTAATAATAGATAAGTCAGAAGAGAAATTGTTAGTTGTTAGAAGATCTTTAAAATATGTAACTGCAGATGTCTCAATTTCTTGGGGGTCCTCAGTCCAAACATTGTTAAGTTGTATTCTGTTGATTAGATTCCTCTCTCTTTTCTTTTTTCACATAAGAATGGAAAACTTTAGAGTTTATGTCTTCATATCTTGACCATTGAATGTTGCATTTCTGAGACCAATACACTTTTTCTCTGGCTAGATATTGAAGGTGTAGTGCATTTGCATTATTCAGTTTAATCTTGTTTTCATCAGCAACAGATAGTTGATAGGCATGTTCCTGAAATTTGACAGAATCTTCAGAGCTAGCTATTAGGTTACATATATTTCCAAAGAGCTCTTTGTTCGATGTTTTGACAGTATATTTAAGCTTTTTAAGCTTGAACCAGAATCTTTGAATATGATATCTAGTAGTGTCCTGATTCCAACAAGATTCCAGAGTTGAGAAAATCTCTGGATGATCAAGCCATATATTTTGAAACTTAAAGCTAGATCTGAATTTACGGAAATTTGTAGAGAGCTTGACACATAACGGAGAATGGTCGGAAGTAGTCATAGCCATATGTTTGACTGAAGTGGAACATAAGAAGTTAGAACAAAGAGTATTAAATAATACTTCGGTCTAATCTCTTCCACTTATGATTATTAGGCCAAGTAAGTTTAGATCCAATAAAACCTGCATCATTTAATTACATTCAGTGATTAGGTTATTGAAATCATCTAAGCTACGTAAGTAGAGAGAATTTCAAGAGAGTTGCTCAGAAGGTTCTGAGATAGAGTTAAAATCCCCAATTAGAAGACATTCTTTAGAATAGTCAGGCACTTCTCTGATTATGTCACAGATAATGAGTTTTTGATCAAGTGTGCATTTAGCAGAGATGATAAAGACTAAAAAGTCCTTTCCAAAATATGTGTGATTGACAGTAAGGTGTATAATTTTTTCATGATCCAGTAGGTTTCGACTGTGAATTGCATGTTCCAAAACACCCAAACTTTGTTAGAACAATTGTAAATAGAATGTTGAAAACCCAACTATATAGTAATTTTGGTTAAAGAATAGTGGTTTATCATAGGTTCTTGTATAGTTAAGAATTAATCTTCTTTGATCTGATAATAGATTTTAATATGCTCTAAGTTTTCTTATTTCTAACTCACCGAAGGTTCCAACATAGTGTTGTTATAGTCATTTATTGGAGCCAATTGTAGGTCTGGCAGACCTTCTAGGGTTCAATACTTTGGATAGTTTAATGTTTGATTTTCTAGAGTAATTTCTAGAGGAATAATGTTCTGTAATGTTTTGTTGATCTTATTTATGAGTACTGACTAGTTCCTCATCTGAAAGAGATTGGACAGAGTAAAGATTTTACTTTGGATGGTTGTTGTACAATATTTTCCAGGCAGAATAGTTCTCAACAACATGATTCCCTTTTCCAAGGTATGAAGTGCTTCTTTTATTTCTGCTTCGTGAAGGATATAAATTATATTTGAGTTAGATTGATAAGTATAAGTAAACCTATTAAGAGGTTCTAGTGATGGACTTGCTTGAAGAACACAAGAAGTTTCAGGCTTAGGTAAAGAGTCAGATGTGTTGTGAGGATCAGTGTGATCTTGAGGAAGGTTAGAGTAACCAAATGACATGTTATCTTGTTGAAGTTGTTCCTGGTTGCTTGAAGTAGGAATAGTTTTAGGGAGAGTTTCATCAGATGATTTAGGCATAAGTTTTCTATAAAATTTCAAACTGTGCCCTAAGTAATGACAACAAGAGCAATATTGTGGCCTTTCTCCATATGACAGTTTGATCCATTATCCTTCTTGGTTATCAAAGGTTTCCTATATCTTCTTTTGAATTGGTTTAGAAAGATAAATATCCACCCAAGCCTTGCAACAGTTAAACATTTCCTGGTTAATGGATGGAACCCATGTATCTATAGGATTATATGTTGCTTTAGCAAGATGGTAGATTCTATATGGATTGTAGAAAAAAAGGTGGGCAAGTTGTGGAAAGTAATCTAGTCTGGGGAAATAGCAGACTCTCTTCGAGGGTGAAAGTCAGGGGTCCATATAAGGACTCTCATATAGTTTTTTCCCATTGTCCAAACCCCTACTTTCTGAATACGTCTGGATCCTCTTTCAACTCTAGTTCTATCATTAGATGCCTAGGATCCCAAAGGGCTAGACTAACAGAACCCTTAAGCTTTAATAAATTTAATTTTTTTTAATTTCATTCATCAAGGGTCTGCGAGCTAAGAATTTACGGATTAGGGTAATTTTAGCTTCTGATTCAATAGAGATATAATCTTTTTATTGTAGAATAACAACATTTTCATGAGAGACATTCTTGAATATTGGTTTGACAGATTCTGCGTAGCTTTTTTGCTGAAATTGATTTGATACTTTGTTGCAGGGCTGTTGATAAAAAACAAGGTTGTGGTGGAGACCAAAGTCAGTACAGGTACTCAGGTGGTTATTCACAAAAGAAGGATATGCATCTTGAAGTGGTGAGAATGAGATTGAAGCTGGTGGTGGAGTATTTATGATCCAAAAATGAGAAGAGACTCAGAAGCTTGATTGTTATCAATATGCAACATGTGATCCACAGTCCTCAAGAGATACATTGATAGAGGGTAACTAAACCCGACATGTTTGGGCGTGAATAAAAAATATTTTTACATGACAGATACCAAAAGCCGACAGTTTGGAAAAAAAAATGAGATGGATTACAGATTTATACTTGCACCAATCCCGTTCCATCTTCATCCCTATATAATATGTCTTACTAACATTATTATTTTACTCAAATACATACTCAAAACAATACTTTTCACGTATACTCAAGTGGATTGGTCAATATTTGTTTCCACGTTCCTTAATATGAATTGATTCTTTATGTTGTACCACATAAATTATTTTAAACTTAAAGTTTTACATGATCTTATTTATAACATTTTCCTATGGGTAAGATATTTATATTTTTGGTTCTTATTTTATCCCCCATGCCAAAAATGGTAATTGGATAACTAGTCTTATGTTCGAGAGACACTTTCTAAAACGAATTTAATGATCTAATCAATGTTCTACATTAGGGCACTAATGTGTTTCGCATTAAGAATGGATGATATACATACCATAATCAGTCTTTTTGTAGTTTGGAAGGATTTGTATCAACTTGTATAAAAAAAGAATATTTTGTTGTTTTACTTTAGTATGCTTGGTTTGATTTTTCAGACTTTAAAAGGAGAGATGTTGGAAATATCGAGAAACATAAACACATTTTCCCTAGTATACTTCATTATGCTTGAATATGGTGGCACACCATGTAGACATAAATATGTTAGGCACCCGAATTGGATAACACAATATATATTATACATTGATATAGAGTTGCTATAACTAGTCCAAGTTTAGAAAATATGATACTAAATTAGAGATAACAATTATTTCTGAATCCGCGAGTACATGAGTCCAACCGACTCGACCAAATGGGTTAGGATACCCAAACATCTCCATAAATGATGGTTCATTGGTATTAAATTATATTACCTGTCGAGTTTGCGATAAGTTACGAGTTTCAAATATTTTATAACGGGTATCTAATCCGAATTCGAACCTGACCTACCAGATATATGATATTCTAATATTCATAATTAATATATAATATATTAATATTCTATAAACATCTAAATTATATTCTTGTATAACTAAATAATTTTACTATTTACGATATTGGTATCTATGACTTAATTTTTTTATAATTTTGTCGGTATTGATGCTGATTAGATTTATAATTATCTTACATTAGCTTCTATATAATAAATCTAAAATATTAAATAGAATAATTGTTTTTGGATAAACCTATTAACAAATCTGCGTATTTAAATTATAAATATAATATATTAAAACTTAAGTAAATATAAAATATTAAAAGATAAATATATTATATATAATTTATTATAGATAGATAAATGATAAATAACGAATACCCAACTCTAACGGCTTTTGATATGAACAAAATATATTTTTATCTTGGAAGATACCAAAACCCGACAGATTTGTAAAAAATAAGAATGAGAAAATTTACGGGTTTAACTCTACCAACATCTATCCCGACCTATTGCCATAATTGTAAGAAACATTATCCGAAAAAATTAAAACCATCTCCTCAAACGATTTTATAATCTTCTTTAAAATTTTAAAATTTCAGATACAAATATCGGTTGGCTTTGATTTTGGCATGAATTTTGTTTTCATGCTCTATGATTCTCTTCCGGCTATTATGTCTGTCCTGCATAATGTCTTTATAATGATAATTATACGGATATAAATACTATGGAATATAACTCACATAAAATAAAACCTTTTCAACCTTGCGAGGAATACCCTTTAGTACTTCTCACCGTTTCAAGGTATAAAATTTTTGTTAGCCAACTTGAGAAATTCAGATAGCTTGGTTTGTATAATGGTATCAATTTTATCAGGTTTACTAACAGTATTGTGTTGCTCAAAGGCACACTACAAATAATATTTTCACGTATGGTCAAATGGTTTTGTTAATATGTTTTACCAAGACCCTTAGAATGAATTGATTCTTTTTTAGTACATAAATTATTTTATGCTCAAAGATTTAAATTACCGTATTTATAATATAACTTATAATATTTTGCATATAGATATAGATATAAGTGTCAATTATTTTTATTTTTATAAAAAAAATATCCTCGGTCGATTGTAGTTCCCAAACAAGGTCTTCTTTCGAAGCGGTACCAAAATCTATATATTGTACCTAATATAATATGTGTAATTTATTTTACAACATAAATAATACAACCACTTTGTTCTACATTAACGTCTATTGGTCCGAGCGTTCATCATTTTGATATCTTCACATGGCTGCTGATAATCATATAGTCTAATTCATGAACTACATGGTGAATCCATACAGTCGAATTAGTCTTTCTACAATAACTGTGCATCTAAAAAAATGGGTATAATACACAATCGAATTCCCTATATCAGAAGCTCATATAGCATATAACAAGTTACATCACAACCCGCATATAATAATTTTTGATAGTTAGATAATCAGAAGTGTTATAAAAGAAAACAAAATACCTAAATATATATTAGAAAGTGGAAAATGGGTAAATGGGTAAATATATAAACACAGATTTTTTCATGCAAGAAGAGAATATTCGTATAAAATTTTCGCACCTTATATGCCAAAACCGTTGTTTTTTTTTTTGCGTATTTGATGCGAAAATTGAACATGAACTTACATGTACACGTACAATAATGCTTCAAGTTTCTACATAATGTGTACGCTAATTCATACTTTTAAGATTCAATGTTCTACATATAAAGTGCAGAGATACAACAAAAAACTCTACAAATGACTAAAGTTTTAGCCACTATAAATAAGTACTAGCCAGACCAAAATTTGATAAAAAATACTATGTTATCCTATATAATTTTTCACGTGACAAGAAAACGTCGTGATCATTACCTCATTTTAGAATCTACATATGAAACTTTATAAAGGTGTACTATATCTCATCAAATTAAAATAACACAATGTTAATAAGATGAATATATCCATGGTAACATAAAAACATCTTATGAATAACACTCGTACAATTTACATTCAACATATTTAATATCATTAAAATATGTGATAATATCATATATGTTGTATTCATGGATTATAATATACATTTCTTATCCATACACGACCTTATGAACACATAACCAATCCTCATCCACACTTGACCATACCTTGTTGACACATGACCACAACTTGTCTACACATGATATCATCCATATTGGACCACAACTTGTCTACACATGATATCATCCATATTGGACCACACATCATCCACACATGACCACAACTCGTCCACACATGAAACTTTCTATACAGGATCATAACATGTCCACGTTGAACCACAGATTATCCACACATGACATGCATATAAATTCTCGTATAAAAGATATGCACATGTAAACAAATAAACAAAAACACCATACTCATATTCATTTTTTATCTTTATCTAAAGTCATATATTAACTCAAACTTACTCAACACAACTATATAACTCATAATATAGTATATTGTGAAAATAAACAGAACAAAATATAAAATCACACTCTTATATACGATATATGACTTATCCAAACTCATCGACTAACGTATATCAATACTTGCAAATGATCATACTTAGGTTAATGAGACAAAATAATTCTTGACTTCAAAGTTATATTCAAACTTGTTAGATTTTTTAATTTTATATAAATATAATATAATGTAAAATAATGGAAACTTACCATTTAAGACTCATCCAACAAACTTATTACAGATAAATGCTCAAAACCTTTGAGAGACTTTATACCTAAAATACCCTTCCATATTACATCCAGCAAGCAACTAGACCCATTCTCTTTCTTTTATTTTTTTAATTTAAAATTTCAAAGTTTCATATTTTTTCAACCGTAATGCAAAAAAAAATCCGAAAATACCATTGGTTTTGTTTTTTAAGACGAAGAAAACTAGTACCACTCATGATATGTTTTCATATATATATATATATATATATATTACACAGGTTTCGCATCTATCTCGTTTTACATCTAGTTGTACAAAATTTAAACAAATTTCGCATTATATGGTTTCACAACTATCTTAGTGGGCTGGTTTCGCATCTAGCATCCATCATAGTGGGTCTGAATTCGCATATGGCAGTAAAACATTTACACAGGCTCTACATCTATAAAAAAGATGGTTTTGTAAAATAAAAAACAAAAGAAATGTAAAATAAAGAAAAACATAAACAAACCGCTACACGGTTAGGGTTTTGTATTATTTAGAAGTATATCAATTAGTACAACATGTGCTCTTATTTATAATAAAAAGCTAACGGGCTTGGGCTTTATATGGGCTTTATATTCTTAACACCCTCCCTCAAACTTACAATGCAACAGTAATAAGCATTGAGAGTTTGTCACAAAGAAAACAAAACCACGCTGTGGACTGAGCCTTTCTGAAAATATCAGCAATCTGCAAAGCTGATGGAACATACAGAAGCGAGATGGTGCCGATCTGAAGATGATGTCGAGTGAAATGACAATCTATATCGATGTGCTTCGTCCTCTCATAAAAAACTGAATTCTTTGCTATCTGCATGGCGCTTTTGTTATCACAATGTAAGGAAGTTGGTTTAGTAACATTAACCCCTATATCTACAAGAAGCCATCGTAACCAACAATCTCACATGTGGTGAGAGCCATAGCACGATACTCAGCTTCAGTAGACGATCTAGAGCCAACTTCTTGTTTCTTGCTTTTCCATGATATTAATGAATCTCTAACAAAAATACAGAAATCGGTAGTTGATTTTCGGTCATGAGGATCACTATCCCAATCAGCATCGCTATAGGCACGCAGTTCAAGTGAAGAGGTTGAGAGAAATAAAAGGCTCTGGAACTGAGTGCCATGAAGATATCTCAATATTCGAAGAACAGCTCCTCAATGGACAGATGTAGGAGCAGTAACAAACTGACTGACCACATGAACAACATAAGCTATATCTGGCCGAGTAACTGTAAGATAGACCAAGCTCCCTACAAGAGTTCGATATAGACTTGGATATGACAAAGGAACGCCATCAGTCGGAGTATACCGAGCATTGATTTCAAGAGGAGTATCTACCATACTGTTATCAGAAAGTCGCGCTCGCTCGAATAAATCAGATATATATTTTGTCTGAGAGAGAATATAACCTTTTGGAGAGTGAGCCACCTCAATACTTAAAAATATCGTAATAGTCCCAAGTCTTTCATCGCAAAACGCTGAGCCAAATCATGTTTTAGTGCTGCAATGCCATCAATATCATCACATGTAATGATCATATCATCTATATATAGGGATAAAATAATTCATCCCGCACTAGTACATTTGATAAACAAGGCCGGATCGTGAATACTAGCAAGGAAACCAAGTGAAGTTATAACCGTAGAGATTTTTTCAAACCAGGTATGAGGAGCTTGTTTGAGACCATATAAAGCTTTCCTAAGTCGACAAAATTCACCTGGTTGGTGAGCAACACCTGGAGGAGGAGTCATGTAAACCTCCTCATGAAGATCACAATTCAAAAATGCATTTTTGACATCGAGTTGGAAGATTTTCCAATGGCGAACAGAAGCAACCGCAATAAGAGTACGAACAGTCGTCATTTTTGCCACTGGGCAAATGTTTCATCATAATCCATACAATAATTCTGTTAATACCCTTTTGCTACAAGACAAGCCTTATATCTTTCAACAGATCCATCAGATTTTGTTTTAATTTTAAAAACACATCGAGAACCGATTATATGCTTACCGGATGGAGGCTTAACTATATCCCATGTATGAGTTTGTAAAGAGCATTAAGCTCTTCGACTATTGCATTTTGCCAACGAGGATCATAAAAAGATTCTTTAAATGACTGAGGTTCATATAAATCATGTATGTTTGCTATGAAAGAGGCAAAAGGATCTGAGTTAGAAGAATACGCAAAATCTGGTAGTTTGGTAGACTTATTTGGGCGAGTAGATCTTCTAAGGGGCGGATCTGTTGGTTCATCAAAAGAAGGAACTGATTCAGGAATTAATGGAGGAGAACTAGTATCATTTGGTCGAGTAGATCTTCTAAGGGGCGGATATGTTGGTTCACCAAAAGAAGGAACTGATTCAGGCATTGCTGGAGGAGAACTAGTATCATCTGTCATAGGATTATTACCAAGCACATCAATTTTAGGATGGATGTTGTCATTATTTTCAAAAGGATCAATCTGCCGAAGTTTGGTACTAGTTATATCATGTGATTTTGCCGGAATCGAATAAAACGGGATATGCTCAAGAAATGTAACATGTCGAGAGACATAAAGTTTCTGATTGGTGGGATCAAAACAAAGATAACCTTTCTGTCTAACACCATAACCGAAGAAAACACATATTGCGGTTTTATGACCCAATTTATTGCGTTCTACATGAGGATGAAGGACAAAACATATATATATATATATATATATATATATATATATATATATTCAAACACTCGCAAGGAAGAATAATCTGGAGGTTGTCCATATATTTTTGAAAGGGAGACAGACCTGAATTATGTGCAGGGGGTATTTGATTAATCACATATACAGCAGTATGATTTGCTTCTCCCCAAAAAATAGTAGGAACCTCAGCAGATAAAAGCAAAGAACGAGCAGTCTCAGCAAGGTGACGATGTTTTCTTTCTGCAACACCATTCTGCTGAGGGGTGTCCGTGCAAGAAGACTGATGTATGGTACCATCAGATGCAAGTAACTGAGTAAAATCATAGGATGTATATTCACCTCCTAAGTCACACCTGAAACATTTTATGACAGCAGAATGTAGAGTCTTAACAAGCGCCCAGAATTCTCTATAAACTCCAAGAAAATCTGATCTCCGTTTCATAAGATAAATCCAAGTATATCGAGTATAATCATCGATGAAAGATAGATAATAGGATGAACCACCCTTTGTGGAGACAAGAGATGGCCTTGAGACATCAGAATGAATTAAATCAAAAGGAGCAATGGAAGAAGATACACTTTTGTTAAAAGGTAAAGTCGAAAATTTGCCAAGTTTACATCCACTACAGTCAGAGATATTACAGGTGTTTATATGGCCTAACACACCTGTGGAGACTAAAAAATTTAGACGCGATGCAGAGACATGTCCCAAATGGGAATGCTAGAGATAAAAATCAGATGACGACGGACTCAAACGAAAAGAAGACAAATCGACACTAGAAGCTGCAACATTAACGACTTTAACTTCATCCAAGACATATAGCTCTCCAATCTACGGCCTATCCCAATCACTTTCTGAGTACGTTGATCCTATATAACACAGAAAGAATCAGAAAATAAAACCCAATGACCAGATTTACATAACTGACTAACCGAAACAAGATTCAATGCAAGTTTTGGAACATAATAAACATCAGGAAGTGATATATGTGGAGTAGAAATAGACCCAACACACTCTACTGACATTTATGTATCACAAGCAGAAAAGGCTCATATTGGTGAAACATGAGACAAAGAAGCAAAGTATGGCTTGTAGGGAGACATATGACGAGATGCCCCAGAATCTAAAATCCACAAAGAAGAAGGAATACCTAAAGCAGAAGACGTAGACAGACCTGTGTGAGATATTGACGTAGACATAGCAGCAGGATTAGAAGCAAGAAACTGTTTAAAAGATTCTAGAATCTGAGGGTCCATTCTAGAGGGTGGTGTTGAGCTATCAGTAATTCAACGATGCAATTTCTACTAATAATTCAATAATAACTCTTATGCAATTTCATCGGACTTTTGTGCAATTTTACCACTACTTCAACAAACCAAATTTGTCGGACATAACTTTTCTTTACCGAACAATACTTTTGTTCAATTTTACCTGAAATTTATCTAGTGCAATTTTACCAAAACACAATAATCTCAGCCGCTACTCTTCTGATTTTGCCGAACAATGCTTTTATGCAATTTTCCAATAATTTACACATTGCAATTTTCTCAATCTTTCTTAATTCAATTCTGATTGTTCTCCGAGACGCAACTTTACCAATAAGTTAACAATGCAATTTTACCAAAAAATATTCTTAACCAATACTTTTGCAATTTTGATTCCTTCTAAGCCCCAATTTCACCGATAAATTCCACTTACAATTTTATCAATCAGATCTAATACGAAATCAAATACCTGATAATTTTATCAATCAGATCTAATACGAAATCAAATAACTTATAATTTTATCAATCAGATCTAATACGAAATCAAATACCTGATAAATATATGAAATAGAAGATTGTTACATTTCCGCGATCAGTTTACTTCTGGCTCTCATACCATGTAAAATAAAAAACAAAAAAAATGTAAAATAAAGAACAACAGAAACAAACCATTAGACGGCTAGGGATTTTGTATTATTTAGAAGTATATCAATTATTACAGCATATGCTCTTATTTATAATAAAAAACTAACGGGCTTGGGCTTTATATTCTTAACTCGTTTCACATCTAACAAAAAAGGTTTCGCATCTAGCAAAGAAAACGTTTCGCATCTAGCAAAACAAACAATATTTTGCCTTTTTTGTTTACATTATAAATTTTAAAAAATTAGAATTTCGTATCTTTTAAACCGTAACTCGAAAAAACCAAAAATACCATTGACTTTGTTTTTTTAAGACGAACAAAAATGGTACGAAATAGAACTAAGCTTAAGAACTAAGCTTAGATTCCTCAAAGATAAAATTAACGGAGTTTAAAGTCAACTTAGTCAAATAAATTTTTATTATTGAGAAATTTAAAATAAACATTTGAAAGTAATTTGTAATATTGAGAAAATTATGTATCCCTATTCCATTAACATGCCTCGACCACTAGTTTACGACTTACAACTTATTTAGATGTATCGTAATTTCAAACCCAGTAATTATGTTTCTAAAAAAAATGGGAGTTTGTATAAGTAAAAATCACATTTACTAAAACTTGCATCTTAGTACTCTTCTCGTAGATTTTACAGAACTAAACTCAGATCTTGTTCATATTCAGTTGTATTTTTAAGCATACATCATTATTAAAAATGGTTAAAAAACGAATAACTATTTAAATACTCTATTAATTTTCTCCATAAGTGTGCTTGTCATATTTAATACTTTAAATGACATTACCAAATGTTCAAACGATATATATTCAATATTAAATATCATTTTCTCTTTCACATTTTTAAACTATCATATGATAATAGCGTGAACTCAAATCAATATTTAAGAATACATATCCACCTATAAATCGATCAAATAAATCATAAATTTTGGACATTATATATTTGTTTATGATACTTAATTTGTTTAACGATTTGTAATTGATCCATAATTCTAATGTACCCTCGTTATACTATAAAATTAGTATATATTCACTCGATAGAGAAACTATCGATTGTATAAAACATCTCATACTGATGTCGTAAGATTTTATAGAATTAAAGTTTGTCCTATATAATAAACTACATTAATCTCAATCCCAAAATATTCTGATCATGGTAATTCCTCAGGTATTTATTAATTTTCCAACTATTTGAATATTTTCTAACTGAGTAATTAGTTTTGAATAATATATGTTATAATCCAGAATAAATATGCAGCATCTATTTAAATTCTATATAAATTTAGAAATAAAAATGAGGCTTGTAACTACAATCATACTCCCACCAAACGAACTTATCAATGCATTTTATGTAGACAATAAGTCATAAAAAATATCCAACTCATAAATCATATCCAACTCATCATTTAACTTTACAAGAAGTATCTTTGTATTTTGTGGAAATTGGAATCAACACATTATATGTGTTGTTTCACATATTTTACAATACATCATCAATCATGTTTGTTACATCGATCTTATTGACGAGTGAAGTTCGCATGAAGATAATAGATTATAAACAATGTCTATTTAATAGTATATATATATACTGTTTTTTTGTGTATAATTTTAGTTATAGTTACGAGTGCATGGTCAAAACGTGCTATAGTTTCACATCAAAATCTCACAAATGTACTTTATAATATATTCTATAAAATTCTTATAAATCTAAGTGTCAATAACCTACCAAATAATAAACGGTAGACATTTTATACAAGTATACAAGAAATATCTAATTATATGATACATGTAGACCTCCACCATCTTACAAAATTACGAGACGTGTACAAATATGCAATATGATACCAAGACATGTATAAATATTTGAGAATATTATAAATATACGAGACTTATATAATTCTGTGATACCCTTACAAACTTACAAATAGGCAATAAATACAAGAGATGTATATTTATACGAAACCTGCATAAATGTACAAAAATGCAAGAAATATGTGAGACATATACAAATATGCAATATATATATATATACAAATGTGTGCCCCTTGTATATATATGTGATACCTATACAAACTTAAAAATATGTGAAAATTATGAAAGACTTGTACAAATATGCGAGACCCGAACAACCTTACAAATATGGGAGATCTCTACAAGCAAATGGATGAAACATGTATAAATATGCGAGAATACTTTATAATCCAGTTGGTATTTCATAGCTAGCGCCATCACATAACGTACACACATATTTATTGATATTTTGGAATATGATATTGTGTTATACCATACACTTGGATTTTTCTGTTTTTTCTTCTTTATATCTTAGCAAGTTTGTGGTATTTAGCAACGCCAAATGGGTTTGGGTTTCCATTACACAATCTGTTTCAGCCACCTCTTGCATATGATTGTAAAAATATGCAGGTTAATAGTATGGCCAGTCATTCCTGTCTTGCACTTATTCTTTTCATTTCTGTAAGATGCAATACGTGTTACACATTACAAGCCTAATGCCTGGTGCAGTCTTGTTTAAATATTTTGTATTAATTTATTGGAAGAATACTTATTGGCTATTATAATTTATATTGTTGACACAAATGTTGTCTAATGAATTGCAAATGTGTGTGTTTGTTATGTATGTTAATTTTCACGTTTATTATAAAAAAACATATGAACAGTTATGTAGGATTGAAGGCTTAGTATGGCCCATTGTGTGGTCCCCGGGGCATGTCTATTAGCTTGTTCGTACAGATGACCAACATGGTCAAGACATAGTATTGCATATTGCATGGCCAACTTATGTTTGGTATTATTGCCATTACACATGTAATAAATGTGCAAGTTATTGAACTCATTAAGGCCCATCACGTATCCATTAAAAGCATGACCGATTAGCCATATCGTGTAATGGAACAAAATAACACGAGTGAAGTGTGACCCTTTGCGTGGCCCATGGGCGTGTGGTATATAACCCCAATTTTATTTTTAAGGAGATAAATGAAAAATATATAGCAAACACAAGAAAAGAAAAAACATGAAACTGTCATTAGCTAATAAGATAATGTCCCTTATTAAAAAACCTCTTCGGATCCAACAAAAGGGAAAAAACGCACATTTATGTTACATAACGTTATGATAGAGTGTTAAATAGTTAATATTATATGGGTGTTTTAAGACCTTACCTTCTAAGTCAACTAGGCGATAAGCGTCATGGACCCTCCCAAGTGGGGCCTAACTTCCCAACCCATTTGTCTCCTATTCCATGGACCCGCCAAGGTCTCCTTCTCAAAGAGTTCTCGATCTATGTTTGGAGTTCAAGCGGATTCAGATGAGGCGTTTGTAATGTTGGGAATGTACCTTAGTTTGGTCATATCGCTCCTTGATCAAGTTGATGCTTACAAATGTCTGAGTAATTGACCAACCTATGGTTGGGTATGATGACTTCTATAAGGATGACGGCTTCCATACCGTAGACTAATGCGAAGAGGGTTTTGCCTATGGCTGAAATGGGGTGGCTTGGCATGCCCATAGTAATTGAGTAAGGTTGTCTAGCCAGTTGTCATCTACGCCTTCTAATATAATCTTGATGCCATCCAAAATGGTTTGGTTTATTACCTTAACTTAAGTTTTTTAGTTAATTACCGATACAAAGTCGCATGCCCTCCACCAGGGCTTATTTACTTGTGTTTCCATCAGCACTGTCAACTGCATCATTTTCGTAAGGATCGTTTATTATGTCAGGAAATGAGATACAGTTTATCATGCGATCCACCACTCGATTCCCAGTTAGTTGCTATTGTAGTGGTTTGAACAGGTGTACTGTGATGGCGTAAGAAGTTATCATCGTTCATTGGCTCCCACTGATAATCTCTGTTAAATTTCCGATAGGATACTTTAAGCACTAATAGAAAAATACACGGCGTAGCCTTCATCTGGTGCAACCATGGTCGATCGATGATGACGTGGTACGAGATAAGGTGTTCGAAATCATTATGGTATGCGTAGAAGTGTGGATTAGAACGCTTATAACCGGGAGCTTCCATGCTTCGTAGAGACTGCTATTGAGCTCGTACCTTAGTTCGATCATAAATCATATCTATTGTTTCCGTTAAAAGCGTAAACCGACGGGCTAGGTTGCGGTATCCACTATCATCAGACAATTGCGGCATCCACTATCATCAACCCTTCGATGCTCCAACAATGTTTCTTTGGTGTCTTGTTATATTCGATCAGGAGAGTAAGACAAGTCACCTTTATATGCATCGTCCCCCGGGATAAATTGGTCTGCTCGGGCCAGGATATCACCCATCTTCTTTAACGTAAAACGAACCAGATCAGTGAAGAGATCGCACTACGATCCAAACTCCACTTCAAGAACGCTACCGCCACCAGCTCTTCCATATCGGGCAAGGTGTTCATGGCGTGAATGAAAATTTTCATGTAAGTTTTTAGAGACTCTATCATTCTTTCCTACACATCTATAATTAAATCGCTCTCCCATTTGGATTCCTTTTGTTGCCCAAGAACCGATATCTGAAAGAACTTTAAATACCTCTAAAATCACATATAGACCTCTACGGTAATCTGCTAAACCTGTCCATATCATTACCTTGAAGATTCATGGAGAGGATCTGGCAGAGCATGACGTTATCGGGGCTGAACGCCATCATCATGTTTTGAAAATTCTTGAGTTGTTGCTCTGGACACCTTGTACAGTCGTAGGGCTCCATCTTGAGTACGTTGAATTTGCATGGGAGCTCTGCTTCCAATATCTTCTCTATGAAAAGGGATTTCTTGAGCATGTAGGCTACCATCTTAACGCAAACCTGGTCATACTAGAGAAAGTTGTTTTCCTTATATCACTTCGATACTTCTTGGCCTCAATCGCTCCTAGCCCTTGGTTCTCGATTGCTAATTTTCCCATTGCTTTCACCTTCAACCTTCTCGCTCATTTTGGTGAGCGTGGCCTTAGCCTCATGGTCCTTGGTTTCTTGTAGATTAATTACTTTAAGCTGCTCATGTTTTATTTCCTTTATCGGTGATTCCAGAAGGTGAATATCAAAGGTGGTCACACGGTTACCTGGGTTAGAAGTCGGCTCAACCTCGGCGGGTGGATCGTCCTCACTGACGGGATTGACACCTCAGTGGGTTTTCTCCAGTTAGATATCCATTTGTGAAGGTGGTCGGGCGGGCTAGAGCTGGATCGGTTGTTGGGACGGTTTTAGAGGTTAGGTTGTCGACTACTTCTAGAACAACCACTTGACTGCTAGCTTGGAGGTTTTTTTTGGGTGCGTATCTTTCAATCCTGAATCTTGTTATCACTACTGGAAAAAACAATTACACTATTTGTGACTAGCTTTTCCATAAATGACGCTAAATTTGTTAAGAGAAATACTCACGAGTGTATGCCAAATAGATAACTTTATTAACCCCTAAAGAAAAGTTGTAATTTAGATAATCTTGAACATATTTATACATTATATGTAGAAATTTCTCTCTTCTATTAATGATATATTAGATTTGTTTGAATTTGGATTGTTTTAGCTTGAACATAGACTTGAGAGTAAATTCTCATTATGCCTCTCCACGACCACTTATGCTGCATGATTGAAAACAGTCATCATTAATGGGATGCGACGGCTACAGGTAGCATCGACAAGGTGGTTGGCCCCTCGGTAAGATCTTTTGACATTTCATAATGGGTGATATTTGATTTCTCTTAATCCTCAGTATAGATTACTCTAGACGAGCCTGATGGCTCACCTTTTGCATGGCTTGGATCTTTTTTATTCGGTGTTGAAGATAACCAGTTGGTTGTTCTCTTTGGCGCTTACCAAAATGTAATTTTTTGAAAGTTGGTTTTTTTCCAGTTAGGATATTTTGTTTGACAGGTGGAATTGTTTGTATGTCAATGGATTCTGCATCTAAAAGAGATCGTTCTAGCATTTTTCTGAGATCTTGTGCCTCCAGCTTTTCACGTAATATGTCTATCTCCTTATCTTTCTATTACATGAAGTTTTTCAGATGATAAATTTCCTCCTTATTTCCTTTATTTTGCAATTTGAAAATAAAAATAGAATAATAATGTGAGTCTAAGCTTAACATAAAAGTACGCAAGACTGCTCTAAAATACACGAAACAGGTACAATATACGAGTGACCTGTGCAAATAAAAAATAATATGTGAGACCTTTACAAATAATTATGCGAGATCTGTACAATTATATGAGATGTGTATAACTATGCGAGACCTGTATAATTATACCAGCCCTCTACAATATAGTTGTATAGTTATGCGAGACTTGTACAATATAGTTATAATAGAAATATGCTTCCAAGTTTCCTTTTTTTGCCCAATAAAGATATTTCTCTGTTTAGTAATACAAACATATGTTTGTACTCAAGTGGCACTTATAAGTAAACGTACGTCTCTTACAGTTTAATAATCGAGAAAGAGAATTAATCTTAAAAGTCTTTATAGAATAAAATATAATTCCTTGCTTGATATATATTTTTGGTCTCGCCATCCTTTTGAAGGTGGTTTGGGTGTTCTTGGATTTGGTTGGAGTGTTCATTTTTTAAACAAGAATTTTCCTACGGTACAATCATCTTCTATGTTGGTCTCAGTATCAATGTTGTCTCTATGTTGGTCTCAGTATCAATGTTGTCTGTCAAAATCATGCTTTTCAAACCCTTTTCCCTTCTTTGTAATAGATTATTTCATTGGATTTAGTTTTTTTTCTGCACACAAGTCGATGTCTTTGGTACCGGATCTAGGTTTCTAAAATTGTACACCACCAAATACGTATGCATCTATTAGGGTTAATTATCCTTCCAAAACCTAAAATAATATGTGCGAGACATTAAAATATTATGAGACTTGTAAAAATATATATAGTTGTACAAATATAAGAGACAAAGTAATCATGCGAGACCTGTATAATATTATCATATAATTATGCGAGCCTTCTACAAATATGTGAGACCCGTATAATTATGTAAGACGTGCACAATATAGTTTTATAAATATGTGAGATATGTATAATATAGTTGTAGAAATATGTGAAACCTGTATACTTATGTATGACTTGTACACCATAGGTGTAAACATATGTGAGACCTATATAACTATGTGATACTTAAATAATCAAAATTATAGTCTTATAACACTCATCTCTTCATCTATCGTCTTTAGTGTTTCACTCAGATCCAAGTTTTTTTTGTTCCGCTCACGGTCACTTGTAGCATCTTACAAACATGTCTCACGAGTTTTTTATTTTATAATGCTTGTGTGCACCATGACGAATGGCTGCATGAAAATAAATATCATAATTGATGAGGTGAAAATATATTCTGGAGGTGTTTTTGTAATTAGAGGATTTAGTTCTTGGTTAATCTCGGAAGATTTTCAAGAAGCGGTTTCAAAATCAGAGTTCTTAAGTTCTTAGATTATTTCCTAGGTTTTTATCCATCCTCATCTAATAATGTTTTTAGAGTATTTATAGAGTTAGCTTAGGGTCATGAGCCGAGTTTAAGGGTCTTAATTCTTGAACTAACCAATCGGGCCATGGGTCAGGCCCAATCACTTTATGAGTCATTAGGGTAGGCCAGTTAGCTATTTTTTAGTCATCTTTGGCGAGGTCATAAATGTTGTTCGAATCACGTTTCAGATTATGTCAACATTGCCCCTCGTAAGATTACCTGAACTACCTTTCGAATTATTTAGTTAATGAGCATAATTTCACTCTAAAATATTTACGACCCATCATGTAGCCCCATTAGTCTTTACAAAAAAAAACTCATTTTTTGAAGACTAATTCTCAAGTTCAATTTTATCAAAATTTCAAAAGTTTCAAACATAGGAATTCGAATTTTTATCCAAAATAGGAATTAGATTTTTTGCCACAATTAGTAATGTTAAATAACGTTACCTCTTTTGTAATATTACCATTTATTTCCGCCGCATTCCTTTACGCGTGTCAACTGCTCATCGAGTTTTGCATTTACTCTACCCTAGGTAAAGTAGAGTAATTAACGTGTGGCATTTGAATTTCCCTAGGGAGTTTAATCATTAGGCTTACCTTTACCTAGGTAATTAAGGTATTTAAGTATTTCTCTAATACAGTTTTGAGACTTTTAACTGCTCCACTACTTCTATATATAAACCAGTTTTCATTTGGCCATTCTTACATTTTCAAAGGGGTAAAATTACTTGTTCAAAGAAAAGAAAATCACTGATAGTTGCATGTTTACTGCAAGGACAACTCTAATCAAAGGTGGTTGGTCAAATCTACCCGAATTAGAAGAAGAGAAGATAAAAACCCGAATAATTGTCAGTCTTCCCACTACTTCCCCTCTAATAGTCAGTACTCGAGTTATAAAGTATGGAGGCTCTCACACAGGTATTGGAAGTCTTCTACTAGAATCTACTATAATAATTCATGGTATTTACAACCTTCTCCCCAAAATATCCACACTTTCCTACTCATCGACTTCTCCACATCACTTACAAAAAACACTTCCTCGTCATAAAGCTTTGAGTATCTAAATTCCTTCAATGTTTAAAACAATGGGATCAGATTCAAAAGAGGTTATCCCAACTCTGATAACCAGGTCATCAGCAGCAAGAGCTCGATCGACCGTCGAACCCCTAGTATCTCATTTATCTTCAAGTCCAAACAAAAATTCATTTTCTTTAGATGATGATGCTGGTATCCGACCCACCGGTCCAACATAATCAGATCCTAAGGTTATGAAGGGAGTAATAGAGGATTCGAGTGCGAATTCCCTGTTGGAAATATCCGGTCAAACAAGGGAGACTTCTAGACCTTTTCTTGACCGGATTGTAACCTAGAAAAAAGCACAAAACAAAAAACTCTTGTTGAGGAAAAATCAAAAGACTTCCAATTTCTCTCCTTAGTCGAGTCAGACCTAATTTTAAAAAATGTAACCATAAAATAACTTTTAGTGTTAATCAAATATCCTATGCTTATTTTCATGAGAAAGAACTAGAGGTAGTTCGTACCAAATGAGGATTTCCTGATACGATTATGGTTAGATTAACCAAGGCTGGAGAAACTCTGATGAACTGTGGTTCAAACGAGTTGGTTGTTTTTACGGAATTGTTGAACTTGGGTCTGAGGTTTCCCTTAGATCCCAAAATTGTTAGGTATTTTGAATTGATCAGGTTATGTCCAAGTCAACTTAGTCCAAATGCATGGTATACTCTAATCGCTTGTATCATAGCATCAAGATTGTCTCGAACACCTATGCTAACGGAGCAAATGGCAGCCATTGCTGGAATATGTCGTAATTCCAAAATCCCTTTTTACCATTTTAATATAGGAAATGAGTTCAAAGCTGTGAATGATTTGTTGGAGTTAGATAGGATATGGAAGATATAATTTTTGTTTATTAGTGGACAATAAGAAAATGGTAATAAAAGTATTTTCGTCTTAAGGAAACCAAAGAAAGATCACCATATTTTGGAAATGTCTAGATAACCTTACCCAACTATTCTATGTGACATTCTAACTTGTCTATTTTTATTTCGGAGAGTGACCTGATTACTTCTATTTGTTGTTCTCTCAAATCGTTTCACCCATCACTTGGAAACAGCTCAAAATACCTTCAGAATTTGCACATATGGGCTGAGATGAAATGGAACAATTGTTTCTATGACTGTTTTATTCCTGTAATTTAACCCGTAGTCACCTTTGGAGGACCAGCTCAAAGAGAGAATTATCGTGGAAAGAATTCATCACACCTCCTGCACCCACTGTTGTTTTACATAACATTGAGGAGGTTGATGGGAAGGTTCATCTTCCAATAAGGGGAAAAGCCCCAGTTACATGGATAAATTAAAGAAGAAAAATGCTTCGCAAGGTATCGATAAAGAAACTATCGACGATCAATCACCAAGGATCGACGCATCATTGTTGGATGCTGTAGTAGCTAAGATGTAGGAAGATTTTGTGCCTACTAACGTAGTCGAGCCAAAAAAATAAAACTCAAAAGCGCCATGCAGAAAGTAGTGGAGAAAAGCAAAAAAAGAAGAACATAGTCACAATCAGTTCGAATTTAACATTGCGTCTGAACGTTCAGGTAGCAGTTATTCATACAACAAATCCTTCTTTTTTATTTCCAAATTTTGAAGGCGAAGGGACTACTGGGGCGAATAATCTCTTGGATGAGTTAACCGGGTTCGACTATGAAGCTTTTAATAAAGCTTTTCCAAGCACTGGTCCTAACATGGTAGATGATGGTACATCCTTTGAAATTTCAAAGGAAAAAAATATTTTAGGTTACTCAATCATGGGTTGCGTTCGGCCAGTATGTGAACTAGAAAGGGAAGTAAAAAATCAGCGAGGAAGTATTCAGAATTTTGAAAAAGAGAGGAAGAAGCTTCAGGAGGCCTTTGATGCATAAAAAACTAAAGTTGGTGATGTAATCAAGGAACGTAGGACCCTTAAATCAGAAATGGAGAAGGCTAAAGAAGAGGTAACCAAAGCTCAAAACACACTCAAAGAATTAAAAGACTCTAGTTTAAAAGATAACCCAGATGCAGGGTCAATTGAAAACCAGTCAAGAATCTTTGGATTGTACTATGGGTGCGAAATTGTTTTTGGAAAAAGACAAGCAAGAGTTGGAAAAAAAATTAAAGATTTAGAAGCCAAATCAACCCAAGAAACTCACAATGCGATGGAGGCATACACATACGCTACTCTAGACAAACTGATTGCTCGAGATGCCTCTATAAAATCATATATGGTACTATTGTTTTATAAGAAATTTTAAAAATCTAAACTTGAGATCATTGTGGGGCTTGGTTCCAGAGAAATTCATACCTCCGAGAATTTATATGGCCGACGAGATAACCGCTTCTAAAGAAGCGTCAGAGGGCAGTTTTGATGAAGAAGATGAAGTAGGATCAAATAAAAAGAGTTCAGACGGGAAATGAGATAGATCGACAGAAGAAGAAGCTAAATAGTAACAACTCCTAGTTCCTAAACTTTTTCAAGTCCTTGGTAGATTCAAGGCAATTTTGTTTTATATGTTGCTAGAAAGTCCTTGGATGACCAAGACATTTTGTGATGTACTTTTGAAAAAATTCCTTAGATGGCCTAGGCATTTGGTATTGATAATTTATATTTATATTTAAATTTGGTTTCTTCAATCTTTTTGAAAAATATAAATCTTCAAAGGCAACATGAACTTACACTTAGGTTATTCGAAGGTAATCCATTTAAAGGCAAAAATGAACTTATACTTATGCCATACTTTCATGCCATTTGAAGGTGATCCATTCAAAGGTAGTATAAAGTTGTACTTGGGCCATTCGAAGGTAGTCCATTCGAATGCGAAAACAAACTTATACTTATTCCATACTTTCAGGCCATTCGAAGGTGATGCACTCGAGGAAGCATACAATTGTACTTAGGTCATCCAAAGGTAGTCCATTCGATGGCGAAAACGAACGTACACTTAATCTCTTCGAAGGTAGTCTATTCGAAAAGAAAATGAATTTACTCTTAAGCCATTCAAAACTAATCTATTCGAAGGCAAAAATGAATTTACTTTCCATTCGAAGGAAAAAATGAATTTTAGAGAGACACATAATGTTAAAGGATAAAAAAAGAAGTTGATTGACAAGTCGGGCACCTCGTTAGAACCTCCCCGAGCCAACGAGGTAGGAAAAAGTATGCTCCCATTTGAAAAAGTAAATAATTTGTAATTAAAGTAAATAATTACAAATTTACTACAAATACATCCTTCGGTCATCAACATTCCACGGGTTCCTTAAACTAACACCCTCTTGATCAACCAACCGGCAAGTCATTTGCTTAACCCTTTCAACAACCGTATACGGACCTTCCCAATTCGGGATCACCTTTCCTAGTCTCTTATCCTTGGTATGCAGAAATAATTTTCTTAAAACTCGGTCCCCAACACTAAACTCTCTTATCCAAATTTTGGAAGCATACCGACTTCTCATTAACCCTTGATAATGAAATATTGTGAGATGAGTTTGGCGTCTTTTTTTTAATGAGATCAAGTTGAATTTGTACCGCCATTTCGTTATCTTGTTCATAATAGTTTTGAATTTTACAGAAAGGAAAAATGGATTCAATCGGATAAATAGCATCCATTCTGTATACCAAAGCAAAAAGTGCTCTTGTGTTGCTGAGTGTAGAGTAGTCCTATAGGCCCATAATACCTCCTGTAAATAATTCGGCCATTTACTTGCTGGAATCCAAAGTTTTTTAGACCTTTCAGTATGGTCCAATTAACCATTTCTATTTGACCATTAGCTTGAGGATGAAAATGATAAGAGAAAAAATGTCGAATTCCTCTTGAAGCACAAAAATCTTTTATCTCTTGGTTATCAAATTGAGGACCATTATCAGTTGTAATGCATCCAGGTATTCCAAATCGATAATATAATAGGCTAAGATGAACTTTATAATCGCCTTGGAAGTAGTCCCGGAAATTGGTGCTGCTTCTACCCATTTAGTAAAGCAATCAACTGCGACCACGATTGGTCGTCGCCCTCCAGACGCCATTGGTAAAGGCCCTGCAAGATCAAGTCCCCGCCTATTAAAAGGCACTACTTCAAAAATATTTTGCATTGGACCAGTTGGGACATGAATCACATTACCAAACTTTTGGCAAGGATCACATTTGCTCACCAATTCTTTAGCACGGCTTTAATGGTAGGCCAATAGTATCCCGCTAGTACAACCCTTCTGGTTAGAGCCTTTTAACCACAATGAGCTAATCCTTCTCCACCCTAGAGTTCAGATAAAACAATATCTGATCCAAGACATCGGAGCAATGGTTTACTGAAGGACTTTTTATACAATACTTCTCCCAAAACCAAAAATCCATGCGCCTTGAACTTCATTTTTAGCTAGATCTTTACTTTATGGTAAAATTCCCTTGGTTATAAAAAGTTGAATTTCATGTCTCCAATATGAATTGGATACGACATATATTGATAATTTTATTGAGTATAAGACCTTTCTTTGAAGAAGCTGTTGTGATAGAAGGACATTCTTGTAC
This sequence comes from Limnanthes douglasii subsp. nivea, assembly GCA_036936605.1. Classification (NCBI taxonomy): domain Eukaryota; kingdom Viridiplantae; phylum Streptophyta; class Magnoliopsida; order Brassicales; family Limnanthaceae; genus Limnanthes; species Limnanthes douglasii. The sequence goes on along the minus strand of JAUPFV010000005.1, from coordinate 267,761,307 downwards.
CAAAATCCAGGGAAATGCTTTAGTGTAGGAAGTAATAGGTACAAAATCGGGCATCGAATTCTCAGCTCAGGGTACATGTTCGCACCTTACATTTTCAAAATATGTTGATACTTCTTTCAATAGATGGAGATACTTTACTAATTGCTCTTTCTTTGTTTCACACAAGTCTTGAACCTGGTGAACCAATAATTGTGAATCACTCATTAGTCGAACCGTTATGCCTTCACAAATTTGGGCAAGCCTTAGACCAGCGATAGCTGCTTCGTATTCGGATTCATTATTGGATGCTTGGAAACCGAACTGAATAGCTTGGTACATGAATCATCAAATGGAGAAGTTAAACATATTCCGGCCCCGTGTGCCATGGTACTGGATCCTATATCAATGCGAACCATCCATTCGTTTCCTTGTGAATCCATGGAATCATTTAATGTTTTCCGATCCATATGAAATTTTACCAAGAAATCTGTTACAACTTGACCTTTAATGTCGAAATCTCCTAATTCAATGGACCACTTGGTCATTCAACTCGAAACATCTGACTTTGGTAGCATGACTTTAAAAGAAAAGACGTTCGAACTGTGATTGAATACCCCTAGAAGTAGGACCGCATTTTTCTTGCTACAATGATTAAGACCAAATCCAGCTTTTCCGACTTCAAATACTTTTTCTCGGCATCAAATAAAAATTTGTTGATGCAATAAACAGTAAAGAATAGTCATCCATTGTCCAAACTAATATTGCACTTATAGCATAATCAGAAACCGCCGGGCATACATAAATTTTTTCCCTTACGTTGGTTTGAAGAAAGTCTTTGAATCGGACAAATATACATAATTTTTATTGAGTTGATTGTATTGTATTCTATTACCTTTTGTAATGATATCTCTTAATGTTATTCATGTACTGCAGATTAAAATATAAAATCGGAATGTTATTCATGTACTGCAGATTAAAATATAAAATCGGAATAGAATATATATTTAGTGTACCGATTTCCAGCACATAAAAGTTCTCAACTTGTAAGCCTTTTATTTTGTAAAGCCGTACACAAACAAAAGGATAGGTCCAATTCCAGCTTGTAGGCAAATGTTTATGTACCACACATTCAGACGCAGTAAGCCGCCAGGTATAGTTGACACTCGGCATCTACTTATACGATAAATTACCGCAATCTTTTTTCTTAAAATTAAGTGATTATAAATTTTAAAACTTAATTAAAATATATAAGAATTATATTTGAAAAAGCATGCCGATATTGTATTTTGCTTAGTTTTTGTTTTTTACGAGCTAATGAGTTATTCTCAGTTTTTGAATATCTATGTAAAAATGTCTTTTTTAACTCTGGTTTGTTTTCAACTTTTTTTTCTATCAAATATCATTTTGTTGGCTTAGACAAGACCGTCATTTTCCAGATAGATATATTTTGGAAGTCTCGTACAATTGTTGTTTTCATATTTAAATAGGCTGCAAATCATAATCATATATAGTTATTATTCCTCATCAGTAAGAACTAATGAAACATAACTAATGCATATAGATACATCAAACACTTTTACTTATAATCAATTCAAAATACATTAATATTAAGTTAGTCTATGTATGGGAAATTCTATATATGGGAAATTTATTCCATTCGAGGTTGTTTTTATAAACTATTCTACATTAATATCATTTTGTTGTTTCTTTTATAGATTATTTATTGTAGATTATTATAGATTTTGTTTTATTAGAAAGAGATCAGATTACAATGAGAGTTGATTTTAATAAAACCACATTTCTATTAATTATAAAACTAACATTAAAGTAGAACTTTTTTTTCATAATGAAGTCATAGATCTATTAAAAAATTATAAATCTCTCTAACATACAAATATTAAAATTTTAGATTTTCCAAATCTGACTTTACAAATGTTAAGATGTATTATTTACTTGTTGATGTATATGTAATTTTAGTGATATTTAGAGTTTGATATTTTATTCGAAAATTTAATTTTTTTTGTATATATTTGTAATTGTTATTTTGAATTCTAGTTAGTTCTATAGGTTCGGTCAGGTCTAGATCTTCGAATAAACAGTTTATTTGCTTGATTTGGGGTAACATGTAGAAATTTGAAAGTTTCAAGGGTTGAATGTTATTCTTGGGAATCGTGCACGCATCGCGCGAAGAACAACCAGATTCGCGCAACCTAGGTGCGCGAATCCGGATTCTCTTCGGGTGATGTGTGCGGAATTTCACAAGACTGGTTTATCATTAGCTAAGTCGAGCATGACTAACGAGTTTATTATTTGTAGAAACTATGTATCGATTAACGAACCTCCGGGAAAAACTATTAACCTTGTTCAAAATGAGCAACAAACAAAAGAAAGCTGAAATAAAACCAAACACACAAGAAAATTTACCATGATTTAGTCAAAGATAACATACATTCTTTTTTTAATAAGTAGGTTATAGATAACTCTCAAACATAAATGACTTAATCACAATTTATAACAAAAGATGGCATGATTCATAAAACTATATCTTCAGTATTTATCTATCACCTCACTCATCTTATAAAAACTAAAAATATTTATCTCTCCTTGAAAATATGTCTCGTACCTTGCACATCAATATCTTATACTATCTATATAATGGTTGTGATAATTCCTAAACCCTTAATTAAGAAACTTTATATGGAAACCAAAATAATATTGAAGACCTAACTAATAGGAATTTAACTAGTATAAGAGACTATGAAGTAGCAGACTCAATGAATAGGAAGTCTAATTAATACTATAGATCCAAAATCAAACTAATAAAAAATATAATAAATTTAGTTATCTAAAAATAATCGAACGGATAAATATACAAAAATCAATTAATATGAAATATAATTAATATAGAATACACAATAATTAGAAAATTTAATTAATATACATAGACCAAAAGTAGTAGACCTAATTAATATATAATATCGATTTAAATCGAAGACTCCGCTCCGAGTAACTTCTAGCTTATACTTAACACTTTTAATACTACATCTTTTGTCCCATAATAGATTTTTACACTCATCTTTCTCCAAAAACAATCTTTTGTCCCATAGTAGATTTTTACACTCATCTTTCTCCAAAAACTTCACCTCTTTCACGAAGTGATTAGCCTAAAAGCCTAAACAAACATCAAAGAAGTTTTTCTAAAGAGAGATAAAGGCTAAAAATATAAGAAATAATTGAGAGAATAATATATTTGATGATTTATCGCTTTTTATCTTCTTTATCACCCTTTTACACCAATGTCCTCTTTCTGATTTATATTAGTCCTTCAGGTAAGATGCTGAAGATGAGGTACTATAAAAGAGGTTCTAAAGATGGGGTGCTGCATATGAGGTGCTGAAGGCGAGACTACTAAAAGTGGGGCTAACCATGTTGAATATGACTAACTGATATGAGCATTACTAACGGACTTGAGCATGAGGCACTGAGCTGAGCATGACGAGACGATGATTATATACCATTAGCCGAGGTGAGCATGACTAACCAAGATTTCTGAAGATGAGTTGCTGAAGGTGAGACTGACTGAGCCGAGTATAACTGGTCGAGCTGAGCATCACTAACCGAGCAAGCTTTGGTAAGATAAGATGCTCAAGATAAGACTGACCAAAACGGCCATGATCGACGTGATGAGCATCACTAACCGAGTTGAGCATGAATGACCAAGCTGAGCATCAGTAACCAAGCTTAGCATGACTGACTGAGCTAAGCATGATGAGATGAGGCTGATTTATCATTAACCAATCTGAGCATGACTCGTGCTTCTTGAAAATGAAGTGCTCATGGTGAGGTCGGCCGAGTTGAGCATCACTAACCAAGCTAAGCATGAACGACCAAAATGAGCATCACTAACTGAGCTGAGTATGACTGCAAAGCTGAGCATCTCTAACTGAGCTAAGTATCGGTAACCGAGCTAAACATGACGCAGCAAGGCTGATTTATCATTAGCCGAGCTGGGTATGACTAGTTGAGTTGTATCTCGATTCTTATCATTATTTTGGTATTATTCATTTATCACGAAGCTCACCACAACAATAAAATCTCAATCCACAACCTACCAAATTCGAACCATCCTCTACCAATAAAAATCCACCCCAAACGGCCACTATATCAAATCAACTCCAACTACAAACCTGATCTAAACTTAGACTCCCTAAAACCAAGCCCAAAATTTAATATTTGGGCTTCCACCCAAAATATCGCCCATGTTCCAACATCTTACCTTAAAGCCTTAACACAGTCTCAATGAGTAAATTTCATGAAAACAATTCAATTATTTGCAGGTTAATCATATATGAAAACTTGTTCTCGACCATCAAACAACCCTATCATTAAATGTAATTGATTGCAAACTATTGACATTGATTACCATCAGTGGTTAATTAAAAATCATAAACTATTGACATTGACTGCCATGACACTTTTAACTTCGTTTTTAAGCTTGCCACAACCATAACTATGCTCTTTCGATAGTTTCTCGATGTGAAAAATGCTTTCTTACACGATACAATTCAAGTTTCAGTCATTATGAATCAACCATCGGACTTCATAGACACAAATCATATGTCGGGTCAAAAATTCTATTTATGGTTTAAAATGAGAATTGTAAATAGAGTATTATTCACTATAGTCTACGACTTATTATGATAATATCGTTATCTCTTACTTCCTATTCTGACGTTGACTATGGAGGATGTCTTTATTTTAGAAGATCAACCTTCGAATATTATGTGTTTCTTGGCGAAAAAATGGTTTCTTTGTTTTCAAAAATGAAATCTATTATCTCATTCATTACGAAGGCGGAAGATAGAGTAGTAGTTAATGTTGTGGGCAAGGCTAGATGGCTTCAAAATTTCGTTCTTGAGCTATATGTTTCTTTCAAGAAAGTCATCGTTGCGGCAACGTATTTATCATTTAATTTTTACAAAATTTGGTTCGGATGAAACAAAAATAAACATGCACTTCGTACCTGAAAAAATACATATTAATCAGGTGTGGATATCTTCACTAAACGACTGCCTTAACAATCTTGTAGGTCTTTCAGATCCAGTTGGAACATCTGTTGCACCCCGTTCGAACATATATATGTATATATGATTATAGATCAACATTCTCCTGTCTGGATTATTTTCTTTATATATAAAATGATGGTTTTTTTTGGAGATCCAATCAATTAATCATAAACTGGTCAGAATCAATTTGTTTCAGTCGCAATGAAAGTTTAACGTGGCCGAAATATAGAGATAGGAAGAAAGACAAATTACATCTAAAGAAAAGGCAAGATGAATTATAAACCCGCTGGTTCTGGCTGTCTAAAAATAATGTTATTTTTTATTATATATTAGCACAACTAGATCATGTTAGTTACCAGTAGTTGTTAAGCATTTTGTTTTTTTCTCCTTAACTAGTATCCTAACGAAGTGCTATATATATAAGATGGAAGTTTAAGTACAATATGTATACTGAAGCTGTAGTCACTTAAAGTAGCTTCAGAAATAGTTGTGTTACGAAATGGCAGGAATTAGAAAGTTTCAGTGTCTTAGCTTTTTTATTATAATGTGTTTAGGGTTATCTGAAGCTCAGTTGAAACCAGGCTTCTACGGTAAGAGCTGCCCGAAAGCAGAAAAAATAGTGCAGGACTTTGTTCACCAGCATATTCCAAATGCACCATCATTGGCAGCCACATTTATCAGAATGAATTTTCATGACTGCTTCGTCCGGGTAATTTTGATGTCTCCATGTTTGTCACATTTATTGCACTCGTAGATAAGATATCTTTTACATCCTTGAATTAGTAAATTCGTAAAAATCTTCATTTTCTCTTTGGTGATGAAATGTATGTAGGGTTGTGATGCATCGATCATGATAAACTCAACTTCAAACAACCAAGCTGAGAAAGTTTCCCCTCCAAACCTTACACTAAGAGGCTTTGATTTCATTGACCGAGTGAAGAGTTTACTTGAAGCTGAATGTCCTGGCATCGTCTCATGTGCCGACGTCCTTGCATTGATCACTAGAGATTCAATTTTCACTTCGGTTAGTCTTCAAACTCTGAGAAATTTAAAGTTTGTTATAAGCATAAGTAAATGATCATCATGTGATGTAAATCATTGCCAATAGGGAGGGCCATATTGGAGAGTTCCGACGGGACGAAGAGATGGAGTAATATCAAGGTCTTCAGAGGCATTAGCAAACATTCCTGCCCCTTTTCATAATTTCACTACTCTCCGGAAACTTTTTGCAGACCAAGGACTTGATACCAAAGACCTAGTCCTGCTTTCAGGTGCTCATACTATTGGACTGTCTCACTGTAATTCATTCTCAAATCGGCTTTACAACTTCACTGGGGTAGGAGATCAAGATCCATCTCTCGACAGCGAATACGCAACAAATCTTAAGGCCAGGAAATGTAGAACATCTTCAGACAATACCACCAAAGTAGAAATGGATCCTGGTAGCCGAAACACCTTCGACCTCAGTTATTATAGGAATGTACTAAAGAGACGTGGACTTTTCGAGTCAGATTCTGCTTTAACGACTAACTCTGATACTTTGTCCTTCATCAACAAACTGGCTGAAGGTTCGGTTAAGGAGTTTTTTGATGAGTTTGGTATGGCTATGGAGCGTCTAAGTCAGCTCAATGTCAAGACCGGGTCTCAGGGCGAGATCAGGAGGCAATGTGGTGTGGTTAACAGTTAAGATAAATTTATACTTATTACTCCATGTTGATGTATTATTTTAAATCTTGTTTATTTGTTTTATTGCTTGTGAGGAATTTGGACTTTGAGTTGAGAATTGTATTTCATTATTGTCCAATTAATAAAATAATACTCTCTTTTTTATTCTACTCGCTTGATAAGCGAAACTTTTATTAATAAAGTTGAAACTTGAGAGAGAAGAAGATTGAATCAAGAAAAGAAATGTAAGAGTTTTTTTATTATCTTTCTCTGAATTATTATTCATACACTTGTTTATATTTATAGTCACAGCATTTGCATTCTGTTTTATGTGTAACAGAATTTGTTACATTTGTTATAGAATTTGTTATTCACATTGGAATTGGGCATAATAACTACTATAGCCCAACACACACTAGTTATAGCCTTAGACCTCAGCCCACATTTCTTGTGAAGCAATCCGGTCCAATTCACAACCCGAAATACAAAAACACTTGAAGCCTTGTAGCCTTGTCTTCAGTCTCATCTTGTCTCTTCAAACCCTAGCCACCATTTGCTTCTTCGAAACCTAGCCACCATCAGATTCGAAACCTAGCCACCATCACCATCTGCTTCTTCTTCAGATATTCTGACTTCCCCCCTCAAACGTGGCGGAGGTACACCGAGACTCAGTTTGTCCCGTAGAAACAAGAACCGACTTTGAGACAAGGGCTTTGTGAGCAAGTCAGCAACTTGGTCGTGAGAAGGTACGTATCGTATATCCAGTAGATTTTGAGTAACCATATCTCGAATAAAATGTAGATCTAACTCGACATGCTTTGTTCTAGCATGAAATACAGGGTTTGAAGCAAGTGAGCTTGCTCCAAGGTTATCACACCAGATAACCGGAGATCTGTGAAGATCAAGACGAATTTCGTGAAGAACTGACTTTAACCAGATGAGTTCAGAAGCCAGATTTACAAGCGATCTGTATTCTGACTCTGTACTCGACCTGGACACAATCCCCTGTTTCTTTGAAGACTACGAAATCAAGGAGTCACCCAGGAAGACGCAATAACCACCAACCGATCGACGGTCATCCAACGAAGCAGCCCAATCGGCATCAGTGAAGCCTGTAAGCTGATGAGTGTCGCTCGGTTTGATGTGGAGTCCCATCGTCTGAGTACCAGATAAGTAGCGTAGTACTCTTCTTACACATTGTAGATGTACTTTAGTAGGACATTGTTGAAACTGACTGAGTTTGTTAACAGCAAACGCAATGTCTGGTCGAGTGTGCAGTAGATACTGTAAATACCCTAACAAGCTTCTGTACCTTGTAGGATTCTGAAGCAGTTCGCCATCACACTTGGAGAGAGGTGGACTCACCTTTATTGGAGTTGCACAGGAGTTAGCGTTGGACAAGCCCTCTTTTAACAGTAAGTCCTTTATATACTGTGTTTGAGTCAAGTAAAGACCAGAGTCATCTCTGTGAGCCTCAATACCCAAAAACAACCTTAGAGATCCCATATCCTTTAGAGAAAATTCAGAGTTTAGCTTCTGAACAAACTTAGAAACATAGGAAGGACTGTTACCAGTAACAATTATGTCATCTACATAGACCAGTAGAATGACAAAGATGCCTTTAACACGTAGAAAGAACATAGAGCAATCAGCCCTTGAATTTTGAAAGCCCCACAAGATCAGTGTATCCTTGAGCTTGGAATACCAAGCTCGTGGTGCCTGTTTCAGTCCATACAATGCCTTGTTCAGCTTGCATACATGATTAGGATACTTAGGATCAACAAAACTTTGAGGTTGCACCATGTACACCTGCTCTTTTAGATGACCATTCAAGAAGGCATTATTTATATCAAGTTCCCTGATGACCCAGTCTCTAGATACAACAATAGTGAGAACTAACCTTATTATAGAAGCTTTTATCACTGGAGAGAAAGTTTCATTAAAATCAACCCAGGTTGTCGATGAAAGCCCTTATTTACAAGTCTAGCTTTGTAGCGTTGAACAGACCCTTCTGGGTTATATTTGACCTTATACACCCATCTACACCCCACCAGACTCATGTTACTGGTGTGGGGAACAAGAGACCATGTGTGATTATTCATCAAGACATCATATTCACACTTCATGGCTTGAACCCATTGAGGACACTGAATAGCCTCTGAAAACTTAGTAGGTTCTTTAACAGTAATAGTAGATGTAATAGTAGTTCGTGAATAAATATGCTTAGGTTTTGAAATGACATCTTTGGCTCTAGTGGTCATAGGATGTCTGTTAGGGAGAGTTTGAGAGGTAGTTTGATTGTTAATTTTGTCAAAAGGAAGTTCAATAAACCACTCACCAGGTTTTGATGGTTGTGTTTGAGGTAATATGCTGGGCAAGGTGTTTTGAGCAGCTGTGGGAGCTTGGGAACCAGTTTGAGCTTGTGAAGAGGTGCTAAAATTATTAGGTGAGTTATCACAAGGTACATAATGGTTTGTTGTTTTGGTCTGGTTTGATTGTAATGAGTGGTTAGTGTTTAGGTGTTGAAACTGGTTGGTATTTTGTGAGTTTGAACAAACTGTTTGTGGTGTAGAATTCTCATTTGGCATATGTAGATTAGGAAACTTAGGCAGCCAGGAGACTCTAGAAACAGACATAGAAGACTTAGTGTTTAGGAAACCATACAGACATGGGAACTCATCTTCATTAAAGATGACATTCCTTGACACATAAACTCTCCCACTAAGACTGAGACACTTATACCCTTTATGTACCCCACTGTATCCTAAAAAGACACACTTGACTGAGTGAAATTGGAATTTATTAGTTTGGTAGGGCCTAAGGCATGGAAAGCAAGTGCACCCAAAGACTTTTAGAAACATGTAATCAGGTTTAAAACCAAAGAGTTGTTGAAAATAGGACTTATCTTTTAGAGTGACTGTAGGTAATCTGTTAATCAAGAACACAGCAGTGTGAAAAGCCTCTGGCCAGTACTTGTGAGGAAGACCTGACTGAGCTAGAAGGGTCATACCAGTCTCAGTGACATGTCTGTGCTTCCTTTCTGCTCTACCATTCTGAGCAGAAGTGTAAGGACAAGATGTCCCGAGCTGTATCCCTGATTCTTTAGCCAAGGATAGAAAAGACCTGAACTCACCACCCCAATCTGACTGAAACACTTTAATTCTTTTATCAAACTGATTTTCAACTAGAGTCTTAAACTCTTTAAACACATTTACAGCCTCACTTTTAAGTTTAAGAGGATATAGCCATGTGAACCTGCTGTAATCATCTACAAACAATATGTAGATCTTGTAACCATAATTGGATAGAACAGGGGCAGGTCCCCACATGTCTGAGTGAATCAAATCTAAGACACTAGAAGAATGTAAGACTGAATTAGATAATGGTAAGGAATATGATTTGCCTAGTTGACAATCATCACAGAAAAGTTTTTCATTACTAGCAATAGTAGGAAGATTACAATCTTTCATCATAATAGACAAGACAAGTTTAGAAGGATGGCTCAGTTTTTTATACCACCCAATCTTTAGGGAATTAGAAGTATTAGTAAGAACAGACACATGAGAAACAGATGAATGTGACTTAGGAAAGGCTGCCTTAGTAGTCCTATAAATAGATGAGTCCTCCAACTTATAGAGCCCATTTTCAACTCTGCCTTTAAGTAGAATCATCCCGGTTGTCTTGTCCTTCACAAAACATTTAGAACTGTGAAACTCAATAAAAATATCATTATGAAGTGTTAATTGGGAGACAGATACTAGGTTTTTGTTGATATAAGGCACATGTAACACACTGTTTAGGAGGATTTGTTTGTTGGTTTTAGTAGATAGGCAAGTCTTACCTAAGTTTTGAATGTTCAGTTTACTACCATTACGTACTATTACTGTTTTATTACCTGTGTACTGAGTTTTCTGGTTCAACATCTTGGCTGAGTTGGTGACATGGTGGCTAGCACCACTGTCAACATACCAACTTTCATCACCATTCCCAGACTCATGTGAGACTGTCATCACACTTTGATCCTGATCAGCTCTCTGTTGATCAGTTTGTACTTGTCCCATCACATTAGGGTCATCTCTAAAGTATCAATAAGCAGCCCCATGACCAAACTTGCCACAAATTTGACAGGTAGGTTTGTTGTTAGAGTAGTTGAACCTGCCACCTCTGCATCTGTAAGGACCTCTACCCCTGTAATTGTTAGAGTAGTTTGAGGAAAACCTTCCTCTAGAGCCTTTGCCTTGACCTTTATTTCCATACCTCGAGTTCGAACCATAGTTGCTACTGCCAGCAGATTTAGTTTCTGCCTTGTTTACAGCAGTGAGATTCAGGTTAGCCATATTAACTTGAATTTTCCCTAGTTGTTCAAGTCTGCTTTCGTAAGTGAGAAGTGTAGCTTGTAAATCAATCCAATTCTGCACCTCTTTGTCATCTAGATGGACAGCAATAGGAGTGTACTCACTGTCAAGACCTGCCAATACCTGTGAGACCAAATCATTTAGTGAAATAGGTGAACGAGCTAGAGCCAGACTATCAGCAATATGTTTCATCTTTGCAAGGTACTCCTCCATTGAGCTAGTTCCTTTCCTGGTTCTTTGAAATTCAGCTTTAAATAAAGTTACTCTGGACTTAGTTTGAGAGCTAGATAACCTTACCACAACATCCCATAGTCCTTTAGAGGACTCTTCCTCCATCACTTGAGATGCAACTTCAGCACTCATGGTGTTGTACAACCAGCCCAATAACAACTGATCCTTAGCATTCCAGTTGTCATACTCAACATTATCAACTAGAGAACTATCTGGTCCACTTATAAGCTTGGGAGGGCAAGGTTTCTCACCACTTATGAAACCACCCAGCTTGTTACCTCTATTTATAGGCAACATCATAGTCTTCCATAGAAGAAAATTGTTTCTATCCAACCTGAGACTAGTAAAGGCAATTATCTGATTCATGCTGTTGTTTTTGTTTGTTTAGAGGTGGTCCATTGAAGACGTAAACTGTTCAGCAGATCCTGAGCTGAAGCATGGTGAGTCAGTCCCTGCCATTGAAGGATCCTGCTCTAATACCAAGTTGAAACTTGAGAGAGAAGAAGATTGAATCAAGAAGAAGAAATGTAACAGTTTTTTTATTATCTTTCTCTGAATTATTATCCATACACTTGTTTATATTTATAGTCACAGCATTCTGTTTTATGTGTAACAGAATTTATTACATTTGTTATACAATTTGTTATTCACATTGGAATTGGGCTTAAAGACTACTATAGCCCAACACACACTAGTTATAGCCTTAGACCTCAACCCACATTTCTTGTGAAGCAACCCGGTCCAATTTACAACCCGAAATACAAAAACACTTGAAGCCTTGTAGCCTTGTCTTCAGTCTCATCTTCCCTTGTCTCTTCAAACCCTAGCCACCATTTGCTTCTTCGAAACCTAGCCACCATCAGCTTCGAAACCTAGCCACCATCACCATCTGCTTCTTCTTCAGATATTCTGACTAATAATAATAATAGTTTACAAAGGTACGTGAGAAACTAAAAATGTTTGTGTCAAGAAAGAAAAATAAGGCAACGAGTTGATTGAGGTTAAGAGAAGACATAAAATTTTAATGGTCGTTAAATCCGAAGTACAGCTAACCCTACAACTTTAAAGCTTAACTGTTTATTTAAGACTACCTCATCAAGCTTTTCTTCAAAAACTTTCTTGAAAATTTGTTGTTCAGAGAAGTCCAATTGACAGCCCAAATTTTCCCTCTAGTCCAAAATCACAGCTTTAAAAAGGGTAACAAGCTAAATTACTTACCAGTTACAATCGTTGTGTGATTTATAGGATAAGATTTTGTTAACGAACTTTTAAACTATTATGTCACAGTTGTAAAGAATAATAGTAAATCGTTTTGTAATAATAAAATTAATTGAAATAATACAAAAGCACATATTAAAATTTTTTTCTTTACAAGTTTAAAATTGGTATAAAAAATTCAATGGCTAACGCCAACTCCCCTTCAATGTGTTCAAGTTCAACAGCCTCTTATTGCATCATACATGAACAAACACGATCAACAAATCTCTAATGAACAACACCAACAACAACCTTAAGCTATTTGGGTAAGTTTTCAAACAAATCTCTTAACCTTTGAGAAAAGACTAAGGCAACTTTATAGCATCCAAAATGCTATGGGAAACCGAACAGTAACTTTTACTAATATGAACAACACCAAAAACTATAGTAAGCAAAAAATCGAAAATCAGTTTACACCATGGTAGAACACCTATCATATAGGTTGTCCCTACAGAGGCATGTCTCCATACTACAGAGGAAGAGGAAACCATACTTAAAGGGAAGGAGAGGCAGATACAGTCCAAACATGCCAACCTACTAGTTTTTTGGAAAGTTGGCCATGTTGGTCCTACATATTATCTCAGAGATGATCCACATGCCACGAGCCTCTATCTACAAGAACAACAAGAGTAGAGATCTCTATATCACTCAAAGAAAGTATGTGAAAAACTTACCGGAATCTACTAGTATGACAAACCCAAAGCTTGTGACACACCAATGGCCACTAGGAAATATTTGTCTCTTCATGATGGTGTTTGGCTTTTTGATCATATAATTATCGAAATTTGTTATGTACAGTTCAATATTTTTTGAACACAAGGCCCGATATTGCCTTTGCAGTCAATAAATTATCACAGTCCTTAAAAGCACCAACTGACTAATATTTACAAAATGCGAAGCGAATACTAAGGTAATTATTTGAAAATAAAGATCTTGGCATCCACCTAAAGCCCTCACCACACCATATCCTTAAATGGGTTCTCTTATGCTAATTGGGAAAGTTTTTTCGACGATTACCAGTCTGTCAGGGGCTAGTATGTATTCCTTTGTTCTTGTTTGGTCTCGCAGTATTCCAAAAATTAACAAGTTGTTGCTCGTTCCGACATTGAGTCAGAGTACAAGACCTTAGCAAATTTGTACTCTAAACTCATCTGGATCGAGCCTGTTCTTCGTGTGTCGCAATTTAGAGCACTCTTTACTCCTGTATTTTTAGTTACTAGTTCCCAACTAGTTCCAAACTACTAAATGATGCGAGTGAAGTAGTGGGAATTATAGTAGAAGTTAGATAGTTCTCAAACTAGTAAATGATGTTAGTGGAGTAGTGAAAGTTATATTTTTCTATAAGTATTGAACTCATATTTTTCATTAATCAAGTAATAATATCAAACTTCTTATTTGTTCAAAATGTTTCATGGTATCAGAGCTATGTCTCTGCATATCAAGTGTTCGATTTTATTACCCAGTGAAAAAAACAATCATGTCAAATGCTATTACTTTTAATTCAATATGAATGGAAGTAATTCAGATTCTCCTATGTCTACAGAGAAACTTATTAGAACCAATTACCAATATTGGCAGTTGTGTATGGAGGATTTCCTTCAAGGACAAGATTTATGGGATCTTGTTTCCGGTACCGAGATACTTCCTAGTGATACTCCAGAAAATGATGAGTTAAGAAGAAAATGGAAAGTAAGGTGCGAAGAGGCTTTATTCGCGTTGAGAACTTTGACCAGTAAGGAGTTTATTGATTATGTTTATGCATTGGATTTTCCAAAGGATATCTGGGATACTCTAGACAGGTTATTTACCCATAAAAATACTATGCGTCTTCAGTACCTTGAGAATGTGCTTGCTTCTTTAACCCAAGGTAATATGTCAATCTTTGATTACTTTCTTAAATTAAGAATGTATGTTCGTAAATTTCAGGTTTGGATAGTGATGAACTTATTGTTGATGCAAGGCTAAGACGTTATTTTATTCGTGGTTTACGACCCGACTTCATGTCGTTTATATCATCAATATAAGGATGGGTTAACCAACCATCAATTTTTGAGTTATGGAACCTACTCTCTAATCATGAAGGATTGGTTAAACAAATGCTTGGTAAGTATTCTGCGGATGTTGAAGATACACTATTTACTAAAGACAAGTCAAAGTGGAAAAACACACACAGTCATTTTCAAAATGGTGGTAAGCAGAAAATGAATAAAGGAGAGTCAACAAACCACTCTAAACTGACATATTTTAGATGTGGAAGGGTTGGACACATGAAGTCGGATTGTCGTGCAAAACTTGTTTGTAATAAGTGTGGCAAACCAGGCCACATTAAACCAAATTGTTATTAAAAAATTATCAAATCAAAAGCAAATGTAGCACATGATACCGAAGATAGCAATGAGCTACAATGGGAAAATTGTTTCTCAATTAAGTTTATTAATCAACTAGACAACATGGCTTCTTCTACAAAACGATCTGAAAATAAATCGGAGGTTAATACTAGTTGTGTTGACTATAAGAATGAGTGGATTGTTGCTTCGGGTTGCTCACATCATGCTACCAATAATGCTTATGTACTTTGTGATATTCGTTCTCATTTGAGAACACGAGTAATTGTGACAGCGGACAACTCATTACATCTAGTAGTGAAAGAAGGTGATTTCAATGTGAAGGCTACCAATTCACATGATGAAAGTCTTACACTTTAAAACGTATACCAAATACCAAGTTTAAAGAAGAATCTTGCTTCAATTTCTCAAATCACTAATTCCGGTAAGTATGTTTTATTTTGGACCAAATGATGTTCAGATTCTTGATAATTAGAAAAGTGCTGATGCTAATTTCTTATTCACCGGAAGAAAGGAAAACTCTTTATATGTTTTATCTGCAAGTAAGGCGTATGTAGAAAAGACAAGTTAAAATATAACAATTTCACGTTGGCATGCTCGACTCAGACATGCTGGTAATAAACTGTTGCAGCAAATATCAACTAATAGATTAATTGAAGGGGTTCTCTTCTTCAAATCAACATATCAAGATTCCATTTGTGTTGAATGTCAATATGGTAAGTCACATCGACTTCCTTTTCAGAAATCTTTGAATCGTGCATCTTCGATGTTTGAGCTTGTACATTCTGATCTCATAAGGCCTACAAGAACATCAAGTTTTAGTGGTTTCCCGTTATATGATCGTTATTGTTGATGATTTTTCTTGCTATAGTTGGGTGTATATCTTGAAAAGCTTTCACATACTTTGTTCAATCCAAACAAATGGTAGATAAGCAATTCAGGTCTGTTTTGAAGTGTTTGCGAACTGATAATGGGGGTGAATTCTAGTCACACGAATTCTATTGTAAACATGGTATTCATCGACAACTAACATGGCTGGATACCCCAGAACAAAATGGAGTCACTGAACGTAAGTTAGCACATCTTACAACAACGATTTTGTCTTGGCTGCACGATAAGAACCTTTCTCGAGATTTGTGGGCAGCAACTATTCAGTGTGCTTGTCATGTAATAAACCGATGACCTCCATTGCCATATAATCAAAATCTCCTTTTGAGCTGTTATATACTATCAAACCTAATGCGAGTTACTATAGATTTTTTGGGTCTCTTTGCTATGTTCATATACCTAAGCAAAATTGAACTAAGCATGATCTGAAAGAAAGAAATTGTGTTTTTGTTGGTTATGACACAAACAAGAAATGATGGAGATGTATGGATCTTGTGATGTTGTTTTCGACGAGGTTTCTAACTTTTACCCAACTAATATTCCAGACGAAACCTATGTATTTATGCCATTTATTGAAACTGATCCTGAGCCGATCTCTACTCAAGACGATCTCAGCGAGAGAGGAGTTCAAAATTTTATGGTCATAATAATTCACCACAAGGAAAAATCATACTGCAGAGAACTACAAGACTTAGAAAGCCACCTATTAATTGTAAACTATTATGAAGTTCAAGCAAACCAATGTACTATCACTTCTTATTTTATCTTAGAAGACATGCTAGAAAATTAGCATTCATCCTATATTGAGGCTCCAGGGAAGTTAGAATGGGAGAATGCAATGAGAGTGTTTCTAGACACAAAGCTTATCTAGTTGCTCGCGGTTTCTCTCAACAACATGGTTTTGATTATGAAGAAACTTTCAGCCCAGTTGTAAAGATGGTAAAAATTCATACTATTATTTCTTTATCAACAAACTAAGGTTGGACACTTTGGAAATTCGATGTAAAGAATGCTTTCCTCTACGCCACATTAGCTTCCTAAGTGTATTTGACATACAAGACTTCTCAGAGATGTTAATCATGTGCTAAACTTCCCTTTTTCCATCTTTTGTGATAATGAAAGTGTTATTAAACTTGCTGGAAATCCTGTGTTTCATGCTCGCACAAAACAAATCGACACTCGCCATCATTTTATTCGAGAGAATGTACTTAATCAAGATATTGAGTTGAAATCTATATGGAAAAATGAGCAAGTTGTTGATGTCCTTACTAAGGCTCTTCTCAAATCAAAGTTTTAAGAATTCAGAGGAGCTCTGGGTCTAGTTGATCGAAAGAATGCACTAAGGAGGAGTGTCACAATTTAGTGCACTCTTTACTCATGTATTTTCAGTTACTAGTTCCCAATTACTAAATGATGTTAGTGGAGTAGTGGGAATTATAGTAGAAGTCAGACAATTCCCAAACTACTATATGATGTTAGTGGAGTAGTGGGAGTTATATTTTTCTAAAAGTATTGAACTCATGTTTTTCATTCTTCAAGTAATAAAATCAAACTTCTTATATGTTCAAATTGTTTCAACGTGAGCTCTATATTCTTTTTTTCCATGCCTCTAGTTGTTTGGTGTGATAACATAGGAGATGTGTCTTTAGCCTCATGCATATCTGTCCCCAACATACAAAGCATATCGTAATCGATATGCACATTGTTCCTAAATAAATTTTTCGACAAACTCTAAACGTACGCTTTATTCCTTCACTTGAACAAGCAGTAGATTCTTTTACCAAACCTCTCTTTCACACTCGCTTCCAGTTTTAGAGATCCAAACCGGATCTTTAAATTTATGTCCTCAGTTTGAGGGGACATGATAGAATAAAGAAATAGTTTGAAGACATTGCTGTCAATAAAGAATAAGAACACAATGAGTTGATTGGGGTCATGAGAAGAAAACTGGATAAGTTCGTAAGGGTCGTTGAACCAAACTCGAAGTTCAACTAATATTAAGACTTTCAAGGTTAAAAGTTTACCTAATACTACCATGTCGTACCTTTTCTCAAGATCCATTGTTCACTTAAGCCCAATTGACATCATAAGTTATAAGTCTAACCCAAGTCATAACTCTAAGAAGTAAAACAAGGCCAAGTCACTAACCAAAAAAAAGTATACATAACTACTATTATAACATTACAATCATTGTACAGTCATACGATAAGATTTTGGTAACAAAGTTTTAGAATATTCCAGCACAATTGTAATGAGTAAAAGTACAAGTATTGTTGTATTTATAGGACATCTTCTTGTAATAATAAAATTAAGAGAAATGATACAAACAAAATTAAAATCTCTCTTCTTTACAAGTTTCAACTACTCTCAATATTTCATATATGATGGTCTGGGGGTCTTCATAAGAAACGAAAAACACAGTGTTAAGGATAACACTTTAATACCCATTAGGGATGGTAAAATGGATCGTGTCTGATCCAACCCATTCCAATCTGACCGTCTTTGTCTAGTGTGAACGTCAAATAAATTGTGTATTAGTTTTTAAATTATAAAAAAATAAGAAGGTTAGATCAGGCTTGATTTTTTAACTTGTCTGGTCCGACCCAATCCAAAATAATAATATAAATATATAAAAATGATATATAATATGTAAAAATTGGTGTGCAGGGGTCGGGTAGTATTAACCCTCAAACAAGAACATGTCAAGATCTGGTTTGAAAATATTAGGTCCAGACCAGGTCGAGTCGAGCTCAAGTAGAATAACGTATGCCTGAACGAGCAGGTCTAGGGATGGTCTATTGCCATCCCTAGTATCCACTTTCAACTCTAGAGGTTGGACTCACTAGACATAAAATCCAAAGAATTTTCAAAAGACTTATTGAATAAAGAAAGTTGCTTATTATTTTTTATACACTACAAATTAAGAGTAACTAACTAATATGGGATAACCTTTTAATAAGAAGCAATAATAATTTTGTTAGAAATCAAGATATCACATCTAACATAAATGACTTATACTAAAAAACACAATTTTTTTAGAATGGCTTGATAATAATCTGCGTACAACATCGCTCTCAAAATAAAGAGGTTCGCTATGCCAGAAAAATATTACATATATCTATGTTATATTTTCTATAGTCGTGAGTTTCTATATACAAAAGAATTTAATAATCAACATATAATGGTTTTCGAGATAAAGGACACAATGATCCTAATAATATGACTATTATACAATAATTGAAGAATCACCACATGAACAAAAATCATTGTGAATACAAGAATAACCATGGATACATAAAGAACTACTAGATGATTGATCCTTAAAGCTTCACTACTATTTAAGTCATTCTTAATAAATTTTCTCTTGAGGCATATATTATTTCTTCACCATAAAAAACTTCTCTTCATGTAACTCACCAAATTCCAATAAGGCATTTACTTGATGTTATGAACTAATCTATGTGTCTTGTGGTACGTCTAGTTCCATGTAAGGTATATAACGCTTTGACTATCACAAAATAATTTTGTGGTAGTTCGGTTCATCCCAAATTTAACACCAAACCTTACATCCATATTGTCTCGTTAACTGTCTCTGTTATAGTCATGTTTTAACATCTTTTGTAGACAAAGCTACTATAGCCTGCAACTGATATTTCTAATTGAACACACTCCCAGCTAGAGTCAACACATATCATATCATATATCTCTTTTTATTCATGTCCACTGTAAAATCAAAATAAACCACACCAACCAGTTATCCCATAATATCATTCAACGATCCACCAACATCGGTCTTGTCGAAAATGAAACTAACATTCGTAATATTCTTAAGATATTAAAGTAACTATTTCACTGCATGTTAGTGTTCTTTCCCATGACATCTTATGTACCTGCTAACCACAATAATCAAGTGTGAAATATCAAGACATGTGCACACCATAGCATACAAGATGATATCAAACATGTTGATTTGTTGCAACACTTTCTCAATGTAGCTTCCTTGAGATAAGTGTAATGATCCTACGGTTTTGTCTCTGGTAACATCCATTTCTAGAATTTTATTTACCTTACTTAGATCCTTCATCTCAAACTTAGAACTAATGTGTGTTTTTATATCCACAACGAGTGAAATGCTACAAGAACCAACGATCATATCATCCACATACAACAACAAGTAAACAAAAGAATCGTCTCATATTTTTTAACGATACACATAATTGTCATATGGAATCTTGAAATTATTTAACATCATGAATGTATCAAATCATTTGTATCATTCCATGGGTGATCATTTCAACCCATACAATGACTATTTCACCAGAAAAACTAATTTAGGTTTGATAAATCTCTATGGTTGTCTCATATAAATTTGTTAATCTAATTGACCAGGTAAAAATACAATTTTCACATCCAATTGTCCAAGCTCTAAGTCTTTCAAAAATACTATATCAAACAAAACCATATTGAACTGTCTTTTAACATTGGCGAAAACACTTCATTAAATTTGATTCTTTCCTTTTGAGTATAACTTTTAATAACCAAACTTTACTTGAATTACGTTTCCTCGAACTTTGAGTTCTCTTCCTTTTTCTTGAATACCTATTTCGATTATACTACCTTATATCTTTAACCTATGAGTTACCGTTTATAACACCGATCCACCAGCCTGTTTATGAACTCGCTATAGCTAATAGGTTATTTCATGTCAACTTCTCCCACAACTTGCAGAACGCATGCAACCAGTTTTACATTCCTTTTTCGTGGTCTAATATCTACGACCTGATTTTATGATATAAGGTTTTTGTATATGTTAGGATGAATCATCTTCATTATCATTTGATTTTAATGCTTCATGGTGACGGTGATATAAGAGCTAGAACAGAAGGCGACAAAACACAAGAAAGAAGAAGACGAAACAGAAAATAAATAAACCCTAACCCTAGGTTAGAGTATAAGAGACATAGAGATAAAACTCAAATTTTATTCAAAAAGTTTGACGACAAAAATAGAACTTGAGAACCTTTTATAGAAGTGCTCAAAACCCCACGGCAAAATTACTAATTGTTCCTTAGGAAATAAAATAAAGTCTAGACCAATTTCAAAGCGATTGGAGCTGGTTAAGTATTTTAATTAAATCTTATAGAAAAACAAATGTGGAAAATTAACGAAAATAACAAAAATATGGCATAAAAGATGGACTTTCGGGCCTGAACTTCATCACCAGGCTTTTCCCTCGTGGTACTTTCGAAAATTGTTGGGCTTCTCGATGCGTTCGAATTGAGTGGTCGTAGCGCCTAATTCGGATAACCGAACCTCAAATAAAGTCTATTTTTGTTTGTCCAAAATAGCCATATAGACATGAGTTTGTGCAACTACATCATCCTCTTTTTCTTCGGAAGAATTCACCCACGAATTCCCAGCTTCATTACCTCACCATCGTTGGTAACCAGCACCAGCGGCTTCACGTTGAAGATATCACGGGTCTTCATATGGCTGAGTAGCTTTAACCTGTATGCATTGTGATTAAGCTTCTCAATGATTTCCAACGGACCTACCTTCCTTGAAGCTAGTTTATTGTACTCGTGTGCAGGATAATGATCTATGGTAAAAAGAATCTCGTACAAAGTCCCCTACTGAAAACTTGACCAGTCCGTACTTCTTATCTGCGACAACCTTATATTTTTGAGTTGTTTCCTCCAAAGGTTTGTGTGTGTTCTCATGGATCTCCTCTAGATCAAAGATAACGGTCTCGACCCTGGTTGGAATATTGTCAATCGTTGGGAAATTCAAATCCATAATACCACGTGGGTTATAACCATAGACTACCATAAAGGGAATATACCGAGTACTGCTTTTGTGGTACATGTTATAGGCGAACTCAACGTGATAAAGGCGGGAATCCCATGCTTTCAAGTTTCCCAAGACCTTTGTATGCTGCATATAGCTTAACGTTCAATTACTTACCTCAGTTTCGCCATCTGTCTGAGGGTGGTACACACTTCTAAAATAACCGTTATGTTTGTAAGGCGCCACAAAATCCTCAAAAAATGCCCAAAAACCGCGAATCACGATCAGAAACAATATTCAGGGATAGGCCATGTAAGCAGTAAACCTCTCGGAACTATAAATTAGCAACATTCACAACATCTATGGTTTTGTTACGCGCATGTAAATGGATCATCTTAGAAATCCTGTCAATCACC
This sequence comes from Limnanthes douglasii subsp. nivea, assembly GCA_036936605.1. Classification (NCBI taxonomy): domain Eukaryota; kingdom Viridiplantae; phylum Streptophyta; class Magnoliopsida; order Brassicales; family Limnanthaceae; genus Limnanthes; species Limnanthes douglasii. The sequence goes on along the minus strand of JAUPFV010000005.1, from coordinate 267,739,318 downwards.
ACAAAAATGAGATCGTTACCTCTCAGCTTTCTTGGCTAGCCAGAGACGAAATCCATGTTGACGCTTCGCCACGGTTCATTTCGTATTGGAAGTGGTAGGTGTAGACCCGCGTTGGAGGACGTGCCTTTTGCCATCTGGAAAACCTAACAACCAGCTAGAAAACGGATAACATCTTTCCTCAAATGTGACCATAATAGCTGACTGGATATAGAGTAAAGGGTTTGATCTCTAACACCATGCCCCTCGTTATCTCTCTCTTATACAAGCAGTAACCTCAAACTACCCTTCAGGAATACAAAGTAAGTTACCTTTGAAGAGGTACTTCTTGTTCACTGCAAAATATTTTCTCAAACCTACCATACATCCTCTAGAATATGACCAAAATATGGATCTATAGGCAGTAGATCCTTCTCATCTGGAATCCCCCAACCTCTCATTTTATACAAATCATCATATTGCGTCGGCTTCGTGCATCAGTTACACGGTTAACTGCCCCCAGAGTGTGCTTGATATAAAAGGTAAATTATTGAGTAAACGCTGCCCAACGCGCATGGCTTGAAGAAAGCTTTTCTTGACTCTGCATATGTTTCAAGGCATTATGATCGATATATAGTACAAAGTCATTATAGGCCAAGTCGGAACTCTAGTGCTTTGAAGCCCGGACTACTACATAAAACTCCTTGTCGTAGGTGATGTAATTGAGTTTTGTTCCACTTAACTTATCATTGAAGTATGCTACAGGTCGTCCTTGTTGGTTGAGTACAACTTTAATGCCCAGTCGGGACGCATCACAATGCAGTTCAACCCCTGTAGAAAAATCAAGTATAACCAAAATAGGTGCAGTGGTTAGTCTTACCTTAATCTATTCAAAGCAGTAGTTGCCTCAGGGGTCCAACTAAACGTATTTCCTTTCACATAATCTGTAATAAGAGTAGTGACAGTACTGAATTTATAGATGGACCCCCTATAGAATGAAACCTATCTATGAAAAGAATGGACTTCTGTGATAGAAGTAGGTGTAACCCATTCTCACACTACTGCTACCTTCTACTTATCCATTGACAAACTATCCTTTGAAACAACATACCCAAGGAATAGAACTGAATCTGTCATAAATAAACCCTTGTCGAATCCCTTATAAAACTCTTATTGCCTCAAAACAACCAATACTTCCCATAAGAGCTGGAGGTGCAACTCCTCCGTAATATTATTTTTAAAAATATCTTTTTATAATGAAAATTACTATTATAGATGTTTATAATAATTTTATTTTCATTTTTAAGAACTAAAGCCATTCTTCATTTAAGATAAAATTAATGGGCTTTTGATTATGTATCTCTATTAAATTAACAGATTTTGTCCACTAGTTTGCGACTTAAAACTTATTTAGATCTATTTTAATTTCAAAACTTGTAGTTATATTTTCCAAAAATTCTATTGTATGCAGGTAAATCTCACGTTTACTAAAGTTTGCATATAAATATTTGTCTCGTACCTTCTGCAATACTAAACTGAGATCTTGTACATATTCACTTGTATTCTACTAGTATATATCATTAATAAAAATAATGAAAAATTAAGTAACAATTGAAATATTATATTAATTTCTTTATTAAATATTGTTGACATATTCAATACACCAAGGGACATCAACAGATGCTCAAAAGGTATATATTCAGTATAAAATACCATTGTTTTTCTATGAGATCGCCAAAATTTCAAAGGATTATAGCATGAACTTAAATAAATATTTAAGAATATATATGCATTTCTAAATTGATAAAATAAATCATTAGTTATAGATACTATATAGTTGTTTATGCTACTTACTTTGTTTAGCTTTTGTAATCGGTGCACCATTATAATGTACCCTTATTTTTCTATAAAATTAGTACACGTTCATCGCATGGAGTAACTATTGATTGTACAAAAATTTATTTTAATAAGTCAACTAACTATAATTTGAACTCATTTTATACTAATGGTCATTCCGTTGGAATCAAAATTGATCGTATACAAATAACTAAATTAATTTCAATCTTAACATGTCTTTCAAATTATGATCTAGATAATTCCTCATGGTATTTATTAATTTTTAAATTACTTGAATATTGTCTAACCAATTAACTAGCTTTAAACAATATATGTTATAAGCTAAAATACATATACATCTTCTATTTAAATATATATAGATGTACCTATAAAAGTTAGACTTGTAGCTACAATCATACTCCCATAAAAAAAATATTCTATCAATATGAGAATTCTTAAAATTACTTTATTAGTAAACCAGTTTAGCGATGCAATGCACTATATGTAGATACAAAATTATATATTGATTCCAACTCATCATTTAACTTCAGATGAAGTAATCTTGTGCTTTGTGCAAATTGGAATCATCATATAATATATGTTGTCTTACATATATAAGAATGCATCATTAATCATGTTTGTTACATCGATGTTATTGATCAATGAATTTTTCTTTAAGGAAATAGATTATATTTGTTTAATAATATATACTTTTTTTGTATAATTTTAATTATGTTTACTAGTGCATGGCAAGAAAGTGCTATCGCGTGAGTGATATCTGATAGTTTTCAATCAAAACCTGTGGAATGTACTTTATAATCTCTTTTATACAAGCTTCTTATAAATCCAAGATTTAATAACCTACCAAATAATAAATGTGTGGCACTTGTGTAAATATACAAGACACGTAAAATGACGTGAAACCTGTACAAATTTATAGATATGCAAAAAAATATACGAGACCTATACAAATATACGCGACATGTAAAAATATGTGACACTTGTATAAATGTGCGAGACCTATATAAAGTTATACGAGACTTGTACAAATGTGCGAGATCTGAACAACCTTACAAATATGAGAGATTTTTACAAAATAAATGTGTGAAACGTGTATAAATATATAAGGTTACCTTATAGTCTAGTTGGATTTTCTTGTGCATACATACATATTTATTGATACGTTTAAATATGATATTAGGTTATACCATACAATTGGATTTTTATGTTCTCATTTTTATTATTTTTGTATCTTAGGAAGTTTGTAGTATTCGGCGATGTCAATTAAACGCTTTTTTGGGTATCTATTACAAATATCTTTCAGCCATCTCTTGCATAAGTTTGACAAAATGTGTTGGTAATAATCTGGCCAGTCATTGTTGTCTTGTACTTTTTCTTTTCCTTTCTGCAAGATGCAAAACGTATTACACATTACATTCAAGATTAGAGATGCTTGTAAAAAGACATGAAAGACATGGTGTCTTTATCACTGTGTAGGTTTATTGATTATATGAAATTCTACCACTTTTTGTGTCCATATCTCATTTACAACAAATTCACTAAATTGTTGTTCAACCAAACCCAGATATACATCTTGTGCAACCACAATAATCGCATCAATCCATTCGAAACGTAATGGATATTCCTCGGAAACTTGTATTGTTTCAATATCACGTGGTTCTGTATTTTCCACTGCCTCAACCCTTACTTCATCCTTTGACGTACGTGAGTATTTTGATATTGTACAGATAGCTATGTCAGATTAATAATGGTTTTATTTTAAGCTTACAAGAAGGTGATTATTCGATAACTTGTTTCTTTTCAGTTGCTTTTTCAGATGTACTTTTTTGTTTAACAGGTGGAATTGGTAGTGTGTCATGGGATCCGGATCTAAAAGAGGTAGGGCTAGTGTTTTTCCAAAGTCTTGTGCCTCTAGCTTTTCATGTAATATGTATTTATCTTTATCTTTCGAATTATATGGAATTTTTCAGACAACAATTTTCCTCTTTGTTTTTTTGTTTTGAAATTTGAAAATAAAAGAAATTAATATTCGGAGTCTACCCTTAACATAAAATTATGTAAGACTGGTACAAAGTACGCGAGACCTTTACACTTATGCGAGACCTGTACAAAATATGAGCGACCTGTACAAATATGCGATACCTGAACACCATTACAAATATAGGAAAAATAAATGAGACCTTTACAAAAATTATGCAAGACTTGTAAAATTATGCGAGACATGTATAACTATGCGAGAGCTATATAATTATGCAAGACTTTTAAAATGTAGTTGTATAATTATAAAATACTTATACAATATAGTTGTAACAGAGAGATGTTTACATTTCTTTATTTCTTTGTTGAGCAATACGCATATATGTTTGTACTTCATTGGCACTTATCCATAAATGTGCATTACTTACGTTCTAATAATTAAGAAATAAAATTCATCTTGGAAGTGTTTGAGAAAGAGAATATCTTGGCTTGCTTATTATATATATTTTGGGTCTCGTCATCCTCTTCGAGATGGTCCGATTATTCTTGGATTTGGTTGAAGTTTTCCTTTTTTAAGATGAATTTTCTTAGGGTAAAATCATCTTCTAGGTTGCTCTCAGTATCACCGTGTCTATCAAAACCTTGCTTTTTTTGCCTTCTTTGTAGCGTTTTATTTGCATTGGACAATTCTCTTTTGTTCCACACGAGTCCTTGTTTGTGGTAGAGAATCTAGGTTCCCAACATTGTACCCTACCAAAATCTTATTTTCCGCATTTGTTAGGGCTAGTTCTCCTTTCAAAACCTATAAAAAATATATCAGACCTTTTAAAATATACGGTACTTGTATAAATCTATATATAATTGTACAAATATGCGAGATTTGTACACATATATGAGATAATATAATCATGTAACACTTGTATAATATAATTTTATATTTATGTGAGACGTGTACAATATGCGAGACCTGTAAACTATAGTTGTACAAATATGTGAGATGTGTAATATAGTTATACAAATATGCGAAACCTGTATACTTATGTAATACTTGTATAATATAAGTGTACACATATACCAGACCTGTATAACTACGTAATACCTAAATAATCAAAATTATAGTCTTATAACATTTACTTGTTCATCTTTTATCGTCCTCAACTTTTCACTCAAATCCAAGTTTTTTCTTTGTTCCAATCTCTGTCATTTGTAACATATTGGAATCATGTCTTCGCGATATTCTTCTTCTGTAAGGGTTGCGTGCTCCATGACGAACGATTGTATAAAAATATGTATCATAATGATTTGTAATATTTATGTTTTCCAGTTTAATTATAGACCATGATAATAACCATTCAAAGAGCAACACATACAATAGGTTTGTTTTGGAAACAATTCCTAAGTGACCCAAGTAGTTTCTCCATGATTACTCAAGACCAATAATAATTGTTTATTTTTTCAAAGTGTTTGACATAAAAAAAATATATTATTTCCACTACATCCCTTGATACTGAATAGAACAATGTAGAGAAAGATACATGATTAACAAAATAACTATAGTTTTTCCACCTTCATCTATCGAATAACATTAGCTCTATGTATTCAATAATATAAAATACAACACAACAATAAACAATAAGTAACTACTAATGCGAGACCAATTATACAATCATACCTTTTTCAAAGCATTTGTTATTGGTTTTGATTTATTATGCTCCACTTTTCTTGATTTTTTGTTAAGGAAGTATGTTTTGACGATCCTTGACTCTGCTTCTTCTCCATCGTCGTAACTAAAGATGAAACCCCCTTTCAAGTTCAAAGGAATTTCTAACTCACTGTGCTTTAAAGAAAAAACACTCTTCATATATTTGGTGGTCACTTTAACATGTTTGTCCCCAATTTGAAAATGTTATCTTTGACCTTGTATTCTTAACAATTTCGAAGATTATGTCATAAGGTTTTTTTATTTTCAGATTTTTGTGGCTAATATCATGTGGAGCATTTAAGAAGGTATATAATGGTATTTTTTCACATATTTTATTGGTCCATCTCTAATATCATTCTCTTTCATCAAAGTTATAATGCTGAATAGACCCAGTCTGAAATAGCAAGCCTTACAATCTATTTGATCTGTTAGATGCGAAACGTGTTAGTGATTGATACGAGACTAGGGTACTCACACACATGAAAGATATGAAACATGTATAAATTTATGCGAGACGTGTACACAATTTATGCAAAAATATGTACAAATACGCGAGACATGTACAAATGTGCGAGAATTGTAAGAATATGGGAGACATGTACATATATAAGATTGGCACACATGAAAATATGAGAAATGGTCTTTTAAGGCTTCGACTGAATGAACGATCCAATAACACAAAATGGACACTCAAAATAACAAACAATATAACTCAAGGACCATATATTCCAACCAGATCACTGTACGTGACATACCAAATACAAAAATGAACTGCTTTTCATACACTAAAATCCTGCTTTATACGAAATTATAGTACAAATGTATATATTTGTTTGAGACCCAACCAATAATCTATATTTATTGTTCTCAACAGTTCGAAACTAACAATAAACCATGCAAGTTACAAAACGAAGAATAAACTTACGATTTTTCCTTTTGATGATCTTCATTTCACCGTCTTGTTTTGAGAAAAACAACAATTAAATAGAGTTGAAAAATGAAAGGAGAGAGAGAAAAATAGAAAACAATTGTCGTTACTTTTTGAGTTTGAACAAATATAAAAGGGTGAAATTAGGATTAAATTGAAGTTTGATTTTTAAGTTCAAAAATTACTAAAGACTAGAGAAATAGGAAAAAGTAGCGTTATATGATTTTTTTTTTAAAAAAAAATTATGATTGTTTAAAAAAAAATTTATAATTAGAAGGTATTTTTGTTTGATATTATAATTCGTGTAACTACTAATAATTTTAATTTTGTTTTAGTAAAATAATAGTGGAATATTTGTTTAGATGTCTTAGTGATTATAAAATGTAAAAAGAATATGGAAACAACCAAAAAAACAATTTTATTCACGAATTTATGTCTAAGAGTATATTAAATTTTGTTGAGTTGGTTGTATTGTATTCTACTATAATCGCAAATGGTATCTTTTAATTTGCTTGACGTACTGCAGATTGACATGTAAAATCGGAATATAGTATATATTCAGTGTATCGATTTCCAGCCCATAAAAATACTCAACTTGTAACCTTTTATTTTGTAAAGCCGTGCACAAACAAAAGGATAAAGTCCAATTCCAGCTTGTAAGCAAATGTTTATGTACCAGACATGCAGAATCAGTAAGCCGCCGGGTATAGTTGACACTCGGCATCTACTTATAAGATAAATTACCCCAATATTTTTTATATATATAAATTGAGTGATTATAAATTTTAAAACTTAATTAAAATATATATGTGAATTATATTTTAAAAAGTACGGTGATATTATATTCTGGTTAGTTTTTGCTTTTTACGAGCTAGTTACTTATTCTTAGTTTTTTTATATTTATGTAATATATTTTTTAAACTTTTTTTTGTTTTTATTTTTTTTTCTATCGGTTAGGATGGCGACCAAAGTCTCACATCCCACATCGGTTAAACATGGGAAGTGTTGTGAATGAGTCGAATAGTGCCTTGACAGTGTACTGTGTCCGGCAGTACAGTTTTGTGTTGTGATAGTGATATTGTCCAATCACTTGAGTTAGTCTTGTGGTATGAGCTCATTAAGCCCATAGTCTAGTAAGTCTATTAATTCCCTATAAATAGATTACTAGGGTGACACAAAACACAATCTGAAATCTGTAACCTTTTCTATCATATTGAAACTCTTTTCTCTGGCGGCGCCCGGGGACGTAGACAATTGTCGAACCACGTTAAATCCTGTGTTTCATTTAAATCTTTCCTTCGTATATATTTTGTACTTGAGTCATTTTGTGATAATTGCATAGTATTTTATAACAAAATTGGTATCAGAGCCACGTGGTGAAATTAGGGCTTTTGCAATTAGGGTTTCACAGTGGCGTCTACAACATTAAAATACATGATTGAAAAATTTGATCGGGGATCCAGCTTTGCGTTGTGGAAGATTAAACTGAAATCTTCATTGGTACTGCAAGGGCTGTGGAAGGCTGTGGAGAATAAGTTACCAGAAGAGATGAAAGAAGAGGAGAAACAAGATCTTCAAGAAAGGGCTTTGTGTTGGATTTTAATGAGTGTGAAAGACAATGTGCTTCGCGGGATTAGTGGTGAGAAGACTGCTTCCTGCGCATTGAAAAAGCTAGGAGATCTTTACTCAGAGAAATCAGTAGTAAACCGATTATACTTGAAGAAACGTTTGTATGATTTCAGATTGAAAGAAGGTATGTCCATAACAGAGCACCTAGATAATTTTAAATCAATTATAATGGACTTGGAGAACATAGATATCAATATTAAGGATGAGGATCAAGCTTTGTTTGTATTGAGATCGTTACTAGCTCCCTATGAAAACTTCGTAGATACCATTATGTATGGTAAGGATAAGTTATCGCTAGCAGATGTCAAAGGGGCACTGAAATCAAAAGAGATAAGACAGTTGCAGCCAGACAATCAAGCTGAAGGGGAAGGTCTTATGACTAGGGGAAGATCTAAAAGCAAAGCGAGTTCTTTAAGAAGGAAGAACTGGAGGTCCAAGTCAAGGGTAAAGCACTCAAATTGTTATGAATGCGGTGAGCAGGGTCATTATAAGAGAGATTGTCCGAAACTGAATGGTAAGAAGGGAAATCAAAAGGAAAATGCAGCAAACATTGTTGAAGGTGTGAACGATTCCGACGATAGTGAAAACAGTGGTTGGGGAGATGTATTGTCCGTGAGTTCAGACTTTGGAAAAACTCTTGGGTACTTGATATTGGCGCTACATATCACATGTGTCAGTTCAAGCAGTGTTTTGATACGTACAAGCCAATGCAGGGAACTGTCTATTTAGGGAACAATCATTCGTTGACTGTTGGTGGTATTGGTAACGTCAGAATCAGAATGTTTGACGGGGTTGTTAGAATCTTGACGTGATGGCATGTTCCTGGGTTAAAAAGAAACTTGATTTCTCTTGGGACTCTAGACTCTCGGGGTTACAAGTATTGTGCAGAATATGGTGTAATCAAAGTGACAAAAGGCTCAATGGTATGCATGAAAGGCAGTTTGCAGAGGGGTCTTTACATTCTCCAGGGGAGTGTTGTTATGGGCGATGCTGCAGTAGCATCATCAGGGAGTAATAGCCAAAGTAGGCAGGATCAAAATAATTTGTGGCATTGGCGTCTTGGTCACATGAGTGACAAAGGATTAGCTGTTTTGGGAAAGAGAGTTTTGTTGAAAGGGTATAAAGCAGAATCATTGGGATTTTGTGAGCACTATGTGTTTGGTAAAAAAACTAGAGTTAAATTCAGCAAATCGGCTGTAAGAAAGACTAAAGGCATAGTGGGCTACATTCACTCAAATCTTTGGGGTCCAAACACAATTCCATCCAAGAGCGGAACCAGATACTACATGAGTTTGATCGATGATTATTCAAGGATGGTGTGGGTTTACTTTCTGAAAATCAAAGATGAGGCATATTCAACCTTTGTCAAATGGAAGACGATGATTGAGAAGCAAACAGGAAGAAAAATCAAACGTCTTGGAACAGATAATGGGTTAGAATATTGCAGTCGTGAGTTCAACGAGTTCTGCAAAGCTGAGGGAATAGTGCGCCATCGCACTTGTTCTAAAACACCACAACAGAATGAAGTCGCAGAAAGAATGAACAGAACGCTTTGTGACAAGGCACAAATTATGCTCTCGTATTCCGGTGTGGAAATGGATTTTTGGGCTGAAGCTATCAATACAACGTGTTACTTGGTGAATCGGTCTCCATCAATGGCTATTGATTGTAAAACTCCTTTTGATATTTGATCTGGATCGTCGGCTGATTATGAACATTTGAGGGTGTTCGGTTGTCCTGCGTATGCTCATGTGAGAGATGGTAAGCTTGAGTCGAGGGAAAAGAGGTGCATATTTTTAGGATATGCTACTGGAGTGAAAGGATATAGGTTATGGTGTACCTCTCCAAAGTCTCCAGGTTTTCTTATCAGTAGGGACGTTACTTTTAATGAGTTTGCTTCGATAGACAGTTAAAAGGAAGTAGGAGAAATGGTTGAATCAGGATCGGTTGTGAGTAAACAGGTTGAGCTTGATGTATAATCAGTTCCTAACAAGTCCAATAATTCAAGTGGTTCTGAGGTGGATCCAGAATCAGAAGGTGAAGCGTCAGCATCGGATGATAGTGGCGATGATGCGCCCGAACCAGAACAACAACCTTATAGCATAACATTAGGCAGAGAAAGAAGAGATATTAGACTTCCAAAAAGATATGCGAATCTAGTTGCATATGCTCTGTCAGTTGCAGAAGAAGTTGAGATGCAAGAACCTAGTAGCTACAGAGAAGCTATAGTGAGTTCAGAGGCAGATCGATGGATTGGTGCTATGGGGGAAGAGATTGAATCTCTTCAAAAGAATACTGTGAACGTTGACTTAACTTTTAACAAAATCGATATTGGTGAATCGTTGAATGATATTGCAGGATCATTGGTTGGTTTTGTTGATTCTGATTTTGTAGGTGATATAGATAAAAGAAGATCTCTGACAGGATATGTATTTACTCTAGTTGGGAGTGCCATCAGTTGGAAAGCACAGTTTCAAGCTACTGTAGCTTTGTCTACAACAGAGGCAGAGTACATGGCGGTAACAGAAGCAGTTAAAGAGGCAATATGGTTGCAAGGTTTGGTGGCAGATTTGGGCTTGGATAGGACTACTACAAAAGTTTTTTGTGACAGTCAAAGCGCCATACACCTTACAGGGAACCAGATGTACCATGAACGTACAGAGCACATAGATGTCAGGTATTATTTTATTCGTGATATAATATCAAAGGGAATTGTTGATGTGAAGAAAATGTCTACACACGATAATCCAGCAGATATAATGACCAATGCAGTATCAGTTCGAAAGTTTAGGGAGTGTCTAAACTGGATCGGTGTTCGTAGTATAGAGTGAATGCCTTAAGGGTATTTGGTGAGTCAGAAGAAGAGAAGGTTCTTTGTTGATAGTGAAGAAAAGATATTCGCGTCAAGGGGAAGATTTGTTGTGAATGAGTCAAAGAGTGCCTTGACAGTGTACTATGTCCGGCAGTACAGTTTTGTGTTGTGATAGTGATATTGTCCAATCACTTGAGTTAGTCTTATGGTATGAGCCCATTAGGCCCATAGTCTACTAAGTCTATTAATTCTCTATGAATAGATTACTAGGGCGACACAAAACACAATCTGAAATTTCTAACCTTTCCTATCATAGTGAAACTCTTTTCTCTGGCGGCGCCCGTGGACGTAGACAATTGTCGAACCACGTTAAATCCTGTGTTTCATTTAAATCTTTCCTTCGTATATATTTTGTGCTTGAGCCATTTTGTGATAATTGCATAGTATTTTATAACAGGAAGGATCAATGGTATATAAGTGAGAACATAGATAGAGTGGTCTAATAGGAGGTGAACAGTAACATCCGTAGTGCCTCTTTGGTCAGGTAGTCTTCCGACCTGATTAGAGTGGGCAGATGAACGTCAATTGAGAGGAGACTAAGGTGGTACTTTGTTCGAGAGGAGGATTTGTTAGGGTGGCGACCAAAGTCCCACATCCCACATCGGTTAAAGATGAGAATGATCAATTCGGGTGCCAAAGCGGAGAATATCATATCATACTAGTGTTGAGATCGGGCTAGATATATTTTGGAAGTATCTATGTATGGAAAATGAATTCCATTCCTGGTTATTTGTTTTTAAATTACAAATTTTATAGGTTAAATAGATTATTTTTCTATATTTTATTTTAGGTTAAAAATTTGGTTCTTTTTAGTTAGAATGAGATCCGGCTATAATGAGATTTAGTTTTAATGTTAAAACAACACCTCTATTAATGTTAAAAGGTTGAAGATTGGTTGATGGAGCTGATATTCCTTTGATTGTTTTCTCAAAAATGAATAATTATCATTTGTAAATAAATATTATTCTTTAATAAGCATAGTTTTAATTATATCAAGGAAAATATACAATCTTTTACAAATCCAGTAGTATTTTATCTTTGTAATGCCATACAATTCTTTCATAATTTGATAGATCAATTATAAAGTTAATGACTATAAGTAAATAATTTTTTATATTAGATGTTTTTAAAATTTATATATAACTCATGTTAATTCTTAGTACAACGTTATCGGTAGGAATACTTGGTAAGTTCAATTATGTATTTTTGGGCTCAATTTAGGGTTTTTAAATGTTAGGGGTATTTTAGTCATTTTAAGTTATTGATTTTTTTTAATTGAATAACTCATTATAGCATATCCCATTTTTATATGTTATTGTTTGTTAGTCATGCACATTTAGGATTACAATATGATATGGGTTTGAAGTAGAATAATTGTAGTTTTTATATACAGACTTTATTCATGAGATTGATGAGTATATGATAAAAGAGAGACATGGATTTGGTTCCACCATTCAATGTCACATGTGGGCGTCTATAAATTATACGGTATTGATGATGCAGATGAAATTCATATTGCGGGTCATGAAACATAAGATGTAGTAATTTCAGGAGGAGGTGATGTGTATTAGGAGAACAATGGAACAGTGCTACGTATCAAACAATACCTTAAAATCTCATTCTTAAACTGGGTGATATTGAGACAGCCAAAGAATTATGGGAAGCAATGAAGATAATGAATCAATGTGTACAATGTGTAAGAACAACATGATTGTAAACTTTAAGTGCTGAATTTCATCGATTGCCGATGTAAGATTCAGACTCCATTGATGAGTTCTCGAGAAATATATTAGCAATCAAGTTGAAGGCGATTTCATTGGGACAGAAGTTAGACGAGCCTATGCGTGTGAAGAAGTTCCTGGAAAAATAAAACGAAAGCAGGCAAGACTTATTTTCCCCTCATTGGAAAAATACAAAACATCATGTGTTGAAGAGCTTGTACATGGAGATATATATGGGCCAATTACGCTTTTAACTTCTGTTTAAAAAAGGTATACATTTGTTTTAATAGAGGATTTCTCGCGATATATATGGATCGTGTTGTGTAGGGGAAAAATAAAGCATGTGCAAGTTTCAAAAAATTTAAGGTTATGGTGGAACTTCAAACTGAAAAACATATAAAGATATCTATAATTGATAAGGGTGGAGGGTTCACCTCATGAGAATTCATTGTGTTTTAATATGTTCATCACCTAATAATTTTGACCCTATATTGTTTTTTGTTAGAACTAGAAGCCATTATACCAATTATTGAGAATATTAAGGCCGCATATTTCTTCTATGTATATAAATGTTGATAAACATGATCTTATATTAGTATCGTTTTGTCCTCCATTTTGAACCTGATAACCCGCGTGATTTTAATTTTGGTTCATTTCTAAAAAAAAATCATACTAATATCATTGTGTCCATGTATAATTATGTCTTGATTTTTTCATGTCTAACCAACCTTTGTTTGTATCACAATAGTCTCGGTAACCAAATAATATATATTCAAAATAAACGTTATATAATTTAGATGATTTAAGATTTTAAATATTTTCAAAAAACAGTTGAGTAAGCTGCTACTAAGTTATTATACAATGTGGCGGTAAATATTGTAGTCATGCTTTAACGTTTCCCTAGAGAAACAAGGAAACCAACCAGACTCTTACTGTATTAATGGAGACATTATTGTATTGGAATGTATCACATATATCAAAGAAACTTTCGAGATGCATTTTTCGGATTTATTTTGGATCTTCGATGAAAATCTCGTTATTCTGAATCATGGTAATTAACACACGTTTGATCTTAAAATGCGCAAAAGTCACCTTCAGTCCAAATATGCTAGAGTTAAACCCTACTGATGATGAATATGCAAAATCTTTAATTCTTCTTGCTACTATTCCATACTCTGACAATTGTTAATGTATATATTTGTATAAAAACATATTAATTAGAACAATATATACCAAACAATAGGTAAAAATAAATATTTTCTCCAGTAGCGGTGCCAAAAACTTGGTAGAAAAATTCCAAGCGTACAATTTTCACTCAAGTTTTGATTGACTATTTAAACTCGGGGTATCAAACCACATAGAATTTTTTTTTCTTTTATTTAAATCTAATTCTAACATAAAAAATTCTAATTAAAAAAAACAAAAAGTAAAGATTAATTTTGTGGCTCATAAAATCGAGAGTTACGGTAGTAAATACATTTAATAAAATAATATACATAGAAATTAAATTTTAACTTATAAATAATGAGAGAAAACTGTTCTAACGGCTTTTTAAACATTAATATACAATTTATTTAATTTTTTTGATAACTAAATAAATTTAATCTTCAAAGACATGTTCTCTTTCAAAATGCTTTGATACTATCTCGATCTCGTACAACAAACTTTTAAGTCTCCTAACTTTTACAAGTAGGTTATAATATATAAGAACCTAGTTCAGACTTCACTGGGTCATGATCGTAGCATACTAACTATTTAACCCAATGATATTAATATAGATCAGAAGTAGATTTTACCTCTCGGTCTCAAGTAAATCTAATTTCATTCAATTAATCTTGTATGATATTGAAAGGATTAAAATTAATACTAATATTAATACTGAAATTAAAATATATAAAAAAAAATTTAATTTACAAATAAAAATATAAACAGAGGTTCTAAGTCCCATAAATAAAAAGAATTTAGTTAATGCTTAGCATAATCCTAAGCAACAAATTTGAAGAGAAATAAAAAAATTGAAAATATATAAAAAAAACAATGTGTTTGTGCGTTCGTTCGTTGTACTCTTTGATGTATGATTGCCTTTTGTTTGATGGATAAGAGTTTTATTTATAGGAAGAGTTATATAAATATTCATTAAACCGTAATCTCCTAGAAATAAAACTCAAATTCATTAGAATAGAATAAAAATATTTATTTATTTTTTTAAAAAAATTATAAAAAAAATCATAATTTATTCATTAGAGACGAGAATAATTTCTTTTTGAAGTGCAATTAATTCCTCATATTTCCTTCTTTTTATCTTATTCTTGATTTATTTATTTCTAGGTCTTTAAATTTTATCATCTTTTTCAATCGTAGCTTATATTTGCAATTTTAACTTCTTTTTTCTCTCACTTCACTAAAAATTAAAAAATAACCAAATGAGAATATTTTATTCATAATTAACTAAAACTAACAAGTAAATAATATAAACGCAATATAAAATCAAGAATAAATATTTATCATCAATCTATCATCTCAAACTCTCCTTTTAGTTGACTGTTTATCGTTTTAAATTTCCTCTTATCTTTTCTAGCTAATATTATGACATCAACATACAACAACAGTACGAATTGTCTTTCCATGTGTGTCTCCCATTCCAATAGACACAATTGTCGTAACAACTACAAATATATATAACACATCTCATAAAAATAATCGAATATTATATTCAACTACCTCGACGACTGTTTCAACCCATAGAGGGATCTAGCTCAATATCAAATCTATGAAGAATTGATAGTAGAACCCTCATGAAGGTTTGTTTCACAACCTGCAAAAGTATATTGTTGAATCGACACCCTCATTTTGCGTAAAGTCCTTAGCCACGAACCTAACCATGTATCTGAGTAAATAAACACAAAGGAATACCTAGCTTCCTCTTGAATATCCGTTTACTTCCAACCAACTTTGACATTTCGGAATCTTCAAAAGAATCCAAGCGTTCATCTTCTTGAGAGATCTCAGTTCTTCTTTCATAGATGAGAGCCATGTTTATTTATTACCACTCTTGATATCATCATGATACATTTGGTTTCTAGAACATGTTCCTGCATTTTAATAGATAAAACATAACCAATTACATCTGCAAAATCATACCTATTTGGTTGTTTGCTTGGTCTCATTGCTCCATCCCTCACCATCCAATAACTGTCAAGATCATGTTACTCTCCCATCTGATCATCTGAAGGCCATTAAGCACCATACTTCGACCAACTTCTTACTCATACAATGGTTGAACTTTCTGTATACGACTGGAAGCGAAAATATGCCTAAAAGATTCTTCGGTAGAAGCATTTCTAGCTTTTGTTTGTAGATCAGATCCATCATCAACTTCACATCTATTCTCGAAAGTACTATGTTAAGTCTTCACCACTTTATTCATTGAAATGTCCTCTTTCTCGAAAACAACGTCCCTGTTTATCAAAGCCTTTTAATGTCCATTTCAATGCAATACAACCTATACCCTTTTACTATTTTTGGATAGCTTAGGAATAAATACTTTAGCGCTCTTGGCATATGCTTATCCTATGCTTATCCTGATTTACATGTTCATAAGTAGCACATCTAAACACTTCTAAATATTGTAAATTATGTTTTTTCCCGTCTATTCCTCTTGAGGATACAGAAACTTAAGCGCCATAGATGGACTTCTTGATGATATATGCAGTCATTGCCACATTTTCTCCTATAAAGTTGGATCCATCCCGGTGGTATGAAGCATACATCTAACCCGTTCTAGCAGGGTTTGGTTCAATCTCTCAGCAAACCTATTTTGTTAGGAAGTCCCACTTATAGTTTAGTGTCTAAAAATGCCAAGCTTTGCACAATATCTAGTAAACTATTTTTTTATATATTCTAACCTATTATTAGTTTGAAGCTTCTTCAACATTTTTACGATTTGATTCTCTATCAAAGTCATCCAGTTCAAAAAAGCAACAAATATTTCATCTTTAGTCTTTAAAAGTAGAACCCTGCTTTCTTAGAATAGTAATTAACGAACGAGAAAAAGTACATTGCACCACTGGTGGAACCATGAATCGAGAAAAATGGGTGTTAAACAAAATTTCATATAATTTATTCAAAAATGACAATTGAGTATGACGATTCACCATATTTTAGAATCGTTACAGAATAGTTTCATTATCATTTTTTCTAAAAATATCTCTCTCATTGTATACAACAAAAAGCTCATTCATCCAAATATCGCCCATTGTATTTCACAAGTCTGTCTTCATAAGATTCATTGCAGAAAATACCATTTCAACTTATATTGTAGTAACCAATCAAATTAGAGACAATCAAATTAGGAAGAGTCATATTATTATTACTCGGGCTAGTTGCAAAACCAACAATACTCCTTAATTTTTTAGCAAAGTAATACTTCATCATAAGTCTACAAATTTTAAATCAATTATAAGATATTTTTATTATGAATAAATAAATAATATAATAAATATTTAATGTCACAACCAAAAAATAACTATAAGAATTCTAAATTAGATATTCGAAAATAATAAATTAGATATTAGATATTATAAATTCTGAATTAAATTTTCAAAATTACTGTATGAAATTTTAAAAATTAAATATACACAAGTTATAAATTAGATATTCTAAAGTGTAATGTCACGAAAGGTACCCAAGATCAAACTTTACTAGCCATATAGTACCTCAAATTTCATCATTACCTACCTAATACATATTTTTTTACTTAACTCCAATAATAATACCTCAAATACCCATGCGTCATCACAAGACACATAACCATTTCTCATTCCTTGAACCAAAGATTCTCTTAATTTTTCTTCTTCTTTTAATTTTTAAAAGATTCGTATCTTTCAAATCAGAGTTCTGGAAAAAAATCTGAAAGTACCATCGACTTTGTTTTTCTTAATATGAACAAAACTACATCTATCGATGATCTTTTTTGAAATTGTTTTGCAGAAAACATGCGAGATTAGGCATAAACAAACATGCAAGACCACACCTTAAAAACATACTAGATTAAGACCATGCATAAAAGACATGTAAGACCATACATAATCAATCACGCGAGACTAGACATAACAAAGTTGAGAGAGTAAGCATTATTAAACCATGTGAGACCAAGCATAATTTTTTTAGACGAACAAAACTAAATCCATTGATGATATTTTTTTATTTTTTTCCATACTAAATAACCCTAGTCTCGCATCTTTATCATCAAGTAGTACATGTCACGCATGTTTTCGCTTTATTATGCACAGTCTCCCATCTGTCCACTCTCGTCATGTCTGGTCATGCATAATTATCTAGTGTTTGGTCTCTCAACTTTATCATGATTTCTTATGCATGGTCTCACATGTTTATTTAAGCATGGTCTCATATGTTTTTTATATATGGTCTCACATAGTTTTTTGCATGGTCTCGCATATTTTGCTAGCGAAAAAAATATCATTAATTGATCTAGTTTTGTTCATCTTTAAAAAAACAAAACTGACAGTACTTTCAGATTTTTTTTCGAACTACGATTTGAAAGTTACAAATTTTTAAAAATAAAAATAGTAAAAAAAATAAGAAATAGAAATTTGGTTCAAAAATAACAACATGGTTACTTGTGGTTTTTCAGCTTGCTCCTAACTTATTATTTTTGGGCATTACGTGGTAATGAAATACTTAGTTGTATATTCATGGATGGTTCACGTTTTCCTAAATTAAATACTAGCAATTCTAAATTAGATATCCTCAAGTTATAAACTAGCTATTCTAAATTACTAAATTTAAATTCTAAATTAAATATTCATAAATTATTAATTTATTAATTTATTAGATATTAGTTTTTCCAAATTATATATTCTGAAGATATTTCAATGTGAAGAATCTAATTTAATCTCTAACATATGGACATTCCAAACGCAGGTTAGAGATGTTAGGTGCGACCAAAGTCCCACATCCCACATCGGTTAAACATGGGAAGAAAGATCAGTATATAAATTAAGAATACATCTCCATTAGCGTGAGGTCTTTTATATACAAAAGCCTTGAGCCATACTCAAGTTGATTGATCAACATCAATTTTAATTCTATATTCTCTATACATATCAATTTTAAGTTAAATATTGAATTTCTACATCACTTTTTTAAATATTGAATTTCTTAAATACAAAATCATCAATTTTAAGTTAATATTGAATTTCTACATCACTTTTTTTAAATATTGAATTTCTTAAATACAAAATCATGTTCCAATTAATTAACATCACTTTTTTTGTCAGTAAAAGTTTAACTAACATTAAGATACTCTCAAGTACAAAACCTTTATATATCTAGTAATTATGAAATTAGTAAATGAATATTAATATTAAAAAAATAGAAGAAGAAAATCTATAAATATTATATTTAAATAAAAATAGATTTAAGGAAAAGATAACACTTTTGGAATTTGGGTGATTCAAAATATGTCGTGTCTCTCTTTCTCTCTCGCTCCCTCTTCTCTCTTCCACGATTTCATATATGTAACCTCGTAATATTTCATTTCTTAAATTCAATATGAGCGTTTTATGAGCGTACTATGAGTTTTAAAGAGCACCACACTAACCTTTGTAGATCTATCGTCAATAGCAACAAGCAATCCATTATGTATTATGTAAGCCTAAATCTTAATTAGACCCATTGAATTTTTCTAGGCTAAGCTTTATATAACTCATTTTTGTTGGTTTTTGGTTTCTAAGCGAGATCTTCTTCTCCAACCTTCAACTCGGAAATGGATCAACTTCTTTTATTACTTTTCCGCTCTCATCATACTATTTGTTGGGTAAAACCACCATTTGATCGAGAGAAGCAACTATGTATCGATTAACGAACCTTCGAAGAATATTATTAACCTTGTTTAAAACGAGCAACAATTAAAAGAAAACAGAAATAAAACCAAGCACACAAGATAAATTTAACGTGATTCGGTTATGGGTAATAGGTACTGTTTTTATTAATAAGTATGTTATAGAAAGACTCTCAAACACAAATGATTCAATCACTATTTATAACAGAAGATGACATGATCCACAAAACCCTCTCTTCGGTATTTATCTATCACTTTATTCATCTCACAAAAACTAGAGCTATTTGTCTCTCCTCAAAAACATCTTGCTCACAAATTTCCTCACTCATTGCACATCAATATCTTCTTATAACAAATTTCCTCACTCCTTGCACATCAATATCTTCTTATATTTCTAGAATGGTTATGATAGTTCCTAAACCCTTATTTAAGAAACCTAATTAATATTAAAGACAAAATTAATACGAATCTAACTAATTCAAGAGACTAAAAATTAGTAGACCCAATTAATAGAAAATCTAATTAATACAGAAGAGACAATTAATAGGAAATCAAATTAACAAGAAATATAATTAATATAGTTATCTAAAAGTACTAGAACGAGTTAATATATATGACTCAAATATAATTAATATAGAATACTCAATTAATGAAAAATATAATTAATATATGATGACCAAAAGTGGTAGACCCAATTAATATGCTACTAGCTTATAGTTTAAACTTTTAATACTTCATTTGTTGTCCCATCATTAGATTTTTACACTCATCATTCTCCAACAACTTCACCTCCTCCATGAAGTGATGGGGCTAAAACTCTAATCTAACATGAAATAAGTTTTTCTAAAGAGAGAGTAAGGCTAAAAATATTAAAAATAATTGAGAGAATAATATATTTGAAGAATCATCGTTTTTTTGTCCTCTTTATCCTTCTTTTACACCAAAAGCCTCTCTCTAATTATACTAGTCACAAAGACTCTTTATCCATCCATATTAACTCCATACTCGTTACGTATTTGAGATAATAAATATGTAGTAATGTTCCTTATGAAGGTGAGGTGCTGAAGATGAGGTACTATATAAGAGCATCTGAAGATAAAGTGTTGATGGTGAAGCTGCTAAAAGTAAAGCTGAGCAAGCCGAGCATGACCGACTCAGCTGAGAAAGCCGAGCATGAACGACTCAGCTGAGCATTACTAACCGACATGAGCATGAGAAACTGAGCTAATCATGACGGGACGAGGTTGATTTATCATTAGTAGAGTTGGGTATGACTAGTTGCGTTGTATCTTGAGTTTTATCTTTGTTTTGGTATTATACATTTATCACGAAGCTCATCACAAAAAACTTCTCAATCCACAACCTACCAAATTCGAACCATCATCTCCGAATACAACTCTACCCCAAACACCCACTATATCAAACAAAAACTAACTGAAAATCCGATCCAAACTTGAAGTCCCTAAAAACATACCTAAAATTCAATGTTTACGCTTGCAAATCCGATCTAGACTTGATACTGTTGTTATCTCTTATTTCCTATTTTAACGTCTGGTGATGACAACAATTGATCGAGGGCTATTTGAGCTAAGTGTCTAGATGATGTATTTAATTTTAAGTATAGGGTAGAGAGATAATTGAGTTTCTTGTATTTAATGTATAGAGAGAGAATGTTCCAACCCCATTAAATATTGTTCTTTTGAGTATTTATAGGATAATTTCAGATCCATGGGCCAACCAGATCGAGTTCAGAATGTGGGTCAATGTTATGATCCTTCAGGCCCACAAGCGAGTACTCATTATACATATTTTTTAATTAAATGTATGGTTGGCACATAGGTAAGTCAGTAAGACAACAACTTAGTCAACATAATCTTTATTCTGAGTCTAAAATTCCCCCTATCATAAATCTGAACCACTTCCTGTTCATTACCCTCAAGAACTTCCGACCCTATCATCTAGCCCTCTTAGCTCTCTCAAAGGTATTTAGGACAGTAACAGGCACATATTTGAACGGTATCTGATGGGTTTATTCAAGAACTGTTAGAATATAAAAGTCACAACTTTAAACCAATTTTTTTTTTAAAGCACGTATCAGTTCGTTATTAGACTCACAAACTCGTTTTACCCTAGGTAAAACCATCCAATAAAAGGAGAGAAACAGTTACACTCCTCTAGAGCCGTCTAACTACTACTATCGATTCCAATCCCCTAGTGGGCACTCAAACAATTTTTAGTATTTATTTAAAAAAAATTCATTTTTTAGTATAAGCGTTTCTAGAGAGACATAATGTGTACTCTAATTTTAGACAGAGAAAATATTCTCTATCAATTTCATCCTTCTGAGGATATTTTCCTTTCCTTACCATATTAGCCACTGTAAATCACTTTTTCTGGTATATTTTTTAGGTTTGTATGTTTACACCCAAAAACGATCTAACTAAAGGTGGTTGGCTAAATTTGTCAGAACTAGAGGTAGAGAAAAAAACGTAAGATCAACTGATAGGTTACCTGCCTCCTCGGGTACGGTGATTATTACTCAATCTACTAACTATAAAAGGGTTTACCCTTACAACAGACATAATATTCCTTCTGAAAATATATCGACTGCCCAATCATTCACGTCACCCGATCATTCTCCTCAAACACTTAGGTTATCTGAATCTCAATGTGCCACTTGACGTCGAAATCCATGTATATTCAAAACTATGGGATTAGATAATGATGAGAGTACTCCATGCAGAATTTCTGGACTTTTAAAGGAAACAAAGCCTTCTACAAAAACTGAGCCAACAGATCAACCCACACTTTCGAGTAATCCCTCACCAAAAGTTCCGAAAAATGAAGAAGGCACTACTGCTCTCGTAACTGAACTCCCATCAGATATAAATATGGGAGAAAACCCTACAACTTTAGCAGCTGAGTCCTCTTAACCCGAGGAAGAAATCTTTGGTGCTTAGCCTACTGGGCTTTCAGAATCTAGACCATAGGTTATGGATGAAAACATGAAAGACGATGGTGAAGATTTCTCTCTGGAAACGTCTGGTCAGAATGGGGAAACTCCAAGGCCATCATAGATATATAATCTGTAGGCATCAGAAGGTGGAGATAGCCAGAGAAAAAGAAAAGGCAAAGGCAAAGCCATAGAATATGAAATAAAACCTCTTTCTCTATCTCTTGTAGGGAGCTCCACACCTAACTTTACCAAGGTTAGTATTAAGTACCTCTTAGCCATGGATAAAATATCTTATGTTTACTTCGAGAATATGAATTAGAGGTAATTCTATCCAAATTTTTTATTCCCTAATTCAGTTTGAGTTAGGTTACCCCAACCTGGAGAGACTCTGATGGGCTATAGGGCTAAGGAGTTGGTGGTTTACACCGGTGTGCTCAACTTAGGCCTTCAGTTTCCCTTAGATATTGAGATAGTGAGGTACTTCAGTCTGGTCAGGTTGTGGCCAAGCCAAGATAACCTAAATTCTTTATTCTCACTCATGGCGTGCATCATAGCCTCAAGGCTTTCTAAGATTTTGATGCCAATAGAGCAACTGGCTGATGTGGCAGGTCTATCTTGCAATGCATATATTCTTTTCTATTATTTCAATATGGGGATGACTTCTTTGAGGCCGACAAGACTTGGAATAACCAATTTGTCTTCATCAGTGGTCATTAGGAAAACAACAAGAAGATCACCTCTAAAGGGAATTTGAGCCAGCTCAACAAACACAGGAAGAATTCACGTAAGTTTTTTTAGATTTTTTTTATATATTTACCACTTCTATAACTTTTACTTTTTATCTCTACCTTCATTCGTATTAGCTACTTCACATTCCTATCTACAAAATTTGGATGATGCAAAAGTAACATTCAGGAAACTGAATCAATAGGCTAATTAATGGTGGTCAAATGATTTTCACAATTGTTTCACCCTGAGAAATTTTGTGAGGTCCCATCTCCGGCGGACCCATCATGTTCGGGAACTCACATGGGAGTAGTTTATCACTCGTCCTCAAGGTACTGAAAGTTTTGAGAGGACCGAAGCAGGTGATGAAAAATTATTTTTGACAGTCATAAATAGGGCTCCCAACCATCAAAATAAGAACAAGAAGGGCAATGAGGAATCTTCACAGTTTGTTTCTGAAACATGAAATGAGGGGAAACCAGAAGAAATTGACGCTCCATTGTTGGATGATGTTGCTACCATTGTTGAGGAGGGCAAGATGAATTAAGAATCTCATCTTCCCAAGAAGAAAAAAGAACACAAGAGGGGCAAACAAGGAAGTTAAGAGAGAGAAGAAAAAGAATAAGAATTCGATAGGTTTGGAGACAATACTTCGTTCAGACCTTCACCTCCAACAATCCTTGTTGTTGTTCATCCTAAGACCACTTAACCGACCCCCTTTCTCCATTACTTCCCTCAACTAAAAGAATTTGTTTTATGGATGGTGATCCAATCGGGGATATGGGGGATTTCGACTTTGAAGCCTTTGCGACTGACTTCCCTGAGTTTACAAACTACAATTGGTGTGGTATTTGATGGGGTTCATTTTAACTTATCAAATGAGAACAATATGTTAGAGTATTTAATTCTGGGATATGTGAGGCCGATAGTCGAATTAGAGACACAAGTAAGGTGTCAAATGGAAGACATCATTTCTCTTCGGGATGAAAATCATAATTTAAAGAATTCAGTTGAGAAAGAGAAGAGCAAGGTTGAAAGTCTAAATGGAAAGGTGAAGTCTATTAAAGAAAAGGTAGTCCATGTGATTTTCGATCGTAACAAGGTGCAAACAGATTATAAAAGTTTACAGGCATCCACTTCTGAGGAGATTACCTCATTTAAGAATCATCAAACTGATGATAAAGCTAACATTGAGCGCTTTTCAGATGAAAAGAAAAACCATGAAGCTTTTATAAAAAATAAAGAGGGTGAGATTACCTCTCTCAAGGCTAAATATACTAAAGAGATAGTCAATATTGTAGATGCATATGCCAAAATGGTGATAGATTCTTTGCAGTGATGTGATAACTTAGTTAAATCGGAAATGGTGTTGTTATTTCACGGGCGCCTTAAAGGATTTCCTTCATGGTCAACTAACCGATATGTCTCCTTCTGAATCTTCTCTCACACAATGTATGGTCCTTCCTAGTTTGGATCCAACTTTCTGAACTTCCTATCTTTAGTGTGTGTGCAGATTTAATTTTATCAGAACTTTGTCCCCCCACTTGGATATCTTTTCTTCGTAGTTTAGATGCATACCTATTTCTCATTAAACCTTGGTAATATACGGTTCTTAAATAGGCTTTTATTTTATTTTCTTTAATAAAATCCAACTGAGCTCTTATTGCAGCTTCATTTTTCTCTTTAGAATAATATGGAGCCTTGAAAGAAAAAAGAGTAGCTTCTACTGAAGAGATTGCATCTATTACATAAAATAAGGAAAAAAGGGATTCTTATGTGGCATTGTGTGGAGTAGTTCGATAAGCCCATAAACATTATTGCATATAATTAGGCCATTAATTGGTTGCTCCTTCTAAATTCTTCTTAAGACCCATAAAAATAGTTATGTTTGCCACCTTTATTTTTCCATTTTCTTGGGGATGAAAAGGAGAGGAGAAACAATGATGAATTCCTCTTGATCCACAAAATACCTCCATATTCTTGTTGTCGAACTAGGGAAATTGTTTGTGGTAATACATCTACGAATCCCAAACCTACGAAAAATATTGGAAAAGATAAATTCAATTACCGCTTTGGAAGTCGTTCTGGAGCATGGTGCAGCTTCTACACACAAAAAATAATCAATTGTCAATATAATAGTTTGACATCCTCCAGAAGCCATCGAAAAGGGTCCAGCCAAGTCAAGCCCTCATCTATCAAAAAGTACTGCTTCGGATACTGACTCCATTGGCACTGCTGGTACATGTATTACATTTATATATCTTTGACAATGATCACATTTTCTAACTAACTCTTTGGAATCTGCCATACTAGATGACCCATAATACCCCGCCAAAAAGACCTTTCTAGTCAAAGTCTTATAACCATAATGGACCGATCCTCCCCCCATCATGTAACTCAGACAAAAATGCATGGAACCCATCAGATCCAAGGCAGCATAGTAAAGGCTTACTGAAAGATCTTTTATAGAGGATCCTTCTCAAAACCAGAAAACCATATGCTTTGAACTTGAACTTCTTGGCTACGATTTTCTCTTCAGGTAGGATTCATTTAGTAATAAACTATTAATACCATACCTCTAGTCTTGACTAACTATGGCTGATATTTGAAATTTTCTTTGAAGTTAACTTCCTGATATACCCAGTATTTGCAATACATTTTTAAGGGGAAACAAAGTTCGAACCGTTTCAGAATGCACCTGAAAATAAGGCCTTTTTTTAACCACTATTACCAAGGCTAAAGATGACTTCTCCAACTTGGGGTATCTTTTTGCAGCGTCTAATAAAATCTTACTAATGTAGTAAATGGGTCAACGGTAGTTGTCAACTTCCCGAACACGCTTCATTTATAGCATAATTCCAAACTGCTAGATACATGTAGAGTCTCTCTCTAATGATGGGTTTGAATAAAGTTTTAGGCAAAGATAATTGTCGTTTGATTTCAAGGAATGTCTTATCACAATTTAGCGATCAATTGAAGACTTTAGAATTCTCAATACTTGGAAAAATTATGCACATTTATAAGGTGATCTTGAAATAAACTTATTCAAGGCCGCTAACATCCAAGTCAATATTTAACCTTCTTTGGTAATCCGAGGAGAATGCATAGTCAATAACATATTTAATTGATTTGAGTAAGCTTGGATCCCTTTCTCACTGATTATGTAGCCCATAAATTTACCAGATCAGACACCCAAAGTATAATTTGATTCAATTTTAAATTGATGGCCTCCAAGTTAGAGGAAGTTTCTTGAAGGTCAAGTAAATGATCCTCCTCCCTTGAGATTTTTACCATCATGTCATCAATATAAACTTCTAAATTTATATAGATCTAACTAACAAATGCTTCATTGACTAATCGCGGGTAATTGGCCCTAACAATCGTTAACCTAAAATGAATTACCTTGTAGCAATACAACCCCTATCAATGATGAATATGGTATGATCTTGATCGTTTGGATCCATCTGTATCCGATTGTACCCAACAAAAGCATCCATAAAAGACAAAATTTTATTTCCAGAAGTGGAATCCACACTCTGCTGAGATCTGTGAAATCAATGCACATCCACCATTTGCCATTTTTCTTTTTAACGAGAATCGGATTTGCAGTTGAAAGTAAATACTGGGATTATTGAATGTGCCCACCTTAGTTTATCTATCTACTTCTTGAACTATGGATTCATATTTTTCTTTCAAAAAATCCTTATTCTCTAAACTAGTGGACCTACATCGGATAGTACAAAAAGTTTGTGGAAAATGATATTTGCTGGTACACGAGTTACATCTCATGCGCCACACAAACACTTGTAAAGTTTTGGATAAGAAAGATAACAATATTTCCTTTAACTCTCGTGGTAATTTGGCTTCAGTCTAATATTCTTCCCATTTGCTAAACTGTGTACTTTGACCTCTTATATTGGGATAACAACACTATCAGTCTCTCTTGGATCATCACTCTAGTAATTTCTATTCATTTTTTGTTGTCATATTTTCGAAGGATTTTAGAGAAACATAAGTGACATAAAATCCCCTAGTTACTTTGTGGATGCTTCAAACCACTCCTGTTTGACTACCAACCGCATATTTCAAACACTGGTGAACTATTGACGCAACCGTATGCATCCTTGTCAACCAAGATCTATAAAAATTTGTATTGTATGATTGATCGTTGAATAACTAGTGGATTCTCATTTGATTACAAGTAGATAGAAATAAAATATTGGCCCATCTACCAGTTTCGATCAAAATTCTTTGGACCTCTGTGACCTTAATTAGATGTGCCTATTACCACAACATCCTCATGTGGGTGTGCGACACCTCTTAAGTCATATTCGTCAAATAATATGAAAGGAGTAGGGTTTTGATAGAGGTAAGTAGACATTTTCCCTTCCAATTGTGGGGTCAAGCTGACCAAATATCTTTTCCTGGACCAGCTAGAAGGTATTGTCACTGTATGTCTCTCGCAAATGGTTAGCGATTCGAAGAAATGACACAGCTTGGAAACCTTTCCGATACTTTCTATCACTATGTTTATTCAACCTCGACCTGAATAAGAATTGAAGTACTCCGAATCCACATCGAATTGTTTAAAAATCACCATCGCACTTTCTTGTTTGGAAACTTCTGTATTTTGCCGTTTGGACACTGAGTGATGCAGCTTGTTCCCCACTCGTACAAGGATGTGGCATATTATTCACTTGTCTATTACCCCTTTGTGAATTAACAATGTAGTTGGCTTCCCATTCTTAATCAACGCTTGTATCTCTTGTTTTAGAGCAATGCAATCCTTAGTGTCATATCCCACATCATTATGATAACTGCAGAACCGTGTGGTTCAATTTTTCCGTGGAGTCTAAATATGTGTTGGCCTTCGGAACTGTACAATGTTCTTGGTCCTATCATGAATGGTAGCTACATTTTCAATTAGTTTTGCATAATAATTAGGTTGGACCCATTGATTTCCCCTTGGCCTAAACTATTGACCCTGATTAGACTGGTCATGTTTGGGCCGATGAAAAGCTTGTCCTGAGTCGTTCAGACGACTATTGATTGTAGTTTGTGACTGGGTACTAACTTATAGGAAATAGGAGGTAAGGGCAGACCTATACCGATGAGGTTGTCTCAATATCTTTGTTTCTACACAGTGATTTTCTTTCTGGCCTCATTCAACAATCCGCTCTAGGTCATTTCTTTTTTTAAAGTCACAGAATTAGCCAACTCACCATCTAATAAACCTTGGCGCAACAAATCTATAGCCACTTGCTCGAAACAATATGACAACCCATTTTTAGTGTTCACAAAACGCTTGATGTAATCCTTTAACAACCCATTCAGATATTGTCCATAATGAATTATTGTATCACAATTTCCCTTGATTTCTTTATTTCTCACAAACTCCCTTCAAAATGTCATCCAAAACATGTCAAAATTCTTGATTGATCCATTTATTAATCTATTATACCACTTCAAGGCACTTTCCTTGAATGTTTGAGAGAAAACTCTAGATAATAGCTTGTCATCTTAATCAAAACTCATCATGAAATTCTCAAATTGTTCGAAATGATTATTAGGAACTGGCACCCATCATATTTCCCATCTTTGAACTATCAAAACCCTTAGGTAAAGGTCCGGAGAGAATTTTTTTAGGACAATGCCGACTCTCTCTTGTTGTTCCCTTAGTTAAACATATGATCATAATTGGGAATGACAAGATATGAGGTTCGGATTGCATAGAAATTGATCACTCAACAATTGATCTATACTGTAATCTGCTGACCCTTTCATTTTTTATTGATAATCTTTTTTTTCCTTTACCATTTCGGTGCTTTTTATTACCCAAAGAATCCTGCTTACTTGACCTTTGGTGCTTTTTAAAATGTTATCGATATCTTTTCTTTCTTCTTTTTACGACCATGATCACTACATGAAGAGGAAGAGGAAACTTTTGATTCAGATTATGTTGTTGTGCCCTTAATATAATCCAATGTGCTTGAACATTGTTTAGCCCAATATACCTTTTTTTACCCTTGGTGGGCTTTAGAGGACTCGCCATTTGAATTATGTTTAGGATTACTATATGGCCCATCAAGTTTAGAATATTCTAATGGATTATTTCCACCCGGATCCTTTTCAACCTGCCTTTGGGCTCTTAATGCCTCAATTTCTGCTCATAACTGATCATGCTCTACATGCATGAAAAGTCTTTCCTTAGTATTATGATTCATATGGGATGTGTTCACCTGCTCCTCATCACCTCTGATTCCTTTATTTTTTAGAAGGGGGTCTATCTGCATATCGGCATCCATGTCTCAACAAACTCCGAAGGTTAATTTGCAAGTTAGGTGTTGAATACTGCTATTCGGGTACCTTCCGCTCCCACTATGGTCGTCAATCTGGTGATAACAAAATCTGATCGTAGGATATTTAAGGTAAGTGTTAGACGATATATCTAATTTTGGATAGAGGGTAGATAGATAATTGAGGTGCTTGTATTTAATGTATAAAAAGAGAATGTTCCAACCCCATTAAATGTTGTTCTATTTAGTATTTATAGGATAATTTCGGATCTATGGACCCACTGGGCCGGGTCACGAATGTTGGTGAATCTTATGAGCCTTTAGGCCCACCAACCGGTACTAATTATACATATTTTATAATTAAATGTATGATTGGCACACAACTTAGTCAGTAATCCTAAAATTTAGTTAGTATAATCTTTATTTTGAATCTAAAATGGTCCAAAGATAAATCTGACCCACTTCACGTACATTACTCTCGAAGATTTCTGATCCTATAAACATCGACTATGGAGGACGTCCTTATTCCAGAAGATCAACATCCGAATATTGTGTATTTATCGGCAACAATTTGGTTTCATGGTCTTCAAAAGGGGAACGTGATATTTCATCCATGGCAAAGGCTGAATATAGATGAGTTGTTAATTTTGTGGCCGAAGCTAGTTGGGTTCAAAATTTCCATCATGAGTCATATGTTCCTATCATCAAATCCATCGTCTGTTACGACAACGTATTTATCATTTAATATTTAAAAAAAATCGTTCGGATACAAGTTGAGATGAACATGCACTTCGTTCATAAAAGAAATACAAATTAATCAGGTGTCAATGTCTTTATTAAACGAGTGTCTCAACAACTTTGTAAGTTTTGTTGGAACATTTGTTGTACGTCCACTCGAACTGCGGAGAATATTAGTCTATATCTATTATATTATATTTAT
The DNA here is from genome assembly GCA_036936605.1 of Limnanthes douglasii subsp. nivea. Taxonomy (NCBI): domain Eukaryota; kingdom Viridiplantae; phylum Streptophyta; class Magnoliopsida; order Brassicales; family Limnanthaceae; genus Limnanthes; species Limnanthes douglasii. The sequence goes on along the minus strand of JAUPFV010000005.1, from coordinate 267,708,876 downwards.
GGTTAGATCGATGGATCGACATTCCTCTTATAAATATGTATTGGATTATTTTCTTTATACATGAAATGGAGGTTGTTTCGCAGATCCAATCAATTAATCATAATAAACAGGTTTTACCCCGTACCTATCAAATCAAATTATAGTCCAAAGAATGTTTAACGTGGCCGAAACACAAAGATAGAAAGAAAGACAAATTACATCAAAAGAAAAGGCAAGATTGATTATAAACCCGCTGGTTATGGCTGTCTAAAAATAATGTTATTTTAAATTATATTAGTACAACTAGATCATGTTAGTTACGAGTAGTTGTTAAGAATTTTGTTTTTTTCTCCTTAACTAGTATTCTAACAAAGTGCTATAAATTAGATTGAAGTTTGAGTACGATATGTATACTGAAGACAGTAGTCACTTGAAGTAGCTTAAGAAATATTTGTGTTGAGAAATGGCAGGAATTGGAAAGTTTCAGTGTCTTAGCTTTTTTATTATACTGTGTTTAGGGTTATCTGAAGCTCAGTTGAAACAAGGCTTCTATGGTAAGAGCTGCCCAAAAGCAGAACAGATAGTGCAGGACTTTGTTCACCAGCATATTCCAAATGCACCATCATTGGCAGCCACATTTATCAGAATGAATTTTCATGACTGCTTCGTCCGGGTAATTTTGATGTCTCCACGTTTGTCACATTTATTGCACTCGTAGATAAGATATCTTTTACATCATTGAATTAGTAAATTCGTAAAAATCTTCATTTTCTCTTTGGTGATGATATGTATGTAGGGTTGTGATGCATCGATTATGATAAACTCAACTTCAAATAACCAAGCTGAGAAAGTTTCCCCTCCAAATCTTACACTGAGAGGCTTTGACTTCATTGATCGAGTGAAGAGTTTACTAGAAGCTGAGTGTCCTGGCATCGTCTCATGTGCCGACGTCCTTGCATTGATCACTAGAGATTCAATTTTCACTACGGTTAGTCTTCAAACTCTAAGAAATTTAAAATTTGTTATAAGTATAAGTAAATGATCATCAAGTGATGTAAATCATTGCCAATAGGGAGGACCATACTGGAGAGTTCGGACGGGACGAAGAGATGGAGTAATATCAAGGTCTTCAGAGGCATTAGCAAACATCCCTGCCCCTTTTCATAATTTCACTACTCTCCGGAGACTTTTTGCCAACCAAGGACTTGACACCAAAGACCTAGTCCTGCTTTCAGGTGCTCATACTATTGGACTGTCTCACTGTAACTCATTCTCAAATCGGCTTTACAACTTCACTGGGGTCGGAGATCAAGATCCATCCCTCGACAGCGAATACGCAACAAATCTTAAGGCGAGGAAATGTAGAACATCTTCAGACAACACCACTAAAGTAGAAATGGATCCTGGTAGCCGAAACACCTTCGACCTCAGTTATTATAGGAATGTACTAAAGAGACGTGGACTTTTCGAGTCAGATTCTGCTTTAACGACTAACTCTGATACTTTGTCTTTCATCAACAAACTGGCAGAAGGTTCGGTTAAGGAGTTCTTTGATGAGTTTGGTATGGCCATGGAGCGTCTAAGTCAGCTCAATGTCAAGACCGGGTCTCAGGGCGAGATCAGGAGGCAATGTGGTGTGGTTAACAGTTAAGAGATGTTATTTTAAATCTTGTTTATTTGTTTTTTTTGTGTGCGAGTAATTTGGACTATGATTCGATGAAGTTGTATTTCTTTATTGTTCAATTAATAAAAATAATACTCTATGTTTGTTCTAGCCGATTGTACATGCAAAACTATTGTTATTAACAAGGGGTCAAGCTATATAAAGAGTTAAATTATTAGTGGTAGTGGTAAACATTTTTCCATTTCCGTTAACTAGCCGGCGGAATTTATATAATTATTCATCGATGTTTTGTAAACATGTTTTGTTCATTTTTTTTTTCACAGTTATGTTGATTTCAGATGAATAAATCTCAGACAAAAGCTATGAAAAGCTTCGATAATTTTATTAGGTAATATAAATGATTATTACATAGTCAGTACACAAATGAAACTGACACCTAAGAAGAGAAACTGAAAGGACAATAAAAAACGGAAACACAATTAAATGACACAAACTTAAGTGGAGTGTAACTCCTATCTTGACCAAATAAAGCATTAAAGTCTAATGCTTATTAGATACCTCTCTGCTGGTAGATGCATCTCCGCTGTGTCCTTTGCTAGTAGATGCACTATTGGATCCCTTAAATAAAAAATTAAATTCCTAACATTGCTTCCCCTAAACTGAAAGCAATAGCTTCAGTTTATCTTCTCGCAAACTCCAAGTTTCTCTCTTAATCGAACAAAAGCTTCCAACTTCAATGGTTTAGTCAATATGTCTGCAACCTGATCATTGGTACCACAATGAACCAATTTCAGAATTTCATCTTTCACAAGATCCCAAAAAAATGGAACCTAACATCAATATGCTTGCTACGACCATGAAGAACAGAGTTCTTTGATAGTTTAATTGTTGAGTTGTTATCACACATAATCGTAGTGCAACCTGACTGCATCATGCCAATTTCTTCTAAAATCCTTCTCATCCAAATACATTGACAAGCACAAAATGATGCAGCTATGAACTCAGCTTCAGTGGTGGATAAAGTGACTACCGGTTGTTTCTTTGAAGCCCAAGAAACTGCTCCTCCACTTAATAAGAAACTGCTTCGTCTATTATCAATGTCTCCAGCATAATCACTATCAGTATAGACACTCAACTCCTCCAACATTCCCTTTTTGTAAAACACATCGAATCCAGTCGTTCCATTTATGTACCTTAGCACACGCTTTGCTGCTTGCATATGTTCCTCTCTAGGATCAGACATGTATCTGCTCAATAGACAAACCACAAACATCAGATCAGGCCTTGTCGTCGTGATATACATTAAACTTCCAATGAGTTGTTTATATATTGTGCAATCAACTCTCTTAGCATCACTATCTTTTGATAACTTCACTCCAGGCACAATAGGATTCTTGACATCATTTCTGTTATGCAGATTAAACCTTTCAAGAATCTCTCCAGCATATTTCTTTTGATGGATGAAGATTCCATCACCATCCTGTGTCACCTCAACACCCAAAAAATACTTCATTTTCCCCAAATCAGTCATCTCAAAATCATTTTTCATCGATAATTTAAACTCCTCAAGCATATTTTCATCATTTCCTGTGAAGATTAAATCATCTACATAAAGACTAACAATAATAATCTTGTTACCTCCATCAGTTTTCACGAATAGTGTATACTCATGCTTACACCTTTGAAATCCTTCTCTAACAAAGTATGCCTCAATTTTACTGTACCAAGCTCTTGGGGCTTGTTTTAAACCATATAAAGCCTTCACCAACTTGTAAACCTTGTGTTCTTCTCCTTCCTTTATGTATCCTTGCGGTTGATCTACAAACACATCTTCTGATAGTTCGCCGTAAAGAAACGCACTCTTTACGTCTAACTGATAAACACACCAATTCTTTTGAGCTGCTACAGCTAGCATCGTACGAATAGTATCCCAACGCGCAACAGGAGCAAAGACTTCACTGTAATCTACTCCTTCTTCTTGCGCATAGCCTTTGACCACCAATCAAGCTTTGTATTTTTCAACCTCTCCCTTCTCGTTGAGCTTGGTTTTATAAAGCCATTTAACACCAATTCTCTTTGCTCCACTTGGAAGATTTGTGAGAAACCAAGTTCCGTTCTTTTCTATTGACTCCAACTCTGTCTTCATAGCATTAACCTATTTTTCTTCCTTAATAGCTTCATTGAATGTTACAGGATCATCGCTTGACATAAACATTACAAGACCCGAAACTTCTTCTTCTTCCTCCCATCCGGTCTCGTAATCCTGCAAATAAGTTGGTCTTCTTCTGATTCTCTGAGGCCTAAGAGATTCTGCTGGATTCAAAACTTCTTCTTCTTCATTTATTTGATCTGTTTCAGGCTCATGAGTCACTTCTTCAACATTCTCCTCAGCTTCGGTTTCTCTATCCTCCCAGATTAATTTCTCAGCCTCTGATTCTTTTGTTTTATGTCCCCAATCCCAACTTTTCTCTTCTTCGAAAATCACATCCGTACTTGTAATGACCTTTTTTGTTTTTGGGTTGTATAGGCGATAACCCTTGGATTCGCTGCTTACTCCAATAAGCACACATATGTTGCTTTTATCATCAAGTTTTTTCTTTTCTGATCTGGAACATGGACATGAGCGATACAACCAAAAATTCTAAAGTAATCAACTCTAGGCTTTATTCCACTCCACATTTCTTCAGGTGTTTTTCCTTGTGTCACGGAAGTTGGACTTCGATTCAAGACATGTATAGCCCATTTTGATGCTTCCGCCCAAAAATGTTTAGGAACTCCTTTATCTTTCAAAATACACCGCACCATATTCATTATTGTCCGGTTCTTGCGCTCAGCAATTCCGTTTTGTTGCGGAGTGAAAGCTGTAGTGAGTTGTCTGCTAATTCCGGCTTCCTCACAAAAATCAGTGAACTCATTTGAAGTGAATTCACCGCCTCTGTCCGTTCGTAGACATGCTAGCGTTTCTCCACTCTCTTTCTCTACCTGGATCTTGAATCGAGTAAAGAATATAAAAGCTTCCGACTTTAATGACAAAAAATATATCCATACCTTTCTGCTAAAGTCATCGATGAAAGTAAGAATATATCTCTTGTCGGAGTTCGATGCTGGAGAAATTGGCCCACATATATCAGAATGTACCAGCTGCAACCTCCTTGACGAACGCCACAAACTTTGTTTAGGGATACTCTCACGATGTTGTTTACCAATAAAACAGCTAACATATTTCTCAGCTTCGTTGGTGCTCAGATGTGGTATCCCTTTGACCATATTCTGATATTTGAGAGTTCTTAAACCTTTGTAACTTAAGTGCCCATACTTTCGATGCCAAAGTTTAAGCTCATCCATTGTTGTTATTTTCAAACATTTCTCAGCCGTAAATAAGTTACCTTTTGAGGCCAAAATCTTGAACAATTTATTTTCCGTCATTTTTGCTTGCATAACCAGCCCTAACACCGGGTGATAAAGCTTGCATACTTCATCATGTATCAAAATCTTGCAGCCTTTTTGTACAAGTTGTCCCAAGCTTACCAAGTTACTCGTTAATTCTGGTACTAGATATACATCTGAAATTACATGAGTCCTTCCATTGACACGTAAAGTTACATCACCTTTTCCAATTACCGAAAGAATAGAATTGTTACCGAGTTTTACGGAGGATTGAAACTCTTCATCAAGCTTTGAAAACCATGCTTTGTCTCCTGTCATGTGGTTGGAACAGCCTGAATCAAGATACCACAAAAATTTTCTTTCTTCTGGAACTGGTGTGTACGCCATTAACAAAACATCACCTTCCTCTTCTCCAATCTCTGCATAGTTCGTCTTCTCTTCCATAGGACATTCGTATGAAAAAGGTCCAAGTTTGTGACAACGATAGCATTCCACCGTTTCCTTGTTAAATCTACCTCTTCCTCTTCCTCGGCCAAATTGTCTTCCTCTGCCTCTTTATTTCGATACTCGTATGAAACTTTGAGTACCTGTTCTTCTTCTACTATTCTTCGCTTTCTCATTTTCTGCTCATGAACAAGTAATGAGCTTTGCAAGGTATCGACTGATAAACTGTCAATATCTTTCGATTCTTCAATTGAACACACAATGTAGTTGAAGTTTTCAGTCAAAGTTCGCAAGATCTTTTCCACAATTTTGACACCTTGCATATCATCCCCGCAGTTTCTCATGTCATTTGCTACCACCATCACCCTTGTGAAGTAATTGGAGATGGATTCTCCATTTTTCATCTCCAGCAATTCGAACGTTATCCTCAAAGTTTGTAACTGCGCACGCTTCACTCTTGCATTTCCGTGATATTTGGTCTTCATAGAATCCCACAACTGCTTTGACGTCTCTTTCAAATTTATCGTCTTAAGAATTGATTTGTCAATCGCATTGAACATATAATTCTTTGCCTTCAAATCCTTTAACCTTGCATCGGCAAGGGTCTTCTTCTCTGCTTCGGTCAATCCTTATTTGTTAATTGGTTCATCAATTCCATCTTCCACAACATCAAAATACTCCTTTGACCGAAGAAGATTTTCCATAAGGAGACTCCAATGGTCATAATCTCCATCGAATTTTGGTATACAAGGTTGCCCAAAATTACTCGATTCGCCCATCTTTTCTATGTGCTTGCTCTCTTTCTCTTTTAATTTAATGGCCCTGATACCAATTTTGTTGATTTCAGATGAATAAATCTCAGACAAAAGCTATGAAAAGCTTCGATAATTTTATTAGGTAATATAAATGACTATAAAATAGTCAGTACACAAATGAAACTGACACCTAAGAAGAGAAACTGAAAGAACAATAAAAAAAACGGAAACACAATTAAATGACACAAACTTAAGTGGAGTGTAACTCCTATCTTGACCAAATAAAGCATTAAAGTCTAATGCTTATTAGATACCTCTGCTGGTAGATGCATCTCCGCTGTGTCCTTTGCTAGTAGATGCACTATTGGATCCCTTAAATAAAACATTAAATTCCTAACAAGCTACCACTAAACGAGGAACGATTTTTTTAAAGTATAGTTAATATTTAGTTTCGATATTAACTAATGTTTCTCTCATACAGTAAATTAGATTTTGTTCCGAAAATGGTAGCCGGGTGGGTGGAGTAAGCAGAGCTTGTGACCAAATGTTATGAATACGATTCCTTCTACAAATGCTTTCTTGGCTAAGCCTATCATCTTGTGTGGTTTTTTTTCTGGCGTAAATTAGCTTTTGCTTCGAAAAGGGCAGCCGAGTTGGTGGAGTAAGCAGAGTTTGTGACCAAATGTCATGAATTCGCTTCTTTCTACAAACGTCATTTTGCCTGAGCATTTCATCTTATGTGGTTTTTCTTTTGGTGTTGGTTTACCCTGTGCATATTTATTTAAGTAACTGCTGCGGATTCTCCTATAAAAAAAATAGTTTTTGAATTTCATAATTCTTAATTATAAGAATAACGCTAACAATAAATTTGACACGGCCACCTACAAATATAAATATTCTTTTTTGTCTATTGATAATTTTTTTTGATATAGTTAAATATTTTTTTAATTCGTTAAAAGTCATCCCTATACTTGTCATTCTAAATAAATGTTTTTTAAACATGTAACTTTTACTCTATACTTTAAAAATAAATCTTGACAATATTATCAACGAACTTGTTAATTTTTAAACTTAGCAATGATCAACAGACATATTTCCAGTTGATAATGATCGACTTCAATTTTTTTTACTTATCACAAAATCGAAAAACCTCCATATTTTAACATTTAACGAACACTACAACAGATTTCGTTTCAGATTAATACATTCTAAGATTAGGAAATGTTTTAAACAATGTCACATGATCACTTGCTTTATTTCTTTTTAATTTTCATGTCATTTATATAAGACTTTATATTTTTTTCCCAAATATTTGTAAAAAATCAATTCAAAGGTCTTTGATTATAGCATCGACATTCTTTAAACCAAATGACATCAATTTTTAATAATACAACATTTTCTCTATCGTGAAATTCGTACTCTTGTCTTCATTTGGATGCATGCTAATCTCATCATACCATGAAACACGCATTCATGAAGGACAAAAACTTATGTCTAGATGTTGCATCTACAAGCTGAACAATTCGAGGCAAAGAGAAATCATCCTTCAAACAATCACGATTAAGATCACTAAATAGGATACTTTGATTTTCGAATATGTCATACTTTTAATAACCAATCCACCTACATAGTTACAACTTTGGATTTTTCAACTGAAAGCGATCTCATTCTCGGTCGGATTGGCTTTAACATCCTATTAACGACTTATTCGTGACATATGATTTTCTTATTTACCCCAATAACATCAGATATACTCCAAAAAAAGCATTCATATTCATACCCAAACATGTTGTCAATTCTCTTTTAAAATCTTCATCTTAACGACCACCAATATTTACGACTTTCCCATCATAAAAAATCAAGTATTTTATTTTTGCTATTGTTCTGTTAAATTTAAATATATTCTAGGAATAATCCACTTCGCCTTCTTTATATTCCATTAAAGGTTCAACATGTTCTAACATTGTCGTACCCCTTGACTTATTATGTAATTAATGTAGGATAATGTTTTCATGATCTATGACCATTTACTTCACCTTCTATATATTCCATTAAGGGTTCAACGTTTTCTCTTATGACCCAAGTATGTCATCTTACAAAATACTTTACGCACCGATGATATGACGACGCTACAACTTCCATCATATGTAACAAAAATCACCCCAAAATTGCATAGAAAAAACTTAGAGCATCAATGATCATGGACTAAGTAGTTACCGTGTTTTATGTTTCTCATCTTCTAGCAGACACAGTTAAACCAATTTTCCCGACGTAATTATTTTGGTTGATCGTGTAGTGAAACTTACTATATTTATTTTGGTCTTTTTGAATCTCTAGTATCAATCATTACCCTTCTCACTATCACACTAGAAATCTCCAATGTCACTAGCAAATCATCTTCAAGCGTCGTTACTAACCTTCTTAAATTATCGTCACATGATAACGTCAAATTTGGATTCTGTGTAGATCCATAGATGACTCGTCAATAAGTTAAAATTCTAAATCCTTCATATGTATTTTCATTGAAGAATGTGTCATCCGAGATAATATATCTCCCTCGTGCAGAGTTCCTATTTGTCACATTTCGTTCTTTTGAACTATTTACTTTAACCATTCTTTATCTTCTTTCACATTGCTACCATTCACAAACTCAAGAAATTCTTTCTTATAAATTAACTTTTGGGTCTTATATTTTAATAGAAAATAATCTCTATAAATGTGCATGCTCATTATAATAAACACACTAGTATGTTGTGGTTCTTTCGTTGAGAGGTGCAAGCATTGCTCTCAGTGTCCACTAGTTTACCTTATCATGTCTTAGCATAAACAATAACAATTGGTTCTTCCAGTGGAGTAAACCTTCTAGTGGAATTATCAAAATATCAATATTGTGGTCTACTAATTGGCTCTCTAATAACATCAAGAACTCATCGAGCTTCGTTCCTCTTCTTTTCTAAAGTATAAAATCTGTATTCTGACATTTTTTCTTGCACAACTCCTCCTCGTTTTATTTTTTTCACTTTAATTTATATTTATGTTCATCTTAAAAGATCTCTCATAAAATCAACTACAAAATTAATCAAATCCTTTAATAATTTTCTTTCCACTGGTAATCCTCGTTCGAAAGCTGCCAAAATTACATCATTTTTATAACCTTCTACAATGTTCATATTTGGACAAATCCGTTGAACATAATCCCTTAGTAACTCATCAATTTTGTCATAATATGATCTCCATCACGCATAGCTTTGTAGTCGATGAACTGATTTATGAATGACTTCTAAGATTTTCAAACTGTCGATCGACCCCGACAGAAGGTTATTAAACCACACTAAAGCATTTCCTTTAAAAGTCATGGAGAAATCTTTACATAATAGAGTGTCGTCTGGATTGAACCCCAACATTATATTACGCAACTACTCTTGATGTTGATACGGATCTCTGGTTTCATCATACTTCTCCATTATATATATGGATCAAACCTCCTCTGAAACTCTCTTTCCAAATTTTTTTTGAATCAATATATATTATCTAAAGTATAATACACCACCTTTGGCACCGTTAACACTTTATGTCTTTCATCTATCATCTTATTTTCCCCTTATTAATCATCTCGTTAGAGGATGTTTCATTAATGTCTGCTCAACCATACTATTGTTCTCTTGTTCTTACAACTTTTTTACCATAAACAAAATAATTTTATTAACATTTTCATCTAGGTTCACATTGGCTCTTAAAGATAGTTTATCGGTTATCAAGTATGAAATTTTTCTCATCATTTCAAAATGGTTACATCCTTCGTCATCCCGTTGATTTTGCAAAATGTAAAATTTATATGGTTCTTGCCGCAACTCATTAATTTATGTATTTAAAGTACAAAATAAAGAACTTAGAAATATTCCTTTCGTTTATCGTCGGTAACTTAACTTTCAATACGTTTATAAGATATATTACTTCGTCTTTAACATGTAACGATATTATCGACGGTTTGAAAACTACATTTATCTAACATCCTCGAACATATCATTTTCTTGAATTGAAAATATTATTCTCGAATTTTTTTGGTATCGTCATTAAAATTGCATATTTTTTATTGTTTCCGCATGTTGTAATTCACATTTTTTAATATCATTATCGTAGATCTACTGATAAAATAAAATAAATTTCTTAATTGATATATTTTCAAAAACATTCCGCTAGCTATTGTTTTTAATATTGTTTTTATTTATTTATTTATTAAACTTAATAATCGAATTGTTATTAAAATTCATGTTTAGACGAGTCTAGAAACAGAACTCTAGAAACAAAATTTGAACCACTAACTACGTAAATAATGTATTTGAAACTTCAACCACTGCAACTTAATATTAATTGTACCATCATAGTAATATAATATACAGTATATAGCTAGTTTTCCAGCACATAAAAATAGTCGACCTGTAAATTTCAAATTAAAAATTGGTAAGATAGCCATAGCCAATAGGTACAGACAAGAATAATAGGTCAGAGAATACATCTCAATTGCATAATGCATGCATCACACATTCACAAGCTTTAAGCCGCCTGGTATAGCTGACAGTTGACAGTCACCACAAATTTAATTCCGCATCTATTTATACAAAAAGTTATCACAAATTTAAACCGTTTAAAATATTTTTGGTAGTTTGCGGATCTGACGATATAACGGATGACGTCAAATTTAAAATCGCATAGAATTTTTTTTTTATTTTTTAAAAAAATAGTCGTTGGATGACGTCATTGTTGTCGTCATCCATCCGGGCCATCCGGACAAAAGTCATACTACGAACAACCACCCTCACATAGTCACTCAACTTCCTTATTACCATCCAGTATATAAAATTGCATACCACGAATAACCACCCCCCACATGTAACTCTTTTTTTTTTTAACTAAAATTCTCTCTTTTACTTTTTCATCTTTATTCTTATTTTAAAAATTTGTATTTTTCAAACTGTAGTTTGGAAAAAAAATCTGAAAGTACCATCAATCTTATTTTTTTAGACGAACAAAAATAATCATTAACGATATTTTTTTTAAAAAAATTATTTATTGTTCAAAGAACTTGCATGATTGATTTTTCAAATAAATCTCATGATTGATTTTTTATTGAACTCGCATGATTGATTTTTCAAAGAACTCGCATGGTTGATATTTCAAACAAAAATAACATTGTTAATTTTTCAAAGAACTCGCATGATTAATTTTTCAAAGAATTCATATGATTAATTTTTTAAAGAACTCTCATGATTGATTTTTCAGAGAACTCTCATGTTTAATTTTTTAAAGAACTCTAATGATTGATTTTTTCAAAGAACTCAATGTTTAATTTATCAAATAACTTGCATGGTTAATTTTTCAAACAAAATAGCACTGCTAAATTCTCAGAGAAATCGCATGTTTATTTTTTTAAAGAACTCTCATGATTTATTTTTCAAAGAACTCTCATGATTGTTTTTAAAGAACTCGTATGTTTAATTTTTCGAAAAATTCGCATGGTTGATTTTCTAAACAAACTAGCACGTTTAGTTTTTCAAAGAACTTACATGTTTAATTTTTCAAATAACTCGCATCATTGATTTTCAAATAACTCGCATCATTGACTTTAAAAAAACTCGCATGTTACTTGTGAAATTTTATTTTTTAAAAAAATCATCAATGGATCTAGTTTTGTTCATCTTAGAAAAAACAAAGACGATGGTACTTTCGGATATTTTTTTCCGAGATCCGGTTTGAAAGATATGGATCTTTATAAATAAAATAAAAGAAAAAGAAAAAGTAAGACAAAAAAAATTTGGTTCAATAATTAGAAGTGGTTAGGTGGCTGGTGATGAAGCGTGAGTATTTGAAGTATTGTTAAAGAATTGGTATTGATCGAGAGTTATATAGATGAGATGGGTATTAAGTAAGCATAAATAATACTTTGGCTATTAGATGACAATATAGTTTGTGAGTAGTTAACTTTAGTATAATTCTTCAATCAATAAACTAAATAAATAAATAATATATTTTAGGACTAATTAAAGAATTGTTTTATGGGAAATGACACACTAAATACCCACTCAGAACTATACTGTCACTTAGTACCCAAACTATTTTATATGCCTACTAAACATCTTCATCACCAAATTAACTCCCTTCCAATATTTAATAATTTATTAATCATTTAACCCCTCATTTTTTGCACTGATTGTTTGTGGTAAAAAATTCAATCATTTGAATTTGAGAAATCAGTTTCCTTATACCCTACTATTCGCCTCCAAACTAACAAATCCTGATTTTTTTCCAAAAAACGTGTTTTCGAAGTAGGTGTTCCGACCATATTACCGGTGTGCATTCAGCTACCTACCAGACTTTAGTTCGTCGTCAAATTTCAGGCTACCGTCAACTAAACACTAACAATTGCTTCCCCTCTGTATTAAATAATTCATGTGAAAATTTCATCTTCGTTTCTTCTATTTATCTCCCTGAATTTCTTTTTCTGTTTTTTTGATCGATGAAGTTCTGAGTATCTCTGGTGCTTTATCTTGCTGAAAGGCTTAGTATCTTCATACTTTACGATCTCTGTTGTTTCATAGAAGAAAGTTCTTAGCTACAAGATTTTATGTTACTAAGTGGATTTTTTAGTTATATATAAGTAATGAAGTTTCTTTTATACATATATAATAGCTACTGCATTTTTGGATGACTTTGATGTATCCGGTTTATAGGTTTTACATTTCAGGTTGAGGATCACGATTTTGATGTTGAGGATGCGTTTTTTGATCACATTGGGCGCGTAATTTTAATATACACTTTTATCTAGATTTTGTAGTGTAGTATGCGTTTATGCGATTTTGCTGTTACAGTTTAAGATATTTTAGCGTCGATTTCAACGTAAACTTCATGCGTATATCTAGTTGATTTTGGTATGTCCATGTGCCATACATCTTGCGATTCATGTGCAAATTGGAAGCACGTTTTAACTATATAGTTAATGTCTTGGAATTCATATAGACTACTTGAATACATCTCATTTTTCTTTAATCAAATTTGTTTACACCGCAGTGCAATAGATACCTAAACCAAAAGTGTGTATTTCAAATTTGGCCACAAGACTTTAATTGTTCCTTTGAATGAGTTTAAAAACTTTCAAAATCTTTAAGATTACGTTAAAAGCAAATGGGATGATCGTATTACGGGTAACTACACTATTACCTACACATGCGGTGATCACAACAACTGTTTGTTTAATAATGAGACAAATTATATGAGTTTAGTGGTACACCTTGATGTGGAGCATCTGAAAAACGTTAGCTTTGTTATAGATTAAGAACTAGTTGATAAAGAGTCCGTAGAAAAGCGTAAACAACCTAGTTTAAGCTTTGGAGAACCCTAGTGGGGAGATTAGTAATAGATTACTAAATTCAGAACATAAAAAAGACATCTTGCTACTAATGGTTGGCTTGATGCTATCACAGGTGTTGGTCAAACATTTGGTGATGGTGATGCAGGTCTAAGGTTATCATTTTGCCGATATGCCTTAGAACGTGGTTTTGATTTTAAGTATATGCATAATACATCTACTAAGATCACTGCTTATTGTGTCAACAAAAATTAAGGTGGTTGTTAATGGCGAATTTATGCGTCAATTGATTCCAACACCTGTTTAATGACGTTTAAGCAGTTTATTGAAATCCATACGTGAAACCCAATGTTGTCCAAACGAAAAATTAGACATTTGACATCTGATTTGATTGTGGATGAAATTTATGATTCAATTAGGACATGTCATTCGATAACGGCAAAAACTATACAATCGAGTATCAAACAAGACTACGGTTTAGACATCTCCTACCGTCTCTTGTGGAATTCTTTAGAGAAGACAATGAGGGAAGTATTCGGAGATAGTAATACGTTTTTCAGCTTGCTAAATGGTTACTTTAAACGTTTAAAATTTTGTGATATTATTACTGATTGACATTTGGAGGTTGCTTTTGGGAATGTCTTCAGGCACTGTTTTATAGCATTTGGATTGTGCCTTCAAGGATTTCATTCATGCCGACCACTGTTGTATGTTGGCGGTACCCATTTAACCGACAAGCATGGGGGTGCTTTGCTATCTGAAGTGGTAAAGGATAGCAATAACAGTAAGTTTTTCCCGTTATTGGGTTGCTTGCTTTATGGTAGTTAATAAAACATACCAACCATACGATTGTTTAGTATCTTACAACCCATAATGAACATGCGATTTATGGTGATTTATAATGCTACGTCATCACGTAATTCTTGTATGAATCTTAAATAATTAAGCGGTTTATCTCCCATGCTAACCATGCTTGTATTTGATAAGTCAATGATAAGATTTATGTAGGTATATAGAACAAAATATCATCCGATTATTCATTTAAAAATTTTGTTGGATTCCACTAAACTAACCATATCGTGTAGGTATTTTCACCGTTGCTTTCGATATTTTTGGTACTGAAGATTCTGAAAATTGGCTATGGTTTATGAAAAGTTCCAAACCTCATTTTTTGATCCGTCAGATTATATTTATATCCGACCGTCACTCTGGTATTATTAATGTTGTTTCCGTTTTTTACCCAAATAGCTTTTATGCGTACTGTATATACCATATCATTAATAATTTGCGGCCTGCTCTTGGATACACTAACAGAGAGTTTAAAAAGTCGATGTTGACGTTGTTTAACTGTCGTGCTTATGCTCCCACGATATAACTTTTTAATGAGAGACTGGAATAGTTTTCAATCAAAGGAGGTGTTAAGATAAAGACATGCTTTGATAATTTACCTCTCGAAAAGTATGCTCAGGAATTCGTTAAAGGGAAATGTTATGGGGCAATAACATCAGATGCAGTTGAATCCTTTAACAATTAGACTAAAAAGCTATGAACTCTACCGATTGTTGAATCGGTAGACAAGATTAAAGTCATGCTTATGACTCAGATTTCTTGATGCTATTCGGAGGGACTGAGCTGGAACAGTAATTTGTGTCCCGAATATGAGGAGAAGTTTAGGGAGAATGTTGTAATTGGTCAAACGTGGCTAGTACGCAAGTCTTCTGTTGTTTTTTTTTGAAGTTTTATCTGAACCCCTTATGGTGGTCAACATGCTTGATTTCAAATATTCATATGCTTCATGGCAACAAGAGTGTTTTCCATGTCCTCACGCATTAGCGGCAATAACTTCGGTTAACAAAGATCCTATGACGTTGATATAGTCTTTCTTCTCGATTGGAACTTATAGGTATACTTATTCATTCAACATAACGATAATAACCAATTTCGGTGAAAGATCATCCTTTAATGATCTTAACGAGCCGGAGGTTCTTCTTCCTAACGTTAAAAGACGACCGAGAACGCCAAATAAAAAACATATTCCATCGACAGGAGAAGTAACAACGAGTCAGTTGTGGTGCAGTCGTTGTTTTAAATTATGACATAACAAGAAGATATATGATGTCCCACACTGACTTCACGATTGATTAGACTAGTTTGGGTGAAACATGCGATTTTAATGTTTTTCTACTCTTCCTATCAGGTCCTATTTATGATGAGTCTGGAAATATTCACCACTCACTATAGAAACCGGACAGGGGTATTCCGGACAATAATCACCCACTGAATCATCCGGACATGACAAAAGTACTAAAACACCTTTTGACTAAGCTAATTGCTAATCTGCTTAATAAACTAATGGGTTTTTAAACTCGACTCGATTTCATAAGTTTGATCCGAAAGCCCATATGGCTGATAATTAAGGGTATAAATACCCAACCACTTTCATTAAAGAGGGTAATGAACATTTAATACAACCATATAACTTAAATATCTCACTACAAAACACTTAAACATTTAATACCCTTGAAATACCACAAAACATCTGAAAAAATTACCCTCAATCGAATATAATCCACACCAAATTGGTGACCACAGTGGGAGAAAAAGGTACCTGAATCTAGCATTCAAAACCAGCAAGAAAAACCAGTTCAGATGAATCCGGACGAGCAGGCAGTGCCACCAACTTTTGGTAGAAGTGGTGGGATAAAACGATGAATATACGATCGAAGAGCGAGATAAGTTGAAAGCTGAGATAGAAGCCTTGAGGGATGCTAAAAAGATGAAGTTAGGCTTGAAAGAAAAATCAAAAGTGTCAGCTATTCACCACACTGACAATCCAAGGGAGCATGACCCATCAGCAAAGACCCGTTTGAGTACTAAAAAGACTCATGTCAGCACAAAGAAGTCTCACCGGTCTAAACCAATAGAGAGCTCGGAGTTAGAATCCTCTAGTAGCTCTTCGAATGGAAATGAAGTTGAGGAGTCCCTATCATCCAGCAGTGATGAAGGCAGGTCTAAAAAGAAGCAAAAGTTGGTAAAACAATATTCAAGAAAGAGGGACAGGCATGAAAGGTTGAAAAGACATCTAGGTAAAGGGTCATCTCATAGCCACAGCCATGGCTGGAGGCTTATAGACCAGCTGTTGATGGATCATTTCGCTTTCCATGATGAACCAGGTATCTTTGCAACTCCCAATGAAGATACTATGTTTAGTCGTAGCCGGAATTGGAGCCAATCTTCATTGTCTTCCAAGATACTGTCCGGAAACCTTCCAAAGAGGTTTGACAGTACTAAGATGGAAAAATATGATAGGAGCAAAGATCTAGATAATCATCTGGAGTAGTTTAAAAACTTTATGATAAATTTTGACGATGATGACAAGTTGCTTTGTAGAGAATTCTCTCAATTTTTACGTGGAGTGCTCTGAAGTGGTATAATAGCCTGCCACATGGTTGCATCAGAAATTTTGATACCCTTTGGATGGCCTTCCAGAGGAAGTTTGTTGGAAGTAGGAGGTGAAGGGCAATAGAGACACTATTATCCATTGTTCCCAAGAGCCAAACGAATCATTGAAAGAATATATAAGTCGGTTTGTGAACACCAAGAATGGACTAGCTAATTTCTTTGAACAAGTAGCAATAACTTCTTTAAGACAGGGTTTGAACCTTGGCAATTTGGCCGATTCGGTAACCAGGAAGAATGCCATGACATGGGGCGGTTTACTGAATCAGGTGGGAAAGCAAATCAATGTGGATGATACAAAAAAGACTAGGGTGCACAAGCAAGGGATATCTGCCCCAGATGCACCAAACCAGAACCAGAATCAGTCTGGATACAAGGCTAAGGAAGCTGGACAGGGTCCAACAGGGCCAAGGCTCAATCTGACCCAGCACCAGCTCAGAGCCAACCGTCCAGAAATAAGCGAGGACCTTGGTTCCAACCGGAGTGGTTTGCCGAATCGAAAGAGAATGTGGCAACCATCTATGACAAAACAAAAGACGAAGTACATTTTAGGAAGTAGGTTGCGCTTCAATCTCCCAGGGAAAGTCGTAATGCTTGTTTATGTCAATATTATCATGATATTGGCCATAACATAGAAGATTGCATCGCATTGAAACAAGAGGTGCAAAATCTGATTGAAAGAGGAAAATTGGATGCTTATATTAAAAGAAAAAGTGGGAATATGCCTGATAATGCTCATCGGACCGGCCCAACAAACAATGCAGGGACTTCGGCTCCGGAAGAGGCATGTTCACACCCTGGCTACTCAGTTGGAGGAAGGCATGTCCTCCTATCAATCACAAATTCCTTTTCCCTTCATTGTTTTTAATGAAGATGATTTGAGGGACATAGTTGGTCGCCATAAAGATGATGTGGTGATAGGAGCATCCATTGGGGGCAATGACATTAGACGAATCACTGGCAGCTCAACCAATATCCTCTTTTTGACTTCCTACAAATAAATAAAGAATCCAACAGTAATTCAACGTTCGAACAGGTCTATTATGGGTTTCACTAGAAGCTCTGCGGACGTAGTCGGAGAGTTTGAGGAGGAGGTTTTGTTTGGGAAGGGCCCTTTCAAGAAAATAGTCAGAATACTTTTTGTTGTGGTAGATTGTCCCACATGGTACAATGCCATTTTGGGAAGGTCTTGGCTCTCTAGGATGCATTCTGTAGCTTCAACAGTTCAACAATGTTTAAAATATGTTGTGCAATGACAAGTGGGAGTTGTCCGGAGTAGTCAGAAGATAGCAAGGGAATATTATGCCACTGCACTTGCCCCCAGAACTTTGAGGGTAGTTCGTATCAATGAAGATTAGAAAATGGGGGGTCCCTCTGGGGAGAGGGTGAAATTGATGACCCCAGAGAGACCCCTGGTGTTTTAATACCGATTGAAGAGGTTGAAACTCACTCTCTAGCAGAAGAAAGAAGTGTCAAGATTGGATCTAAGATGATATCAGAACTAAAAAGCAAAGTGTTATCTTTTTTAACAAACAATCAACACGTTTTTGCTTGGTGCAATGCTGATGTAACCGGAGTGTCTGCAAATGTTATATCACACCACCTATCCATCCGAAGAGATGTAGCACTCGTTGTGCAGAAGAGAAGAGCTTTTTCTAAGGAGAAAGCTGATGTCATAGTTCAAGAGGTTGACCGGCTTACTAGGATGGGGCACATAAAGGAATCTTAGTACCCTTTATGGACATCCAATCCAGTGTTAGTAAAAAAGAAAAACGGGAAGTGGCGTATGTGCATCCACTTTACTGACCTTAATAGGGATTGCCGAAAAGACCTATATCCATTCCCCCGGATCGATCAGTTAATAGACTCCACATCTGGGAACAAGTTGTTGTCCTTCATGGATGTCTTCTCCGGTTATAATCAGATTCAAGTGGATCTGAAGGACCAGGAACACACTTTATTTTTGTTACTGACATGGGCCTCCATTGTTACAAGGTGATGCCTTTTGGATTAGAGAATGATGGGGCTACTTATCAGAGGTTGGTGAACAAAGCATTCGCTGATCAGATTGGAAGAAATATGGAAGTCTACATTGATGATATGATGGTAAAGAATGTGGAAGAAGAATTACACTTGGCAGATCTGCAAGAGACTTTTGCCAACTTGGTAAAAGTTAATTTAAAATTAAATCCAGAAAAATGTGTTTTGGAGTACAGTCCGGGAAGTTTTGGGGGTATGTGATAAGTGAGAAAGGGATACAACCTGATCCGGACCAACTTAATGCTTTACTGCAGATAGATCCTCCTCAGAATATTAAATAAGTATAAAGATTGACAGGGAGGTTAGCTACTCTAAACCGTTTTATCTCAAGGTCTTCGGATAGGTGTGCCCATGTTTTCCAAACTTTAAAGGGTGCTAAAGACTTCAACTGGTCTGCGACCAGGCTTTTGATGAAATAAAGAAACATCTATCTTCCCCCAAAACCCTGTTTAAACCTATTGATGGATAAACATTGTATATATATTTAGCAGTCTCTGAATGTGCCATAAGTGTGGTGCTAGTAAGATAGGTGGAAAATTATCCTCGTCCGGTGTACTACATTAGCAAAAGCCTGATGGATGCTGAAAAAAGGTACTTGAAACTCGAGAAACTAGAAGTAGCTTTGGTAATTGTTGCCAGTAAAATGAGGCCCTACTTTCAGTCTCATTCTATTGTCGTCCGGACATCTTTTCCCTTGAAAATGTTCTTCAAAAGGCAGACATGTCAAGCAGAATGACCAAGTGGTTAGTAGAATTAAGAGACTATGACATTGATTTTGCCCCTCGAACTGCAATCAAGGCTCACTCTATTGCTGATTTCCTAGTTGAATTCCATTCGGACGAGAGTACTAAACAAGCTACAGGTGAAAAAACTAAGAAGGTATGGGTTGTCCGGACCGATGGTGGATCAAGTACCATGGGTTGTGGTGCTGGGATATGTTTAACCTCTCCGTACGGCGACAAGCTATACCAGGCTATATGTTTTTCTTTCAGGGCTTCAAACAATGAGTCATAATACGAAGCTGTTATAGCTGGTTTGAAGTTATTTTTGCTTTGTGGAGATAAAAGAGTTAGGTTAATGAGTGATTCTCAGCGTCTTATCCATCATGCCCAAGGTCAACCCGAGGCAAAAAAGGAGCAATTGATTAAATATTTATTCATTCTTAAATAGGTGACAGTTAACTTCAAAGAGATCAGTGTTAAGTGCATTTCATGTCACTTATTACGCTTCATTTATTCTTAAAATCGTCGTCGGTTAACAAGTTTTCATGGTGTTTCAACGTGTTTTTCATTCATTCTCGTAGGTATAACTATATGCAGACAATATAAACTTTTTGGGAATAAAATGCTCATAATGTTCTTAATAATTTATAATTTTGAAAATGTTGGGTCCTTTACCTGCACCACTAGGCCTTTTGTTCCAAAGAAAATTTGCAGTAAAAGGCTGGAGTTGTGACGCGGATAAATTGTGATAATAGTAATAAATTTGGGGTTGAAATTGAAGAAAATAGAAAATTAATGTACTTGGGGCAATTTTGAAACAAGTTTTGGATCTGTTGACCCAAAGTCATACACATGGGCTTTATTGGGCTGCATGAATCGAAAGAAACAAATCAATTCATTTTCATTGTTTATTATAATTTTACTAGTGGGGGCCCAGTAGAAAGGAATTTGAATAGAAAAATCTGGTAGAAAAAAAAATAGGAAAATATATTTCCTCAGATATATTAAAATTATATTATTTGTTAAAAATATTTGTTTGAAAAAAAATATTGTATATTATGAATAGTGCTTTTATTTAGCTATAGAGCACAAAAGGAAGTTAATGCTGAATTAAGAAAAAAATATTAGACTAATGCTAGGTTTTATTTAGCTATATTGTTTAAAATATTATTTTATTTAGCATAAATATTTTATGATTCGTATTGGGGCTTCTCCCAAGTTTTTGGGCAGATTAAAGCGAGAAGAAAATGAAACAAGATAAAAAACGTAGAGGAAGAAAAATCGAAATTGGGCTCTTTTAAGGTTTCAGCCAGTTTATAAATAGAGGAGGAAAAAACGTAATTGTAGACAGACTTGGTTTTACGGCAGAAAAAACATAGAACAAGAAGAGAAAACATAATTGGCTATGTTTTTAACCTACCGAATTCAAAGCGACAAAATAAAGAAGAGAAAACAGAATTGGCTACTTATTTTGGGTTTCTAACCTACGGAACGAAACCACGAAAGAAGGAGAGAACCAGTGACAGTTGCTTTGGGCTTTCGATCGGCAGTGCTGTTTTGGGTTTTCTTTCGGCAGCAGTAACATATAACCAGACGGCAGGGGCAGGCAGTTGCTTCGGTGGTTTTCGAGAGGCAGCAGGTGACAGCTACTGCCGTTTTCGACCGGCAGTTGAGGTAACGGCTACAGCGTTTTCGACCGGTAGTTTATGTATTGCTCGAGACAGATGACGACTACTTTCGTTGTTTTTTGTTCGGTAGTTTACGGATTCTTTCTGTCAGACAATACTTGGTGGTTATTGTTCGGTTTGACATTCTCTAAACGCTTATTCATCTATTTTATATTCGGCTTAGAGCTATGTTAACTTTTGAGCTCATGATGATGATTCATTCGATTATGAACTAATCGTTGTCATGGAACTCTAACGGATTTGTTTGAATAATACTTAGGGTTTGATTGCTTGATTGATTTGTGAGATACATTTATTGGTTACCTAGTATGGTTGTGCTTATCATTAGATGCGTTGCAAACATCTAGTTTGTTAATCTTTAATGAATGCGAAAGTGGATTTAAGGGTTTAGAACTTGTCATGCTAGCATAGGTTCTTGAATGATTCGTATTGTGATTGTTCATGATTCATAATATGTCACTAACCATATCATATTACCCTATGTAATCGAAATAGATAACTTGTGCTTAAAACCAATTGTACCTCAATTCGTATAGACATATATGATTGTCATGCAAGCGGTGTGTGCTTAGCTGCTATCTTTTTTGTGGTTGTTTAAGTGGTTTGGTTTATGTGTACTGAAAGGTAGCGTATATTGATTTCGGGTTATCTGATTAGTAATCGTTGTTATCATACATACTGATTAAGTATATTAATACCCTGAGTAAAATAAACAATGAAGTTAGGGTTCCATATTTTCTCTCGCATAAGTAAACTCGTTAGTTAATCTCGTTAGTTATTTTACTTAGTTATAATCATTCATCCAAACTTTATTACTCCTTCAAGCATTAGTCTAATAATAATGCATTGTTGCATAAGTGAATTCTTTTTATATACACCTGTTTTTCGTGGAAACGATCTTACTTACTTATTCCTTGCTATTATTTGACCGCGTATACTTGCGTGAGAAAATGACTAAGTAAGGAAGACTCCGTGGCAACCATAGCATACTCTGAGTCCTACCCATAGATTCATGTGCAGGAATGCCCATCCATTCAACTCAATCAGAGCAAGGAAGAGGAGGAAAGTTTAAATATACAAGTGGTTCAACCTAAAGTCTAGAGGTATCCTTTTCTTCAATACATTTCAGATGGCATTTTGTCTCCGGAAAAAGCAGTAGCAAGAAAAATGAAGTATAGGGCTCGTGATTTTTTAATCATAAGAGACAACCTTTAAAGAAGTCTTTTAGTAGACCTCTCTTGCGTTATTTGGGGATTGAAGAGTCCCAAGTAGTGCTGTCTGAACTGCATGATGGTGAAGGGTCAGCACACTGTGGTTATAGAGCTTTAACCCGAAGATTTTTATTGGCCGGATACTATTGGCCATCCATAATGGAAGATGCCAAAGACTTGGTAAAGAAGTGTGATCCATGCCAAAGATATGGTAATGAAATTCATATCCCGGATGTCTCTTTGGAGTCGATTTCTGAGCCAATACCTTTTGCTTGTTGGGGACTAGATCTGGTAGGACCTCTACCAATGGCGTCCGGGGGGTGCAGAACTATTATTGTAGCCATTGATTATTTTTCAAAGTGGATAGAAGCTGCCCCCTTGGCAGGAACTACTTCAAAAGCTGTTATAAAGTTTATTTTATCTAATATTGATTGCAGATTTGGGGTTCCACAAAAGATAACCCCAAACAATGGGCCACAATTCGATAATAAGGATATGGAGAGTTTTTTTGCCTCTAGAGGCATTCAGCATTGCTTCTCTTCTCCTTTCCACCCACAGGCGAATGGTCAGGTTGAAGTGGCAAACATGACCATTCTGTCCGGTCTTAACCAAGCTATCTACAAGAATTACTATGGGCCTACCAGACTACTCCTGGAGCTGCTACACAGGAATCCCCATTTTCCTTGGTATATGGTATGGATGCGATTGCTCCTATAGAGGCAACTCTTCTATCATACATAGTTCATAATTTTTCCGAATAGGCTAATGAAATGGAAATCAGAAGGCAACTGGACTTAATAGAACAGAAAAGGGTTAAGGCTCATCTCAGAACCACCCATTATCAAGGATGAATGAGAAGCAGGTTTTCTTTCAGAGTCAGAAGAGGGGATTTTCGTCCGGGGGATAAAGTATTGAGAAAAGTCTTCCTACATACTAAAGAGAAGTAATTCGGCAAGCTAGCTCCAAATTGGGAAGGACCCTATGTGGTCATTGAAAAGCTTAAGCCTGGGACATACAGGCCTCAAGACAAAGATGGAAGAGTCTTAAACCACCCTTGGAACATTGAGCACCTCCGTTTGCATCTAGAATTAAAGTTATGTAAATATTTACTTGTTTAAAGTCCATGTAAATATTATGGGGCATACTCTTTCCTACAATGGTGGCGCGGGGAGGTTTTAATGAGGTGTCCGTGTTTTTTAATGAAATTTGATGCCTTCTTAAAATATTCAGAGTGGTTTGATTTACAGTCTCTTTAAAAGCCTTCTAAGTATCTTTGACGAATCATATTGATCTGGTGGAATGATGACCATTTAAACATTTGTCATCGGAGAATTTAAACACTCTCATCTTAAAATACTTATAAAATAAATAGGGGATATTTAAACATCAGTCATCAAGATTGAACGAATAACGAAACAAAGCAAGAATTTGGCAAAGTAAAACTGCCCGGCTAACACCGGGGGGTGATATTAAAACATATAGAATGCATTGGCCATCCAAGTACTTTGAAGTTTAAAAAGAAAAAGCTTGTCCGGACTCGATCCGGACACAATTACAAAAATACCTTGGTCATCCAAGGACTTTAGTCTGACATAAGGATAAAAGAAAAACAGAAAATAGTTAAAACCTTAGGGTTGGTTTCCCTTAGATGTTCCTGCTTCATTGTGTTTCTTCTTTGGATCTTTGGGTTCATTATTGGAGCTTTCTCCGGTCCCTTCTTTCTCGTCAGTGGTATCGTCAAAACCATTGGAATACTTGTGCTTATCACCATCTGCCATAGTGTGGAATTAGAGGTCTTTGTATTCCACATGTTGCCACAAAGTGCCAAGTGTCCTCTTTGGGAATGTTCGATGAAAAAGCAAGACCCTGTCAGATTTAACTTCAGCATACCTTTCTTCTAAGGTGGTGTATGCATCGACCCTGGCCTGAATTGTCTTCTTCTGCTCTTTTATCAAATCTTCTTTCTCCTTGGTAACTTTGGACACAACAACTTCCAGGGAAGTTTTGTCATTAGACAGAGCTTGGATAACATTTTCCTTGGTCTTCACCTCCTCGTTGGAAACGGAGAGATCCTTCTCCAAGCCAGAACACTTGGTTTGGAGTTCTGTGTTAACCATCTCCGAAGTGGCCAGCCTGGTGGCCAAGTCTTCTTTCCCTTTCCTTAAGTCCTCGAGCGTTTTCCTCAATGCTTCAATAATTTGATTAGCGTTAAAGATATCATTAGATAAGCTCTCTTTGTCTTCATTAAGTGTGTTGATAAGGGCAGATTGACTTCGTACTTGCCTTTCCAAGCTGAGCACCGGGTGAATATTGCTTAGTAAGGAGTGAGTCACCATGTCATTCTCCTATGAAACAGTGAAATACTTACCGTTGAAAGTAACCATGTGTGAGGAACTTGGGGGAAGGTAGGGGCCAACAAAGTCATCTTTTTCAAGATCATCAAAGTAAAGACCAATATTTTGGAAGCCACTGATGTCCACTCCATCAATATTGATATCCCCTCCGGTACCCTCTCCGACATGTAGACCACTTGGGATTTTCTCTGCCAAAGTAGGGTCTGTTGGGTCGACTGGAGGAAGAGACTTTGAAGGACGGAGGGAAACTTCATCCCCCGAAGAGATTTTCTTCTTCTTGGCTACCCTATCTTCACTATCTTCTCCCCGCTTTCGGTCCTTCCTAGGAGCCTTTGGAAGATCTGGAGGTCCATCTGGCTCCCTGATACTCTCATCTTCAACCACTTGAACTAGAGTAGCATCGATTCCCCGTTGGGCCTGCACTTCCTGACTCGCCGGGGAGATCTCCTCAACACCACCTTGAACAACCTCTGTTGCAACTTGTTTCTTCTTGCCCTTCTTGCCATTCATCTTATTTGGGGCTTTTGCTCTGGCAGGCAAAGCCAGCTTGCCATCCTTCTCCTCTGTTCTCTAGAGGATGATATCCGGAAGAGGTAGAGTGGTCAGCTCCTCCCAAGTAAGGTCTCTCTGGCCTGTTGTGTTCCAGAGGTGGGACCTCACTAAATTGTCGGAGGTGAAGCAGTTGTGGAAACAGTTTCCCCATTTATCAGCAGCCCAAACGTTCAGCTTGGCACAAGTGGTCTGCCCCTCCTCCACATAATCGGACAACTCCTTCGGCAGCACTAACCAAAGAAAAAGGAGAGCAGTTCAGAAACAGATTTTTTACAGAGAAAGAAAGACAAACATGATGGAATATTTACCTGAGCTTGTCCATCTGCTGGTGAGCATGCTAGGGTTGACACCAGCCTTAATGTTTCTCTCATTTTCCCAAGCCCAACTGATAAACAGAAATTGGGTCTTCCAATTCTTCTCTGACTCAACCAAGTCATCTACCACCTTAAAGTTATCTCCCATATTGTAGTGGTAGAAAGGGATGGGATGGTTCTTGCATAGGCTGGCCACAACAGCGAACTGCTCCATCGGAAGTGGTATTCCGGAGATCCTATAAGCCATAATTCAGGCCATAAGAGTGTACCAAGTGTGGGGACTCACCTAGATTGGACAGAGTTTTATCAGATGAAAACATCTGAATTTCTCTGGATCCAAGGGAAATCGGAGCCCCCAGTTAAACAACTCCGTGTAAATGACTATCTCGTTGAGCTTGCAGTCTATTGGGGTCTCCGGAGTAACGTGTATCCTCACCTTAACAGACTTAGGGATCCCCCACTTCGTCTGGATCCGGACTAACTCAGCAGTATGAGTGTAGACGTAGTTGATATTCTGCATGGCCAGCAGATACTTCACGTTCACTTTGTGGAAGCAGGATCCCACTTTGCCTTCCAGGCATTCCGGCAGATCCGCGTGTTTCAGACAGAGTTTCTATTTGCCTTTGCCTTTTTTATCAGTGACAGCATCCCCAGTCTTCCCGGAGACATCGGTCTCAAATGAAGCATCTTTTATACTTTCCTCCATCACTTGGAAGGTTTATCAGCCGTTGTTGGTGGGGGAGTGCTGGTGGCTGGCTCAGTAAGTTGTCCGGATGGTTGACCATCACCCTCTCTTAGGGGTCTGGTGTCCGCCAGGGGCTCAGTTCCGGAGGGCTCATTATGAGAGCTAATTCTAGTAGCCTCCGGACCAGAGGATTTGTCTTTTGGGACTCTGATAGATGCCTCTGATCCAGTAGCTTTATCCGTGGTCCCAAACTTAGAGGGCCCTGATTTTGGGGACTTAGGTTGAGAGACAGTTGCCTGACCCTTTATTAGATGGCATGTCCGGCGAAGAGTAACGTTTTCTAGGGATTTCTCAGTATCTGACCTCATAGAATGAACGGAGAGGGTCTCTTTTTGCTTGATACTGCTTTCTCCCGTACAACAGAGAGCTGTGACTCTTGAACCAAGGAGCCTGATGGAATGGGCGAAAGGCTTGGTTGAAACAAACGCCTGGGTTTGGAACTTTTAGCAGAGGATGAACCTCGATCAGCTTCTGAAGGCGGTGTTTCAGGCTTATCGTTTAGAGAAACTGGAAGACCCGCAGCGATACGTCTCTCTCGCTCAATCCTTTGTGCTTTTTCTAACTCTGAAAGATTAATCCAACCACATTTCACTAATACGTTTCTTGCCGTGAACATAAACCTATACAATAATTTTTTTGAGAAGAGAAGTGAAAGCTCTGAAATGGAGAAATGACAAAGTAATGAAGACGATAAAACAGTGAAAAGAAGTAATTTATACTAGTAAGCCCAAAAATTTAGCAAATACCTAGGAGAAAACGAAAAGGAAAAAGTAATTATTAAAGGCGTTGTTGACGTCATAAGTATTAAATGAAGAGGTTGATTTTTGGGATTAGTGGGAGCGCTATTCTAGGAGGAAATCGACTGGTGAGACGAATCAAAATGTGACACGTGTCCCATGATCCATAGCCAAACTCTTAAAATTCTGAGAAGTATTCAGTCCGGATAAACCCTCACCTGATTACGTAAACAGTCCGAAGAATGTTGCTAGTGCCTCAGAGGATTTTTTTGTCTTGCCAAAGGCCTTCCACAAAACCTAAAAAAAGGGCTACTGATGAGTCCGAAAATATTCACCACTCACCGTAAAAACCGGACAGGGGTAATCTGGACAATAATCACCCACTGAATCATCCAGACAGGACAAAAGTACTAAAACACCTTTTGACTAAGCTAATTGCTAATCTGCTTAATAAACTAATGGGTTTTTGAACTCGACCTGGTTTTATAAGTTTGACCCGAAAGCCTATATGGCCCATAATTAAGGGTATAAATACCCAACCACTTTAACTAAAGAGGGTAATGAAAATTTAATACAACCAGACAACTTAAATCTCTCACTACAAAACACTTAAAGATTTAATACCCTTAAAATACCACAAAATATCTGACAAAATTACAATCAGTCGAAAATAATCCACACCAACTTAAACCATGAATATCACAATTTATTACCCTTATTCTAAAATGTGAATCTCGTATACCTGTAACTTTTACATTACACTTTAAAGCAAGATTTATTCCTCAAATTAGGCTATAGATGCGCTTGTTAGACTTTTTTACCATGCGATTCGTATTTAGCTGAATATGTGATTTAACAGTATCGTACAGAGCTTGTTGCATGCTGCTTTTATAAAGCGATTAGTACCTTAATATCAAGTTTCTGCTTCCATAACGTGATTTTTATGCTGCTGATTTGTGTCCAACTGGGTTATCACTTAGCTATTGTTTACCTTTTTAAACTGACGCAATTGACTAGTAATGTACGACTTATATCTCACTTGGAAATAGAGTTCTAGTACTTTTGTATTTCTTAAGAAAATATAACCAGACATTTTGATAATTCAACAAATATAACATCAGATTTTTTAAATATTAAAGACGTTAATATGAACCTACAACTGCCCATATACTTAACCCTAACAAAAAAAACTGCATATTTTAGGGTTTATCGTTTTTAATTCCAACAAACAAAAACAAATAAAAATCAATACTTATTAATCATCATAAGAATCTTCCTCGTCTTCATCTTTATCCTCCTCGTTGACCTCATCTTCTTCATCTTCATCATCATCGTCTTCTTCGTAATCTTCGTATTCTTTGTCGTCCGTTTCCATCTTATTGTTTGCATCATCCATGTCATCAACTGCCCAACGGTCTCTCTTCCGTTTGTGTTTGGGAAGCCAGTGCGAGTCGTACACTGTAAACGACCAAAAATAGCCTGAATCATATTCATCCTCAAAAGAAAACGAAAATGAGTAATCATCTTTCGACTCATCCGATGAATACAGAGATGTACTAGAATTCTTATAGTCAGAGAATTTTTCACTCTCATCGGAATAACCACAATCAGAGGATGGGTAACCATAGGAGTCACGAGAGGAGCCGTCCATATTCTATGAAGAATTTTTTTAAGAATACGAGGTGATTACGTGTTTGGGTTTACTGAGTGAATAGCTAAAACAACCTACTATTATTTATATTAAAAAAGTTATCTCTTCTTAAATGTGTATTTGATGTCAATGTAATGAGTATATATCAACCTATGTCTCCTCAAGAAATAACTAAACCAGTAAAAATTTAAACCCTTAATTATATTACTGTCGTGAAACGATGGTTGGTTGTCTTTATAACCAATTTATTACAGGGTATTTTAAGTTTAAATTACAGTAATCAATGCCTAAATTTTCATGACCTGAATTACATTACATTTGCATGACAGTTTCTCATCAAACGATTTACATTTAAAATCCAATATTACATGATGCGATTTACATTAAAAGTATAATATATATGACATGATTTATATTAAAAATACAATATTACATGACGCGATATATATATATATATATATATATATATATATATATATATATATATATATATATATATCGAAAATCCAATATTAGATGACGCGATTTACTTTAAAAATACAATATTACATGACGTTATTTACATTAAAAATTCAATATCATATGATGCGATTTTCACTGTAAATCCGATATTACATGACACGATGTACAAATCAAAATTCCAATATTGCATAACGTGATTTACATTAAAAATCCAATAATACTAACGTAATTTACATTACAAGTCTAATATTAGATGATGTGATTTACATTACAGTTCCTTACATATCGCTTTATTTGTGCATTGCTTTAGTAATCAAGTGATTCAGTTGTGCATGGATTTATTAGTTCATACAACCGCGAGATTTTCTAGTACGTATATCTTTACTACTTCTAGTATGATTAAAACTGTTGTGGATTATCTTTGACTGAGGGTAATTTGGTCAGGTGTTTTGTGATGTTTCAAAGGTATTTAATGTTTAAGTGGTGTGTAGTGAGAGATTTGAGCTGACTGGTTGTATTAAATGTTAATTACCCTCATTAATGAAAGTGGTTGGGTATTTATACCCTTAATTATGGGCCACATGGGCTTTCCGGTCATACTTGTGAAACCGGGTCGAGTTCAAAAATCTATTAGTTTATTAAGCAGATTAGCAACTAGCTTAGTCAGCAACTGATTAGATTTTAATACTTTAGTCCAGTTCGGATGGTTCGGTGGGTGGTTTTCGTCCGAATTTCCCCTGTCCGGTTTCTACAGTGAGTGGTGAAAATATTCGGACTCATTAGTAACCCTTTTTTAAGGTTTTATTCGAAAGCCTTTGGCAAGACCTAAAACATTTCCTTTGAGTACTTATGACATTCTCCGGACGGATTTCGAATTGAGTAAAGGACTTATCCAGACTGAAAAAACTCTTCAGAAGCTCAAAGGTTTTGCCATGGATTGTGGGACACGTGTCCCCTTTTGATTCGCCTCACCAGCCGTTTTTCTCTTAGAACGGCGCTCCCACTCATTTCAAAAAGTGACCTCTTCAATTAATGTTTGTGACGTTAGCACCGTCTTTAATCATTACTTCCATCTTTTCGTATTCTCCTAGGTTTCTAGGTATCTTTAGTTTCTTTAGAATAAATCAACTCATTTTTCACTGTTTTACCATCTTCATCACTTTTTTACTCATATTTTTCAAAGCTTTCATCTCTCTTTTCGAAAAAACCTTTTTTGGTGTAAGTTTATGTTTACAGCAAGAAAC
This sequence comes from Limnanthes douglasii subsp. nivea, assembly GCA_036936605.1. Taxonomy (NCBI): domain Eukaryota; kingdom Viridiplantae; phylum Streptophyta; class Magnoliopsida; order Brassicales; family Limnanthaceae; genus Limnanthes; species Limnanthes douglasii. The sequence goes on along the minus strand of JAUPFV010000005.1, from coordinate 267,678,145 downwards.
GCACTTGTAAAAGGTGGGTGGCTTAATCTTTCGGACTTAGAAAAAGAACAAAGAGTCGAACGAGAAAGGCGCATTGCTGCAGGCCTTCCAGTTTCTCCTATCGACAAATCTGAAACACCAAGCTTAGAGCCTGATCGAGGTTCGTCTTCTGCCAAAAGCTCCAAACCTAGATAGTTATTTCAACCTAGTCTTTCACCAATCGTCTCAGGCTCATCGGTCCAGGAGTCACAGCCTATTGTCGAACGGGAGCAAGCGGTTATAAATACCAAGAGACCCTCTCCATTCGTAGCCATGGGATCGGATGCTGACATTTCTCCAGAAAAGCTAACACTTCGACGAAGAGGTCGCTTTGTAAAAGGCCAGGCTGTTGCTCTACAGTCTAACTCTCCAAAATCATGGCCCTCTAAGTCTGGGGCCAAAGACAAAGTTACAGGGTCAGAAGCACCCATCAAGGTTCCTAAGGACAAATCTTCTGGTCCGGAGGCCACCAGTACAAGCCTTCGAAATGAACCCTCCGGATCTGAGCCTCAGCCGGACTCCAAACCACAAAAGGAAAGCGATGCTCAGCCATCATGACCGCTTACTGAGCCAACCACCAGCACTCCTCCCCCAAAGACAACTGACAACCCTTCCATGGTAATGGAAGACGTGATGGAGGACAGTGTTGAAGAAGCCCCTTTTGAGACTGATGTCTCCGGGCAGACGGGTGAGGTTGCCATTGTCAAGAAAAGCAAGGGTAAAGATAAGCTGTGTTTAAAACATGCGAACCTGCCGGAGTGCCTTGAAGGAAGAGTGAGACCTTGCTTCCACAAAGTGAGTGTAAAGTATCTGCTAGCCATGCAGAACATCAATTATGCTTTCATTCACACTGCTGAACTAGGCCGGATCCGGACGAAGTGGGGGATCCCAGAATCTGTTAAAGTGAGGATACCGGTCGATTCAGAGACGCCAATGGATTGCAAGCTAAGTGAGATAGTTTTCTACACGGAGTTATTCAACTGGGGACTTAGGTTTCCCTTGGACCCAGAGATCGTCAGATATTTCCATCTAATAAAGCTCTACCCAAGCCAACTGAGCCCCAACGCTTGGTACATACTCATGGCCTGCATCATGGCCTCCAGGCTCTCCGGAATCTCGCTTTCGATGGAGCAGTTTGCTACTGTGGCCAACCTTTGTAAGAACCACATCATCTCCTTCTACCATTTTAACATGGGCGACAATTACAAAGTGGTGGATGACCTGCTTGAATCAGAGAAGAATTAGAAAACCCAATTCTTGTTCATCAGTGGTTCTTGGGAGAATTGGAGGAAGATTAAGGCTGGTGACAACCCAAGCATGCTTACCAGCAGATGGAAAATCACAGGTTAATATTTCATCATGTTTGTTTTTCTTTCCTTAAAAAGTTTGTTTACTTAAACATTATTCTTCTTATTTTCGTAGTGCTGCCGAAGGAGTTCACCGACTACTTAGAGGAGGGGCAGACTACTTGTGCCAAGCTAAATGCTTGGGCTGCTGAAAAATGGGGAAATCGCTTCCACAATTGTTTTACTGGTGGCAATTTGGTGAGATCCCATCTCTGGAACACAACTGGCCGGAGAGACTTGTCTTGGGAGGAATTAACCACACCGCCCCCTCCGGAGGTCATTCTTCAGAGGACAGATGCAAAGGATGGAAAGCTAGCCTTGCCGGGCAGAGCTAAATCCCCAAGTAAAATTAAGGGCAAGAAAGGCAAGATAAAGCCAGACGTAGCTGAGGTCAACCAAGGTGGTGTTGAGGAGACTGTCCCAGCAAACCAGGAGGTGCAGGACCAAGGAAGGATTGATGATGCTCTGCTTCAAGTGGTGGAAAATGAAAGTACCAAAGAGGCAGTTGGACTTCCAAAACTCCCAAAAGCTCCCAAGAAAGACCGAAAACGGGGAGCAGAAGGTGGAGATAGGGAAGCCAAGAAGAAGAAAACCTCCAAGGGAGATGAAGTTGCTCTCCGGCCTCCGGAGTCTCTTCCTCCAGTCGACCCAACAGACCCAACCCAAGCAGAGCAAATCCCAAGTGACTTTCACACCGAAGGGGGCGCCGGAGGGGACATCAACATTGATGGAGTAGACATCAGTGGCCTTCAAGGGATTGGCCTGTACTTTGGAGACCTTGAGAAGGACGACTTTGCTAGCCCTTACCTCCCCCCAAGCTCTTCGAATATTGTCACTTTCAGGAGATAAGGACATGGTAACCCAGTCCTTGTCGAGTAATATTCAACTGGTTCTCAACTTGGAGAAGCAAGTGCGAAACCAATCAGCCATCATCAACACACTCAACTCAGATAAAGAGAGTTTGTCTAACGACCTCCTTACTGCCAACCAGAATGTTGAGGCATTAAAGAGAGAGAACGAGGAGTTGAAGAAGGGGAAAGAGCATTTGGCAACCAAGCTCGCCACTTCGGAGAGGATTATCAAAGAACTCCAATCCAAGTATTCTGACTTGGAGAAGAATCTTTCTACCTCAAAAGAGGAGGTGAAGGCCAAAGACAACGTCATCTAAACCCTAACCAGTGATAAAATTTCGCTCGAAGATGTTGTGTCTAAGGCTAAGGAAGAAAAAGATGACTTGTTAAATGAGCAGGAGAAGACAATTCAAGCCAGGATTGATGCATACACCAACAAGGTGATAGACTCCCAAGAGGAAAGGTATGCTAAAGTCAAATCAGACATGGTCTTGCTCTTTCATTAAAAATTTCTGAAGAGGACACTAGGAAATCTATGGCGATTTGTGGAATACGAGGACCTTCCTCACCATACTATGGCCGATGGTGATAAGCACTGCTATTCTAGTGGTTGGGATGATACTACTGATGAAGATGAAAGAACAGGAGAGAGTCCAGATGAGGAGACCAAGGATCCCAAGAAGAAACCAAGTGAGGCTGAGCAATCTAAGGAAGCTCAGCCTTAAAATTTTAACTATGTTTCTATTTTTCTTTAATTTTTGTGTTAGACTAAAGTCCTTGGATGGCCAAGGAAATTTTGTAACCGTGTCCGGCCCATGTCCGGACAAACCTTCTCTTTTAAAACTTCAAAGTCCTTGGATGGCAAAGGTATTTTACATATTTTAATATCATTCTCCGGTATCAGCCGGGCAATTTTATCTTACACAATTCTTACATTGTTTTGTAGTTCCCCAATTTTGATGGCTTGTATATAAATGGCCTTTAGTTATTTTACAAGTATTTTAAAGTGAGAGTGTTTAAATTCTCCGATGACAAATGTTTAAATGGTTATCACTCCACTGAATCAATCCGATCTGCCAATCAAATCACGCAGAATTTTTCAAGAAGGCATCGAATTTTATTTAAAAACCTGGACACCTAATTAAAACCTCCCCGCGCCACTAGGGTAGGAAAGAGTATGCCCCCTAATATTTACATGGACTTTAAACAAGTAAATATTTACATAGTTTTCATTCTAGATACAACCGGAGGTGTTCAATACTCCAGGGGTGATTCAAAATCCTTCCATATTTATCTTGAAGCCCGTATGTCCCAGGCTTAAGCTTTTCACTGACCACATAGGGTCCTTCCCAAGTTGGAGCTAGCTTGCCGAACTGCTTCTCCTTAGTATGCAGGAAGACTTTTCTCAACACTTTATCCCCTGGTACAAAATCCCTCCTTTTGATTCTGGAAGCAAACCTGCTTCTCATCAAACCCTGATAGTGTGTGGCTCTGAGGTGAGCCTTAAATCTTCTTTCTTCTATCAAGTCAAGTTGGCTTCTGATTGCCACTTCGTTAGCTTGTTCGGAAAAATTATGGATTCAGAATGAAGGGAGAGTGGCCTCTATGGGAGCTATTGCATCCATACCATATACCAAGGAAAATGGAGACTCTTGTGTTGCAGCCCCGGGAGTAGTCCGGTAGGCCCATAGTACTTCTTGTAAATAGCTTGGCCACTTTCCAGCAGCCCCTTCTAGATTCTTTTTAAGACCAGATATGATGGTCCTTGTTAGCTACTTCAACTTGACCATTCGCTTGTGAGTGGAAATGAGAAGAGAAGCAGTGTTGAATGCCTCTAGAGGCACATAAATTTTCCACATCCTTGTTATCGAATTGTGGCCCATTGTCTGTAGTTATCTTTTGGAGAACCCCAAACCTGCAGTAAATATTAGACATAATGAATTTTATAACAGCTTTCGAAGTAGTTCCTGCCAATGGGGCTGCTTCCACCCACTTTGAGAAGTAATCAATAGCAACAATTATAGTTCTGAACCCTCCGGATGCCATGGGTAGAGGTCCCACCAAATCCCTCCCCCAACGAGCAAAAGGTATTGGCTCAGAAATTGACTCTAAAGGGACAGCTGGGATATGAATTTTATTAGTGTATCTTTGGCATGAATCACACTTCTTCACCAATTCCTTCGCATCTTGCATTATGGAGGGTCAGTAGTATCAAGCTAACAAGACTCTTCTGGTTAGAGCCCGAAACCCACAGTGTGCTGATCCCTCGCCATCGTGTAATTCGGAGAGCATTATTTGGGACTCTTCGATCCCGAAATATCGTAATAGAGGTGTACTAAAAGACTTTTTGTAAAGAACATCTCTTAGGATGACTAATCCACGAGCCTTATACTTAATTTTCTTTGCCACGGTTTTTTCCGGAGGCAAGATGCCATCTGCGAGGTATTGGAAAAGAGGAAATCTCCAATTTTGAGGTTGTTTTACTTGTATATCTAAACTTTCTTCTTCCTTGTTCTGATAAAGTTTCTTGTCCCCCGAATTGATCAGGTATTGGAAGCCCTGAAAGCAAAACATATAGCCTGGTACATTTTGTCGTCGTACGGAGAGGTTAAACATATCACGGCACCACATCTCATGGTACTTGATCCACCATCAGTCCGGACAACCCATACTTTCTTAGTCTTTTCACCAGCACTGCACTAAGAGTGCAATCAGAAACTGCCAGGTATATGTAGAGTGTCTCTCCATCAACAGGTTTAAACAAAGTTTTAGGAGAGGATAAGTGCTTCTTAATTTCATCGAAAGCCTGGTTGCACTGTGGAGACCAGTTAAATTCTTTTGCACCTTTTAAAGTTTGAAAAAAAAGGCACACCTATCCGAAGACCTCGAGATAAAACGGTTTAGAGCAGCTAACCTCCCTGTTAATCTTTGTACTTCTTTAATATTCCGAGGAGGCTCCATCTGCAATAAAGAACTAAGCTGGTCTGGATCAGGATGTATCCCTTTCTCACTTATCACATACCCCAAGAATTTTCCGGACTGCACTCCGAAAACATACTTCTCTGGATTCAAATTTAAATTTACTTTCACCAAGTTGGCAAACGTTTCTTGGAGATCTGCTAAGTGTAGTTCTTCTTCCACACTCTTTACCATCATGCCATCGATGTAGACTTCCATGTTTCTTCTAATTTGATTAGCAAAATCCTTGTTTACTAATCTCTGATAAGTAGCCCCAACATTCTTTAACCCAAATGGAATCACCTTGTAACATTGGAGGCCCCTATCGGTAACAAATGTAGTATGTTCTCGATCCTTCGGATCTACTTGAATCTGATTATACCCGGAGAAGGCATCCATAAAGGACAATAGCTTGTTCCCAGATGTGAAGTCCAGCAAATGATCAATTCGGGGGACCGGATATAGGTCTTTTGGGCAAGCTCTATTGAGATCAGTAAAATCAATACACATACGCCACTTCCCATTTTTCTTCTTTACTAACACCGGATTGGTTGTCCATAAAGGGTACTAAGATTCGTTTATGTGCCCCATCTTAGTAAGCCGGTCAACCTCTTGAACTATAACATCAGCTTTCTCCTTAGAAAAAGCTCTCCTCTTTTGTACAACAAGTGCTACATCCCTTTGGATGGATAGCCGGTGCGATATCATACTTGCAGGAACTCCGGTCACATCAGTATTGCACCAAACAAAAAGATGCTGATGGTTTTTCAAAAAAACTAACACTTTACTCTTTAATTCTGATGTCATCTTGGACCCGATCTTGACATTTCTTCCTTCAGTCAGAGAGTGAGTTTCAACTTCTTCAATTGGTATTAAAACACCAAGGGTCTCTCTACGGTCACCAATTTCACCCTCCCCCAGAGGGCCCCTCAAATTGCTAATACTCACTGATCCGAACTGCCCCCAAAGTTCGAGGGGCCAGTGTTGTTGCATAACACTCCCTTGCTACCCTTTGACTACTTCGGAGAACTCCCACTTGTCCTTGCACATCGTATTTTAAACATTGGTGGACTGTTGAAGCCACAACATGCATCGTGGAAAGTCAATATCTCCCCAAAATAGCGTTGTAACATGTGGGACAATCCACCACAATGAAAAGTATTCTGACAATTTTCTTAAAAGGGCCCTTGCCCAACAAAACCTCCTCCTCAAACTCCCCGATCACATCTGCTGAGCTTCTAGTGAAACCCACAATTGACCTGTTCGAACGCTGAAGCATTGCTGGATTCCTCATTTGTTTGTAGGAAGTCAAAAAGAGGATATTGGTTGAACTACCGGTGTCCACCAAAATTTGTCTAATGTCATTGCCCCCAATGGATGCTCCTATCACAACAGCATCTTCATTGGGACCAGCTATGTCCCTCGAATCATCCTCATCGAAAACAATGAAGGGAAAAGGAATTTGTGATTGATAGGAAGTCATGCCTCCTTAGAGTTGGGTAGCTAGAGTATGAACATGCCTCTTTCTCGAAGAAGCAGTTGGTGCAGTCATGATGTCTCCCCCAAATATTGTAAGTGACTCCAAAAAGCTGATGAGTCCGGACACCGTCTTGCAGTGTTCTTTGATAACGCCCACCTTATTTCGGGTTGGATCAGGATCCAAATACTCTAACTCCACATCAAACCTTTCAATTATCACCATAGATCCATCCGGAGCCGATGTCCCTGCATTGTTTGGGCCAGTCCGATGAGCATTATCAGGCCTATTTCCACTTCTTCTTTTAACATAAGCCCCCAACTTCCCTCTCTCAATCAAATTCTGTACTTCTTGTTTCAACGCGATGAAATATTCAGTGTTATGGCCAGTATCATGATGATACTAACATAAACAATTATTACAACTTTCCCTAGGAGATTGTAATGCAGCCGGCTTTCTGAAATGCACTTCGTCTTTTGTTTTGTCATAAATGGTGGCTACATTTTCTTTCAACTCAGCAAACCACTTCGGTTAAACCCAAGGTCCTCGCTTATTTCTAGATTGCTGGCTCTGAGCTGGTGCAGCTGGGTGGGATTGAGCCTTGGCCCTATTATGACCCTGTCCGGCTTCCTTGGCCTTGTACCCGGACTAATTCTGGTTTTGATTTGGTGCATCCGGGGCAGACCTCACTTGTCGGTGCACCCTAATTTTCTTTGTTTCATCCACATTAATCTGTTTGCCGACCTGATTTAGTAAACCATCCCACGCCATGGCCTTCTTCCTGGTTACTGAATCACCCAAATTGCCAGGGTTCAAACCCTGTCTTAGAGAAGCTATTGCTACTTGTTCAAAGCAATCAACTAATCCATTTTTGGTGTTCACAAAACGACTTATATATTCATTCAAATATTCATTTGGTTCCTGGGCATAATGGATAATATTGTCTCTATTGCCTTTCACTTCCTTACTTCCAACGAACTGCCTCCGGAAGGCCACCCAAAAAGTATCAAAATTTCTGATGCAGCCCTGTGGCAGACTATTGTACCACTTCAGAGCACTCCTCGTAAAAGACTGGGAGAACGCTTGACAAAGTAACTTAGCATTATCGTCAAAATTCATCATAATTTTTTTGAATTGCTCCAGATGGTTATCCGGATCTTTACTCCCATCATATTTTCCATCTTTGTGCTGTCAAACCTCTTAGGAAGGTTTCCGAACAGTATCTTGGAGGACAATGGAGATTGTCTCCAATTCCGGCCACGACTAAAGACAATATCTTTGTTGGGAGTTGCAAAGATACCTGGTTCATCATGAAAAGCGAAATGATCCATTAATAATCGGTCTACATGTCTCCGGCCATGGCTGTGGCTATGAGACGACCTTTTACCCATGTGCCTCTTCAACCTTCCATGCCTGTCCCTCTTTCTTGAATATTTTTTGCCCAAATTCTGTTTCTTCTTAGAACGGCCTTCATCACTGCTAGACGATATGAATTTTTCAACTCCATCTTCGTTCGAGGAGCTACTAGAAGATTCTAAGTCTAAATCTGAGCTCTCCACTGGTTTAGACCGGTGAGACTTCTTTGAGCTAACATGAGTCTTTTTAGTACTCACATGGGTCTTTGATAGCTCATGCTCTCTTGGATTGTTAATGTGGTGAACTGCTGACACTTTTGAATTTTCTTTCAAGCCCATCTCCGCCCTTTTAGCAGCCCTCAAGGATTCTACATCAACTTTTAACCAGTCTCGCTCCTCGATCGTATATTCATCGTTTTCTCCCACCACTTCTACCAAAGCTGGTGGCACTTCCTGATCGTCCGGATTTATCCGAACTGGTTTTACTTGATGGTTTTGAATGCTAGATTCAGGCACCTTCTCCTCCCACTGTGGTTGCCAATTTGGTGTGGATTATTTTCGACTGAGGGTAATTTGGTCAGGTGTTTTGTGATGTTTCAAAGGTATTTAATCTTTAAGTGGTTTGTTGTGAGAGATTTGAGCTGCCTTGTTGTATTAAATGTTCATTACCGTCATTAATGAAAGTGATTGGTATTTATACCCTTAATTATGGGCCACATGGGCTTTCAGGTCATACTTATGAAACCGGGTCGAGTTCAAAAACCCATTAGTTTATTAAGTAGTTTAGAAATTAACTTAGTGAGAAAGTGATTAGCTTTTAATACTTTAGTCCAGTTCGGATGGTTCAGTGGGTGGTTTTCGTCCGAATTTCCCCTGTCCGGTTTCTACAGTGAGTGGTGAAAATATTTGGACTCATAAAAAACAACAGAGCGATTTTGCACATTAGTAAACCATTTTCCAATAGAATAAGAAAGTTAAAAAATACATATTAATTGATTAACAATAGAATTTTAAAGGTAGGTAAACTTATTATTTGAACTCAACCGCCACGGTTATCCTCAACTGGTGAGCAACTGGTGAGTGCATCTTCTTTCTCTGCAATGTTGTCATTCAAATACACAATCATATCTCTTGAAATCCAATCATTAACTTCCTACTGCCAAATTAGTGCTGCCTCTTCGCGCAAAACGTAAGACAGGCCAGACACGCACAATAGGGGTTCAGATTTTAGTTCGTTGTACCTACAATCAACTTTTTCACGACTGCGAGTATGATGGTCCGTAAATCCAAGATAGTTGAAGCAAGGGTTGGTCTTCGTCCACGCTCCATTTCATACTCAAGATAGTTGAACTATTTTGTAAATTGTATAAGGTTTTCTAACACATTCTAACTAGAACTCTTGAGGTTATATAAGGGATATACGTTGAGGTGACAATCTTTGGTGGGTTTTTCTTTAGTTTCGTACGTTTAGGCAACTATTTTGCTTTGGTAAAACAATTGACGAGATTTTATCAAATTTTATCCACCAAAAGTAATATTGCAATTGATGTACAACAGCCATGCGAGATATGATCAACCTTGCAATTGATGTACGCGATTTATATACAACTAAAACTTAGTCCAACACACATAATATGACACCACATAGTTCAATACTTGTGTAATGGATTACAAATTTCCTATGGTAAGTGTTCTACACTACCTCAAAAATGTCACCCACTACTACAACAAAAATGAACTACATAAGAATACATTCCTTTTAACAAAAAGTTTTGTTTTACAATTTAAATAAATCAACCAACCTACCACTGACGATTAGTATTTTATCATTTAGGAAACGATAAAACATTTTACACTCTTGTTTGAGCCGTAATGTCTTTGTTATATTCCTTTGATACAATCTCGTTGAGGAAAATATCTTGAACGCACTCGCAAACTAAAACTCTGCAGTCAAGTGACTTTTGTTTGTTGCGGTATATCTCTTACAGCTTTAACTTTATATCCATTTCTCACACACGGGATGTATTTTTTCTTCATACAATAGGTTAGCTATGTAATACAAATATTGTCAGGATAATTGTTTAAAAAGGTCTAATAATGAGATTCGTAAATGTACATAATAGAATTTTGCTTGATTCTGCACATAGAGATTTATGCATAAAATATCACATGTGATTCTCTTGAATTAATAATCCAACGTTAAACCTGTCATATAATGCAACATGTGATTCGTCACTAGACATAATGAATCTTGGCTTGCTATTGCACAGAGCGGTTTATGCATCAAGTTTAACATGTGATTCTCTTAACTTAAGCTTGCAATTTTAAAACTATCATAACTGAGAATACTGCAAACAAACATCATACTAAAACATTTTCTAATACATAATAAAACATCTCTAGTTTTTCGACATACATCTAGAGTGAATTTGCTTTCATGAAACATGGGCTTTAGTTTTTAGCAAGACCATTCTCCATATCAATTACCAACAACGTCCAGTGTTTTGTTCCGTTCTCCCTTATGTTACATACCAGAACAAACAATATAAACGTGTTCCACCTTCTTTTTTCGAATACTTCGTCAATGATGTGTGACATATCTTCTTTCAATGCAATGGTTTTATATAATACGTAAGTGCATTAAATTATTCATTGTGTCACTAACGAGGACTATTTAAACCAATTTTACTCATCAATGAAATCCTGGAAATTTGGATAGTGTTGTATTCAAAATTGTACTTGTTTTCATACCCTTTAAAAGATATTTGCCAATTTGATTATTTAAGCAGCTTATATATTCAGGCATCAATAATCTACAAAATGATGGGATTAACTTTAAAACTTATCACGATTTAACAAACTAGTTTTAAATGCATTTCCAGGCATTTCAAATTATATAGTTTACCTTAAAGTCAAGCTCCCCTTCGTATGGTAGTGCCATTAGCTCACTCACACTAACGCTAAGCGTGAATGAGAACTCTGATTGTGGTAAATACCAGACTTCGAGATTTTCTTGATCTTTTTCTTTTTGCATTAGAAGGACCTTGTATTATTTAGTCACTGCTATTAACTTTTTTTTGTTGTTTCACGTCCCCAAGCTTTGTAACCAACTTATCCCGGTTGTGTTTGAGTAAGTAAATTCCAATTGGATACTCGTTCGCTACTATCCGTAACATATAGAACCTGAGGTTACATAATAACCAAATGAATTCATCTGTTAGATGTTTAATAATACGTAACAAACTCTTACCATTAGAGTTGTTTCCTTTAAAGCATGTTTAGATCCACTGCAACCAAAAACATTTCCTCCACATGAGTGAATAGTTGCAACCTTATCAACTTTGTCAAAAACTTATTGGGTATATAGTAAAAAAACATCATCTAGGGTTAGTAATTCAAAACATCCAGCTTCCTCTTGAGTTGTTGGTTGTACTTCTTTTAATATTTCGCTTCGGGTTAGTACTTCTACCTTTGTTTTGCGTTGCGCTTCCACCTTGGTTTGGGCCTCTGTGGGTGTTTATGAGCATCTTCAGTTTGTAATAGTTGTTCAGTCTTTAGAAGGTTCTTGTTGTTGATTTTTATGTTGTTGTGTAGGCAGATGTATTCCTTCGTCTAATGCTGGTGTTTTTCCATTACATACCTATCACATTAAACATTTAACTTTAAGGGTCTAATTTTATGTTCTTGCCATTTTTTTTGTCAACAACAAGTTTTGTAAGCTAAATTTGAAAGCATGCATTTTTAGACTTATAATATTGATCCCGCGATTTTGGCAGTATATATAATGATTGCGCAATTTATATGTTATATACTAACAATTTCCCGATTTACATGGCATATACTAATAAACGCGTGATTTTGGGTAACATAAACTAACTAAACTAACACTTGGGCGATTTACATGGTACATATTTATAAACACGCGATTTTAGGTAACCATATCAGTCACGCGATTTACATTATAAACTAGACTAACCAAAGCATCAATTTTGTGATTTACAGTATATAAAAAACACACATCATATACCATAAACGGAAACTACTTGGTAGACTGCGATTTGTGAATATAACAATACACTCTCTTAGGGATGCACTTTCGAAATTTATGAGTAAAACAAAGCTGCTACCTCTCTTTGGAGTTCTTCAATTTGTGAAAAAGGAAGCATGTATATTGTTATAAATTATTTCCAATTCCTAATCTTTTAAAAACCAACCTTATACATTACTTACTTGTCGTTTCTTTCGTGCCAACGAAATTTTAAGCTGTTTATTATCCACTAGGTACCTGTACTTACCCCTGCAATTCTTCCTATTATCTTCTACTCTCTGTAGTAGAAAGGAACTAGCACGCATCTTGTAAAGCGTCATCTTCTTCATCCGAAGACTGGAACTTCTTTCTGAAGTACCACCCCCGTTATGGTACTTCGTAGTCATCTGCAGCGCGCACGAAATCTTGTATAAGTGATGGCTCTGTTGATTGGGGTTATGTGGTTGGAGGCTCACTATTAAACTTTCTCCTTTTGATTCTTCTTATAGCAAGCGCTTTTTTTTGTTTGCTTGACTTCATTCCACTACTATACCGTAACCTTTCATGACTTTCCCCTTCCTCACTCGAGCCGAAATCTATCTCTTTAACCTCCTTAAACGTTGTTTCACACTCTACAACCTACATCACGTGATTGTTGTGTATATTAAAACATATCACGCGATTCATTAATACTATATCACAAAATTAATGTGTAATAAACAGGATGCGATTTATGCTTATTTATACTACGCGATTGCTTTGTATATTACACTACACGATTTTGGTTATTTTTTTGTAAAACATTAGGCGACATTGCTTTGTATATTACACTACTCGATTTTGGTTCCTTTTTGTATATGACATCATGCAAAATGCTAATACTTCTGCAATGCCACTAACAACACAATTAACTACTAGACACATCTAACCATCATCCATACAATAACTAAATACTAACAACACCTATTTTTTACCTCATCGCCACGTAGCATGTGTAGCCTTATAATCATCTGCATGGTTGATTCCATACACTCCGGCCCTCACCATTTATAGCACCTAGGTATCATTTCGGGCCTTACAAATTTAGCCCCTAACGCAGTGTCCTCCATTATGAAGGGCTGCAACAAACATAGAAAATCAATTTTCACCGTAACTAAAACAACCAAAGTAGTGTGCTTAGTGTAAGGACTCATACTCACAAATAAAATAGCTACGCAGCTGATAACCAGATCGGGTACCCTTTTCTTCAAACACTTTTTCAGTGACCTGCGAAACTTCTTAATAGTTGTCGCAGACCAATGATAGTCGTTAATTTTAAGCATGTCTTCTACGTAGAAGAGCAATGTCCATCCTATTATATTGCCGGATACTGAGTAGAAGAGGCTTGAGCATATGAACAGTATAAGCAGCTCCACAACGTCATTTGCGACATCATGCACACCATCAGTTATTGCTTTTCTATAGCTTCCTGCAATAAAAAAGAAAAAATGAAATATTAGTGTAAATCTCCACATACCACATCACACAAAAAAAGTTCAAATAAACTTGATCATCACATTGGACACAGATTTCTGATTTGTCGGTCCGCTTTTCCTAGCCCTTGAACTCAAAAAAATATTTTTGCATCAACAGAGAATCGTTCTCAACCCCATCCACGAATCGACCGATGAACGCTCTTGCTTTGTTCATGGGCATTGGCTTCGTGTCGTGTTTAAGCCCAAAGATGGTTTTGACATCTTTTGTAGTCAGTTTTACCTGCTTCGAGCCTATTCTAAACGTCTTGTTCTTTAGAGAATACCTCTTCACAGTCTTCTTATTACCTTATTAAACTTCTTCTTCGACAAGTCTTTGTTGTGTAACTGGAACAATGTTTTCAAAAAAACATATAAAGGGGTGTGTTTCAGAGCCTCAATATATTCAGCAGTTATTATGCTTTCTGGAGCAAGTTCAAAATGCTAACTAGCAAAGATCTGTAAAGGAACCTTTTGCCATAATACAGCCTACAATAAACAAATATAAATGCTGAATTTCATTGTAAGAAGTGCATTATTAACAGACATAGCCAATTATTCATTTACTGGTTCTCCATCAATTTTCTACTAATACTACGCGATTTTGCAAACATTATATCTAGAATATGAGAGATACATGCATACAACATATATACTGCGCGATTTTTCCAACATTAAATCTAGCAGGATTCGCGTCACATGCACTCAACATATACACTATGCGATTTTGCCCAAATTATATCCAGAAAGATACTAGATTATTCCAAGCAATATATAAAGCACGTGATTTCACCAATATTGAATCTACCACGATGCGACTCACATACAAACAACATATACACTATGCGATGTTGCCAAAGTTATATCCACAAAGAAGCGAGATACAACCAAACAACATATACACTATACGATTTAGCAGAGAAAAACACATACACGTACGCACAAGGCGATAACCCATACTCAAAACCCAGAAACAGAAAACACAAAATTGTTGGTTCAACAGATAACCACGACTGAGAGAAACAAACTATATTTAATACAACGTACTAGCACAATCCTAACTAAGAACAAAGCAACAACAAAACGATTATCGACGATTTAGCTTCAAACTAGTAAAATAGCCCAACCTAAGGTTCACTTTAAGCAAAATTACAAACCTTACTCACGAAGAGACTAAATCGGAGCACCAATTAACTGACCTAACTAAGCGAATTTCAGCTCTCACGTACTTGCTTTGAGTTTTTGTCAATAAACATATTTTCGCCGGTTATCGATCATTGTTCACCATTCACCGTTGATCTTAAGATGAAGACTACTACCGAGGTTATTTTCTTGCCGATGGCTTGCATTGCTCGCCAGAGTACAAACGATGAAAGTGGGACTGGAGTGGTTTTAGAGTTTCCAAATTGGTATATAAGGAGTTTTGATATTCTGAACGCTTTGTAGGAGGAAAATTTGGGTGAAAAGTTCTCAAAAAGTGACTCACGATTTAGTTGTCCTTTTATATAATACCCAGATCATTTTTTTCCATAATGATTAGTTGGGTACCAAGTGACCGTACACATTTTTTAAAAAAAAAATAGTAAGATACTTGATAAGATATTTTCGAATAGTTCTCTCTTACTTTACTAAAATATTATATAAAATATAACTATCAATTCATTATTAACCCAAAATAAATTATATATGCTAAATCAATTTATTTTAATTAAAATCATTTTTAAAATCAATTTCAAATTTATAATACACACGTTGCAGCAGAGGCATCATTGTCGGTATGCTTTGTACTGCTAGTGCATATTTGCACCAGCGACCCACAACCTTGTACAACCGGTGTACATTCTAAATCTTTTGACGAAAATTTAATTTCAGTTCTTTTTAAAATTGTTTATATTTAAGTTCGATTATAACCATTATTTTTTTCACCGTTACATTTCATCATTAAAGTTATTTTTTTTTATTAAATATTTTAAATTTTTTTTGAGAATATTAAAAAAAAATTAACAACTTTTTTTTCAAAAAACATTTTAGATTCTGAAAAAAATCATGTCCATTGTTGTATTATGTTTAATTTCGTGTTAAATTGTGTTATTGAAAAATTAAAAATTAAAATCAAAGTTATTTGTATTAATGATATTTTTACTAATAAATAGTGATTTTGATATTTAGTGATCACTTAGTTTGATTTAAGTTTGACCTTTTATTATATAGGTCGTGTTGCAATAAATATCTCCCATGTATAAGAAGATCATGAATGATATTTTTTTAACCATTAAAATATGCGGTTGAATATATCTTTGACTTAGTCTAAATAGATATTTAGACTTTTAGATAAGACTTATGAACCAACTTGTTCTGGCTAAACTAATTACACCCTTATCAATAACCTCCACTAGTCTTGATGAGAGGAACGAAATAAGATTGGTCCACTGCTACCCAAAGTGATTTTGTTATTGTTTAAAGCCTTCTTTGATCTTTTCCCGAACTCGTGATGCCTATTCGTTGCATTTTTATTTTTTTCTAAGCATACTTTACTTCTTAATTGTTTCGCTTAAGTGTTGCACGATCTTTAAATCTTATCATTTCTTTAGAGGCTTCGACTTATCGTTGATGATGGTTTGAAGTCGTGTTATATTTTAGTACTCTTATTATTGCTTTATCTTTCTTTATCTTTGCGGTATTTCTTTGTTTTTTCTTCGATATTTCCTTTTTTTCTATGGATTTCCTAATTTATTTGATCGTAGAATCTTTGCATATATGCTAGAACAACCCCTTTAGCCTATATTTAATGGTGGGGGTAAATCACCTAAACTTATGAGACCTAGAAACTTTTGATAAATAAAGATTAACGGTATGAGATTTGAAGAACTTGAAATGAATGTATAAAGAACACTTGTATGTATTTTAGTTATGAAGTGGAATATAAACTAATATATATTTCTGTTATTACTATTCTCTCTAGCTTTCACCCACATTACAAAAGAGGCACTGTCTTCTTATATAGTGTTCTTCACTTGGAGAAGTCTTATGTTTTTGTCTCCTCATAGGTGCAATATTTTCTGGCTGTCGAGATGCTTAATCAGATATAGGTATGTTCTTGGGGGTTAGTTTACCGCACAATGTCAGACACGGCTTCCGTACGTTATCAAACACGGTTTTCGTACACTTTAATGGCACTTACGAGAGAAGGGAAAGATAGAGGCTAAGTGTTTGTTGGCTAATGATCGTAAAGGCGCCAAGCAGGTTCTTGTTGCAAGCTTATTACACGGGTTCGTGAACCACTAATTTCGGATTGCATTAAGAGCCCAGATGAAGCTTGACTAAGTCGAATAGACTTCGGGAGGAGGATTCATTCACATCAAGCCAATTTTAGCCAACTAAGTTTAAAGTGAACATATGGTCTCTTAAGGACATCAACCCAAGCTTCGTCAACTTGACCTTAAGCGACCAACTGGTCACCTAAGACCATCGAGACAATTTTGGCCATCAGGACAATATTGGTCATGTCTTGAGGAAGGTTTTAGCAAGCTGGCTAAGATGCTCTTAAACACCCTGATGGTCGCTTAAGGTGGGCTGGCCATATTGGCCTTAGCCAGGCTGGCCGAGCTGGCCACTTTGCCCTTTGCCAAGCAGGTCGATTTAACCAAATTGGCTTTGGCCAAACCAGCCAAGTTGGCCGAGTTGGCCACTTTTTCATTGTCCAAGTCAATCGAGCTGGCTGTTTTGGCCTTCGCTAATGGGCAAATGTGGTCATTTTGGGCTTGTTCAAGGGGCAAGAGTGGCAACTGAGGCCGAACTTTTAGGACTCAGGTTTGTCCTTCTGGTCGAGTTTCTTCTAGTTGTCCGCTGTAGCATGGTTAGGTAACTTGTATTTTGTTTAGCTAGTTTACTTATTTATAAGGAAGGTTTGATCAGAGCTCGAGGCAATCTTGGCCATATATCGAGGAAAGCTTGGCCAAGTCTCGAGGTAATCTTGACCATGTCTTGAGGCAAGCTTGTTATGTTTTGAGCCAAGCTTGGCCATGTCTCAAGGAAAGTTTGGCCATATTAACTAGTCGTGCTATGATATGTTGCCTAATGGGTATGTTTGTTTGTCTTTGTGTCCAAGCTTCTCGTCGTTCCCTAAACACCTAACCATGGTTAATTAGAAACTTGGACATGGGGCCAGTTTGGGTTGTGTTTGGCCATTAGGCCAAGTTACGCTCATTCCTAACTAAATTAATCATACAAAGATCAAGTATTAGATTCTTACTTGGCTTTGGTCGTGCCCCACCAAGATGATATTCCATGTAATATCGATTATTCCTCCACATTTTCTTTCTTGCAAGTGATTGGAGTGCTCAGGTCCTGATATCTCATAGTTGTATGGTATAGTATACTTTGGTTTTGAAGCGGAGTTTATGTTATGCACGATCTTGACTCATTTAGAGGTTCACGCATGAACTCCACTTAATTCAATGGAAATTGTTTTATTTTCTATTAAGAGACTGCTTATTTAATATGACTGAGTTGATGCCGAGCTAAAATCAACTTGATGTTGAGTTGAGGTCGACCGAGGCCGAGCTGAGGCTAACCTAAGGTTGAGCTTTATTGAGCGAAAGGTTTCTGAGTGAGGTTTTTGAACTTATTTTACTTTGAAAAATATATCTTTATATTCATTAAGCGTGATGCTCCTAAAGAAGCCCGAGTTGAGGTTGATCGAGGTTATTTCTCAGTTTTGTGTTATGTACAAGCATAAGAGTTTGCTTATTATTGTTTCTCCTTCGGAGCTAGCTAGTCGTTAGTTGGATCTTCATTTTGAGGTTATTATCTTCCTTCTTCTTCCTGATTTTCTTATTGCTTTATTTACTATTTTTCTTACAATTTTATCTTTTGTTTACAACTTATTTCCAATGGGTTAATGATGTGTCATCATTCCCTGGTTGATCCCTTCGGTCAGTCATTAAATCTTCAAGTTCTTATAGAGAATGCCTTCTTTTCTTCTAATGAATGAATTTACTTGAAGGTTGCTCTTGAATCTGCTAATCAGAGGGGGAAAATTTACAGGTGATGTTTAATAAAAGCATAGAGAAGGAAAACCATTTATCTATTCAATTGAAATATCAAACTAATGTCTTAGCAAACAAATATCTTGTTTTTTCAGAGTCAAATTCAGATTACTGGCTCTTTAATCGAAAATTTCTGATTTGGAGGTTGTGCAAGCGAATTTTTATGACCTACTTGCAGATGCAAGATCTAAAAGAGATGTTGCTTCTTTGATGTTGAAGGTACGGAAAGGATTAACTTCTTTGTCAGCCATCTATATTTTCATACATTCAATATAGTTGTGCTGCATATTGTCTCTTTAATACTATTATCAAAGAGTATTCGTATTTAGTCTTGATTTTATTTGTAAGTGTTGAGCATAAGCAAAATTCATGTTATTTTTCACTATTTTGATGCTGGAGAAGGGGGTGGTTAACTTAAGGATACATCAAGGGTCGGTTGTACTTAATTAACATATCTTATTTCTTCATAATCTTTAGATTTTTTGTTAATTTCATATATACTTTATAAAATTACCATTTCTGCAATATATTTTTGTGGAATTTGTTTTACGAGATATCTTTTTTATTTTTTTTATGGACAAGTCTTTGTGCCTATAAAACATATGGCATTATTTATTTATTTTCTACTGACTAATCAGGTGCAATAGACCGAGAATTAGTTTTTAGCACATAATGGTTCTATACTTGGATTTTTCTAGAATTTTCCAAGTATATTCAGGGTGCATGACTCCCACATAGGGTTTTTCCCTTCTTTTAAAAAATGTATAGTTTTTTTATGTATAACTCTCACTAAGGACCATGAATTTCTTCAACATATTATTTATAATCTTGTTACTGACCTATATAACCAACATCTTATGGCTATTCCCTCTGAAACAGAAATCTACAACTCAATGGGGTTGATGGATTCAACTTTAAATTTTACCAATTTTGGTGTCTTATTATATCTAAGGATTTAAGTATTGCACTTGTTGATTACTTCAATGGAAAAATGTTTCCCAAGGTATATATGCTCCTCCTATATGCCTTATTCCTAAAGTTGGATCCCACAAACATTGGAATGCGTTTAGACCCATAATTCTCTACATTGTCTTCAATAGAATTTTTTCTAAGATGCTAAATGACATACCATCATAAAAACGACCTAAGATACTTTATGAGGAATATGGTGGCTTTTTAAAAGGCATTAATATTTATGAGAGCATAATGTTAACACAAGAATTAATCCATGATCTCAATAGGAAAACAAAATGTGGTAATGTATTATTTAGAATTGATATGACTAAGGATTTTGACAAGATTTCCTTCAACTTTATTCTTCATGTTATGGATGCTTTTGGCTTTCACAAATTCTATTTAAATTTGATTAAAAATGATATTATTCACTCTCTGTTATCACAAATGGTGAACTTTAGGGTTATTCCAGACCACTAAATGGTATTAGGCAATGAGACATTATCTCACGTAGCTTATTTATAATAGTTAAATAATACTTTATTAGAGTTATTAAGAAACTATTTGATACCAACAAAGACATGAGATACAAAACTAGGAGCTCTATGAACATACCATGTCTTGCCTTTGTTGATAATTTTATCATATTTGTAAATAGCTCAACCTTCAACATCAAAAGAATCGTCTCTTTCCTGCAACACTACTAAGATATTTCAGGTCAAGTTATCAACAAATAAAAAATTACCTTCATCACATCATTAAGAATGCCTCGTCACTGAATAAAATCAAATAAAACCCAAACCAGCTTTAAACATAGTACTCTTCCTTTAAAATATCTAGTTTATTACGATCTAGAAAACTAACAAGGCTAGTCACCTTGATAAATTAGTCAATAAAATAAGGATTAAAATACATGATTGGGACTGCAAACGCCTGCATTTTAGAGGTAAACTAATCCTAATCCAACCAGTACTGATGATTATCCCATCTTACCATGTGAAACGTTTTTTTCTTCCTAAAACCGTTATTGATAGAATTGAAAAGCTGCTCAACAAGTTTTTATGGGGATCATCTGAAACCTCTCAAGCTATTAATTAGTCAATTAGTCCAACCTATGCAAGCTTTACGAGGAAGGTGTCATCAGTATTACAAGGACTAAGGAATTGCAAAATACTTTATATTTTAAACTTGGGTTCAAGTTCAGGGAATATAAATCTATATGGTGAAATTCATGCACACAATATACTGCCAATCTCTTTATCCTCTCGAGATACAAGCTTTTTCCAAAGTCTTTAAGATATAGAAAAGAATTTTAAATATTATGGATATTGCTGACTCTTATATATTATGAAAGCTTGGTAAAAGGGATATTGATTTATGGTTAGATAAATAGAATGACCCACGTCCAGTTATTATCTTGTCTGATGATTCAAATAACAATTGGTACATTGTTGATAAATTAGATACTATTGGAAGAATGATGCATGAAACCTAAACAAATCTTTAATCAATAGTCATCCCCTCGTATATTGAAACGATCCATAAACTAAATCTACACGAAAACCAAGAATAATTTATCAAATGGTTTGTCTCTCCTAATGGTTCTTTCAATACTAAATAAAAATGGAACCATATTAGAGTTACATAATCATCTTCCAACCTATTTAAAAAAATATAGAACAACGCCAATCCAAAGAAATTCTCATTCGTATTTCGAAGGACACTTAATGAATGGATCTTTGTTGATACCTTAATCCAAATAAACAATTTTAGTCTTGTCTTTAAGTGTCAATCATGAAATGACATTGAATCTATCAACCACTTGTTTCTTCATTTTTCTAACTCTTAGGAAGTTTTGAAGTTTCGAGTAGGTCTTTTTGTTATCATTATTGGAAGGTATATGACTATACATCATCTTATAAGATGTTGCATCTGGTCAACTAATAAATAAATTCATAAGATAACCATCATTCCTAGCATCACATGTTGGGTTATATGGAAATTCAGAGACAAATCCAACTACTAAAAGTATACTATCTCTACTAAAGCTATCCTAGATCATATCATTTTCGTTATCTCAAAAATGGACCATGCTCACCTACTAAAGATTTCCTACTTGCAAGATGACTTAAAGGTTGCTTTTGACCTTGGTTGTTTCCATCATTTAAACACCAATAAGGTTAAGATTCTAAAATGGAAACTACCTTCTTAAAAAAACTTAAACTAAATACATATTGCTCATGTCTTCATAATACTGAGTCTAGTGGTAGTGGTATTATTTGAAAATATAAAAGTGATATCATTGATGCCTATGGTAAACTATATGGCAAGTAGTCTCCTATAATAGCTGAAAGTAGAGCCCTTTTTCATGGGCTTCTATTATGAAAGGAGAAAGACATGTATCACTTAGATGTAGAAACTAACTCTACCATTATATTTGAAATTCTAACAAATGGTAAAGCCCCTTGGTATCCTTCTTCTATTACTAATTGTTGTAGAAAACTTATTTCTCCTAGTTCGAACCTAGTCCAAATATTTAAGGAGAAAAACCAAGTTGTTGATTGGCTAGCCAAATGGACCCTAAAATGTAAAATAAAGCAAGACTTTCTACAGCATCAGGACCTTGCTCAACTAAGTACCATCACACTGCTGGAAATTCTTGATGCTGGTTACTTAGAGCTTGAAGACTGCTAGATTTGCTCTTCATTTTAAGACTTTAATATCAAAGTTTATCTAAAGTGATTGGCCTCCGTACTAGTTTATCCTACTTGGTTTTTCTATGCAATATACATCTCCAAAGTCAGCGTACTCTAGATTGATCTCAAATCATCTTTTAACACAACAATCATTATTCTATACATCATTACTTATAATAAAAAACAACATCAATTTGTTTAGTTGTCAATAACATTTTTTCTAAGCAAGTATTTGTACCTGACTTTCTTTGTGTTATTAGCTCTTCGAGTTTGTGACTCGCTACACAATAATCAGACTGATGAGAACAGTGTTGACAAATCATAGATTATTATCATGCATAGACTCTATGCTCTAAACATGGATAATTTGCTGACCTAACAATTCTGATGTTGGGACTCACATAATTGAACAAATTTATCAACTAATTCATATTTGAACTCAAACTAAATGATTCAAGTTTAGCTCTGAAATGGATCTCAATAGATATCAGGAGGAAGCTTCAATAATAAAACATGATAGTTTTCAATACCTATTGAAGATTTTGTTTTCCAAAGAAATTTAATTTTTATTGATGTTAAAGAAATTTACATAATGTTCATGAATTACATGTTGAATTACATGTTGAATTATATTTTTAGCTACAAGTTATAGCTTTTACATTCATGAGGTTCCCTTCGTTGATTCCTTTGATGGCTTTTTATCCTAGTGTCTTTATGCTTCCACTTAGTGTCATAGTGCTTCCTTCATTCATTGATTTCCTGAAAAAGAGAGATAGGTTTGGTCAAGTTTTTCAAATTGCCAAGATGTTAGTCAGCTTCAAAGAAATCTAAAATGCCCCAGGTTTGATGATTCTAACAGTGTGATAGCAGATAGTTCATGTAATGTATAATTTGAATCAGCTATGAAATCAGTTTGATTCTTGAGAGCATGTTTGGAAATCCAGTCAGCAGCTGAATTTTGTTCTCTGTATATGTGTTTGAGTGTCATTTGTGGCTTAATCAGGTTTCTACAGTATTGAAGGATTTGCTCTAAATTCCAAGGGTACTTTCCTGTTGCTAGCATGTTAAATAAAATTAGGCAGTCTATCTCTATATCTACTATGTTTAGATTCTGATTATTCCAGTACATCAGGCCATTAAGCAGTGCTGAAAATTCAGCAGTTAAGGGGGAGCATTTTCCAATAACATCACCTTTAGCAAATAAAAGAGTTCCAAGATTATTCCTTAGAATGTAACCATAGCTTGATTCACCATTTTGCAAGGAAGATCCATCACAATTCATTTTGATTCGAAAATGTAAAGGCAGAGTCCAAGTGATGTATATGAAAGGCTTAGATGACTTAATATGGTTGAAGCATCTTAATTCCTTAGCTAAATGTATGTTTTTTTACCAGTGTTTTCTAGTTAGATGTGATGCTAAAATCTAAAGACATAAGCATGAAAGAAATATGATTAATAATCTTCTTAGATGATATGGTTATGTTTTTATGTTTATAACTATTTCTAGCATACCATATGGACCATATAATCAGAGAAGGCTGAATAGTACGTATATGAGTTCTTTTAGATGTAGATAGAAACCATAGATTAATAACGTGATTCACAGTCATGTGTCTACGTATACATATGTTGAATTTTGCAGAAAAGAAAGACCAAACAGACCAAGCAGCTTCACAGGATACAAAACCATGATTCAGTGTTTCTAAGTTCTAACAATTAGTACATTTAGATGCTAATTGGAAACCTTTCCTTTGCAATATTGTGTCTACACTTAATATATTGTTCAATACCCTCCATAGAGTGAAAAAACATTTCTTTGGAGAAGTATTGTTCCAGATTTTATCTTTTATTCTTGATGTTGTGTGTTTCTGTCTAATTTCATTAACATTATTTTTTAAGTTGAATGGACCATCAGAGGAAAGTTTCCAAATGATTGAGTCATCTATGCTTGTGTTAAACCTTATTTTGATGATTTCACTGACATATTTAGAAGGTAAGTTACTTTGCAGTTTGGTTATGTTCCAATTATTGTAATTACAGTACTCATTTATCTTTGCTTGTGTGTAATGATGAGAATTAACTAATGTTAAAGTAATTAAGGGTTTAGAGATATGCCATTGATCTAACCAGAAGTCTGAGTTACCATTGCCTAATTTCCATCTTATGTGTTTTTCTACTTCTTCTTTGATTTCATGCATTCTTTTCCATACTTTAGAGTCTGTCATTCTTAAGATGGTTTGTAATGGGTGTGTGTTTTTACAATATTTGGAATGCATCATGTTTGACCAAAGATTTTTATTGTTCCCCAAGTTGAACCATAACTTGATTGAAAAAGCAGTCTGTATATCCTTAATATTTCTAATGTTTAAACCATTTTCGTTATATGGTTTACACAGATTTTCCTAATTAGACCAAATTATATGTTTGTTTGTTTCATTAAATCCCCAAAGAAATTTATTTAGAAACTTATTAATTCTAGATATTGTTTTCATAGGTAGTTTGGTAAACTGTAGGTAATATATAGGGTAAGACATTAGAACAGAGTTTATTAAAGTTATTTTACCCCCAAATGATATGTTTTTAGAGTTCCAGTCTGAAATTTGGTTTCTTATCTTGTCTATTAGATTTTCAAAATGAGCAGAATGATTGTTTGAATGTATTGGGATCCCTAGATAAGTAAATGAAAGTTTTACTTGCTTAAAACCTAGGATTCTTTCTAAAGATGTTATTCTTGTTTTATTCATGTTTGAAGATACAATAAATGTTGTCTTTTGTCTGTTTATTTGATGACCAGAGAGAGATTGATATATGTCTAAGAATTTAGGCTTGTTAAGGATCCATTTAGGAATAAAATGATGTCATCTGCATATGCTAAACAGTTTATTTTCATAGAGCTATTCATGTTGTAAGACATAGATCTATGTTGATAATTAGGTTGTTTATTCCTCTTATTATAAACTCTTCAGCTATGATGAAAAGGCAGGGAGATAAAGGGTCTCCCTGCCTTAAACCATTAATAGATTTGAACAAACCAGTTGATTTACCATTAGTTATTACAGAATATGTAATGTTTTATATGCTTTTCTTAATCAGTTTGATTACTTGTTCATTAAATCCAAAATCTAACTTTACTTCATAAATGAATTTGAATTCTAAGTTATCAAATGCTTTTGACATATCTAGATTTATTATTAGGTTATCTCCTATGGTTTTTCTATTCAGGTCTTTAACTAACACTTGTGTTATTAGAATGTTTTCTTGAATGGTTCTATTTTCTATGTACGCACCTTGTTCCTTAGATATGATTAAAGGCAGTAACTTAGCTAATCTATTGTTTATGATTTTTTTATATGATTATATTGAGAACAGGACATAACTTATAGGTCTAAATTGCATCCATGTTTTTGGAGATTTAACCTTAGGTATTAGACATATTAATGTAGCAAATAGGCCTTTAGGTTAGTTTGTGTCTGAAAAGTAAGCTAAAACAGCTTTAAGAAGCTCATCTTTTATGATTATCCAGCAAGAAAAGTAGAATCTGGAGTTGAATCCATCAACTCCAGAAGCACTGTTAAAGTTTAAAATTTTTATAAAAATGTAAAGTTCCTCTAAAGTAGGCAATTTCAAGATACTGTCATTATTTTCATCAGATATGATTCTAGGAATGGTATTCTTTATTGTAAAAAGGTCTTTTTGTATATCAGGTTTGTTTAACAGATTAGAAAAGTATTCTACAGCATATAAACCAATAAGATCATCATCTTCAATCCATGTATTTTTATCATGAATTCCCTTGATTCTGTTTTTAGATCTTTTTTTCTTAACATAGTTATGAAAAGTTGCTGAATTATTATCACCATATTTTAACCATTTTGTGTAACTCTTTTGTTTTCAATATATTATCACAGTCATTTTCTTCTAACTTTGATTCAGCAGTTTTGATTTCTTCTTGCACTTTGTTTAAACAATAAAAAATGTTTCCATATGTTTCTCTGTTCCAACATTTTAAGTGTTTTTTTAAGCTTTTTTAATTTGGACCAAAAAATGAATATGTTAGATGAGTCATGAATCTGTTTTGACCAATTGTCTTTTACAGTTTTAAGAAAGTCTTCATGTTTTAACCACATATTTTGAAATCTAAATGAGGGTTTTTGGTATGTTGAGTTAATTGATACTGATATTAACAAGGGTGAATGGTCAGAACAAGTTCTGGCCAAGTGATTCACCCTTGTTATATTAAAGCTTTCTCTCCATTTATCATTATGCAGTGTTCAATCTAATCTTTTCCATATGTGCTTGTTTTTCCATATAAAGTTTGATCCAATATATACAGGGTCTTCAAGTTTAAAGTCTAAGATCATGTTATTAAATTCATCCATACTTTTTGAGCAAAGTGTGGAACAGGCCATTTGTTCACTTGTGTTGGAGATTGTGTTAAAATCTCCAACAACAAGCCAGGGTAGATTTGTTACAAATATGTTTCTTAATTGATCCCATAGAAGCATTCTATGGGATCTGTTACATTTTTCATACACTATGGTAATCAGAACTACTATCTTAGTAGAAGGATGACTTACCATAGTGTTTAAAAGTTGTTCTGAGTTGTCTAAAATACTAATTTCAAAATCATTTTTCCAAAACATCCATATTTTGTTATTTATTTTTGCATGATGAGATTCAAATCCTAGTTTTGAACAAGTTGTTTTAATTTTATCAGTTGATATCATAGGTTCTTGAAGAGCTATGATATCAACTGAAAACTTCTTAATCATATTTCTAGTTCTTCTTAAAGTTTTTTTATTACCTATTCCTCTAGTGTTCCAGTTAAGTAAAGATATAGTCATTTCAAGGATTGATTTGAGGATCCTATTGATCCTTTAAGGTTTCTTGTTTTTGCTATTATTTTACTTCTTACTAATATTCTTACATTAGTATTAAATGAGTCTTTTTAAGTTTTCTTTTGTTTTGGTGAGTTAGGTTCACTTAAACTTGATCTAGCTAAAGGTATAACATGTTCAGTTTTTTCAAGATCTTCTAATTCTTCATCAGTTAATACATTAAATGAATTGTTTAGGCTAATGGTCTGAATTGCATTAGATATGTCATTATTTGTGATTTCAAGTGGTTCTTTAAGTTGGTTAAAGATTATTACATTATTATTTTGATGTTTTGGTGAGCTGTATGTTTGTGGTGATTTATTTATATGGTCTATTTCTGTTACATTAAGTTGTTGAGTGTCTGATTCTATATCATGTGGATTGTTTAATTTATTGGATACAATAGCATTTTCAGTTGTTGAATCTAAAATTAAGTTCTTATCCATTTCAATTGTCTTATTTTGTTTATTAATTTCAGGATTAGTTTCATGATTAATTTCAGCAATAGTTTCATGATTAGTTTCAGTGTGAGTTTCAGTGTGAACTTTTGGAATCCAAACTTCTTTCAAAGTAAGATTGGATTGGGTATTTGTGTGATCTTTAGCATTTCGGTTTTTTATTTATATTTTGTTCAAATTCTTCTTTTTTGCAGTGATTTTCTTGGTGTCCAATGTGTTTACAGACTTTACAATAGGAAGGTTTTTTTAAGTAAGAAATGTTTTGCTAGAAACCATCATCTTCTCCAAAGCATATCCAAATGCTTTGGGGAAGAGGCTTAAAAATATCACTTAAAAACCAGGCTTTACAGTTATTATGACTTGTAATGTTATTTTTAGGAACCCATACTGCTAATTGCAATCTGATTGCCTTAGCAATATGGGTTATAGAGTCAGGGTTGTAAAAAAATTCAGGGAGTTTAGGTAATGAGATCCAAAGAGGAGTCACTGAAGACTCCTTTTTGGGGTTAAATTCTGGGGACCATTTAAGAATTCTAAATGTCAGGCTACCTATAGATCTAATAGTTTTACTCCAGAATGTTTTAACATCTTCTATTTGGTCAAATTCTATAAAATAATGCCTATAATCCCATTTGAAGATGTTGTATGCTCCTATAAATCTAATGCAGTAATGTATGCTTTGAACTCATTGAGAGTAGGACTCCCAAACGAGAACTTAGGAATTAAATTCGTTTTAGAGATATTAGTTAAAGAAAGCTTATTTGATTGTAGGAACTGCACTGATTTGTAGTCTTCGTGTTCGTCGTGAACTGCAAATGACTTTCTGCTTCCAGTATTCTCGAACGTCGGTTTCATAATCATTTGAGGTGAGCTGCTTTCCTTCAGAGGGGGAAATTCTTCGTTGTGTGGTTGAGCCCCAATCTCGTCCATCGTTGATCAAATTATGTAAACAACTGAAGCCATCTCTTCCCTAAGCAGCAAAAAGAAGTCAAACAACCAATTCATGTTTAATTTTTAGTTTCATTTATTTACTACCATTCTAAAATTCAGAACAATGGACTTCAATGTTGTGGTTCAGAACTTTTGGGTCCTTATTATAATATTTCCAAAAAAATAATAAATATAATTCTTGTTGAAAAAAATATAGTTTATAATATATTTTTAGTGTTATTTTAAATAAAACATTAAATAAACAAATAAATAATTACTTCTTACAAATTTAAAGTCAACTTTTATAATTTCTAATACTGTGTCCAATTTTTAAATTCATTTATTTTGTACGCAAATAATTCAAAATATGAAAAATTGAAAAACTCTATTTGTGTCTAAACACAATAGAATTGGCACAAAAATATCAATAAAAACTATTAAATTTTTCTTTTATTATAAATTATTATATTTGATTTTTGGTAAAACAAAAGTCTAAATTAATAGTAAAAACTTATTTACATTATCACTGGAATTTGGAAAGGTTATTGTTGTTGTATAGTGTATTATTTTTAGATTTGAAACTATATTTTAGTTTTAATCGTTTTTTTGTCTTCGAAGTTTTTTTCTAATTAATGTGATTTTTTAAAAATTTCATTGTAGTTATGACGACATAATTTTCCATGTTTTTGATGGTTTTAGGATTTTAATATAATAATCTCAATATAAACAATTTCAAATTTTGGTAGAGATTTAAGTGTAATTGTGATGACAACGTGTAGAATACGAAAAAACTAGAGTTCCATCTCTTCACTAATAAAAACAATAACACACGAATGAGACTTAAATCAGACACGCAACACAATATATCTAACATGGTTCAGATTATGGAAAAATCGTATGCTCATAGACAACTAAACACCAATCTTATAAAATGATTAAAACAAAATTAAGAACACAAATAACACAACAGCTCAAAATACTTTGTTAGAAAACTTATTAAAACAGAGTAAAAGTTTCAGATGAACCTTTTAGCTCACAGTGTTTCGAAAAGAATTCCTAAATGTTCTTCTTTTAAAAAACTCTGTAACTTCAACGCACACAGATGCACAACATTTCTTGTTCGATATATATAAAACCAAATATGATGGTATAAAGTACTTCAAGTTCACAATAGCATATGAGATATTGTTCCAAAAAACATATGCTAGTTAATTGCACACATAGGACTCAAACTTTGCAGCATGTACTATATTTGACAACTTTAAAGCACGCGCTTATTAAACTACTGTTAATATCCATACACAATTTCTTACATAAATATGAATCAACAAAACAAACAATTAATCATGCAATATCATCCATATATCCACCAATATATGTCTTGTTAAAAGGTAAGCCAGCGTTTGTAGTATTCTTAAGATACTGAAGTATCCATTTCACTGCATGCCAGTTTTCTTTCCTAGGAGATCTAATACACCGGCTAAGTACACTAACTACATGTAAAATTTCAAGACGTGTACATACAATAGCATATATTATACTACTAGTTGCACTTTAATATGAAACCTTCGACATTTGTTCCAACTCAGCATCGTTCTTGGCCGCTCCTGCTGCAGACAACTTAAAATGAGTAGCAAATGGGATGCTAACTGCCTTAGCATTAAACATGTTGAATCGTTGTAGAAATTTCTCAATATAGCTTCGTTGAGATAAATGTAATGATCCTAAACTTCTTTTCCTGATAATATCCACCAAGATTCGTCTTTGCTCTAACAGATCCTTCATCTCAAACACGACACTAAGCCACTTCTTTATCTGCACAATGTGTGATATTGTACAACCAACAATAAGCATATCATCCACATACCACAACAAGTAAACATAAGAATCATCTGGCATCTTCTGATGATACACACAACTCTCATATGTACTCCTCGTGAACCCGTTTGACACCAAGAATGTATTAAAACGTTTGTACTATTGCCTAGGTGATTGTTTTAAACCATACACTGATATTTTTAGCAGACAAACCTTGTCCTCCATATCATGTTCGATAAATCCTTCTGGTTGTCTCATCTAGATCCACTCATCCATTTCACCATGTAGAAATACAGTCTTCACATCCAACTGCTCAAGCTATAATCTTAGAAAACTACCATGGCTAATAAAACTCGAATCGAACTATGCTTCACCACTAGAGAAAACACTTCATTGAAGTCGATTCATTCCCTTTGAGTAAAACCTATAGAGACTGCCCTTTAGGCAAGTAAAAAAGCTTCCATTATTGATTCTTTTGAAAAGATTCAATATCTTCCCCATTGCAGCAATCCACGATCTGCCTCTAAAATCGCTATAGCTTCCTTGTAGCAACAAGGTTAATGCATCTCAACTACTTCTGCAACTGACAGAGCATATACAACTAGA
Source organism: Limnanthes douglasii subsp. nivea (assembly GCA_036936605.1). Taxonomy (NCBI): domain Eukaryota; kingdom Viridiplantae; phylum Streptophyta; class Magnoliopsida; order Brassicales; family Limnanthaceae; genus Limnanthes; species Limnanthes douglasii. Next base: position 267,647,215 of record JAUPFV010000005.1, on the reverse strand, counting down.
TACACATACGTTTTTGGAAGTCTAATATCTCTTCTTTCTCTGTTCAATGCTATGCTATAAGTTTGTTATTCGAACGCATCATTCTCACTATCATTCGGTGCTGACACTTCACCTTCTGATTCTAGATCCACCTCAGAACCACCCAAATTAGTAGACCTACTAGGAACTGATTTTACTTCAAGCTTAACCTATTTACTCATAACCGATCCTGATTCGACCATTTCACATGTTTCCTTCTAACTGTCTGTCAAATCAAACTTGTTAAAAGTCACGTCCCTACCGATAAGAAAATCTAGAGATTTTGGAGAGGTATACCATGACCTATACCCTTCACTCCAGTAGCATATCCTAAAAATATGCACCTTGTTTCCCTCAGGTCAAGCTTACCATCTCTCACATAAGCATACGCAAGAAAACTAAACAACCTCAACTTTTTGTAATCAGCTGACGATCTTGAAAAAATCACAAAAGGAGTGTTACAATCAATAGCCGTTGATAGAGATCAATTCAGCAAGTAACACGTTGTATTGATAGCTTCAGCCCATAAATCATTTTCCACACCGAAATGTGAGAGCATGCTTCGTGCCCTGTCATAAAACGTTTGATTTTTCTTTATGTTTGTTTCTCAATCGTCATCTTCCACTTGATAAAGGTTGAATATGCCTCATAATTATTTTTTTGGAAAGTAAACCTACACCATCCTTGAATACCAAACACACCGTGCTCACAAAATTCCAATGATTCGGCTTTATACCATTTCAACAAATCTCTATTTCCCAAAGTAACTAATTATTTGTCACTCATGTGACCAAGTTGCCAATGCCATAACTTATTTTGATCCTGCCTACTTTTCCTATTACTCCCTGATGCTACTGCAACATCGCACATAACAACACTCCCCTGGAGAATGCAAAGCCCCTTCTTCAAATTTACTTTCATACACATCTTTGAGACTTTTGTCAATTTGATTACATTGTCTTCTGCATGGTACTTGTAACCCCGAGAGTATTGTATCCCAAGAGATATCAGGTTTCTCTTTAACCCATGAACATTCCAGCACGTCAGGGTTCTAAAAACCCCATCAAATATTCTAAAAACCCTATCAAATATTATTGATACCACGAACATGAAATGAATGATTTTTCCCTAAATAGACAGTTTTTTGCATTGGCTTGTCAGTATCGAACCACTGCTTGAAGTGACACATGTGATATCTAGTGTGAGTATCAAGCACCCAAGAGTTTTTCCCATAGTCTGAACTCACGGACAATACATCTCATGTACCACTGTTTTCATTGCCACTAAAATCGTTTACACCTTCAACAATGTTTGTTGTATTTTCCTTTTGATTTCCCTTTTGATTTCCCTTCTTACCGTTCAGTTTCGCATAATCTCTCTTATAATGACCCTGCTTATCGCATTCATAACAACTTGAGTTCTTTAACTTTGATTTGGACCTCCGGTTCTTCCTTCTTAAAGAACTCACTTTGCTCTAAAAGGTTCTCTTAGTAATAAAACCTTACCCTACAGCCTGATTGTCTGGCTGCAACTATCTTAAATCCTTTGATTTTGATGCCCCTTTGAAATCTACTAGTGATAACTTATCTTTACCAGATATTATGTTATTTACAAATTTTTCATAGGGAGATGGTAACGATATCAAAACAAACAAAGCTTGATCCTCATCATCAATGTTGATATCAATGTTTTCCAAGTCTATTATAATTGATTTAAAATTATATAAGTGTCCAATTATAAACATGCCTTATTTCAATATGAAAGCGTACAAACGCTTCTTCAAGTAAAGATCTCCTAGATTCTTCCATGCACATGCAATTGTCTTCTCACCACTGATTTCGTGAAGAACATTGTCCTTTACACTCATTAAAATCCAACATAAAGCCTTTTTTGAAGATCTTGTTTTTCTCTTCTTTCATCTCTTCTGGTAACTTATTCTCCACAGCCTTCCACAATCTTGCAGTACTAATGAAGATTTTAGCTTAATCTTTCACAATGCAAAACTAGATACTCCATCAATTTTTTCAATCTTGTATTTTGTTGTTATAGACGTCATTATGAAACCCTAATTGCAAAACCTAATTTCACAACCTAGGATATGAAACCAATTTGTTAGGATTTACTATGCAATATATCACCATTTCTCAAGCACAGAAAAAAGGCATAAAAAAGAACATAAGATTTAACGTGGTTCGACAATTGTCTATGTCTATGGACGCCACTAGAGAAAAGTGCTTCACTATGATAGGAAAAGAATGATAGATTTTCATATTGTGTTTTTTGTCTAGTCCTAGTAGTCTAATTATAGGCAATAAATAGAACCTACTAGATAATGTGCATAATGGCTCATATAGGCAAAACTGTCTATGACACCGACATTACCAGCAGACGCGGTACACTGTCATAAAATTACATTATACCATCATGCACGATGCATTATGAAGATATTATTCGACTCACACTCAACATGAAAAGTACTTAACAAGAAACATGATAAAAAAAATTATATTGCCAAAAAAATATGTTGAATGTTAGTTTTTCACTATCAATAAATCTTTCCGTTGAGGCGAGTAACATTTCTCTATCAACAAAGAAACATCTCTTCTTTTGATTCACCAAATTCCCCTAAGGCATTCACTATATACTGCGAACACTAATCCAGTTTAAGCACTCCCTAAACGTTTGAACTGATACTGTCTTGGTCATTATATCTACTGGATTGTCGTGTGTAGATACTTTCTACATATCAATAATTCCCTTTGATATTATATAACGAATAAAATGATACATGAAATATTTGTGCTTCGTACGCTCGTCGTACAGTTGGTTCTTTGTAAGGTGTATAACACTTTGACTATCACAAAACACTTTTGTAGTAGTCATATCCAAGCCCAAATCTACTACCAAACCTTGCGACCATATTGCATCTTTAACTACTTTTGTTATCGTCATGTAATTTGCCTCTGTTGTCAACAAAGCTACAGTATCTTGCAACTGTGCTTTCTAATTGATCGCGCTCCGAATTAGAGTAAATACATATCTTGTCAAAGATCTCTTTTTTGCGAGCCATGTTTACTGGTCATCAGTCTTCATCTTTCCTATATGAGTCCTAAATGGACTCTCACTTTTTTTGGATATTTTCGGCTAGGAACCGCAATGAATTTTTTTGGTGCCAAAGTAGCTTCGGACAAGATCATCTTGTCCTTAGAGAAGAGCGACCTTGGGATTCTAAACTTAGGGTGTGGAATAAGGCGACCGCCCTAAAAATATTTTGGTCCATTTTGACAAACAAACCTTTCTCAATGTGGACCAAATGGATCATCCCTGAAAAGATAAATAATAAACAGTATATGGAACCTCCCGGTAGGCTCCTCACTGAATTGGGGTGAAGGAAAATACTATAGCTAAGATCTGTTACTACAAAACTTTACAAGGCCAAAGTCGGCGACAGAACCTCCACCTCTATATGGTATAACCTTTGCCGCTTCCCTACCTCATTTATTAACCGCTATGATCCTAACATTAAAAGGTATACTCGCATGCATCGCAAAAGCATGATTTCAGATATTATCAGTAATGGCTCGTCGACCCAGCCCTCCTAGATTCGTTCAGACTGAAGATCTTATCAACACCATCTGTTTGACATTAGTAATGCTATAAACTAGCTCACCCCCCCCCCCCCCCCCCCCTCTTTGATCAAGATGATATCATTCTCTGGATCCTAAACCAAAACTGAAACACATTCACGATATGTGTAATACACACAATTTTATTCGTCAATCAATTACAAAGGTCCATTGGGCAACCCTATTCTTGAATAATTTTAACATACTCATGCATTCTTTCATTATATGGTTAACAATTCATTGAAAACTATACACGCTGGACAAATTTATGGAGTGGGGCAACACCACCACCCCCAACTGTAGCCTTTGTAGTAACTCATAAGAAACTGTCAACCACATCCTGGTTGATTACGACTACTCAAGGTTGCTCTAAGAGACGATGTGGATAAAATTTAACATCTCTCTCCAAGCATGGACCAGCCAAGGTGTCTTAATATTGCAAGTATATGGACATCTTCACAAAACGGCACCGACCGACCACCTCTAGCGTGCCACTTTTTGTGCAGTTTTAGACCACATATGAAGAGAAAGAAATACTAGGATCTTCAAGGACACTTAATTAATGAGGTTGGTAGTTGTCCACCATATCTAATATGACATTCGCTATAGATTCTATAACACTAGAGTGCCTGGCCTAGATAGCCAGTCATCTTTATCTCTTAATTAAAATTGTTATTGATGTAACGTAGAGGAACTATTCTTTACGAGTATAACTGTTTTAATTTCAACTTCATTTCACCACCCGGAGAATGCCCAAAGTACTTGTAAACATTTATTACATTTACTATATTGCTTTTTATACCAAAATAATAACACAACAACTCAAAATACTATGCTACAAAACTTATCAAAACAGTATAAAAGCTTCAAAGGGATCTCTTAACTCACCACGTCTATGTGATAAGAATCCCGAAATACTCTTATCTCCCAAAATACTTGATAACTTTAATGCATACAGATGCACAACATTTTTTAATCGACGAATCAAACATTATGGTATAAAATACTTCAGGCTCACAATAACATACGATGCATGGTTGCGACAAACATATGACAATTAATTACACTCACGATTGAAAACTTTACCGCATGGACTATACTTGACCACTTTAAAGCACACGCGTCTCAAACGCGGTTTGATCAAAAGTAGTAATTGCCCCACCTATATAGATTCATTACAGAGTATCGATATCCAATTTCTTACCTACACAAATAAATACCATAGGGTAACCGAACCCTCGTTCCATATCGACTACAACACTCGTTCCATATCGACTACAACGCATAAGTTTTAGCATGTAATATATATAGACCTAAATTTCAGTAGTAATGTTTATGCATGTAAGATCCAGCAATTTGTTTTGCTCCAATGTTTCAATATTTCTCACTAAAATTTATGCATAACTCCTACGCTTTAGTTTCTACGCAGTTTTTGCACTGCTTTTGCACTTATGTTTTTTCCATAATTTATCCGCTTAAATTTCATCACAACTTTTGCGCTTAAATTTCCGCATGAAGATTCATGATCATGAGTTCCATCAAAATTCCTCCATTAGTAAATTTGAGTTTATGTTAACAATTCCAGACAGTACATCACAGCAATACCCTTATTTATTTTCTAAATCGCAAATTCAATTTCATCGCCAAAAATACATTAATCCAAGATCAGATTGAATGATATGTCAACGTTTTACTTTCTTAATTAGTATCTAAAGGAAAGAGACAGGAGAAAAAAGGCCACAATGCAGAAACTAATTAAACTAATAGAAAAGTTGAACTAGTATGTTTTTTAATTACATAACATATAACAATATTTATGGTAGGTCTTGCACACGTTCACTTGCGAATATTCCTCACACTTTTCTCCTCTCTAATCTATATATACTCTATATATTCTCCACGAACTGATGGTACTTGCTGTTCTTCATCTGTTGAGATATAGATAGCAGCTATGTCCAGCTTTTCTATAGAACACCAACGGGATGCCTCAGCTATGTCCAGCTTTTCTATAGGACACCAACGAGTTGCCTCCGATGTCGAAGATGGTAATATCTCCGACGTCGAAGATGGTAATATAATCGATGATCCATCGCCTCCATCCGCCATGCTTCGAAAAGAATCTTGCCTACCATTTTCCCAAAAGGTAATCAAATGAGTTGTTACCTTCTTTTTTTATCAAATATTTGATATTGTAGTTAGAAGGAGTGTGATGGTTTTAAGTACAGTTGTTTGCTGAGTTTGTGGGAACCTTCTATATGGTGTTTGTGGGGTGCGGTGCCATAATTGTGAATGAAAATTATGGGAAAGTGGTAACTCTTCCTGGAATTGCATTTGCCTGGGGATTTGGCGTTATGGCCATAGTCTACTCAGTCGGTCATATTTCGGGTGCTCATCTTAATCCTGCGGTCACCATTGCTTTTGCCTCTTGCAACAGATTTCCATTCATACAGGTATATATTGCAAATGCAAATCTTATCTAACTCCATAAGTTAGAAAAACATAGTCGATGGAATTTGCAACACGGTAATAAAGTTGCATTCAAATATTAGTTCAAGAAAAACAAATACTTATACCATTGTTGGCATCATACGGTAATAAAGTTGCATTCAAATATTAGTTCAAGAAAAACAAATACTTATACCATTGTCGGTATCATAGTTTTAAGCGATGTGAGACGTCCCGCCCGCAATAACGAAGGGTTAAAAAGTTACGGCTACGAAAATTGCGGTAAAAGTTATTTATATATGAATATTATTAATTAAATAATATATAATATAGTAAAAAAATAAGAAATTAGATCCAAAAATCAATAAAAATATTATAAAATTTCAACTTCAAATATTTTAGAACATTCAAATGTGATTAAACATAAAAAATACTAAAACTAAAAAAAACTTAAATGTCATAATCAATTAAATTATTTTTAATCTCATTGGTCATTTAACTCATATACATCCCACGCAGGAGACAGCGTGCGGTAGAAAAACAAAAATAAAATTTTCATATGGCAATTTAATATTTAGTATAAAATAAGAATAATTTTTATCAATATAAATAAATTGATTAAACATTTAATAAATCAATAATTTGATATTTAATATATATTTAAAATGAGTCGGTTGTTTCGAATTGATGATTTGAAAGTTAAATAATAAGCGTTACTAGAAATAGCGGGTGGAGTAACGCTCGCGATGTAACGTGATGCTACGCTTCCGTATCGCTGTCGTAATAGATATTTTTTTTGTTTTGACTGTTACGTAACGTAACTTGACGTAATGATTTTTGAGAGTTTCTATCGCGCGGTACGATGGCGCCGCGACGATGTTTTTTAGAACTATGGATTGGTATACGTACAAGTTTTTGGTTACAATTATTTGATTGGTATACATTAGGTGCCCGCATACATAGTGGCTCAAGTCCTTGGATCAACAGCAGCATCTGAAGCCCTTAGACTAATCTTTAGTCTAAACAACGATGTTTGCAGCCGGAAACACGACGTTTTCATCGGATCATACCCTTCTGGAACTAGCGGCCAGTCTTTCGCTGTCGAGTTCATATGTACACTCCATCTTATGTTTGTCATAACAGCTGTTGCTACTGATGATAGAGCTGTAAGTGTTTTTTTTAATCAATTGTTTAATTTTATATCATATGATACATAAATTCTAATGAACTTAGTACCTATATAAGAAATGGTCTTCATTATCATTTATAATATTAACTGAGTTGCTATAACAGCTGTTGCATGAATTTGAGAAGACTTATAACTATATACATAAATTTATTTTTTAAATATTTATAAGTTGAGCATTTTATTTTTATAAAGATAAATATACCATCACTAGCTACTCTCTCTTCATATTTGTCTACATCTCTTATTACAGTTCATTCACATATTTTTAACAATATTATTAAGCAACTACAAATCTTGTCAACTTTCTAAATCTTGAATTTTTCTAAGTTACATAAAAAAAATGTATAAGTTTGTTGTAGGCAACTAATTTGTAGAATTTTCATTTACATTTAGCTGTCCTTATAAGGCTTTGATTATCTATTTTCATTTACATTTAGCTGTACTTATAATGTTTTGAACAGTAATTAGTATTTTAATTATCCATTTTCTTTTTATTTTCTTGACTATCCATTTTCATGACATATAATCGAACAACTAAATTTTTTAATATTTTGACTATCCATCTTGGATAAAATTAATCCCTTGCGCATGTTTATTTAGGAGACTAACTTTATGAAAAATACATCGTCCGACGGTTATTTTATCGAAAATTTATAGTTGAATCACTATCTGTCACGAAAATAAACAATATATTTTATGGTGGTTGTGACTTTAATATATTTTAGAGATTACGATGGGTATATTCTAACATTCAAAGTAGAAAGTAGATTTTGCAGGGTTAATAATTGGTGCAACAGTAACTATCAATATTCTTTTTGCGGGGTAATTACTATTTTCTTTGTATACTTTCAATATCTTCTAATCTTATTTTTACTATACATGTAACAAAAAAGTTGTACTTGACAGACCAGTTTCAGGAACATCATTAAATCCAGCAAGAAGTTTAGGACCTGCTATCGTTTGGGGTTGTTATAAGCGTATTTGGATATACATTGCTGCACCTATCCTAGGTGCATCTTCAGGTGCTTGGCTCTACAACATCTTGAGGTATACCGATAAGCCGTTTCAGCATATTAAGCCTCTTCAATCTATCAGAAACGCTTCGACTAGGAACAACATTATCGAAGATGGTACAAGAAACAGAGAAGGTTTGAGGGGTCGAGTGTGTGTGATCCGTTGTGTCGACCCACATATGTTTGAGCAGTTTCAAGAGTTCGTTGCTTCGCAACCGAATGCCGTACCAGCTTCCTCTCATAATAATACTAACATCATTTGCAAGATTGAATAAAACCAAAGATATCGGACAACACAATGTTATGGTCATCGAAATACGTCATTTGGACAAAAACTGGTAACGTATAGTTGTTTTTATCACTGTGGCTTTTTGTCTACAGAATTTTGTATTCTTTTATGATTTCTCTAATACGCTTTTGTGAAGTAGAAATACTCACTGACAATAATTTGAGTAAAAGTTATGTAATAGTTATTGAAGCAGTAATGAATTACAGTTTGATTTTTTATTTTGTCTAGTTTGCCCACTATTAAGTAATTTAAACTCCCAATTCATATGGATGGTGGTCTGAGTACTTTTTTAGAGAAGGAAATTAAAGACCGATACGGCAGAAATTAGGAGAAAAACAAAAGATAAAAAAAGTCTAGATTTTAAGAATGTATGGATTTTTGAGATTAAGAGTTTAAATTTTATTCCTTTTTAAAAAAGAAATACCAAAAAAATATTATAAAATTTGAACATAATAAGATTTGATTTTCTATTAAAATATACTCATAAAGTAAAATAAATAAATAAATAACATTAAAATAGTTGAAATTAAATAGTGGGCTACATCATCATTTTCTGGTCGAGAAGAATTTGTCCTCGAATTCCCAATGGCATTGTCACCAGTCGGCTCTTCAATTCTCAACATTTTCTTCTTCATTTTCTTATTGCAAAAGTAGCAGTTTTGATACAAATATAATTTCAATGGTTGTTTTGAAACAAGTGACCAGTTCTGGTGACTAACCATGGTTCTTAGCCGATATCTTCTTCATGCAGTTTTTATAGTTTACTTCGGTTGGTATTTGAGTGGTACTTAGTTTGAAATGGACAAAAATAAGAGTTCCAACCTCTCGGGGTTCTGATATTCCAAACTTATTGAGAATATCCTTCTAGCCTCTCCCATACCATTGTCTCAAACTTTTCTTTCAGTTGAGTCTTTATCGTTCGGTTGTCATATTTTTCTTTTTAGTTATTAGGATAACATCCACATACAATAGCAACATGGTTTATCTCTTTATTAGTATAACCTATTACATTAGACACAATTGTCGTAACAGCTACTCACATATTTGATGGACCTCATAAAAGAATCAAATATTATATTTTATTCTACTACATGAGCAACTATTTCAATCCATATAGGGGTCTCTTCACCAAACACACATCCCTTTTCTTCTATTTAAAATCTTTCGGTTGACACGTGTATATGGTGTCTTCCATTCTTCATGCAGCAAGGTGTTGATAATATCCATTTGATCTAAGTCAAGATCAAATCTAACAATAACTCATAGTAAAATCATTATTAATTTGTTTAATAATCAGTGAGAAAAATTTATTATAAACATCTTCAAATTAGTTACAATCAATTTAACTCATTTTAGTAAACTTAATAGGTTGTATGTCCTGAATTTCAGAAAGAAGCATAACATATAGTGGTTACGCTGCAAATAATTCATCTATTTGGCCCAAAATTTACAACCATATACTCATATTGAGATGATGATTAAGATTTTGTTTTCTATCGACTTATATAAACTATATGTGATGATGATACACCCATTGTAAGAACCTCATGCACGGTTACACGAATATTACAATATGAGTGTTAGTATGATTACTATCTAATGTACTACTTGGCACAACAACACTCGATCTATGATGATAAATATTTACCATATAAAAATAAGACTAGCATATCATAATTTACATTCAACATGTGACCAAAAACTTGTTTGTGAAATTTCTAAACTATGATTTCCTTAAGTCATATCATGATTTTACTACAGATAGATGTATAATATGCTTGTTGATAACATTATTTTGAATTTGTCAAAATCAAAATTTTAATTTTGATTCTCGAATTATTGTTCTAACGAAATTGATAAGAAACCATAAAGTTAAAAGAAAATGTATATTTTTATATTAAATTCGTTGTTTTCATTATTCGAAACAAAAAAAATATGATAATTTTGTATAACATGATTTAAAAAAAAATTATATGATGATTTTCTGTATAAGAATATAATAAAATTGCATCAATAAATATTTTTTGTAGTGTTTTTTAGATTAATTAATTTTCTTACGTTGTACATATAAAAGATATATTGAATTATAAAAATAATTTATTTTTAGCGTAGGCTATTTAAATTGATTATAGTTTACCATCATAACTCAAATATTATAAAACAATATACATATTTTTAAACCAAATATAGGACTAACAAAATTCCTAAAACAATGATAATAATTATATTGAAGAAATGTTATTATTATCAATATTAATTATATTGTATGAAGCACGGTAGTGCACTAACAGGTTTGCACTTGACCCAATCCAAATGATGGTCCATTAAATTAAAAGATATTCTTTAGTCGTTTATTTTTTATCTTATTAGTGTATTTTGTCCTCCTAAGGGTTTTCTAGTCTATTTATATATCTTTTGAGTTCGATTAGGATTATTCCTCTAAACACTCTTGAGTTATTTTATTAGGGTCGTATCATTGTAGTCCTCTAAACAATATATCTGAAGATAGTGAAAAACTACAGCCACTTCTTAGACATAACCTATTTTGGGGCGAATCAACTAACATTATGTGTACTAATGTTTTTTATTTTTGTTCTTATTTTGTTATAACATTGATTCTTTACAACTAATAACAGCGCGAGGTTTGTGAAGAATCTGAGAAGAATGGATTCGTGAAGAATTTGAGAAGAAGCAATGGCAAGAGTATAAAAATACACTAAAATATAGAATGACGCGTCGACATCATATGTGTTAAAGGTTCGATCTAGATGTGTTACATCCAGATTTAGAAAACGTAATATAAAATGATGGATCAAATTTTTGGGTACTGAGAATGCAGATTGTTGGATAATCTTTATGGGAGAATTGTGCAACAACCTTTCTTTCAACGAACCCAGATATAATGTCTGAACCATACTGAAAACGCGTTCCAAAGGCTATCTGGATATCCATAGCCAGGTTAATTTCATATAGTATTGTGAACTAAAAGATTATAGATGGTCTGGTGGGAGCTTTGACAAGTATGTACGAAAAGTCATCAATGAATAACAAGGTGCATCTGATGAATAAGTTATTACCAAATTGAACACAACATAAGATGTTTTATTTACGAAGAACTTGAATGAATTCAATGAAGTTGAGAATACTTTATTATTTGTAGAGATCATATTTTATAATAAAATATGTGTCATAATTATTTTAGCTTTCTAACTTAATTAATAAGAAGGTGTGACAATTTTCGTAAGTAATTTTATTGGCCATGAAAAGGTAAAGTATAAAGACATACACGATTATGAATAAAAACGTTTAAAGGAATGATGCTAATGAGTTCAAATAATAGTGTTGCTCTTAATATCACATTAATATATGCATATCAATTTAGAAAGACGACAAAATATTAGACCATATAAAGGTCCATACGGTCTACCAATATACTAAAATTACGGACAAATGGGACACATATAGAGATGGCACAAAGTACATAAGAAAAAATAAATGAAAGTGCAAATGTTTTTATGAAATCCGTGCATCATGCCTTACTAATTATGTTTTAGAGTCACATGGGATCTTGGAGTGTGGAATCATGAGCTCTTTGATATGTCATTTAAAACCAAGAAAAGTTTGTTAACTAAATTATAGGTAAATTTAGAATATTTATTTAGCTGATAATAGACCATTCTGGATAGTAGATAATAAGAAATGGTATCATGAGCTCCTTGAATTGATCGGTTGGAGAATCTATAAAGTTATCTATATTCCACAAGTAAAGAGAAAAATGGTATTAATTAGACGGATTTATAACAAAAGATATAGTGTTTATTTTGGTGGTGTTAAATGAAAGGTGATGAATGATATATGGTAGGTATCGTGGTTTCAAGATGGGTACTCTATATATATTGAATTACGAATTACTTGTCTATTTTTAGCATATAAACAAATAATGTAGTTTATTACTCAAGTGATAGTTTATAACACTAAAGGCTTAGATATATGGGTGAGAACGGTATGAATGTAGTTTAATCGAATGGTAAACTACCATAATACATATCATTGTTGTTTGTATATATGAGAGTTATATATTTTGAAAGCGGAAAATAGTCAGCTTCTTTAAAATGGTAGGGCTTTATAATAAAAAGAATTAAAGTTTGTGCATACTATTTATGGAGACCATCTCAAATTCCATCATTTTGTGGCTTGTTATACTACATCATATTCATTGATAATTATACCAAAAAGGTATGAGTTTAATTTATTAAATAAGAAGTTATGTATTTGATTTATTGAAGAAATAAAAATTATTGGTAAACGATATGACAGGTTTAAACTGAAGTGTTCAAGATCAGATTACATAGGTGAGTATATCAATAATGCGTACAAAGGGTATTATGCTACAAATGGGAACAAACTATAGTCAATTGTTCAAAAAACATCACAAAAAAATAATGTAATTGAGCGTATGAGCTGGACCTTAAATTAATGTGCTTGAATCATGAGGTTGTATGATGGTTTGTTAAATAATTTCTACGTTGATGCAATAGAAACTATAGTTTTTTTTATCAATCAATTATGTTGAATTACAAATATCTGGAGGGAGTATGGAATGGTTAAAAGGTAAATCTTTTTTTCTTAAAAGTATATGGTTATTTGCTTAGAAATCAGACTTGGCTGCTAGTTGAACTACCATAAAGAAAGAAGGTTTTGCATAAAAAGTGGATATATGGAGTAAAAAATAGCATAACTAGTGTACACATTACAAGTCTTGGCTTATTGTGAAGGATTTTCAATAAATGAAAGTGTACACTACACTCGTAGTTTCCTTAAATTTGTGAAGCTATATACAATAAAATTGGTTTTGGAAATTATGGATGCACATAACTTCTATTTTGAGTGTTAGATCTGAAGATTGTATTCTTCACGATGATTTGAATGAAGATATTTATATGGTGATGGCACAAGGTTTCATAACAAAGGGCAAAAGATAATTTGGTTCACAAATTAAAGAAAATCTTGTATTATTTGAAACAAACTTCAACAAAATAATATTTTTTAATTTTATGGGTACTATGATTTAATAAATGAGAATTAGATCAGTTTTTATACATAAAAAGGTTTGAAAATACCGTTATTAATTTGCTAATTTATGTGGATAACATGCTTTTTTCAGCACCTATTAGTGAGAAAATAAATTATCAAAAAAATTAAAGAAATTTGCAATGAAGGATTTTAAAATTGCAAAGTAAATTTTTGGTATGAGGATCACGAGATATATCAATCATGGTACCTTGAAATAATAACAATCATAATATGTAAACAAGATTTTGAATTATGTTTTAACATTCCGAATGCCAAACTAGTGGGTACTTTTTTGGGTAGCCAGATTAAGATAAACAAAACTAGTCACCTTAGAAAGCAGACGATGAGGATTATATAAAGAATAATCCTTATGCGTAGGCTACTAGAACCCTAATTTATGTCATGATTTGTACCAGACAATATATTTCACATGTAAGGAAAACTATAGGCATGGGCATGAGTAGTCGAGGAAAGCAACATTGAAAATTAATCAAGTTTCTACTTTGGTACTTTAAAGGAACTATATTTACATCATTTGTATTTACATATTCTAGTATGAAGTTGCAAGGTGATGTTGATTTTGACTTTGTTGGAGATATTGATAATAAAAAAATTATTACTTGGTGTGTGTATACTTTGGTTGGTACTCTTGTGGGATGAGATTCTAATTTGTAGAAGATAGTAACCTTGTCTGCTACTAATATGTTTACCAAATATCATGGGTGAATTGGATATGGAGAAATAAAATAAGGGCATACATAACGATATTTAGATAACTTATTCTTCGCGAGAAATCTGACATACAAGTTTAAAATCAAGTATATTGATGTTAAATATCATTTCACTCGATATTTCATAAAATGTGGTCCGTTAATACTTGAAAATATTGATGGAGCAAAGAGTTTATCAGACATGTGACAAAATATGTTACCTTTGGATGTTGATTCGTTGTGAAGTTAGAGCATCTTGTTATATTTATGTGGATCCTAGTAATGCAAGATCTTGTTCATATTTGACCCGGTCCAACTAGAGGCCTGTTGGAAAATTATGATGAACTTTAGAGATTTAGGTTTTTGGTGTATTAGAGTTTTTTCTAATATATTGTTATATATTTTAAGTTTTCATGTTAAGGATACTCCATTCGAGGCATCCGGACAGACAGAGGACACTGCAGCAGATCGGACAACCAGAGTAAAAGTTGGGCCGAACTTTCAAAAGGTTAGTGTGAAATACGTGATAGCTCTTCAAAATATGCTTATGTATACACCCATACTGCTGAGTTGGGTAGGATCCGGAAAAAGTGGGGCTTCCATGAATCAGTTAAAGTGAGAATCTCAGTCACTCCAGAGACTCATATAGACTGCAAGACCAACGAGCTAGTAGTATATACTGAAGTGCTGAATTGGGGACTCCGGTTCCCTTTGGATCCAGGGATTGTCAAGTACTTCCACCTAATAAAATTATGTTTGAGCTAGCTGAGCCCAAATGCATGGTATACTTTGTTGGCTGTTATAATGGCATCAAGGTTGTCAAAAATCCCACTACCCATGGAGCAATTTGCTTTTGTGGCAAGTTTGTGCAAGAACCACACTATCCCCTTCTACCACTATAATATGAGGAACGATTATAAGTTGGTAAATAATTTGTTGGAGTCCGAAAATCCATGGAGGACCCAATTTCTATTTATCAGTGGAGCATGGGAGAATGGGAAGAAGATAAGAGTTGCCACAAATCCAAGTCAACTGACCAGTCGCTGGAAGAGTACAAGTAATCTTTATTTATGTTTTTATTAAC
This sequence comes from Limnanthes douglasii subsp. nivea, assembly GCA_036936605.1. Lineage (NCBI taxonomy): Eukaryota > Viridiplantae > Streptophyta > Magnoliopsida > Brassicales > Limnanthaceae > Limnanthes > Limnanthes douglasii. Next base: position 267,631,768 of record JAUPFV010000005.1, on the reverse strand, counting down.
TTTTATATACTCTGTTGTTATTCCAAACTAACAGTAGTGTTTCTTTGTAGGATTTTGGAAGAAATTTTTGGAGGATTTAGAGGCAGTCCAAAACACCTGTGCCAATCTAAACGAATGGGCATCGGAGAAATGGGGGGATGGTTTCCACAACTGCTTTACTTTTGGAAACTTTGTAAGGTGTCACCTATGGAACACTATAGGGAATAGAGACCTTACTTGGGGACAGTTGACCACTCCTCCCTCTGCTGATGTCATTTTAAAGAGAACTGAGGCTAAGGATGGAAAACTTTACTTGACTGCTCGGGTGAAAGCCCATAGCCACTTAGACAAGATTAAGAACAAGAAGAAAAAGAAAAAAAAAGTTTACCCACCTCAGCAAATCACAGAAACGGTTGGTTTGGAAAACAAAGGGAGAATCAATGCCGCTCTGCTGGAGGCGGTTGAGGTTACAGTCAAAGAAGCCAGTGGATTGAATGATACGCCTCAGATCATAAAGAAAGACCATAAAAGACGCAAGGAGAGAAGCGATGAAAAGGATGCAAAGGAAAAAACACTGACTTTGGGGTAGAGATAATTATGCGTCCTTTTGAACTCCCTCTTCCGCAAGAAAAAATCTCACCTAACCTTCCATCTCAAACGCTCCTTCCTGCCGAACAGGAAACTGCTGAAGGAGATGTCAATCTGTGTGCATTTCAGAATATGTATTTTAGTGATCTGGATAAGGATAATTTTGCAGAGCCTTATTCTCATGGTAGTACAGCCAATGTTGTAACCCACAATGGTGAGACGTACGTGATATCAAGTGAGCAAGACACCCTGAGTCATGCTCTCTTAGGTTATATCCGTCTGGTAGTCGACCTGGAAAGGAAAGTGAGAGAACAAAAAACTACCATAAGCTCTCTGACCATTGTGAAAAAAAGGCTTGATGAACACTCTCTATGTCGCTCAGCAAAGCATAGAATCCTTGAAGAAGGAAAAAGAGGATTTACTAACCTTTGATAGGTGGCCCCAACATTTCTGAACCCGAACGGAATCACTTTATAATAATGAAGACCTCTGTCTGTAATAAAAGTGGTGTGATCTTGATCCTTCAGTTCTACTAATATTTGGTTGTACCCTGAAAATACATCCATGAAAGACAACGTTTTGTTCCCAGAAGTAGAGTCCACTAGCTGATCTATCCGAGGAACGGGATAAGGATCCTTGGGACATGCCCTATTAAGATCAGTGAAGTCGATACACATGCACCATTTTCCATTCTTTTTTTTGACCAAAACAGATTTGGCAGTCCATAAAGGGTACTGAGACTCTTTTATACAACCCATCTTGGTCAGAATATAAACTTCTTGAACAATCACAATTGTTTTTTCTTTAGAGAAAGACTTTCTTCTTTGTACAACCGGTCGAACATCAGATCGTATGGACAACTTATGACAAATTATATCAGTTGGCATTCCGGTAACATCATCATTGCACCATGCAAATACATATAGATTATTCATTAAAAAAGACAACAACCTATGTTTCAAACTTGGTGTCAACTTGGTACCAATTTTAATATTTTTTCCCTCAGCTAAGGAATGAATTTTAACCTCCTCTACAGCTATTAGGACATTAGGAGCCTCCATGGGATCGTCAATTTCATTCTCATCAGTGGAAGGCTCCAATAGCTGCTAATATTTGTTAATTTTGACTACCTCTACAGACTTAGAGGCAATAGTCGTTTCATAACATTTCCTGGCTACCTTCTGATTGCTCCGGATAACACCTAATTATCCCTAGACAACGTATTTTAAACATTGATGGACTGTAGAGGCCACAACATGCATTCTGGAGAGCCAAAACCTCCCAAATATATCATTATAAGATGTTGGGAAATCCACCACAACAAACAATACCCTCACCATTTTCTTAAAAGGTCTTTTGTCCAAAAATACTTCCACTTCTAATTCTCCAATCACATCTGTAGAACTTCTTGTGAAGCCCACAATGGTTCTGTTTGAACGTTGTATAACCGAAGGGTTTCTCATCTATTTGTAGGAGCTTCAAAACAAGATGTTTGCTAAAATGCATGTGTAAATTTGGATTCGTCGTATATCATTTCCCCCTATCAATGCCTCTATCACTGCGGTGTCTTCATGAGGTCCTACAATGTATTTTAGCTCATCCTCATCGAAAACTATGAAAGGAGATGGAGTTTGGTACAGGTGTGTGGACATCTTTCCATCGAACTAGGTGGTCAAACTGTTGACATGACTCTTCCTTGAAGGACTAGAAGGTACAGTCACAGTGTCCCCCCCAGAAATGGTCAAAGATTCAAAATACTTAATCAGACCAGAGATTGTAGTAGTCTTGTCTGTTATCACCCCCACCAGATTTCGATTTGGATCCAGATCAAGGTACTTAGAGCCTACATCAAATATTTCAATAATTACCATAGTATATTCCTGTCTGGACATTCTAGGATTGCTTGTAGGAGTAGTTCGAGGAGCATTTGCATTGGATTGTGCATTATCTAGTCTGTTCCCCCCTTGTTTTTTAACATAGGCCCCCAACTTACCCCTTTTAATGAGGTTCCAGACCTCTTGCTTCAAAGCTATACAATCACGGGCATCATGCCCAATGTCCTTATGGTACTTACAGAAACGGGTACTCCGGTTTTCCCTAGGAGATTGCAATGCTAGTGATTTTCTAAAATGTATTTCATTTTTAGTTTTGACATACATTGTAGCCACGTTTTCCCCCTATTCAGCAGACCACTCAGGTTAAAACCAAGGTCCCCTTTTTATTTCTAACATGTTGGTTTTGCATCTGGTTGGACTGGTTCTGCCTTGATCGGTTAAATCCCTATCTAGTCTCCTTGGATATGTAACCGGACTGATTAGCAGCTTGAGGTGTTGATGCTGTAGTGGCAGACCTAATCTGGCAAGGCACTCTGGATTTATTTGTTTCCTCAACATTAATATGTTTTCTAACCTGATTCAACAAACCTCCCAAGGTCATAGTCATCTTCCGAGTCACTGAATCAACTAAGTTTCTCAGATTCAAACCTTGTCTGAGGGAAGCAATTACAACTTGTTCAAAGCAGTCTGCTAACCCATTCTGTGTATTCAAAAACCGTCTGATGTATTCTTTTAGATACTCATTGCTTCCTACGAACTGCCTCCGGAAAGCAACTCAAAATATGTCAAAATTCTTTATAGATCTCTCGGGAAGACTATTATACTACTTGAAGGCACTTCCCGTGAAGGTTTGGGAGAATTCCCTACACAACAGTCTGTCATCATCGTCAAAGTTCATCATAAAGTTCTTAAACTGTTCAAGATGGTTTTCCGGATCTTTGCGCCCACGTATTTTTCCATTTTAGAGCTCTCAGACCTTTTAGGAAGATGTCTGGAGAGTATTTTACAGATAAAGGTGATTCCCTTCATTTTTTGCCATGGCTAAACACAGTATCTTCATTTGGAGTAGCAAAAATACATGGTTCGGACTGGAAAGCAAAAGGATCAATTATCAAGCGGTCAATATGCTGATTGGTTGAACCCTTTATGTTCCCATGATGTTTTTTGAGCCTGTCATGCCTATCAATTTTTCTTGAATGCTTTTTAGTAATCCTTATTTTCTTTTTTAATCGTCTTTCATTACTGTTGGAGGAGTCTGACTCCTCAAGTTCTGCATCATTAGATGAGCTGCTAGAAGACTCCGAGGTGGAGCTCTCCACATGTTTAGATCGATGTGTTTTCTTGGAGCTAAGATGAGTCTTTAGGGACTGTTTGTTTTCTCCAAAATTGTTAGTATAGTGAAGCACTGACGCACCAGATTTTTTTTAACTCTTTTCTGTGCTTATTTTAGCCCTTTCAATACCTCTATTTCAGCCCTCAACTGATCGCGCTCGTCAACAATGTACTCATTGTTTTCTTTTGCTATTTCCACCTCATGAGATGGAACATTATGTGCATTCAGATCCATTCGAACTACTTGTTTGCTGGTTTTGAATGTAAAATTCAGGCACCGTCGTCCTTCCACTGTGGTCGCCAAATTTGGTGTGGATTATTTCTAGTCAAGGGTAATATTGTAAAGTGTTTTGAGAATTTAATCTTTAAGGTAAGATGTAGAGAGATAATTAAGGTGTGTGCAAACAGTAAATTCTTATTACTCTCATTAATGAAAATGGTTGGGGTGTTTATACTTAATTAATGACCCATGGGCCTTTCGGGTCGGTTTGTGGGTTTGGGTTAAGTTTAAGAACCCACTAGCCCAAGAGATGAAAAAACCAGGATCTAGCTGAGTCATGTTCCACTAATTTATTCTATTCGGTTGGACATGATAATGGTTTTTTCCAAACTGCCCTTCGGATTGATATAAGGGGTAATGTCAAAATTATCCGACCGTATTAGTTACTACATTCTCTTAATTTACATCTTTTGTAATAAACTCACACTACATCAACGGTGATCTTGATGAATCTGGATTTTTGACACATAAAACGTCTCACCCAAATATTTCACAACGAAATGCTTCAAATAAATTGGCACGGTAGCATCTAACAGGCTTTTATGGTTTACGGTGAAGAATATGTTCTTAACATACCACGCTAAATATAAATTCACCCCTACTCAACTTGTGAAGAGTATAGACTCTACTATGCTTATCTCAAAACTAAAAGAGTTTAAAATTTTAAAAAATTAAAACATCATTGATAAATCAATATGTATATTTTATTTTTTGAATGATTTTTTTTATTTGACGAACCACTAATCTTCGCTTAGATTAATTATTATTTTTTGGCCGATTTTAATCTAATAATCCAGAATGAACAAAATTGTTGGATGGTACATGTCAAATTTTCTTAGAATCACGTAACATAAAACATGATCTTTAATGAATTTTAAAGATAAACTCTATACTATGTACTATATCGGTGTCTGTCTAAAAAGAATTTGATTTGACTTAGACGCAGGTTCACTTAAAAATATATTTTTGTCGTGAATGAATCCCATTCACTTTCATCTAAAATTTTATTTATATTTTTTCATATTATTTTTGCAACCAATTAGTCTTTATTATTATATCAAAACTTTAGAAAAGGTTGTGCAAATTTATACTAAACTTAAGCATCAACTGTTTTATGTTGATCACGGTCAGATACGGTAAGGAAAAAATTAAGTTCGGCCTGTCTAAAATCGTTTTGTTTACGTTTGTTACGGCAAAAGAATGTTTGAACAGACTACTCAGAAGGCCTCGTAGGAAGGCATAATTATTGCATTTTTGGACCCGGTCCTTTTGAACTATAAATCTAACTACATAATCGTGAAGGCTTTCTTTTGTACACTAGAACTGTATGAGAGTACATTTTGTCCCATATTTCGGTATTACTAGGAGATGATTTGCTCTACTAAAAGTCTTTTTTGGATGACAGAATCACCAATGGAATTATGTTTGTTGAACCATAGCATAGGGATGTCGCTCAGCAAAAGATGACCACTTGGCTGTGAACATAATCACATACTTCATGTAGCTCAACCATGGTGCGGCAACGATATGTACAATACAATCTCCAGTCAATATGTAATACTAATCCAATTTTTGCTGTTGAAAGGTTTGCTCAACAAGGAGGATTTTGCTCCACGACAAGGTCTAAGAAATTATGCGTTATTCTCATCAAACATTTGTTAGAGTGTATGTATTTGAGCTGAATCTTTCCCACTTCTTGATAGTTTTGATAAGTGTTGCCTCACATGTGTCATCACTGTTTACTCAAAGACAGATTATGAATCTTGAGAGTTTCTTTTTTGCACCAACTGTTTCCACCAAACCTACATTTTAATGATGTATTGCTTAGCACGGTGTTATTTGATGAGACCTTGGTAATTGGTTGAGAATGTTGGGAAGCAACCCTTCCTTTAGAATTACCAGGGGTGAGAGAGGCTCTTGAGGCAGATTGCCACCAGAAGGTTGTGGTGGAGGTGACACTATGAGATGGTTGTTGATTTATTGTACTCGGCGCACAAGCTCCTCCATTTGCGAAGTGACTGCTGCAGAACACATGTGAGATTACTTGTTGGTATTATGTCGAAGTGGTTAAAAAAAACGTATCCCGTTACACCATGTGTTCACCTGACACCATCAAGAGATTTACCAAGATCTTAGATACGTAATTATCTTTCCCAAATTAGAGTACATAGTAATGTCTTGAATGAAGAAAGTGCATACCAATGGTATACTAATCATTCACTCGCTTTGACCCTCTTTGATCATAATCGTATTTTACTATCTCAAATCGTAACAATGGTTGTGTTTTTATAGCCATGTTTTTAGAGCCGTTTCAACAAACTCAAAGACGTTTGAGAAAAAATTAAGCTAATTATCCGCGATATGGATGAAATACTTTATTTCAAATTACAAATCAATAACTTTTAAGTAAGCCTTAACGGTACCAATGATAATATATTCCTTAAGCCACACAAAAAGAAGAAATATTTGGTTTCGTAAACCATTGACCGCCCGAATACTACATTCCATTTCTCGTGACTATCTGAATTGGACATTACACAGAAGAGCTCTCTATGGTGGTACACTAGTGGTTTGGTCGGATATTTCAGCAGGAGTAGCAGTATCGATCTCGTTGGATGATTCAGCAGGAGTAGCAGTATCGATCTCGTTGGATGATTCAGCAGGAGTAGCAGTATCGATCTCGTTGGATGATTCAGTAGGTTTATCAGTATAGATCTCATTGGATGATTCAGCAGGTGGAGCAGTATCAATCTCATTGGATGAATCAACAGGTGGAGCCGTATCGATCTCACTGGATGATTCAGCAGGTGGAGTAGTATCGATCTCATTGGATGATTCAGCAGGTGTAGCAGTATCCATCTCATTGCATAATTTAGCAGGTGGAGCAGTCTCGATCTCATTGGATAATTTAGCAAGTGTAGCAGTATCCATATCATTAGGTGGTTGAGCAGGATCAGTAGCAGTATCGATCTCATTGGATGATTCAGCAGGATCAGTAGCAGTATCGATCTCATTGGATGATTCAGCTGGATCAGTAGAAGTATCGGTCTCATTGGATGATTCAGCAGGATCAGTAGTAGTATCGGTCTCATTGGATGATTCAAGAGGATCAATACCAGTATCGATCTTATTGGATGATTCAGCAGGAGGAGGAGTGGCAGCAGCAGCTGAGCCATTGATCTGTTTCATCAGTTCTTTTTCATATTTCCCAATCAAAGTGGCAACAAGAGGAAGACCTCCACACAAGTTGATAAGCTCCTCTTTATGTTTGATAGTAACCACACCCCCATTTTCTTTCTCAGCCAATGCGTTTATGTAAATCGACCAACAGCTATCGGCATCGGTAAGCGGATAAATGTGATGAGAGTTGTCATCTCCAACCAATAACTTAGCCTGTTCCTGACTCCGCGTTATGAATATGACTCTTCCTCCAGACCCTTTCGGAAATATATCTAAATTCAGGACGGTCAGTGATGCAGGAGACGGTTACAATGCCTAATCTATTCTAGATATTTTTAGATATCTTCTAGATATTTCTAGATATCTCTTTTTTTTAGATATTTCTTTTTTTTAGATAAGATTTCCTAGATAAGATTCCCTAGATAAGATTCTAGTAATTCTCCTTATTTCTAGGAACTTCCTATTTTATGCTTTAGGGTTTTCTCTATATAAAGAACCTTAGGTGCTATGTTTTGGAACACTTTTATGATCACTATTAATCAAAATCTTCGAGTTTTCGAGATTTGTTCTTTTCTGGTGGATTCCAGAGTTTTTTTCTTCAAGTTTGACACCCGCAAACTTGAACCTTCAATTCTAAGACCAACGTTTGTTGTCTTAGTGCATCCGACTGCGTCAGTCAGTATATACCACAACCCGTCAAACTCAGACCAAAACGACCACATGATACGAAATTAACACTAATATAACAAAACTAGTAAGTCTCATGCGAACACTAGGGATATTTTAGAGTTAAATAAAGATTGACAGCCGTACCTGAAAAGACCTTTGCTTCTCGCACATTGTCGAACACTATAAGATATTTCTTACCCCATAGCTGTAATCGCATAGCATCGAGTAAAGTCGAGAGCTCATTTTCTTCAGTGAAAATTTGTCCAACACCAAGACTCTCCAAGATATTTTTAACAACTTCAACCTTGGTTTCACCATCCATGGATATCCAGATCCTTGGCAAGTAAGCTTTCTTCACATCATCTTGGTTGAATAATTTCAAGCACAGCGCAGTTTTACCAACACCTGACATCCCTACGATGGCCAACTTATCTTTATATTTCTGCTTGAAAAGAAAACTCGACAGCCTCAGCTCATGGTTTTCAAATCCATAGAGTTCCGTAAGATCGTTATTGACCGGAGGAGGCTCGGTCGTGTTATTAGCGGCTGAGCTTTGTGGTTGTAGTTGCTGATTCTGGGTTTCATTGGTCGGCGCAACTCCATCGACATTCTTGCTCTTTCTCTTCGTTTGTTTCGGAACTTTTTTCTTCGAACTGAAACCAAACTTCGCCAAGAACTTTCCTCCCCCTGAAGATAGTTGTTGGTTAGCGTCTAACCATTCTTTGAAACTCTTCTGTAGATCAACTTTGGAGATGATTGGGGGACGATCAACAACAACGACGACGACGTTGTTGTTGTTGTTATTAATTACATTATTTTGATTGTGTTCTCCATTTTCTTCAGTCATATCAACAGCTTTTGGTCCCTAGATCGAGACCAGTTTTTAAAACAAGCAAATGGTACTTAGGATGTCTTTAATTAACTGATATAGTACTGGTTTGGTTTTTTTATTCATAAGTCATAACAGCTGGAATCGATAAATTTGAGTTTTCATTATTATTATTTTGTCCGATTGTGTTAGAAAATGAAATGCTGTAGTTTTTATGATTACTTTTCTTTAAAAGTAACTTTGGCCTGTCAACTTCAACGTTATCTAAATACTCCTACTTCTTTAATGCTATTCGTCAGATTCATATTTAAACCTTCGAACAACTCTGAGTTTTGTCCTTTTCTTTACAAATTTAATACAATGAATTTGGGTACATTCTATACAACACACAACACTGACTGGATTCGCAAAATATGTGAAGTAATGAGTCAACAAAGATTTAGATGTAAAAAAGTTTTATCGAATTTTAAAATTGAGTTCTGTCGTAGATTTGAGTATAAAGAACTGTTGGAATTCGGAGGTATAAAATATTTTCAATATATATCGAGAAGTATCTGAAATGACAAGACACTTTCCCCCCCCCCCCCCCCCCCTTGATCAAAACGAATTTATATTGATCGTTTCTAGAGTTTAATCGGAATATTGTAAGGGTCGCAGTTGTGAGAGACTGGTGTTATAACCGTCACAGCATTACATATGTAATGCTGTGACGGTTATAACACCTCTCAACTATTCGTGTAACAAACTGTTAGTTGTTAATGTAAGTTTGGAGTACTATATCAACCATTATTGGTTCTATAAATATGATTGAAAAAATATGAAGTAAAATTTATAGCGTGAAGTGTGTATAACACACACTAAGACAAGTGAGAGCTTTGATGGGTTTTCAAGAGAGTAAAGTTTTAAAAAAACTGAAAGAAAACACTCAGTTAAACACTAAAGAGTCGTAGTTTCTTTTGTATGCTTGAGAAGCTTTAGAACATTGTGAGATGTTGGTGTAGTAAAAGGAAAGCCATATCAGTAAGAAATTCTCACAGATGAAGAAGTGAGATAGCTCTCTGAAGTTTAAAGCCGGAGAATCTTAAATAGTCTCGGATGATTATGAATATATTATTGTTTTAATGGCTTCAACTTGTAAGTATAGTGACAAACGGGTTTTGAACTTAGGAGTTTCATCTCATATGACTTCAAACAAACATGGGTTTTGAAGGCCTGAAGTTTTTTTTATGGTGGTAAGGTCATTTTAGGTAATTATGAGCCTTGTGCTGTGAATGGAGTGGATAAACGTTCACTTAAATGTCTACAATACTTTAGAGAGTGATAAAAATATGAGGTATATCTTGAAGTCAAACGTAACCTTCTTTCTCTTGGATTATTAGATGATGAATGGTATAATTATATGGGTAGAGATGGAAGAATTATGATTCTACAAGGCTCATTAGGTATTCTAAAAGCGTATAAGACTAATGGTGTGTCACTTCTTGAATTATATGTAGTTCAAGGTGTGTCTAGTGTTGAGAGAGATTCAACTATTAGTTGCATTCGAGGTTAGGTAATTTGAGTGAGAAACACCTAAATCCACATAGTAAACATATGTTGTTGGATGATGACAAAGTTCTTAAGCTAAGCTTTTGTGAGAACTGTGTTGGGTAAAACTAAGAGGGCTAAGTTATTTTCTAGTAACTATACATCTTGTGATGTGCTTGACTACGTTAATCCTGAACTTTGGAGACATGCGAGACATCTTACAATAGGAGGTGCCATATATTTTATATCTCTGATTGATGAGTATTTCAGGAAGTATGGGTTATACTTTGAAAACCAAAAATGAATCATTTCATACCCTTAAGGACTGGAAGAAGCTTGTGGAGAATTAGACTGAGAAGATGTTAAGAAATTGAGAATCAATAGATTGAACTTCATGATTGAACCATTCAATAATTATTGTTCAAGAATTAGCATTGCTAGAAAAAATAACCGTCCAAGGAACTCCCCAACATAGAGAAGATGAACCACACCTTACTAAAAATGGTAAAGTGTATATTTCAGAAAGTCGGAATGGTGGGAAGATTTTGGGGAGAAGTTTCCAAGTCGGTTGCATACATCATCAACATGAGTCCATCTTCGGTGTTTTGTCTCCAAGAGAAATGGATTGGAAAAAAACTATAAATTGAATATTTGAGAGTGTTTAACTGTGTTACCTACGGATAAAGATTGGTCAGTTTGATCATAGAGCACTAACATGTTTGTTCTTCGATTATCTTAAAGAAGTAAAAAAAGTATAGGTTATGGTGGTTGGAACTTAACCGAGAGATTGATGTTCCAAGATATGCCAGCTCATGCAAAGCAAGTTTTACCATCATATGAGTTAGACAATGATCGAGAGATTGGTGTTCCAAAACCTTCAAATCTTTGAAATTGAAGAGAAAGATGATAAAACTTATTGTTATCAGTTGGTGATGGATAGAGCATGAAAACCTAATAAGCCTACACAAAGGTACGCTTTTGATGATATTATAAATTATGATTTATCGATTGAAATGCATTGAGATGCTTTTGAACCAAAGATCTATCGTGATGTCATGAAAAGAAGTGCTAAAATGAGTCGGATGAAGGTCATTAGGAAATAACTGAGTTATTTGAAGAAGAATGACACATGCATTATTGCGAAGCATCTGAATGGTTAAAATATTGTTTGAGATAAATGAATATTCGAAAGGAATCATGGAATTCTTCGATTTGAAATATTTAGATACAAAGCTAAAATGGTGGCCAAGGGCTTCACGCAAAACGGGTGAGTTTATTTTAATAAAAAATCTGAGTTGTGAAACAAAATATAAGGGTTATACTGTCAACCGTTGTTAGATTTGATCTTGAGTTAGATCAAATGAATTTTATTACTATCTTATGTCTCGAGATATTTTGAATTTGGTTTGTAAAAGTGTTCTTCACCTCACGAGGAAACTGAAGTTCCATGAGAAAACTAAGCATATGGATATCAAGATGTGGTGGTGAGAGTGATTAATGGGGGGTAGCAATAGAGCCAACACCTTTTACCGAAATTATTGTAGCACTAGCATACAAAATAGATATCAAGATGTGGTGGTGAGGTGACATATGATGAGATGTACCAGAATCCAATATCCACAAGGATGATCAACACATGAAGTGGAAGATTATTCCAAACCTGGGTTATATACAATTGTAGACATGATAAAGTTCTTCTCATTCAGTTTGGTACAAATAAACTGTAAAAAGTCATATATTTTTGTCATGTTTGCAATATGAATCCACAAGCTCCACTCAAACAATCAAGAGATAACAAATCCAAATTCAAATCAAATTCAAACATAATTTGAGTCGAAATCAAATCAAAATCTCAAATGAAATCCAAATAAAATAAATCAACAAATCAAATCAAAATTTCGACGAAATATAAATTAAAAAACCATAATCAAATCAAAATCCAAACTTGAACCAAAATCAAACCCAAATCAAAATCAAAAACCAAAACCAAAAGAAAATCCAATCAAATAAATTTACAACGAAAAACTAATTATTCAATTTAATAAAATCGATTAAACACTAGTTAAATTTATTTTATCAAGAAATTCACTCCTTCCAAAACAAATATTAACTATTTATTATGAATACAAAAAAAATCAAACAACTTTATGTAACCCTTAATCCACCATATAAAACAAAAATTAAAAAATTAATGTTTTTACGTTTTTACTTAACCCATTGTTTATCACTACTACCTATACTGTCTTTATCGTCACATCTACTTTAATTCATGTTTACCCCAAAAGAATAGTCGTGAGGCCTTTCGGGGCCAAAGCGGACAATATCTTGCTAGTGTGTGCGGCACGTTTCACACATGCACATTTATTCTTAACATAGTATCAGAGACTGTTTGAAGCAATATGGTGAATATTCAGCGATTTCCATGTCGCTCGTTAATGGGATCAAGTTTAAGGGTGGATGTTGAAGAGTAAACTTCATCCCATACTTGGTCCGGAATCTCATATTGCTAACATTGAAAAGAATATATTGTATATAAGTGTGAACCCACCTCAATTACTCAGAGGCCTTTTATGAGTGTACCAAAAGTAAATCCACATGGATCGTCAGACCTAAAACGGACAATATCTTGCTAGTATGTGAGGCATGTTTCACACCTAGATATCTATTTTAACACGTGTGTTTGTATCGTTGTTTCGAAATCCATCCACAAATCAATTTCATAAATATTTTATCTATGAAGTTTTTTAGAAATGGAACAGAAGTAAAATCATTCATGCCTTCATGATCCAAAATGGATAATATCATAACAGTGTTAAGAACAAAATAATTAAGTTTATAAATCTCTCTTTAAAATCTATATGCTTATAAAAAACAATTTTTACAACAATGTATGATATATTATACGCATCTATAATCTTAAAAAATTCTAAAGAAGTCTTTTATTATATATATATATATATATATATATATATATATATATATATATATATATAGAATTCATTTCAAACAAGTTAGAGAAATAAAAATTTGTCTACTAGTTTGTTTGGATAATATTTCTCATTTGTACATAACTTCTACATAAATTTTTTATTTATGAAGAAATTGCATAATCTTTTTATCCGTTTATTATTTTGCATAAAAAAGATTAATTATATATATATATAATTTCACAGTTCTTTATCGTTTTAATTTTGATTAAGTTTGAAATCGAACCAGAAAAAATATTATAAAATATGAAATTTCAATTATTTATCTATTATATATTATATATATTAGAGAAAAGACCTGAAAATACCCACTCAACTATCTTATTACCCGGCACTACCCAAATTTTACATAGTGTTACTTTATACCTAGACTAATAAATTGGACAAAAATACCCATCCACTATATATACCCATTTTTCAGTTCCAACCCACTTTTTCCACCTTCCTATCATCCTAAACAAACCCAAAAGTCTAATTTTAGAAACCACCAGAAAACCGTTCGACTTCGTGATACTCTCTCTCTCTCTCTCAAACCCAAAAACCCTACAGCTTCTCACCGTTCGCACCTTCGACGCTATCGCACCGGTCAGCGTCTTTTACTCACTCGAACTACACACCTTCTGTTCGACAAAGTTGTCGTGAAGTCGTCTCTGAAAGCTTCAATCTCGTTCTTCGACCGGTGAAATTTAACAGGTATGCATTATCGTGGAAAGTGTACTTTTTTTTGCCTTTTTGACGAATTTGAACCACTTTTTCTATTAATTCACGATAGGCGTTGCTTTTCATACTGGAATGAAGTATCTACTGACGATAGTTGCTCAGTTTCTGGGTTTATCGTCGAAGGCAGGGTAGAAGTTTAGTTGCATGTAATGCTAATACTTTCCTGAGAAATATTATGTATGTTAGATGTGCATTAGGTAGTTCATTGCTGATTTTGGTGTTTGTTCAATAATTCCCAGATCCCTGCAACGTGCATGTAAAAAGTGGAACAGTTCGCATCCTGATCACCCATTATGCAAGCAATTGCAGCTCGATTATGTGTGTGACATGTTAAGCAGCTTGTGATGCGAATTATTTGTGACACTCCAACTGATTTGTATTTGTGCAGAAAGTATGACAACAAAACCTAGCTACTACAGATCAGGGTTAGTGAGCCTTCTGAAGCTACTAAAAAATATGCCTATTACAAGGGCCCACACTGGCTAAAAACTCTGTCAAGTCACCGGACTATGACACTTGTTGCATTCGTGCCACTACCTTTCAAGTGTCCCCAAAACGAGTCATCTGTGTTTCAGAAAGTTGCATTATTGCCACGGGCGCGTGCAAAAGCACAGATTGCTGACACGTGGCACCCCCAAAGTACACCAATCTGTTGCATATACGGTCACTGGTACTTCTCTTCCAGAAATGCCCCCATTCAGTTTCACCTCTTCCTTTTAACCTTTTAACTTTTTTACTCCAACCATTTACTGCCCCCTTTTAATTTTTACTGCTTCTTTAACTTTTTACCCTTACTAAAATAATTACCCACTATGAAACCCATCAGGGTAATTTACCCTTCGATTTCATCAACCCGAAGTCCTAAACCTCCATTAACTGCATACTGAATCTTCACCGTAATTTAGCTTCATTAACTCAATTAACTGCATACTAATTTCAATTTAGCTTCTTCAGGAGAACAAAGGAAACAGTCTCCTTCTGCAGCTGAATCTTCTGGATACTCAAGGGTGTAATTCCGAAAATTCCTAAACCTCCATCTCTCCACAATGTGAAAAGCCAACCCTAGTCCATTAAAACCAACATGCATAAACTCATTTAAACAACCGGATAGATCGATCTCTGCAGACAAAGCTGGACTCTGCGGCTTGACAGGAGAGTAACTCACCCAAACCCTAAACATTTTCTCACCAAAATCGTAATCAATCCACGCCGTGATGTTCCTCCCTGATTTCAAATCAACACATTTGGAGACCGAATCGACGGAAGCGAACGAGACGAGCGAGTCCACATTGACTCCTATGTGGTTGTCGTTGATGTCCCCCCATCGCCGGATCGAAACTGGTGTCGAACTCGACCGCGATAAACGACGAAAAGTCTCGGCCGTTAGGATCAGAGAGTCCGATGGATCCATCTGAGAAACTAAAGGAATCGATGTTGGAAGCGATCAAGAAAGTGAGTCCCTCGCTGAAAGAGCAGCCCGGAGACAACAAGGGGACGATTGAGAAGGTGAATCGGGAAGCGAAGGAAGCCGTGGTGTTGGAAACGGGATCAAGAAATCGTATTGGGTAAAAGTGAATGGCTCTTCCGATACCGGGACCGAAGGAAGACAGGCATGATCGTTGTTGAGTGAGACTGATGGTGTTGTTACGGAAGCAGGCGTCGTCGTAGAGAGTGAGGTTGTTGGGTGGCAAGGATGGAAGATCATCTGACGGTGAAGCTAAATCGAAGGATAAGGAAAAGAAAATGAGATACAGAAGTAGAAGTCGGTGATGACAGGATTCAATATAGGAAGCTTCGACAGTACGGTGAGGAGCTTATACGAACCAACCCACTATTAAATGCAACGATGGGTTTAGGACTTTGGGTTGATGAAATCGAAGGGTAAATGATGGGTTTCACAGTGGGTAATTATTTTAATAAGGGTAAAAAGTTAAAAAAAGCAGTAAAAATTAAAGGGGGCAGTAAATGGTTGGAGTAAAAAAGTTAAAAGGTTAAAAGGAAGGGGTGAAACTGAATGGGGGCATTTCTGGAAGAGAAGTACCAGTGGCCGTATATGCAACAGATTGGTGTACTTTGGGGGTGCCACGTGTCAGCAATCTGTGCTTTTGCACGCGCCCGTGGCAAGAATGCAACTTTCTGAAACACAGATGACTCGTTTTGGAGACACTTGAAAGGTAGTGGAACGAATGCAACAAGTGTCATAGTCCGGTGACTTCACAGGGTTTTTAGCCGCCCACATTGAAGCTGCAAGAAACACGCCCTTCTACACACTTCTGAAAACGGCTTTCCAAAACCGTAATGAGGCAAAGCTGCCAAAGAAAAAATTCTACCAAATCATTCAGTTTATCATCGAGCAATTCTCTGTGGATAGAGACACCTTTAGGATTGGCAACAAGTATGTAAATATAACTGAAAACGATGTGAAGATCATATTCGGGTTGAGGCATGAGACCGAAAAAATGCGGTTAACAAAAACCAGAGCTTTTCACAACAAATATGCACCCGGCGAGGAGGACGAATCAAGGATGATGAAGAAATACTTCATGGGTAAAACTGGCAGGAAAGTAGCAGCTAGTAATACCAAAACAATAACAAATTCCATTATAAAGGTACGTCTAAAATGGACTTCATCTTTATAAACCAAGATTTTGTACATTTCTAACATATCATGTTGTCATTGGTTTTACAGGAGGGTATAGAGAAGGCCATAAACGAAGGAGGGGAGCATGAGTTGGAAGATGTTGCGAGGCTGTTGATACTGTTTTTGTGCTCCACCCTATTCTACTCCGTATATGGAGATATCTTGGGTTGGAGCACAGTTTATTACGTTGAAGACCTCAGTAGAATAAACAATTATGACTGGGCTGGATCAATACTGTACAAGCTTCGACAGTCTATCAGGAGTTGCTTAGCAATAGAAAGAGCTGATAAAGTCGTCGGCTGCGTCGCCCTTGTAATTGTAAGATTGATCTATTCAGTATAAAAATTAGTTATGTACATAGCATCTTGTTGATAAAACTTGTCCCCATGCAGCCCTTCATCATGGAGCACACAACAATCGGCCACGAGGTAGCGAAGCCAACCTCGATACCAAGGTTTTTCAATTGGTTGGGATTAGAGTGCCAAGCAGCAACCATGACATATCTTCTTAGAACACCCTCGATAGATGATGACCAGGTATAAGCTTTATATAGGTATTGAACTGGTGCTGCAAACAATTCGCAGCATATCATGCGTTTTGCTTAGAAAAATGTATCAATCATTTCGCAGCCTGATATGAATTTTACTTCGCAGCTTCTTTTTCCACACAGTTCGCATCATATAGTTTTACACACATTTCGCAGCTCTGCATGCATCAATTATTTTCGCAGCCTGACATAAATACTTAGTTCGCAGCATATGGTTTACACATAGTTCGCAACATATGGTTTACATATAGTTCGCAGGGTTTAAATCGTTGCTTCGTCCCTCGACTATTACGTTTTGTGTCATTCAGCCCCTCGACAAAAAAATCACGGTTGAGGGTCCCTCGTCTATCAAAAATCTATAAATTCAGTCCCTGCGCGTGGTTTTTGCTGTAATGCTGCCACGTGTCACTATAGTTAAATGGTTTTTGTTTCATAGATAGTCCCTCGACTTTTAATTCTACTTTTACCCTTTGAATTTAATATTTTTTTAATTTTTTATAATATTTTATTCTTTTATTATTCCAAAAACAGAGTATCGCAGATTTTGCGATACTCTGTTCTTCTGTTCTTGATTCTTTCTAACTGTTTCTTCTTCTTCTTTTTTCTCTCTTCATGTTTCTTTCTAGCCTTTTCTTCTTCTTGTTTCTTCCTCCTATCTCTTCGTAGATTGTAGATGGTGGGAAACTTGAAACCAGTTCTCACACTATATATATACCAGGTTGCTTTAAGATTCAAAATGAAAAGTTGTTGATAAGTAACATAATCATCTGTTTGTTTTTCAATAACTAACGTGAAACTTTAGCTGTTACAGACAAGACAACGGATCGTAGTAACGCTGCTATCCGTACTAATTCTTTGTTTGCTTTCAAGGTAAGGTTGATAGTTGAACCAAACATAGTAATCCAACAAACCAATTAAGCTTTAAACCATTCTTGGATATTGTAGGATGATGTTGCGACCATGAAACACATGGGGCTGAATGCCTACCGATTCTCGATTGCATGGTCCAGAGTGCTACCAAGTAAGCAATCAGTTATAGTTTTATCTAGTTATAGATAATCTTGTATTAAGTCTTTTCTCGCTATTACTTTCAGAAGCAAAGCTAAGTGGAGGAGTAAACGAGAAAGAAATTCGGTACTATAACGAGCTCATCGATGAACTGGTTAAAGCCGGTATGTCTTATATACGTTTTATGAGTTCTATCTTAATGTAATTTAAATTAAGTTATTGGGAACTAATAGATATTCTTTCTTGTTTGTAAACAAGTGTAGGCATAGAACCTTTCATCACACTTTTCAACTTGGACCTTCCGAAGTCGTTAGATGAGGAATACGGTGGTTTTTTTAAGTCCTCAAATTTTGTAAGCATGTTCTTTACTTTGTTATACTTCTTCCTATAATATAAATTAATATAAAAATTGGCATTGCATTAATTTTTCATTAAAAAGGTTGTTCAACGCGGCTTTGATTTCATAGTGGGATTGTATATACAAACAATTTTTTATTAAAATAATAATTCTTTGGCAGTGCAGTCAAATATAGGGATTGTTGTATATTTTCCGGTTTATGGACCTATTAACAATAGACGACTACACAGAGAGCATGAAAGAACTGGTCGGAAGCCGATTACCAAAATTTACA
The DNA here is from genome assembly GCA_036936605.1 of Limnanthes douglasii subsp. nivea. Lineage (NCBI taxonomy): Eukaryota > Viridiplantae > Streptophyta > Magnoliopsida > Brassicales > Limnanthaceae > Limnanthes > Limnanthes douglasii. Next base: position 267,613,014 of record JAUPFV010000005.1, on the reverse strand, counting down.
AAAGAAGAATCCAAATACTTAAAGGATGGATGGATTTTGTGGGAATTAACTTTTATTTCACTCAATATGCTAAGGATCTTCCGGTCCCAGATCCCAAAGCACCGCATGCTAATACAGATTTGTGTTAGTCTCAGTTGTAAGTACCCACAATCTAAAAGGAAAGAGGAAGAAGAAGCAAGGAAGAGGAAGAAGCTAGAAAGAAACATAAATCGAAAAAAAGAGAAGAAAAAACATAGAAAGAGGCAAGAACAGAAGAACAGAGTATCGAAAATTTTGCGATACTCTGTTTTCGGAATAATAAAAAATTAAAAAATTAAAAAAATATTTAATTCAAAGGGTAAAAGTGGAATTAAAAGTCGAAGGACTATCTATGAAACAAAAACCATTTAACTATAGTGACACGTGGCAGCATTACAGCAAAAACCACGCGCGGGGACTGAATTTATAGATTTTTTATAGACGAGGGACCCTCAACCGTGATTTTTTTGTCGAGGGACTAAATGACACAAAACGTGATAGTTGAGGGACGAAGCAGCGATTTAAGCCTAGTTCGCAGCATATGTCCCATACACATTTCGCAGCTCAGCATGCGAATTCTTTGCAACTTTAACATAATTAAAATCACACATTTCGCATCATATGATGCGAACTTTAAAAAAAAACAATTTGTTTGTCTACACCCTCATACTTTCGAAACAATTTATTTACTTACATGTGCCTCTGTTGGTAGGTTTTAGAAGGTCCATTACGTCTTACCGAGGCTGAAATTGAAGCTTTCGGAGAACGAGAAGATAGTGAAGATGCAGAAACCTTTTCTACTTCACCGGAAGAAAGACCAAGGAAGAGGACGAAAAGCACAGCATCAAAACCAAGACAAATGAGACGAGTATCACAGAAAGTAATGAATAAGGTGATGTCTCCCAGACCCGAACAACCAACACCACCCGAGCCAACGATTCCACCACCAAGACTCCCCAAGCAAACGATTCCACCACAACCGAAAGGCAAATCCAGGCAGGAGCCGGACGACGACGACACAACCAGTATGAGTGAAACAATCGGCGATTATGTACTCAAACGCAGAGGTCCTAATCTCGAGATTTCTGCAATTGTTGCTGAATCAAAGCGTTTGAAGACATACGCCGACAAGAACAAGTACGAGAGAAAGATAGAAAAATAGGCCAGAGAAGTAAGTATGACTTGAGCCTTAAATAATCGCTACAATCAGCACTTAATATGTTTATAAAACGTTTGCTATCATTTTTCCAGCTGAAAGAATTGAAACGCAAGATAGCAGAACTTGAAGCACAATTGCCGGATTGAAAGCCCAATAGCTGAGCAGGTACCAGCATTTCCAGATAGAGAAGAATCCACTGATCAGCAAGCATCCGTGTCTAATGCTGATCAGCACCATGTTGATGGAGTACTTCCAGAAGAAAGGGACGATGATGCCAACCATTCACCCATACCGGTACAATCTGCAGAGATAGACATCATGGAGCCACAGACAGAGAAAGAAAGACACGAGTCTCCTCCGAATGACCCAAAGGAGATAGATAATGTAAGTGGATGATATGATATTATCAAACAAATATCAGGACTCTTGTGTAGTCCTGTCCAAACGTTTCGCAGCTTAAGCTGCGAATTGTGTAATCAACTAGTGGGTTGGTTATTACACAATTCGCATGCTGAGCTGCGAATTGTTTGGAATGGATAACACAGATATCAGGTCAGCATGCGAATCGTGCTCAACAATGATTAACTTATGCTTAACCCTTCCACCCTTTTGTTTTTTTGGAATTTTGTATGAACAGCAGCAGAAACAGCAACACCAGCAGCAACAACAAGAACAACAACAAGAACAACAACAACAACAGCAACAAGAACAACAACAACAAGAAGAAGAAGAACAACAACACCAACAGTAACAACAAGAACAACAACAACAAGAAGAAGAAGAACAACAACACCAACAGTAACAACAAGAACAACAACAACAACAACACCAACAGCAAGAACAAGAAGAACAACAACACCAACAGCAAGAACAAGAAGAACACCACGAGCAACAACAACACCAACAGCAACAACAAGAAGAACACCACCAGCAACAACACCAGCAGCCACAAGTTCAACACGAAGACCGACAACAAGAACAACAACAAGAACAACAACGAGAGCAACAAGGACAACAAGAACAACAACAGTAGCAACAGATGACCTTGGCAAAGAGAGAAAGGCTAACACAAGAGATAGCACCTCAAGAGTCAGAACCTGTCCATCCCGGTGAGAAGATGAAACTACTCAGCCATGAAGGACTATCCTTAGAAAACAACACCACTTCTTCAGTCGAACCTCAAAGACCAACGGTGCTGTCAACAAAGTCAGAATTGCTAAACCAACGTGAAACTGTAGGCCCGGTAACAAATCAACTGCAAGCTCTAGAGTCCCACGATAACACAGTAGGTTTACCCGATGCTTTTGTTGATGGTATTTACACTCAAGTTTCACAGACATTTTTAAATGAAATTGATAATGTATATTACGATTTTATAATACAACGGTCCTTGGAGAACATGTCGGAGGATGACATTAATGATTTCTGCCGACACGATCCAGATCCTATGCCGAACAAGTCAACGACATTGGTTGTCGCTGACCGTGCGGTAAGGGCTACTTATAATGATTTCGCATCATGACATGAGATTTGTGTTAGCAAACTGATTGGGGTTTTACAAACGAATATCAGGGTAGGGTGCGAACTGTTCAGTGGAACCTCGAACAGTTCGCATCCTACCCTGATAGATACTATGAAATTTCTTCATCTCGAACCAAACAGTTCGCATCCTAGCATGCGAACTGTTTGGAGTCGTTGCAATTAAAATTACTGACACCCATCTACTTTTGATTTTTGTTATTTACTAAGCTCGAGCCCAGTAAAGAGATAGAGGAGCCAAGTTTTACTCTACTGACACAAACACAGCCTCAAGTGGCAGAGGAAGAGGAAGAGTTCATTATAACAATACGGGAACCGCCAAAAGTAGAATACAGCGACTGTCCAAAGAAAATAAAAGTAACTGACTGTATCGATGTGGAAGAATACCACAAAATACAGTTAGTTAAAGCCTACGAGAGCGACACCCCTGGTCCAGTGGTATGGCAGTTACCAGAGTCCAACTTTACATACGGAATCAGAGTGCAAGCAAGTGATGCCATGGCACTACCTTTAGAACTGGAGCTGGACGTAAAGGTATCCAATTGTCAACCAATTCTATTTTCAATGTTTCAAATATGTCTTGTATATTTAACATAAATCTACAACTCCTTTCTTAGGTTATCGATGCTTGGATTCGAAAGATACTTGAAGAAGCAGACTTCAAAGTTCCATGCACTAAAGCTAAGGGAGAGCATCATGACGTCGTACTGATTTCGGGCATGACTGCGGTAAGTTTAGCTCAGGTAAATTGAACAAAGTTTTCAGAAAATGTTCTCATTTTAATATACTCTTGCTTGGATGCAGCATCAAATGAAAGCAGGCTGGCAAGTAGAAAATTTGGTGGACATGGCTTTTAGAATAGGGCGCAAAGATGCCAACATCATCATGGTTCCAGTATGCACCGAGATGAAGGACACTGTAAACCACTGGACGTTGCTCGTCATTGACATCGACGCTAGGACAATTTCAAACTACAATCCGCTTCTGCCTAAGCTGAAAGCCATAGACTACACCACAAGGACACCTACACTACTGGTAAATATTCCAAACTATACACTTAAATTTAAACACATTTTAAGTATGCATGTTGCGAACTGTGATCGGGATATGCTACGAATTGTGAGTAAATCAATTGCTTTTCGCAGCCTATTCATAACTCAATTCGCAGCATATGATGCGAATTATGTTGAACGGGGCATTTCAACAAAAAATGGGTTGCATATCAAATAATTCGCAGCTTAAGCTGCGAATCGTGTGACATGCCCATGTTGGATTTGTTGTCATACAATTCGCAGCCTAAGGTGCGAATTGTATGGCACCAACTGTTGTTGTTTTCGTGCTTATTCCTAACACTAATTATTATACACAGATCAAATATCTGTTGGATAGAGAATTCCTACCTAAATATACTACAGGGTGAAAGGTGAAAGTTGAAAGAGGTATCCCACAACAAAAGCGAGGCACCCTGGACTGTGGTATCTTTGTCTGCAAATATGCAAGAGATATTATCGAGCATGGATTCGTGCAGAAAAAATACGATGCAGATATTGTAACTGCCTTCAGAGCAGAAATGTTTTATTACTTTTTAAATGACAAAGACCGCATCGCATATGGTTGATTCGATTTAAAACACTATGCTTTTGCTTGTAAATACATCGGTTGTAATTTTTAGTTTGTTGTGCATACATAAACAAATTACATTTCCAGAAATGTGAATATTCCTTAGCTTATAGTTCGCATCATAACCTGATCTATATGGGTTGATTAATATTCGAATAATTCCAACCAAATAATTCACAGCAAATCCCTGGTATGTATGAACAATTCGCAGCCTAACCTCATAGATGCTTATTTATCAGTAAAATAATTCGCAACCTAAATTATCAGCAAATAGTTCGCATCCTAACCTGATAGATGCGTACTTATCACTACACAAACAGTTCACAGCCTGGTATACCACCTTAAAACAGTTCGCAGCGTGGTATACCACCTTAAAACAGTTCGCAGCCTGGTGCAGAAATAAAAAATTCAAAATATAAAGTTCAAGGATACGAACAGGTTGTGGCTTATGCCTTGGTAAACGTTTTCTCCATTGAGCACACAAAAAAAAAAATCTAATCAAGTACATAACCTATTAAATGCTGATTGGACATAAAGGCTATGTAATGATTACCTCTTTTCCCTATAAATACCTCTAGTAACGAGAGGCTAATTTTACAACAAACTCTATATTTTTTTTAAAACACCTTTTCTTCTCTTCGAATTCAAACAGTCATGTCTTTTTCCACCACCACAACCACCACCTCATACTCAAACTCTGGTTCACTCGGTTCTCTGGGTGACTCCTGGTCATCCTTAACCATTAATTAGAGTGATGAGTTAATCACGCCAGCAGCACCACCAAACAGCCCGATATCTGTTTTTGGGTTAGACATGTATGATGACTACTACTCTGCTGACTCTCAACCAGTGGAAGTTGTTCCACTGGTTGCTGCTGAACCTCACCCAGAAGAGGTTCCAATGCTTGCTGCTGCACCTCGGCCAGAAAAGGTGCAACCTCAAATGGCAGCGGTTCGAAACAACAAAAGGAAGAGGGAAGACGAAGTTGGTCCATCAAGGACAAATTTTTTAAGCATAATGGATGTAGATATTGAAGATGAAGAGAAAGTGGAAGAGAAAGAGAAAGTGGAAGAGAAAGAGGAGAAAGACAAAGATGATCAGCACAAAGAGGAGAAAGAGGAAAAAGATGGTGATAAATCCTCTACCAACTGCTAGAGTTGGTTATTGTTTTTTGTTTTTTTGGAATGCAACTAACTAGCAGCAGTAGCTTGTAGTGATATGTGTAAACAGTTGTTAGTGCATGAAAATATTGTAATCCTCTTTTTTGTAATCCAATTTGTTTACAGACTTTCAATCATATAAACGATTCGCATCCAATTACAATTTGCACATCATTCGCATGTTAACCTGATATATTACTTGTTTTCAACCTTACTGAATATCCTGGTATTTTTATTAAAGCATACTTCGCAGCTTATCATATGACAAATATCATGACTACTAATTGTTCTCCATTCGCATCATAATTCTGGCCATAATTCGCAGCCTATCATGCGAAACGTATGCGTATAATTGTTATCATATGTTCTGGTCATAATTCGCAGCCAGGAGTCCTGATATTTATATGAAAAGGCATTACGTTATAGCTCAACACATTTCGCAGCCTCATGTGTTGATAAATGTTTGATATGAATTTACTAACGATTCGCATCCTGGTGAAATTTCACACAAAATCGCATGTAATCCTGATAGATGTTTGCAACAATATACCAACATATTGTACACAATTCGCAGCACAGGATGCGAAATGCTTACAACCCAAATCACTTAACATTTCATAACTCTAATAATAGCATTACAAAACACAGGAATATAAAAATGTTTAGTTTGCTGTACAGAACAATAACAGTACTACAAATAAATGTGATCTGGCCAACCAGAATTGTCCACAACACGGATTGTCCTTAAACTGGAATATCACAAGTCCTCCGGTTATGGCCTGATTTCGAACATCGGCCACACCTCAATTGCTTGGTTGAGATTTCTCCTCTAGAAGGGATTCTCTTTTTCTTAGGCCTTCCTGAGCGTCTCTTAACGTTCGGAGGTAGAACTTCAACAAAAGAAGGATCATTAGCGTTGGACCCTTCGCCGAAATCAGTTATAGCTGGTATGCTGAAAGAGTAACTTTCCCTGTAATTCTTAACCGTAAAGAAGGGTTCTATTACAGTCAATGGATCTTGGTCGGTGTATTGTAATGCCGCTAAGCATGAGGACATGGAAAACACTCTTGTTGCCATGATCCGCATGAACACTTGAAATCCAACAGATTAACAACAGCCACAGGATTCGAAAAGACTTCGAACATGGAGGTAGAGGACTTACGTACTACCCAAGTTCGGCACATGTCAACATTCTGCTTTACCTTCTTCTCGTACTCGGGAACCAAATTAGTACTCCAGCAACGACCATCTTCATATCTCCGTGAAACTTGAGTCATAAGCAAGACTCTAATCCAATCAATAAACTCAACAATTGGTAGACCGCAATATTTTTTAATCTGATTGTTAAACGATTCAGCTGCAGTAGAAGCCATAGAGTCGTATCGCTTCCCTTTTACGTAAGCCTGCGCATACTTTTCAGGGGGTAAATTTGCAATAAAATCACTCATTTTGTCACCACCTTCACATAGAAACCCCGTTAGTATATCTTTAAAAAGCTCTCGAGTGGGAGCATAAGCAAGACGATGGAAGAAACTCAACATCCTTTTTTTATAGTCTATGTTAGTATGTTCCAGTTTGGCTTTCAAATTCTGCATGAGATGGAAATAACAGTACGCATGATAGCAGTTTGGATACAAGACAGAAACAGCATTAACGATACCAGAATGACGGTCTGAAATAAATGTGATCTGGCGATCCAGCAAATGTGGTTTCAAACACCCCAAAAACCACATCCAATTGTCACAATCTTCAATGTTAACTACACCAACAGCAACAGGGAATAGTCCTGGAAAAAGGCAGATCAAATGAACACTACAACAGTACCCAAAGTGTTAAAAATTGTAAACAATTCGCATGTTGTCCTGGAACAAACAATTTGCAGCTTGTCATGCGAATTATGTTGGACATTTTAATTGCTCATACATGCAATTCGTAGCTTGGCATGCGAATTGTTTGTGACAACTTCAAATAATACCTAATTCAAGCTGCGATGTAAGTACAGTTTCAGATAATACCTAGTTCGCAGCAAAGGATGCGAAAGGTTAAGATCATAACACTTCTTAATTCGCAGCCTCTGATGCGAATTGCATCAGCATTTTCACACAAAAGCATCATTCAGATTAACTAGATAAATGTAACTAACTGTTGTTTTCGTCCTTTGCTACAGCAGTGAGCAAGGTACCCTTGTACTTGCCATATAAATGGGTTCCATCGACAAACAACATTGGACGGCATGAATGAAAACCCCGAAGGGACGAACCGAATGCTACAAAACAGCGCTTGAATCGGTTTCCAGCTGACAACTCCAACTGGCAGTCTGAAGTAATATCCCGACTCTTCAAGCGTTTGAAGTATCCGCTGAGTAAACTAAAAGAACTTGAACTATCTCCAAAAACTCCCCTCCTAACCTTCTCTAAAGCATTCCATGACAAACGATAAGAGAAGTCAAGACCGTAATCTTGTTTGACAGTCGATTGTATGGTTTTGGCTGTCAACGAATAGCAGGTCCGTAGAGAATCCTGAATTTCCTCTGCAATCAAATCTGATGTCAAATGCATGTGCCGCTTATGCTTATGCTTGGGAGAAAACAGGACTGCAAGTATGGTGCGGGACATACTTCTTGATCGTCATCAAGCTGGTGCTTGAGTCAATAGATGCATAAAGCCTCCATTTGCACCCACTTGTGAACTTATTTTCACAATAAGCAGTGATCTTATTTGCTGTGTTGTGCAGGTATTTAAAAGAAAAACCATGCTCTAACGCAAACTTGCACAAAGATAACCTCAGACCGGCAGCACCTTCTTCAAAATCTTGACCCACTCCTGTAATAGCATCAGCCCAACCAGCAGTAGCAAGTTGTTTTTTTCTCTGATCAGAATTAACTAAACCGTTACTACTCTCCCCGCTAACTAGTTGATTGGGAGATGGTTCTCCCAAAATCAAGCTACGCTCTTTACGCTTTACACCACAATCCTTACCACCAGAACTCTTATCAACAGAAATTTTATTACCAGAACCCTTATCGAAGACGTGCTGTTCTATGAGAAAACTAACCCGTTTTAAACGCTCCAAATCAAGATATAACACCAACCCACCAAAATCATTCTGGTTATTAAACAAACAATTATTGTGATCCCCACAGGAGTAGGTAATTAGGTAGTCACTTGTGGCAAGCTCCTCCCATGTGTTCTCTACATAAGCTTGGATACTTTGAAAGCTTTCAAACTCCGTGAAAGGCACAATTGCGGTTTGGTGACCATATTTAAAAACACTAACTCGTGATTTGGACATCTCTTACCCTGGACAGAACAAGTTATTAGTTATTAGTCACAAAAAATATGTGCAAATTATTTACTACTGCATCAAACAATTCGCATCCTAACTTGCGAATTGTGTATACATACATCGAGTAATTCGCATCCTGTCCTGATATTTGTGTGTAAAAAAGTCTTGATATTTGTTTCAATGTACAATACTCTAAAAAGTTATAAATAGTTCGCATCATAACATGCGAACTATGTAAAAAATTCTCTAAAGTCCTGGTATTTGTTTGAACACACACTACTCTATAGTTTCACACAGTTCGCATCCTAACATGCGAAACGTATGTAAACTTTGAACTTCTTTTATGTGATTCGCATGTCACTATGCGAATTGATCATACAATTAGCATATTTCTCATCGAATACACCAAACAATTCGCATCTTTAGTGTAAGGCCTGGGCAACTAAAACTCGTAATCTACACATGAAATAAAAAACTAAAGTACTACAAAAATAGTATATAACATCAAAAAACAAAGACATAAGTATATAACCAACAATATTAAACAAACAATAACAGATCACTATAACCCAAAAAACAGAGAAAAGCTCGAAATCAGGCAATGACGTCTAAAAACAGTAGAATAGAACCTATTCCAACAGAGAAACCCAATAAATAACTTCGAAATCGTTAGGTAATTACCTGAAGAGCAAGCAAAACGATTACTTCAAAGCCAACAGATTCCAAAAAACCACGATCAACTCCTGTACGTAAAAAACAGTGGTTAAACAGGACTAACACCAAAACGTACATAAATAAACAAACCTTCAGCAGCTTCCGATCACCGGAAATGTGATTTCAACCGGTCTTCGTGGTGGTTCGTAGGGTTAGGTGGTTAGAGCGGCTAACAAATTCAAATCTTCAAAAAGCTAGAAAAATAAAAAGAAAACAGAAAAATATGCTTATATAGTGGGTTAAGGGTAGTTAGGGTATTAAAATAATATTAGGTTGTAAGTGACAATAAGATAGTTGAGTTGGGTATTAAGTAACAATTGATCAAACCTTGGGTAGTAAGTGACAATTGAATAGTTGAGTGAGTACTTTATGTGCAATTTCCCTATATATTATTTGTCGAATTCTTTTTACCAGTTTTAGAGATAACTGGTAAATTTGACAAAGATAAAAAGAAAATATATAAAATATTTGATATTTACTAAAAAAAACATCAAATCAGCCAAACAAATTCAAAATACTTTAGTAGTGGATTATAATATTTTGAGTACTTAAGTTTTCATAGCTCTTTTTTTTAGTTGGGAAAACGTTAATTGCGTCTTTTCAATTGAAAAACAGTAGCTCTAAAAATATGTATACAATAATTGCTAAAAAATATTTAAAAACATATATCATTTATTGAGCTTTTTTTGTTCATTCAAAAAAATAAAAAAGATTAATACGTGTAAGTTTGTTTTTAATAAATATTTTAAAAAAATAAAATTTAAATAAAATAATTTAAAAATATATATTTTGATCCTTAAATTATAAGATTAGATCGGTATGGGTCCGTTTTTTCAGTTTATATAACATTTGAAGAAATTTATGAAATAGATATTTGTTTATAATTCAATTTAGTTAAATACCAAATAGTAATTAAAAAATTTAGTTTTTTTGTTGTAAAAATGCATTAAATGAAAATAAAAATGGTTTCATACAAGTACATGGGGCGTACCCCGAAAAGAGCATTAAGAGCCGTAAAAAATACAATAAGAAGGTAAGTAGACCTTAACTTTACTAAGTCCGAAATAAGAAAGAATAAGAGAATAGGTAGAAATACCAACAATGTCAACGAGACAAAATTACAAAATCCAAAACATTATGAGCAAAGAAGGAAACGAGAAAGAGGAGGATGACTGCAAATTGGCCGAACAAGAGTAGACAAAGCAAAGCAAATGGGCGAAGACCATTATAGTCAAAGAGGAAAGGCAGAAACAACGTAAGCAAGTCGATACATCAAACCAGAAAGGAAGATGGTTGTTACAATCAAAACATAAAACAAAATTAAATTAGAAATTAATATGACTAGCTTGACCAGATAACCTTGGTACCAAGGAATCTGAACCGAAGGTTAGAAAGCATGCGATAAGATACCGCAGGGGCGGGGGGAGGATATGATCTAAAACTTGTAGCATTCATCTCACTCCATATGAGGGTAGACAACAACGCCAAAGGTATCGTAAACTGGATGGAGGCTAGTTGGACACCCCAGCTGGACGCCTCATGGATCCAAAAATCCCAATTGTCATTGTGTCTTAGATAAAAACCAAGCATGGAGCTTGTAAAACCCTAGATGCTCTGAGTGTAACTACAGTCATGGAGGATATGATTTATGGTTTCTGAGGAGAAATTGCATAAGACACAGTTAGGGGGTTAACCCTAGAGATGAAGATATGGATTTTTTTAGGGTTAACTTTAGGACTCGATAGGTCGAATAATTCATTAATACTGTCTTTGATAAGATTGACGGAATTAATGCCACCACGACAGAAAATCATCAAGTCGTCTCCAAAGCAAAGGTTGACAATCTTAAGCTTGTGGAACTTCCAATGAAAACTGAAGTTTATATCATTAATTTAATCCTTAAGGATAATGAAGAGAACTTGCATGACCAAGACAAATAAGAAAGAGGATAAATGATCATCTTTTCTGAGACCCTTTTTTTCATAGAAAATCCTATGAGGGTCACCATTAATATTAACAAAATATGATGAGGGTGGCGATACATTGAATAATCGAGTTGATCATTTGGTCCCGGAAATTCATGGCCACCAAGATGTCTAGGATAAGGTACCATTGAACGTTGCCAAAAGCTTTCATAAGGTCAATTTTTAGAGCGACCCTCGGGCCCTTGCAGTTAGTTTGGTAACCCATAAGGAGTTCTTGGGAAAGAAGGATATTGTCCGTAATATTAAGGCCAACCATAAAAACCGATTAAGATTTTTCAATCAGATTAGGGAATGAGCCTTTGATCCAGTCGGCAATGATCTTGGAAATAATTTTGCAGACCATGTTACAACAAGCAATTAGCATAAAGTCCTTGGCTATAGAGGGGAAATCCTTCTTATGGATAAATGATATAGAGTTGGAATTCCAAGAAGGCTCAAGACGACCCGAAGTAAAGAACATTAAGATCGCATCACATATATCTTTGACGATTAAGTTCCATGAGTTCTTGAAAAAACCTGTATTGAAACCATCAAGCCCTAAGGATTTATTGTTATAAATACTATAAAGAGCACTTTTAATTTATGCGTACGTAACAAGGCGAACCATCGAAGATCGGTCCTGAGGAGTCACTTTAACATAAATAAGCATGGAGATACGAGCGAGGCCTGGGTAACTTAGGAGAGAACTAGTGCCAAGAAAGCTAGAAAAAGAGTTGACTAAGACGCTCACTACCTCATTTGGGGGGAAGTGGCGAGATCTCCGTTACTATTAAAGATGAAGACTGTTTTATTTCTTAAAACAAAATTTTAATACTATTGTGAAATAATTTTGTGTTCCGGTCCCCAAGCTTGAGCCAAGTCTCTCTAGATTTTTGTTTATAGATTTATTCTTCGGCACGTCTAAGGAAGATATTGATAGAAGAAGCATCAATCTTAGAAGATACCATAGAGGGATTGAGGGGGGTCATTAGCTAGAAAAGATTGGACGAAGAAAAGATGGTTTTGGGAAATATATACCCTAGAGCTAATATCACTATATTCTTTACGGTTAAGTTCACAGAGGGAAAATTTAAGCCGAGTGGGCTTTTGGGAAATCAATCTTGTACCGTGAGCAGAGATCGGAAGGTTCCAGGAAGAAGAGACTAACTCGTTATAAGAAGGACGAGACTGCCACATATTAAAAGTTTAAAAAGTTTTCTAATATGTGGTATAGGGAGCGCAGAATAAGTTTAACAGTGGAGTGATCAGAAGAGCGGGCATATCCAAAATGGGAAATGGACATGGGAAAATAATCATCCCAAGCACTATCAACAAAAACTCGGTCAATTCTCGAAGCAATGAGGTTTACAGGATTTTTATTGATCGAGGTGAAATGAGAACCATATGACAATTGGTCACTCAAATCACAATGATAGCAGCATAGATTGAAGTCGTCAATCTCACACTAAGAACGAGCTAGTACGTTCATCGGGGTTACAAATAGTGTTGAAGTCATCGAAAGCAACCCAAAAATAATTGTAACAATATGTCGAAATAGCGTCAAGGTCAGCCCATAAAAAGCAACGCTCGGGTCCATCATTGAAGGCATAGATAGCCGAGAGGAAAAACAGAACAAGGTTGTTAAGACTGCAAACTTTGCGATGAATGAAATAAGAGGAAGAAAATAGCATATAGATGGAAAAAACGCTAGGATTCCATATAACCCAAATCATTCATAACTTATAAGAAGTGACATATTGTCAAAAAAGGAACGATTTTGTTTCGACAAAAGTAACAACATTTAACTATTTTTTATATAAAATCAATAACCATCTTTAAAAACTGGGTCGCTAAATGTAATCGAGTCTTGTTTTATTTCAGATTGAAACTTCCCTGCTTTTGGAACTTTTCTGCTTGAACTTTAAGTAAAATAGTAATCTTTACGGCCAATTCCAAAGATATACTTATATTCCATAATAACTAACTTGGTTTTGAACAGTACATCGTCGCTCGACTATCGCATTTGGTGGCAGATAGTCCCTTGACTTTCAAATGCCCGTTGACAGTCCCTAGACTATCGCGTTTGGATAAATTTAGTCCACCAGATCCTCTGATCCATGAGAGGTTGCCACCTGTCACCATAGTCCCCAGATTTTTGTATCACCACTAGTCCCTTAAGTTTAGTTATCCGTAATATTCTACATTTTGGGTTTGACCTAAACTCAAGTGACTAGTGGTGATACAAAAATCTGGGGACTATAGTGACAGATGGCAGCCTCTCATGAATCAGAGAATCTGATGGACTAACTTTATCCAAACGCGATAGTCCAAAAACTATCAACGGACATTTGAAAGTCGGACTATCTGCCACCAAACACGATAGTCGAATGACGATTTAATGTTCAATAATTTCAATATCTAAATAGTTATGCGGTAATGTTGTCCTGAAATAAGTGGTTGCACTAAATGCTCCTTAAGACTAGTCCATCAGTCCATCTAAGTCTTCCTAGAAAGACCCACCGTCTTCCACTATACTATTATTTGGCATGTACTTCCCACCACACCAACCCATATAATATAAGTGGTCCTAATTTACTACTACAATATAAGAATATAAAATACTTGGATACTAACAACTTGTCTAACATCTTTTGTCTTTTCTCCAATTAATTTATAATAGCACATCCTATCGTGGATACCAAAAATTAAGGTTTTGGTTAGATGTTCGATGCTTAATACGTTAAATCTAAATTTCTTTTACAAGTGGTTTAATTACTTTATTATGAATTATCCAATCTATAAAAATAACATTCTCTTTTAAAAATATATATTTTATATAACATATATAAATCAGACGTTATTTAACAAAACCAAATTAGATTCTTTTTGAAGCACAAGATAGACATTCTATATTCCATTTTGATATTTGGGAACGAGATTAGACGAGAAAATATCATAATTTTCAAAACTTCAAATAAAATCCAACATAATAGATCGAACTATAAACTTATAAATTGCATTTCGACTAACTACTAAATACAATTAGAATAAAAACAAATCTGATTCTGTCATTATATATAATTTAAACTAATATTTTTTAGATAATTAAAATTTTAAAAATCAATTTAATATTCGGGTAAATAACGATGTATTAAATAGTTTTTATAATAGCAGATAAAATTGAAAATCGGTTTAAAATTATTCTTAAACCAATAAAGACTTTTAGATTTTTTTATAAATAATTATTTTTTTAACAAAATATTTATATAAGTGGTTTAATTTATAGAATGGCGTAATTAATCCACCCTAAATTAATTGTTTCATAATCTTATTGAAATTCGTAAATATCTATTTAGACTAAGAAAGAAATATTGTTAACTACATATTTTAATGGTTAAACTAATATCAGCTTCTATCCTATATATTTGAGAGATATTTATTATACTACTACCATAAAGTCCAACTTCAATCAATAATGTAACGTATTATTACTATTATTATTTTTTTTTTTTTATCTTTTCCTATCAAGTTCTTAAGCATATATCCATTACACTCACATATTAAACTCCAATTCGGTTAAGTTTAGCGATCACGAAATAACCATATCAATTGGCGTAGTTAGTAGGAACTCGAAAAAAATTGTTTCCATCAAAAGCAAAACAATCTAAAACCTAAGATATCGAACGTGGTCGAAAATGCAGATCTAGCAGATGAGGAGATTGAAATGGAAATTCTAACAAATTAAAAATCAAATTCTTATGTGTTTGAAATCATATCAAGCAAGAAGGAAGTAGAGTTTTCATCATCAACTCAGATAGAGTGTTTGGATTAGCAATTGGGAAGTCAACAAGCAAAAGACTTTATACATCTGCAGGAGTAAATCATATCTAAAGCTCACAGAGTCAAGTCGATCGTTCGGACAGTCGGAACAATGGATGAAGAAGAAGACCATGATGGTATCTCAGTTATATCATTTTTACCATTAGTTCTAAGCACTTACATTGTCTGTACTTAGCTTAGTCTCTGCTTTGACCCAACCGAGCATTCCAAATTTATCGACATCAACAGGCATCTTTTGTGAAAATTTGAGGAAAAAATAAGATGTCAAACGTGGTTAAAAACACTGATCTACCGTCAAACGATGATAAAGAGATGGAGCATGTGTCGGAAGAAGGATTGGAGACCTGTACGGTCGGAGATTCGATGCCAAAAAACTATTTAATAAAATTTTCATACAATATCAAAGTGTTGGTCGAATTGTTGATTGAAGAATATTTTGAAGAATTTGTTAATGCAGGTCCCAAAAGACGAACGAGATGCCAATACAAGATATGATACAAGCGTATGCGATATTACCCATCAAGAAAAGAGCAATGAACTGGAACAAAAATCCATAAAATATATATATATATATATATATCCTCTGAGAGGCCATCCTTCAGGTACCACAAAACAATTAAAGGTTATCGCCCATTTAGATCGGATGGGAGTGATAAAAATATTATAAAAAATCCCAATCCATCAAGAGCTTGGGGAGAATACATGTATGAAGAAGATAATTATAATTACAAACACTGAAAATCCTCACAAACAACGGAAATTACTTTTCTCATGATACAAACATATAATGACAATCATCTGATGGGTAAGTAGTACGGTCAAGGTGATCCTAAATATCATTGAAAATTTAATGATGATATACTGTCATTCTGATACTACTCTGTATATACATAATTATTTATCTTTGTAGAACAAAAACCATATAAGAAAAGAAAAATTGGATAACTTTGTGTATGAGGAAGAAATGAATGGTTTAAGAGATAAAGTACATTATATATCTAAAATAGACGAGGCTCAAATGATGCTACAAAAAAATTGCAATTGGGACACAAGGAGAAGATAAAAGTGGCTCGAATCAAATCTACAAGGCCAAACGACCAAACTCAAAAAGAAAATAAGTTTGGAATCTGAACAAACAAAGGGATTGACGCAAAAAAACTGACATTGGATGTGAATGAACGATTACGAGACAAAAGTTAGCATTTCAAAATATATATTTTTCAGATGATAACCGGAAGGGTTTTGAATCTCAAGCAGATGAGGCAATGCTCATAGTAGCAGAGTTAAAAGACCACAAATTTAATAGGATAAATATTGATGATGGTAGCGCGCTAAACATATTATAGAATGAATCATATGAAAGAACATAAATCCACTTGTTTTGAGTCAAAACCAAACACCATCAACGGGGCTTACGGGTGCAAGAATTCTCTTGTTGGGAAAATCATATTTTATGTGGTTATAGGTAGAGGAGAGTTAAGAAAAAATATATGATGTCATTTTATAGTAATAGACGCACCATCACCATACAAAATTATTTTAGGTTGGCATTGGCTCAACCAAATAGAGGCGGTGACGTCTACGATCCGTCAGTGCATCAAATATTTTGTGAAAGACCAAATGGCCAGAATGCAAACAACTCATTATAAAACAAAAAGAAACCTAAAAACTTCGTCCGAAAGTGAACTTTAACATGAAAAAAAAAAGACATATAAGAGAAGTTAAAGACACCACAACCCATGCTCAAACATATCATTAAAAAAAGCATATATGTTTATTTACTGAGGACGTTAACAATCACGAAGCAAGTAAACATCTTGCATCGGTAATCGCAAATACCAAACCATGAGGTTGGAGAAATATAAATTAATGAGGATTCTAACAAGATTCCATATATCAAGTAAGTTAATCTTTATTACTAGCATAAACTAAACATTTTTAATTGAAAATAGTTTCTCTAGCATTCATAGTAGCGGCTATGAAAATATAACTATATTCTCAAATGCAAAATATAGTTGTATAAAAGGCTTTCCCTATATAAAATATATGGCCAAACCCGATGTTCATGGGATATTAGTTTAGAGGTTAGTAAAAATTAGAGGCGATGACATAAACTTTAAACCTAGAATAGCCATGAAATCTCGAACACAAGTTGACTTCCTAATAAAATTTAAAATATGAAAGAATGACCGTCAAAAGTGACCATAGAAAAAACATATCGGAAGTTAGACCGAATGAAGGAAGTAATAATCAAGTGCAATTTTCCTCCTTTAAAAGAGATATAATAAAAAATATCCATATGGTTTGGACCCTCCGTGTCGAAAATGAAGAAGGATATATGGTTGCTATCATATGACTTCCACTAATCCAAGCTTGAAATTGGCCAAACAAAAGGTATGCTCGAGGTTAAATAATGTTATCAAAAATTTATAGGATTCATGCAACATTGCCTCACAATTCAAAAAAAAGTCAAATAAGTGTCAAGAGCACATACAACAATTGCCAATGTGTCGATTTCTCCGGTTTACATATCTTTAGTATCACACATAAGATTAGAAAGAAAACCATCAATTACTTTGATGGACTATTTAGCCTCAACAGTTATGACTTAAGAAAAAATGATAATTGAGAGGTAAGCAAAAAAAACAAGAATAATGTCGTCGAGATATGTGTGGGGGGGCATTAGGCATAATAAACAAATAAAGAATGTCGTAGCCTTTGGTAACATGATTAGCGCAGATAAAGTAGTCTTAGTAAAAGAATATATATATATATATATGAGGAAAAGGCACACACTGAGGATAAAAGATCCAAATTAAATAAAATATCTACCACTTTTTCATCGCCAAGCAACCACAAGCGTTAAATTAAAAATGGTAAAGAAAGATTAATAGTACGAACACCGTCGAAACAATCATGATGACTTCGGAATGAAGACTATTTCTCCAAACGGGTACAAAAAAAATAATGCACCATATAATCATGGGAGAGATAATTTTATTTTGAATATAAATTGCATGTAAGATATTCAGAGAACTATAATTACAAATAATGGAACATAGTCCCAAAATATTTGTGTCATATAACGTTGCACCGGGAAAATAATTAAAAAATATTCACATCTTCTCGTCGTCACCAAGAAAAATATATAAGCAAAAATGGTTAAACAAGACGACAGAAAAACAAAAAGTGATGTAGCTCAGAAAGTCCAAACAAAAGCCTTTTTTTATTTTATTATATTTTATTAAATATCTTATGTATTTAAATCAAATATAATTATATTAAGATTTGATTTTATTTTATTTTAAAATATTTATTTTATTTCCATGTATTATAATTTAGGGTTTTGAGAAGCTCTTATGTAAAGCCTCGTATGCCTTAAGTTATTTTAAGTTTTTGGAATAATATATTTTTATGTCTGAAAATTTCAATTTTTGTTACCCTTGGATTAGGGTTTCAACATGTTACCCTTGAATTATGGTTTCATCTATCGTTGTTTTTCTTCTCTTTCCGCCGAGTCATCAGTTCGGTATCAGAGCCTCAGTTCCTGCTACGGGTCAAGCATGTTTCTGAATCTTGATTTCATCTGATTCAAGGTCTAAAGGAGAGAACAACATACGACCATGAAGATCTCAAAGATCGTTTGGTATGCGGGACACATACTAGGCGTTTCAATGACGATCATATTGACTGGTTACTGAAGGAGTTTAAATTGGCTACCAATTGTCGAATCAAGGTAAAAATTGCTTATCGAGATGTTGTCTCAGGCTATGAAGAGGTTTTCAAAACCATTTTTTTCATCAACTGGACATGGGGATGTT
This sequence comes from Limnanthes douglasii subsp. nivea, assembly GCA_036936605.1. NCBI lineage: Eukaryota > Viridiplantae > Streptophyta > Magnoliopsida > Brassicales > Limnanthaceae > Limnanthes > Limnanthes douglasii. Next base: position 267,593,894 of record JAUPFV010000005.1, on the reverse strand, counting down.
GTCTTCAGGCTATGGAAAGGTTTTCGAAACTATTTTCCTTCAACTGGATGGCTTCAATGTGACTTCGAATAAGGAACACTCGAGAAGAATTTATCTTATTCCGATAAGGTCAACAATTATAATTCCCAATGTAACGATTGAATAAAATAAAATAAATAATTTGGGTTCTTGATGGTGATGGTGTTGTGAATTCGAGGACGAATTCTTGTCAATCTGTAGCCTAGAAAGTCCAAACAAAAACATTTTTTATTTTATTATATTTTATTCAAATATCTTATGTATTTAAATCAAATCTAATTATATTAAGATTTGATTTTATTTTATTTTAAAATATTTATTTTATTTCCATGTATTATACTTTAGGGTTTTGAGAAGCTCTTATATAAAGCCTCATATGCCTTAAGTTATTTTAAGTTTTTGGAATAATATATTTTTATGTCTGAAAATTTCAATTTTGTTAATGACTCGGCGGAAAGAGAAGAAAAACAACGATAGATGAAACCATAATTCAAGGGTAACATGTTGAAACCCTAATCTAAGGGTAACAAAAATTGAAATTTTCAGACATAAAAATATATTATTCCAAAAACTTAAAATAACTTAAGGCATATGAGGCTTTATATAAGAGCTTCTCAAAACCCTAAATTATAATACATGGAAATAAAATAAATATTTTAAAATAAAATAAAATCAAATCTTAATATAATTATATTTGATTTAAATACGTAACATATTTGAATAAAATATAATAAAATAAAAAAGGTTTTTGTTTGGACTTTCTGGGCTACGTCAAAAAGAAATCGAAAGAAACCTTGTAGTACGGACATCAAAGGATATACGAAGTGTGGTGGCTGACTTAGTCAGAAAAGAGAGGATCAACACATACCTCCACTCAAGACCACTACAAGGTATTAATGATGAATAAATATAATTCGCATTCTGATTCCGGAGATTCAAGTTAGGGGACAAAGTAATGAGATGTGTATTTTAGCATACACACAAAGGAACACATGGAAAGAAAAACCCAATTTAGGAAAAGATATTTATTATTGAAGAAAAAATAAATCCATAAATGATAATGTCATACCCCTTGGGTGAGGCATGCTCTTTATACATGACGAGGTGAGACCAAATTGAGGAAGATTTGACGACCAACTAGAGGTACAATGCATGAAATCTTACCGATCAGGTAATAAGCTTGCACCCCTCGGGTTATTCATGATCCTTATACCCGACGAAGTAACACAAAACTGACCTGGCTGGGTTGTAATCCAAGCGATAAGATAGAAAAGACAAGAAGTTTGTCGAGCAAGTAAACCAAAATCTCAAGACTAGTCTTCTGCAAAAAGAGTGGTCACTGCAAATCGTGCACCCTCAGTAGTCGCCACTAACGATCATATGCACTAACGGCTCATGTAGTGCAGCATCTATATAATGTCACTAAGATATGTCCCAAGAGAAAATTATGTAATTAATAACGTAGAGAAAAATTAAATGTTAAGAACTTCTGTAAATACAACTGTAAAAGAATAAGAAAGGGTCATCTGACTTGATTATTATTTTCCTTCTAGATTAAAAGAATTTATCATTTTGTAAAATATTTGTGAGAATTTTTCTCTATCAAGAAACATACAATTTACCAAATAGAGAAGGAAACCAAGACCGATACCACTAAAACATAAAACAAATTGAAAAATACTACAGTATTTAATACTAAAGGGCTAGTAGCGTACTAATCATGTCAATAATATTTGTTAAACTATTAGGATGCACTATTTCCTCTCTCGGTGGTACGAGAAGGTTTTAATGAGGTATTAAACATTAATAAAATGATTTTCTTGTCAACAATTTGGTTAATTTATTATCTCATATAGCACGAATAAAAAAATACTATTATAAAATCAAAATGTGAAGTAAAATAAAACTTCAAAAAATGCTTAAGCCATAATACAAAATGGTAAAACCAATAATATACGAAGTTATGAATACTAAAGAATATGATTAATGAAAAATATATCCCGGAATAACATATAGGAAAACAAATTTATAAAGTAAACAACTTTTAAAAATAAGCGACTTATGTAAATAAAAACATCCAAATCAATAAAAGTTTGCAAGAAAGCATCAAAATCTATTAAAAATGAATCTGCTTTAGATGATAGAAATAGCGACCGGTTGTTTAAAATCCTAACGAAGGATCATAACAAAAGGGCTAAGAATCTTCGTTAGCCACTAGAGTTTGCCACTTGTTTCAAAACTACCACTCAAGTTATATTTGTATCAAAATTATCATTTTTGTTGGTTTTCTTTACATTCATGGTCACTAGCGGTGACTAAAAACGTAAAAAAAAGACCAACACTAGTGACCACTGGTGAAACAAAGTGACTGTTTTGATACAAAAATTAAATAAGTGGTAATTTTGAAACAAGCGACCAACCCCGGTGACTAACCATGATTTTTAGCCTAACAAAAGACATATAACTAAAGGTTAATCGACTGTAAACAAAACTACATTTGCTTACAAAGAAGGGAAGACCCCTACCATGGAGTCATACATCCTGAACATACTTGGCAAATTCTATAAAAATTAAGTACATAACGATAGTGTTCCAAAAGATATTTCTTTGCCTATTGCACCTGATGAGTCTGTATAAAAAAATAGAGAATACACTATGTGCCATAGGTACAAAGACTCATTCACAAAAAATATAAAAGATATCTCGAATAAAAAAAAGTCCTACAAAATATAACAAAAATGCATTTTAAAGATATAAACAAAAAAACAAAATTCTTCCAAGGGATACGCAATATATCAAACAAAATTATACTCGTTTATAAGAAGAATGAACAAAATTATAAGAGTCAACATTCGTTAGTGGAGTATTATTATGTACAACAACATTTGGTACATCACTTTCGGGATAATTCATAAAAGTACCAAGTTTTTTTTCATAATTTTCCAAGTTTAAACTATGAGGCATGTCATAAATAACAACACAACACCAAAGACTACCCAAATTAACCTCATGAAACAAAATATAAAAATCAAGGATCGTCTTACTACGTGCATCAAAAGCGGCAGTAAATTCTTGGTCTAAAGCAGCATGTTCCTTTATTTAATCTTGATGTTCACCAAATAATGCCTTGCCCATAGCTTTTTAATGAGAAGACATAACAGTTAATCATTCTCGAAGCTCGACAACGTAAGTTTTAGTACCTAAAATTTGATGGTTAGTAGAAAACTAAAGTTTCTCCAAACCATTACAAGTAGAAAAACAATCAGTAAGTTTATTCCTAAAAGCTCATATATTTTTTTTATTTTTCATCACCATAATTCTTTCAAAAAAATAAGGAATACAAATAGATCATCCTCAAATAACCACAATTGTGAACATAACTGACTAGTAATCTAGAATTTAAAATCTAATTATTTACGAGTAGTTTCAAGCCTTTCACTTAAGATTTTCCTCCAAGAAGCTCTAGGATTAGCACTTCCTTACACCGGTTCACATGTTCCTTTTAAGTATTTTTTGAAATTTAACCATATGACTTGAGGGGTCAATGTTAGCATGCTGGTAACCCAATAAGATCAATTTGAAGAAGGAAATTAAACCAATAATTACAAAAGCCAAAGATAAATCAGAAGCAAAGCAATGCCAAATACTAGCTCACCTTATAGCATGACTCAATTATCCTTGCACTAACTTCAAAGAGGAACCATCAACATGGAGACTCATATATCTCACTAATTCAGCATAATAAAAAATAATTTCAAGTATTTGTCTCTGTGATAACAACGTATAAATATAGTAGAAATATATAACATATTAGGAAAATATTAGAATGACAAATTGGGGAGAGTGGGAGTAGCAAGTAAACGATCAGAAAAACCTGGGAATGCAAGATCATTCCCCTCAAGATTAACGTCACCTCCAATATACGTTGAGTTTATTATTGAATCAGTTGGAACGATATGAATGTCGATATTATTCTAAACTAAATCAAACCTTAGTTCATCCAAAGATGGGATATCAGGCTCGAAAACAAAAAATTACTAACAGGTCGATATAGCACCTCATTTTCAACTTAATACAAATATAAATAAGCTCTTGTCATTCATCATTAACAATCATATCAATATTCCTCGTAATCTTACCTATAAAATATTCAATTTCAAGGGTAGGAATAGATTCTCAAACACATATTTTAGCTGATGCATAATCAAGAACGACAGAATCTAGAGGAAGAGGTGATACATGGGAAAAACACCAAGAGAATCTGAAATATGAGCGGTATCTGGTCCAGCAATAGACCCTTGCTCCTCGGTAACTCCGATAAGATCAAGCATACTACCTAATCAAGGACTATTTCTAGTAACATCAATAATGGAAGCACGCATATCAGGTGCACCCACATCTGAAGAAGAAAATTCGTTTCCTTTTCCCAAAGACTCACTAACTATAATAATATTTTGGAAGACATTGGAAATATTAATCTTATCTTGCCGCTTAACAGAAGAACACGCAATGGAACTCTTACCCTTTCCAAGAAAGACCAACGATTGAGAACCATCCGCTAAATTTGTGGTATGAACTTTTTAATAACCTTTTTTGGAGAAGATTTAACAACTTTCTTTGACGGAGTAGCTCAAGAATGAGGAATATAAAATATACCAAGATCTTTTCCATATTCTACTATCAATAACATGAGCAAAGTGAGAATGTAAATATAAAAGTTGAAATATTTTTTAGCTTTCGCCATCAAAATAAAATATAAATTATTGATCCTTTTTAGTCTTTTTTTCATCATGGGTAACAGATTGATGAGAGCTGCAAAACAAATTGCAACCAGAAGATCAAGAATTGTAATAAAAAAATTGTACAATAAAAAAAAATCCAATTTTTTTACATTTCATGGACCACACTCTACCGAGTGGGGGAATAGGCGGACCACGATCTGTCTCCCATTTACCAAAAAAGAACGAGTTGTTTCTTCCAATCCTTCTTGTTAAAAGAAGGATTGTTAAGAATTTTAGCATTTTTCGCCATGTCAACATAAACTAAAGAAAATGTCGATCATTGTAATATAGGATTCTTAGCAAGAAAGTCGCATGTTTTATAGTGACGACCAAGTTTTTTTGATATTATAAAAGATCTCCACCAATTTGGAACAATTTGGTAAGATAAATATGGGTATCTAGAAAACACTCAATCAGATCCCCGCTTAAAGGGAATTTGAAACCTTGTTTCAGCGTGCAAAACCATAAAACAATTTTCGCATTAATATCATGAAACGATGTCTGTCCAGGACAAGGAATCTAACAACAACTCATTTAAGAATGCACCAATCCACGTGTTTTTTACTATACTTTTTGTCAGAAAAACATTGATAATCATGTTTGGTTACCTCATTCACCTGCTCAGGATTCAAATCACCCAAACTCGCACGAAGAACATCTTGTACTGATAAAAAAGCACTTTGCACGCCAGTTATAACACTTGAAGAGTTACTTCTGCCAACAACAGAAGAATCAACAACAAATATATAAGCGACATTAGAATTAGACGTTTATTTTCAACTATATCAATTTTTCTTTTAAAGCACGGGTACGAACGGACAAGGAAGTTCAAGAACAACACTCCAAGTAGAAAGTGAACCATTATTAGAATGATTAATACTAGTATCGAGAATCCTATAAGTATTATTATCTTCTTCTCGCTTTTCCATTTTAAAAAAGATTAAAGTTTGGAAGACCATAATAAAAGATCGAAACGAGAAAGAGAAAGAAGAACGATAGCAAAAAAATGTATATAGGTAAAATGATTAGCAAAAGGTGTCTAAGAGTGAGTTTCCCATATCTCACTGTATAAAATAACAAAAAAAATGAAAGGTATCTGACTGTATAAAATAACCAAAAAAATGAAAGGTGATGATAAGAGAAATCCAAAGTACGACACTGGCACCTACAAAATAAGTAATTTTGTTACACGTCTATCATTATCAGTATATTTATATAAAAACGTTATTATAGCAAATTATTTAATTTTAAATATATAAAAAAATAATGTATTTTTGAAACAATAGGTCAAACATAAAACTATGTTATCCATAATTATGTCAAGCTAAGAGAGACAAAGAAGTGATTCGACTAAATATTTATTGAATAAACTCTAAATTAAGGGATTAATTCATAACATTTAAATCTTAAACGAATGATTTTTTGAGAGTAAATATGGTGATGAACTTCATCCCTCAAGTATGAATCTCTAGGGGATTCAATTCCATAAAAAACGTTAACGCAAAATAAGTGTTTACACTCCACATTGTGTTCTATACATATTACAGAAAGCAAGTAGTATTTTGTTTTGTTGCGTAATTCTCTTTTTATAAGTTTTATATTCACTTTTCGAGAAGAACTAAGGGGGATATATGGACAACAAAAACATAGAATTAACTTCCTTCGAATGTCATATATCTTCCCTCATCCTTCGTTAAAGGATATGGGCTATTATGATAGCTATGCATAAATACTATGATAAAATAAAAATTGATTAAATGAAAAAAGTCAAAGCCAAAGCAAAACATATAAGAAGCAAAAATTAAAAAGGTCGAAACAAAAAAAGATAGAAAAGTTGAAGCAAGAATAAGCATCTCACAAAGCAAAAAAAGCTCCAAAACGTTATTACTGATAAATGGAAACTCCAAAAAAACAATAATAAAAATTAAAAAACATTCAAATAGAGCGATTGAAAAACAAAAAAACTTCGACGAGAATCAAATATACAATAAAAATGAAGTATGAGCTTCAACAAAAATTAGAAAAAATTTCAATAAAAATACAATTTCGGACAACACTTTAGTCTTCTTTCCTTTCGTATTTCTCATCAAAACTAGAGAAACTAGTGATAAGAATGTAGTGAGTCTTGCCCGAACTCATCGGCTCATAGACATATAAATATCTATTTACACTCATAAAAAAATACATATATATCTTAATAGCTAAAAAAATATTTTCAATTAATCTTAATAATTAGAAAAATACCTCCAATTACTTCTATAAATCTGTGAGATATTTATCCTAATCAATAGATATAGGAATAACACATGTTACTAATTTATCCGTACTTATTCTTCTCTTTACTTTTCTTTTTTTCCTTTATATTTTTTATCATTAATCTTAAGCACTTACTTTGTTCATATTCCATGAGTCTACGTTTCGGTCAAACCAAAATAGAAAAGTGAACTAACGATTGAGATTGAGTTATTAACTATGAACGACCATGGTTGGATTTTTCTATAGATCTCAACATACTTCTACTTATTATATTGAACAAGTTGTGCATTGTACCTTCGTGGAAATATCACCCTACACACAGTGTGTGAAAGACGAGCATTGACTTGATATTAGTGACCATCTTCAGTTTTAGAGGGAAAAATGGTGGTTCGTGAATTCCACAAGGCCCTCGGAGACTATTCAGCCAAAAAACAACATATCTCAGTAGCTATAACTTGAAAGAAACTCAGTCAAATTCTTTTGAAGCAAGCAAATCTCTCCCAGAAGAAATGATTGTTGTGAAGGATATATGGGCAAAATGGAGTGGATCGAAAGAAGCTAAGCATCTATGGGACAAATGGAACATCCGTGGTGTCATTTTGTTTAGTCTTCTTCTACAAACCATCCTGATTTTTTTCGCTCCGTCTAGAAAACGTACGGCGAGAAAGTTCCTCATTCTGCTTATCTGGACAGCTTACTTGCTAGCCGACTGGGCAGCTAATTTCACGGTTGGACTGATCTCCAACAGCCAGAACGATAGCAAGAAACCGGACACTTCAGATGAGACACAGAAGCTATTAGCATTTTGGGCTCCGTTTTTATTACTTCACCTTGGTGGACCAGACACCATTACAGCTTTCGCTCTCGAGGATAACGAGCTTTGGCTACGTCACTTACTCAGTCTCATCTTCCAAACAGTGGCTGGTGTGTATGTCTTTCTCCAATCAATTCCGAACAAGCTATGGATCCCCATACTACTTATGTTCGTCACTGGACTGATAAAATACGTTGAGCGGACACGCGCGTTGTATCTTGCTAGCTTGGATAAATTCCGGGACTCAATGCTTACAGAACCAGATCCAGGGCCAAACTATGCCAAGCTGATGGAGGAATACGCTTCGAAGAGAGACTCCCAACTACCAACGCAGATTATTATGATTCCCGAGCCCGACAAAGAACTCAAGGCCAAAGCTCCGGTTAGGAAACATGAACTTAATCGTCTTCAGATCGTGCAGTACGCGTATCAGTACTACAAGACCTCCAAGGGACTTATTGTCGACCTTATCTTTAGTTTCCATGAACGTGATAAAAGCCGAGACTTCTTTACCAAACTGTCTCCCTTGGAAGCTCTTAGCATTATAGAAGTGGAACTCAATTTCTTCTATGAAGCTCTTTATACCAAAGCTGAAGTTTTGCATTCCAAAAGTGGAATCATGTTCCGGGTTCTTGCATTCTCTACGCTTGTTTCATCGTTTGGTCTTTTCCACTACAGAGTCGACAAGACGAAATTCGAACAAATTGATGTAGATATTACATACGCGCTGCTTGTAGGTGCCATGATGTTGGACAGTATTGCTATAGTCATGTCCATTTTATCTGACTGGACAATTGCGGTCCTGACGGAGTTAAAAGAGGAACCCGAGGTCATGAAGAAAAACTCCATTATTTGTTGGCTTTTAGATCTTAAAAAGATACTGTGGAAGAGCTGCATATGCCACAATCTAGGCAATTTTACCGGACATGAAGCGTTGGCTACTTCCTGTCTATTTCGCAGATGGTCTGGGTCCATCTCGCTCCACAACTTGATTGGATACTGCCTTAAAACAAGCCCGAAGAGGATCCACATAACCAAAGGCTGGACAAGTTGTTTACTAGAAACTATTGTCAGGTGGTCGGGCATTGGGTATCTCGTCAAAGTGATCAATCAGTTTGTTAGCAATATCAAACCTTACTTTGCGTTTTTAAACTTTATTCCTCGTTTCTACCGTTCAGTTGTTGCATATATCGTTGATTTGTTCGGCCTTACAGATTTGTGGGACGAGATAAGGTACGTGTCTAACGAGCCCCTCACTAGAAACCTCTGGGAATTCATTTTTAATGAACTACATCGGAAGTCTAAATTGGCGGACGATCCTGAAACAACCAAGAAGATATCTGCAGCAAAAGGTGAATGGATACTGGACAACCACTCGAAAACTGACTTCGACACTTTAATGGATTATGTGGTCCATGTTGACTACGATCAGAGCATTCTGTTATGGCATATCGCCACTGAACTCTGTTACCAGACTGAAGAAGCGACGGCTGATAATTTTAACGACCGCGAGATAAGTAAAATCCTGTCTGACTATATGTTGTATCTTCTAATCATGCAACCTACAATGATGTCGGCAGTAGCAGGAATCGGGAAGATAAGGTTTAGAGACACGTGTGCTGAGGTTGATAGGTTTTTCAAGAGAAGGAACATTGAAAAGTCCAAGGATGAAAAGAGTGCAAGTAAAGCGATTCTGTCAGTTAAAACAGACGTTCAACCGGTTGCAGTAAAAGGAGACAGAAGCAAATCGGTGTTGTTTGATGCGAGTATGTTGTGTCAAGAACTGAAGAGATTAGAGAAGGAACACGGTGAGGAAAAATGGAAGATCCTAAGCAAAGTGTGGGTGGAAATGCTTTCTTATGCTGCAAGTCATTGTGACGCTAAAACACATGCCCAACAGGTAAGCAAAGGTGGGCAGCTTATTACCTTCGTGTGGTTGTTGATGGCTCATCTTGGTTTAGGAGAACAGTTCAAGATTAACGAAGGGCATGCAAGAGCCAAGCTGATCATAGGCAAGTAGCTAATTAGCCTCGTATTTCTCACCCTAAGCTCTCTTTTTTATCCAGCATTGTACTTCCATTCCTTGTACAAGGCTTTGATCCATGTTGGCTCAAGAACTGATAGTCACGCGTATAAACTACTTTGACTGTTTGTTTGTTAGATTGCTGTTTGCGACATAATCAATCAGGTGGTTGTTTGCACCTCAAATATAGATGAACATGTACAACATCAATAAAGGATTAGGAACAGTCGACTAAAGAATCGATGTAAATCAATGATCTAAGCACTATTATCTTATAAGTACTTGAACATTTGACTTATCAGAACTTGGTGAGATGGTAGCTCCACCGATGATAACAAGGCAGTATCTTTTATTAAAATGTCAGACAGCGATTGATCGATCACGTTGCTCAAAAGAGACAATCGGAAATTTAGTTAGTACTAGTCCGCTTGAGGTTGATTGTCCGGAAACGTGATCACATCAAAGCGAGATTCTTGAGTTAAGTGTATAATCTAGACCATAAAATGTTAACTACACTGATTAAATGTAGACTAGACCAGAACTTCAAACTAGAGATTCAACTTAAACTATAGCAAGGCTAAACATCAAATTATGAATAATACAAAAACTCCTAAGCGAGTTTTAAACCAAGCTAGGGAGCAATCTCTAGTTGCAAACTTATACAAATTTTGTCCCAAAAATAACCCTTTAAAGTATGACCAAGAGTTTATACGGGAAGGAACACTGGGGTACTCCTTCTCGCTCACGTGCTATCTTTCTTGGTTTTCAGGCCACTGTGTTCGAGATTTGGTGTATGAGGAACCGTCTCGTCTTTGATACACAAGACTCCATTGTAGCTCGGATCATCCTAGTTGCTATTAGGATCATATTTAGATTATTTCCACATTACCGACTCGCGTGTTAGAGTCTATTTGCTTCTTTGATGTATCATTCGATATATTTTCGACTTTACCGATCTCTAGTAGGGTCTATTAGCGCTTGTTTTTAGAAATTGTACTCTTTTTCCTTCGACCGAATTTTTATCCACGGTTTTTTTTTGGACAAAGTTTTAACAGGCAATTTTCTACGAACTTTTGTCTTACGCTTTTAGTTTCTTTTTTTGAGTTTATGGTTGACACATTTCATGAACCTGAGGAGGCTATTTAAAGCCTAACTTATAATATAGAATAACAACAAATTGTTTATCTGATTAATAACTTTTTTTTTCCAAGCAAGTCTTTATACTTGACTTTCTTTGTGTTATTGGCTTTTCGACCTTTACTGGAATAGATTTACTTTACCTAAGCACTGATGGATTTCATCTTGGAAGAGAAGCTATGAACAAAACTGATTCACTGCAAAATAAACAAACTTATAAGAACATGTTAAACAAGACGTGGAGTTTATCATGAAGTGACTATATTTTTTAAACAAAGATAATTTGTTATCCCATCAACCCTAATGTAGACACTCTTCTCATTAGAAAAATTTATCAACTCATTCATGTTCAAAAACCGAGCTAAATAATGCAAGTTTAGCTTTGAAATTGTTCTCAATAGATATCAAGATGAAGCTTTAGTCATAAAAGATGATACATTTCATTGATACCCAATTTTCTAGAGAAAAAAAAGCCAAACATACCATTTTTAATTTTTGACGATCAAGAGAGGTTGGTATTGTTACAGGAAATAAATTAGATTAATATCTAATTTATTTAGTATAATATATATTTAGTATAATATATATTGTAATATATATATTTAGTGAAAGATTGAGTTAATATATATATTGTAGTATAATATATATGATAATCAATTATAGTCGATAGTCTAGGTCAACTTTAGGAAAATAAAGATTCTAGTATTAATTGTTGTAACTGCTACAAAGTAGTATAAAAGATGAACCAGACACATAAATAATACATACTATTTTTTCGAAAGAAAATACTTTTGACATGGTATCAGAGCGCAACTGATTTTTTGTAGAGTTTTTTGAGTGGTGAGGTTTTTCTGAATTTCAAGAGTATTTGGGGATTTTTAGTTTCATATTTTTCGGAATTTCGAGAGTATTTGGGTAGTGAAATATTTTTTTTCTTTTGAGAATTTGGGGATTTTAGTTTTATTTCAGATTTTTGTTCTCGTGGATCTGTTTTCTTGGTTACATCACGTCACTGGATAAATTCGAGCCATTTCATATTAAATTTACAGGGAAAAATTATTCTGCTTGGGAATTTCAATTTCAATTGTATGTGAAAGGAAAAGAATTATGGGGTCATATTGATGAGAGTAATCCTGCCCCTCTAGATGCCAATGCTTTGTCCAAGTGGGAAATAATAGATGCTAGAATCATGACTTGGATTCTTAGTTCGCTCGAACCTCATCTTGTTCTCACCTTGAAGCCCTATAAAACCGTTGCTCGTATGTGGAATTATCTAAAGACAATTTATAATCAAGACAACTCTGCTAGAAGATTTCAATTGGAGTGTGAGTTGACTAATTACACTCAAAGAAGTCTTTCCATTGAAGCATATTTTTCAGGTTTTCAAAACCTTTGGGCAGATTATTCAGATATAATTTATGCTGATATTCCTGCTTCAGCTCTTTCTGCTATCCAGACAATGCATGCAACCAGCAGACGAGATCAGTTCTTGATGAAGTTACGACCGGATTTTGACATCGCACGGTCTAATCTAATGAATCGTCATCGTGTACCATCTCTGGATGCATGTTTGGGTGAATTTCTTCGTGAGGAGCAGCGAATGATAACTCAGGCATCTATTGAACATCAAGCTAGTATCAGTACACCGGTTCCGGTAGCTTATGTAACACAAGCGAGAAATAAAAATAGAGACATGCGTGCCATCCAATGCTATAGTTGTAATTCTTTCGGCCACATTGCTAGGGATTATCCCAAAAAGGTCTGCAACTACTACAAGAAACAAGGGCACATCATCTATGCTTGTCCCACTCGACCTGAACGACGACAAGGTACTGCTTATCATGCCTCCACTAATGCTTGTTCTACTGCATTGCCTACTGCCTCGCCGATTGTCCATGTTCCTTTTCCAACAACAAATCCAAACACACTCACTCTTGAAATGGTTCAACAAATGATAATTTATGCTTTTTCTTCTTTTGGACTCTCAGGTAATCCAAAACATTATTCCACACCATGGTATTTTGATTCTGGAGCCTCAAACCATATGACAAATACCGTTGTTCCACTGTCTAATGTCAAAAAATATGATGGAGATCTGAAAATTAACACTGTTGATGGTCATTCTGTGCCTATTAGTGATGTTGGTAATCATTCATCCACATTCACTAATGTTTTTGTGTCTCCTGACCTCTCCACAAATCTTATTTCTGTTGGTCAATTGGTCGATAATAATTGTCATGTCATTTTTTCTCATTCTAGTTGTGTTGTGGAGGATCAAGTGTCAGGAAAGATGCTTGCGAAGGGTCTTAAAGTGGGACGACTCTTTCCATTATATAAGTCTCCTTCCACTGATACTCCTATTTTTTCTTTTGCTTGTAATGTTGTTGGTCCTCGAAACCAAATATGGCATAGACGTCTAGGTCATCCACATTCTGATGTCCTTCATACTTTGGTTCATTCTGGATTATTGGGCAATAAAATAAGTTCTTCTCATGATCTTTCTTTTGATTCTACCTCATGCAAACTTGGTAAAAGTAAGGTTTTACCTTTTCCTCATCATGCATATCGTGCTTCACAATGTTTTGATGTTATTCCGAGTGATGTTAGGGGGATTGCACCGATTGTTTCTCATGCACACTACAAGTATTTTGTTACATTCATTGATGATTTTAGTCGTTTTACTTGGGTTTACTTCCTTCGGGCTAAAGCTATAGTTTTTTCAGTTTTTAAACGCTTCCTTGCATATCTTGACACTCAATTTTCTGCCAATATAAAAGTTTTACGATCTGATTCTGAGGGTGAATACATGTCACATGAGTTTCAAAACTTTTTTCAAAATAAAGGGATTCTCTCTCAGCGTTCTTGTCCTTCGACACCCCAACAAAACGGTGTGGCTGAGAGGAAAAATCGTCATCTTTTTGATGTGGTAAGACCTATTTTACTTGAATCATTTGTTCCTCCTCGTTTTTGGTGTGAAGCACTTTCTACGGCTGTGTTTTTTATTAATCGCTTACTTTCTCCTACGTTAAATCACGTTTCTCCTTTTTATAAGTTGTTTGGTCATTCTCCTTCATATTCTAATCTTCGTACCTTTGGATGCGTTTGTTTTGTACACCTCTTTACTCATGAACGTCATAAACTTACGGCTCAATCTGTAAAATGTGCTTTTCTTGGTTATGCCATTCCTCATAAGGGTTATGTTTGTTATGATCCTCATGCTCATCGCCTTCGGGTGTCTAGGAATGTGATTTTTTTTTAAATCAATATTTTTTTCCATCTCATGTTGATCCACCTCCTGCATCTTTATCTCTCATGCCAAGTTTTTCTAATATTCTAAAATCTATAGAAAGATTTAAACCTGGTTTTGTATATCGACGACGTAATCGAGATGAGTCTGGTCCAACTAATGTGATCCCTTCTAATATTGTCTCGACGCCTGATCCTGCTCTTGTATCCATAACTCTTCGTCGATCTGCTCGTCCTTCTCAACCTCTTGATAGGTATGGTTTCTCTTCCCTCGTCTCTCTTGTAACTAATTTATCTAGTATTTCAATTCCCACTAGCTACAAACAAACCATGGAACATGAGTGTTGGCAAAACGCAATGCAAGTAAAACTTCAAGCACTTGAGGAGAATCATACATGTGATATTGTTCATTGTCCTCCTACAGTTAAACCAATTGGGAGTAAGTGGGTTTTCTCTGTGAAACTACTTTCTGATGGCTCTTTGGAGCGATATAAAGCCCGTCTTGTAGCTCTGGGTAATAAACAAGAATATGGGATTGATTATGAGGAGATATTTGCTCCTGTTGCCAAAATGACCACCGTTCGAAGCATTTTGGCCATTGCTGCTTCACAATCGTGGTTGTTGCATCAAATGGATGTTAAGAATTCTTTTTTTCATGGAGATCTTCAAGAAGAGATTTACATGAAGCTTCCATCTCGTATGAGTACTTATTCTCCTCATGATGTCTGTAAGTTAAGGCGTTCTTTGTATGGGCTCAAACAAGCACCTCGAGCTTGGTTTGAAAAGTTTCGTCGTACACTTCTTTCTTTCGGTATTGCCCAAAGTCAGTATGATTCTTCTTTATTTTTCCACACATCTACATCGGGTATAGTCCTTCTCTTGGTTTATGTGGATGATATTATCATCACTGGTACTGATTTTAGTTGGATTATAAAGCTTCAAAAACAGTTACATGCAACTTTCCATATGAAAGATCTTGGCCAACTTACATACTTCTTAGGATTAGAAGTTCATCGCCGGGCTAATGGTATTTTTTTAACCAACAAAAGTATATTCAAGATCTTATCACTTTGGCTGGTCTGGAGGATGCTTCTTCAGTTGATACTCCCATGGAGGTAAATGTCAAATTTAGGAAAAATGAAGGGAACTTTTTGGATGATCCTACTCTTTATCGACGCTTGGTTGGGAGTCTTATTTACTTGGCAACTACGCGCCCTGATATATCCTATGTTGTTCATCAAGTCAGCCAGTTTATGTTCTCTCCTCGACATCTACACCTTGCTGCAGTTCGACGCATCATTCGCTATCTTCAAGGCTCGCCTACTCGTGGTTTGTTCTTTCCAGCTGGCTCATCTCTTCAACTTGTTTCCTATAGTGATGTTGATTGGGCTGGATGTCTAGATACACGTCGATCTACTACAGGTTGGTATATGTTTTTAGGCGATGCTCTAATTTCTTGGAGGTGTAAGAAACAAGATCGTGTTTCTAAATCCTCTACCGAAGCTGAATATCGTGCCATGTCTAGTGCTTGTTCCGAAATTGTATGGCTATGCGGTCTTCTTGAGGAGGTTGGATTTCCTCAAACAACTTATACCCCTCTTCATGCTGATAACACTAGTGCCATTCAGATTGCCACCAATCCTGTTTTTCATGAGCACACCAAACACATTGAAGTTGATTGTCATTCCATTCGAGATACTTTGGAAAATCGGGTGATATCTATTCCTCGCATCTCTTCTGATCTCCAAGTGGCTGATATTTTCACCAAAGCTATGACTCGTCAGCGGCATCAATTTCTTATTGGCAAATTGTTACTGGTTAACTTACCAGCATCAATTTGAGGGAGGGTGTTACAGGAAATAAATTAGATTAATATCTAATTTATTTAGTATAATATATATTTAGTATAATATATATTGTAGTATATTTATTTAGTCAAAAATTGAGTTAATATATATATATATATATATATATATATATATATATATATATATATATTGTAATATAATATATATGATAATCAATTATAGTCAATAGTCCAGGTCAACTTTAGGAAAATAAAGATTCTAGTATTAATTGTTGTAACTGCTACAAAGTAGTATAAAAGGTGAACCAGACAGATAAATAATACATACTTTTTTTAGAAAGAAAATACTTTTGATAGGTATCTGAGATGCATAGTTTCTGAAAGGATTGTTAAGGACCTATGTTGTTTTTTTGCCACAATGATATAGGATTTTGATTACATGCATCTACTAAAATTTCCAAAAATTATTTGGTCTTCAACTCCACAACATTTTCATAAGAATGGCCTCAATTGGTGTCCCATTCCAAGTTTAGATAAAGAGAATTAGATCTTGTTGTATTACACTATCAATTGAGATCGTGAAGTAACAAATTGCATCATGATAAGCGTTCCACTTACCGGCCATGAAAAACAAGAACAATAGCAAACCTTGAGAAACCTAAAGAGAAAACCATTAAAAAACCTAGAAATAAAAAACAACAGACAAACTTTAGGAGAAAGTTTGGAGAATATGTTCGTGTGGAGACTCCACAAGTTTTTTGTGACTTACAAAACCATAAGAAGAGTCTCTGGCACCGAAATTTTATTTCCCTCTTTAATATAATTGGGCTATGTTTTATATCAAGATCAAGGCTTTTCCGCACGTCCCATTACAAATTAGTTGGAAAAAAATCTAAATAAGCACAAGATGGATATGGTATAATCATCCTCCGTCTTTTGTAAACGAAGATAACGAATCTTCTCGTGTAGCATAAGTGGTTAAACTTGATGGTAACTTGAGAGAGTAGCTGACAGGGACCTCAATAAATTAAGCAAAATTTATTACAATGAAGAGCTTTTACGTTTACATATACATATGGATATGCATTTTTTTTCTTTCATTATTTATATCATTTACTCTTAAACTATCATTTTTAGATATATTTATTTACCATTTATAGTACTATTTATCCCATCAAGTTGCATAACACGAAATTCAATAAAATTTAATATTTGACTTTCTAAAACTTATTAAAATAAGAATAAAAAAACTCAAAACCTAAACTCATTAAAATTCTTTTTTTTAATTTTTTTTAAATTTAAAAACCATGGTGAAAATAAAAGAAGAACATATACCTCTATAGACCAACATGAACATGGAAGAAGTATACACCATTCTATCTTCATATTTTTTTCAAACATTCAATTCCACCAAGACGATGGCGCCCAAGTGATGTTCGTTGTCATCGTCCTAGCACAAAATATGACATTTTCCGCCATGCTTATGGCAGGCAAAATGACTTGGACGTCATGGTCTAGCCGAAACGATAGAAATGGCGTTATGGTCTGGCGGACAAGAGTATTAGACGTCTCTATTGTCTGTCAGGCCATGGTGGCTAAGTTACTGTGTCTGCCATGGCGTTGGCGCACTAGTTTGTACAAAAAACAATTCTCGTTTTAATATAGGTCTCGACTTTGTTAGTTGTAATAATGAGTGGTTTGTTTATTGTATTGATTTTAGCCTATATAAAACAAAATCTAATCAAAGTGACCTTATTCCAAATATGTTTTGATATTTTGTATATAACTGAAAAAATTATATAATTTTAATGCCTTATTTGCAATTCTAATACTTGTTAGTGGCTTGATAAACATATAATTTTCATGCATTATTTATAATTCTAATAAGACCTTACTTCAATGGTTTTGGTCTAGTTTAAATTTTAATTTCTTTAGCTTTAGGTGAAAAAATATATATATTTAGAGAGAGAAAGTATAAATAAGAGATATGAAAAAATAAAAAACAATAATGGTAATTTCATGGAGTAATTTCTTTTATTGGTGTTTTTGGTGCAACGGTAATGACAAAAGTAATAACTTCGCAAAGTAGTTTTTGCTTTTTTTTACCACTTCACGGAGTAGTTTTGGATTTTTTTTAAGAAATTCCCTTAACTTAGTTGTGTGTTCTATCACAAAACGTGTATATTATCTCTCTTTTTACTAATCTTATCAACAGTATCATTCTTACACCCCAATGAGCTCATGACCACAACTCTATTGGACTCGTAGAGTCCTATAACCATAGTGTAAGATTAAGACTCTCCCTCCAAATCCATATTAATCCAATTGATTTCTATATTATAAGATTTATAATACTCATATTATTAACCATTAGTCTAATATAATTTAATTTTTATTACATCTGAATAATTAGATTATAATTAAAATGACTTGAATACTCTTCATATAAACGGATGATACATTTTAATTTTTGGATATTTTTACAATCTCCCACTTGAATCATTCCATCTACAAAAACCTATTCTTTAAAATGTGTACTCTAAAACGTTGTTATATTTAAAGGTAATTCAAATTATCTTATCGCTTTAGATAATTAGAAAAACAAAAAAAACATGATAAGAACATGCACTTTAAGACGTAACAGCTTCTAC
This sequence comes from Limnanthes douglasii subsp. nivea, assembly GCA_036936605.1. Classification (NCBI taxonomy): domain Eukaryota; kingdom Viridiplantae; phylum Streptophyta; class Magnoliopsida; order Brassicales; family Limnanthaceae; genus Limnanthes; species Limnanthes douglasii. The sequence continues at coordinate 267,575,161 of JAUPFV010000005.1, read as the reverse complement.
GATAATTGCATTGCTAACTCACCTAAATTAAAGTTGGCTTCTCATGCAGTGCATCGTGAAAATACCTCGATCCTATAATCACTACATATTAATTCACAACTTTTCTTGCTTAACTGGATTAAGATTGCTAAATGTAAAAAAATGGCAAGAGATATATGAGAAAAGATAATTATTGTATTGTTTGACTAAATGGTATATGAACTGACACTGAACACAATACAATATGAAACTAAATTACAGATTGAATTAAAAGCAAAATCTCATTAGATCTGAATTTTCTATAAAGTAAGAACGTCCATGTAAATGGTGTATTCATGAAAGAGTCTGGACATTGAAACCTTAGTAGGAGAGGATGAAAATGAAGAGTTGAATCTCCACTTTTCTTGTAATCTTAACTGAAAATTCATTATGAAACTTGTTCACATTTTCTCGATTATAAGTTCTTTGATAGTAAAGAACTAAATGTATTTTCTTTATTAGATATTATTTAGTATGTTATAATTTTTACTCTCATTAAATATGCAAACATAAACTGCACATTTTATCTAACATCCATTAAACCTATAAATTAATATGCATAATTAATTTTCTTAATTGTTTTGTTATTTATGTCTAGCTTTGTTCTTTTGAAACACCGGACGACCTATATTCTATTTCACAATAGTCCATCTATATACATGGAAGTCTTATATATCTACTTAGGATTTTTTTCATGAATATTATACTCTATCATGAACCAACATGAGCATAAGTCAAGACTTATGAAATATTTTTCATCTCCTAAATTTCGAAACCAGTCAATAGATTTTAACTAAAAGATCTTATCTCAATTAATCTTAAGGAAATTTATAAGCTTTTTTCTTTTCATGCCATATAATTTTAGCATGATCTTAATGTATGTATTTACAATGAACCATTAAATATCAAGAACGGTCGTGATGAGTTTGAGTTCCTACACATAAAAAATCTCACCCAGAAATTTCACACCATATTACTTCAATTGAAATGTCATGGAGACATGGAACCAGTTTCTATAGTTTATGACTAGGAATATGCCATCGACATACAAATTAAATCTGAATCCTCGCTCATTGAACTTGAGAAATTTATAATAATCTTTATGCTTATCTTAAAATAAAATTAGATTATAACTTTGAGAGATCATAGTAACATTAATGAGTTGTTTTGACTAAAAATTACATATGCTTGTTACAAATCTGGTAATCCTGATTTAGACCGATTAACTTTTGTAACCTATCATACATATCTAATAAATTACTTAGGTTGTACTATATATCTAACTTTCCCAATATTAACGTTCATAAAACATGATTTTAATATATATTTAATGGAGTTTAATGTTAAGGTCTGCAATCTGTATTATGATAGTCTTGAATGGATCATTCACTTGATTAAAATGAAAGTTTGCTTAACAATTCAATATTTTAATATTGAAAGAAACATATTTTATGTAAGATATTATATGTATCTTATCATGTTATCTTTTTAGTTGAACATGTCTAAACATAAATTTGCAACCATCTAGTACTTTTTTTAGAATAATAGATAAAAAAAACTTAAACCAGGTTATCTTTCATCAATTTTAACTCTCGCTACGATAATCCAAAATTAAAAGTTGAAGGTTTATGTGATGTTATGAAATCTTAAACTGAACCATTTGTCAATATCACAAGAATTAATGTTTTTATCAAACTCTTATTGTTACATAAGCTGAAGCGGAATTTATCTGTTACACCATAGAGAAGTTTAAAGTTTTTTTAGAACTTTTAATGTTGTTGTAAACATTAAAACTAAAATTTTTATTTTACATCATGAAGAAGCTTGTGTAGAACTCTTTATAACGCTGTAAAAGTTGACATTTGAATTCTTATGTTACATCCTTAAGAATTTCAATGTTTTTTAGAACATTTTATAAAAATAATTTGTATAAACTAAATACATGGTACTTTATTTCTCTCCGTTAGTGGATTTTTGTAAAGGATTATACTAACTTTAGTTTGCATAATTTCTTGAAGATGTTAAGTTTGTTCTTTATATAAATCTGAAACTGTTTATTCTTAAGTGTGGATTTAAACATTTATTTCGAGAAGAAATGATCATTTTCATGATTAGAGGTGATTCTTAATGTATTATAATATTCTTATCGTTTGAATCTGAATGAATCATACTTATATCAAATTTGCCCCCACATTAATTTCCTCAAAACTATATATCTTTAATGTTAACATAAATAATAAAAGATATTGACTGCATATTTTATTATAGTCAATAGTCAACGATACTTATTGTATACATTATTATGGTAGACTAGAATATTATTACGTTATATTCACGTATACATATATATAGATTTAGCTTGTACATAATTTAAATGTCGATAATAAAAATATTTTTTCACTTCTACATGGTATGAGAGCTTTTAAGGTTTTACGATACTGAGTTCAATTTTATTACGTGAGTTCAATTTTATGGGTTATTGTGTTATTGATTTTCTCTATAATAAAAAAATTCTTTTTGAAGGAAAATAGAATTGGTCAAAGCCTTTACTACAGTAATCGGGATATGTTAAATAGTTATGGAAGAAGTGGTTTTCGAGATCTCATCCATGTAAAGTGTTTCTATTGTCATGAATCTAGTCACACAAAGTGGAACTGTCCACAACAATCACAAAAAACACAACAACCATAATAACCACAACAGTTTACTAAGAAATCTTTCAAAGAACTGGTTGTGCTTTCTGCTAAAGAAACTACTAAAGAAACAGTGTAATGTTTTAGGCTCTTGAATTGTTCATTTAAACGAAGATATTTCTTTGACTTCCGCTTTAAATATTTCTCAATTTTTATTTAACCTAATTTATGTGAGCAAAATCACTAAATATTTAAATTGTTTTGTTACATTTTACTCCGATTATTATTTGTTTCAAGATCTTACGACGAAAAAAATTATTCCTAAAGGGTATAAGTCTGGAGGTCTCTACTATCTCAATAAACAAATTAATAAATCCATTGTGTGTTCTAGTGTTCAATCTCCATTTAAATCTCATTGTCGTACGAGTCATCAATCTTTAGTCTCTCCTAAACAATTGTATCCCCAATTTAAACATTTAATCTCATTAGAATGTGAGTCGTGTCAATTTTCTAAACATCATTGCCTTCTGTCATATCCTCATGTCAATAAACGGGTTGAGTCTCGAATTAGTTCATTCAAATATTTTGGGTCCTTGTCCAGTCATGTCTAAATCAGGGTTTTAAGTATTTTATTAGTTTTATCGATGATCATTCATCGTTATAATATTTTTTTCTATATTTTGAAAATTTTGTGCGGAAATTAATAGTGAATTTAATTGTATGGGTAGTATTTTAAGAAGTGATAATGGTGAAGAATATTGTTCAACTGCATTTCAATCATTTATGGAACAACATGGAATTCTGTATTAAACCTCTTACGTAGACACACCATCTCAAAATGGTGTCGCTGAAAGAAAAAATATACACCTTTTAGAAGTTGCTCGTGCACTCCTTTTGCAAATCAAAAGTGCCAAAAATATTTTGGGTAGATGATGCTTCCACTGCTTGCTATTTAATAAATCGAATGTCATTTGTTGTTCTTCATAACAATATTTCATATTATGTTCTTTTTCCTTTAAAACCTTTATTCCATATTGAACCCCGCATATCTGGTTGTACTTGTTTTTTTAGGGATGTTAGTCCTAATCGTAGAAAATTAGATCTCAAATATTTCAAATGTATTTTTCTTGGATATTCTAAGAGTTCACAAGGGATACAAATATTTTTATCCCTCTCTTAACTGGTATGTTGTGTGTAGAGATGTTACACATTTAGAGCAGGTTTCATTTTTTTTACAATTGTGCGTAATGTCGGCTTCATACAGATAAAGAAGACGATGACCTCCTCATTTATTCTGTAGTTCAGTCCCCTAGTATACTAAACTGATTTTGTTACTCAATTTGTTGTTCCTCCACCATCTCGACCTCCAATTACACATGTTTATTACCGACATCTGAAACCTCCTCCAACGTACCCAATGCTGATTCTTTCATCTTCGGATCCTGTTACAAATGATAGTGCGTCTGATATTGACCTTCCTATCTCCCATCGAAAAGTTAAAAGATAATGTACTTATCCAATTTCCTGTTTTGAAAAATATGATCATTTTCACATTCTACAGAACTTTTATTGCAACTCTTGATTCTATTTCTATTCCAAAAAACTATTCGCGAAGCTTTATGTCATTTAGACTGGAAAACTGCAATGTTTGTACAGATAAAAGCATAAGAAGATACTTGTACTTAGAAATTGGTTAACTTACCTGTCGGAAAGCAAGCTATTAATTGTAGATGGATGTTTAATGTCAAAATGAATCCAAATAGCAGGATAGCTCGTCCTAAAGCAAGATTTTTAGCAAAAGGATATAATTAAATTTATGGTGTTGACTACTCTGAGACATTTTCTCCAGTAGCTAAGTTTACATCAATTCGTTTATTTATTTCTTTGGCAGTTTCAAATGATTGTCCATTGTATGAGTTAGACATAAAAATGTATTCTTACATGGAGATCTTCAAGAATAAGTGTATGTGGAGCAACCAGTTGGGTTTGTTGCTCAGGGGGGGAGAAGATATGTATGTCGTTGTTACAAATCCTTATATGGTTTGAAACAAAGTCACATGCTTGGTTTGGAAAGTTTAGGGCACTCAATGAATTTGGAATGAAGAAGAGTAGTTGTGATCATTTTTTTTTCATAAAAGTTTTGCAAATGGTATTATACTTGTGGTTGTGTATGTTGATGACATCATCATTACTAGGAGTGACAGTGAAGGAATTTCCTTACTTAAGATATTTCTACATTCAAAATTTCAAGGTATTATTCAATCGCTGAGAAAATGTGTTTTAGATTTATTGATGGAAACAGGAAAGTTAGGAGTAAAACTATGTAATACACCGATGGTTCCTAATTTATAAATACTAAAAGATGATGGGGAATTATTTGTTGATCCATAAAAATATCATCGATTGGGGAAAACTTAATTATCTTACAGTAACTCGACCGTACATTGCGTATCTATTTAGTATTACGAGTCAATTTATGCCATCGCCAATGAATAATCATTGGGTAGCACTAGAACATATCTTGTGTTATCTCAAATCACCTCCTCGGATTGTGGTATGGCAGTCATGGTCATAGTAATATAGATTATCTTATGGATGCAAATTGGGATAATTCTAAAGCTGATAAAAGACTAACCACTGGTTATTATGTGTTTGTAAGGGGTAATTTAGTATATTGGAAGAGTAAGAAACAAAATGTTGTATCAAGATCGAGTGTTGAAGTTGAATATAGAGACATGGCTCAATCTTCTTGTGAGATAATTTGGATTCTCCAATTGTTGAATGATATTGGCATAAAGATTACCATGCTTGTAAAGTTATGGTGTGATAATCAAGCGGCACTGCATATTACGTCTAGTCATGTCTTTCATGAAAGGACGAAACATATCGAAACTGATTGTAATTTTATCTGCAAAAAGATTCAACAAAATCTCATTCACACAAAATATGTCAAAACATGAGAACAATTATGATATATATATTCACAAAAGCTCTCAATGAATCATGTATTAATTATATCTGCAACAAGCTAGGCATGCGTAATATATATGCTCTAACTTGAGAGGGAGTATGATTTCGTTTCAGTATTTCGATCAAGCTTGCACTTCAGGTACTTCTTTTTAAGTTTCAAAGACTTCAAACTACGACAGTTTCAAGCCTTTCGCACAAGCTTGAGGGGGTGTTAACGTAAATAATAAAAGATATTGACTACATAGTGTATTATAGTTAATAGTCAAGGATACTTATTGTATACATTATTATGGTAGACTAGACATTATTTTAGTAGACTATAATATTATTACGATATATTCACGCCTATATATATATATATGCATTTAGCTTGTACAAAATTTAAATGCTGATAATAAAAAAACTATTTTTCACTTCTACACTTCAAATTATTTAAGTATCTCACATTTAAATTTGGTTCTCAGATGATAAACTGAACTCTTACAAAATGGAATGAATGCTAAAATAAAATACCTATTATTGTATTGAACTCTAGTTACCCTTTGCTCACTTCGCTTCCGTTGGACGTCCGCAAGTGTACATTGTTTCAAACAAAGATTTTACTAGGTTTAAAATTAAATTAGTGTTTGATAACAATTTATGAATGTATTAGTTTCATAATGAGCTTCTGCATGCTTTAATTAAAAGAATATTTCATGCATAAATATCACACCTCTCTTAGTGGCAACTGCTAGGGTTAGATTTGATGTACTTAAATATTGTACCATGATGGTAGAGACTTTAGGCTTAAAAGACTTGAACTTATCAATGACTTCCAATTATGGTGTAATATAGGCATAATAATCCAACAAATATAGTTGAACAATAATTGTTATCTTGACCATCCCTACATATGAATGCTTTGTAGATAACTTTCTGAATATGTTTTAAGAATTTTATTGGCATATATTTTCATAATTTCCTTCACTCGGTATCTTTTAATCTGTTATATCCAATATATGTATGAAAATCGTAATATTCAAAAGGATATGTGGCACTTCGATCAACTAATTTGTCATCTTCTCTTGAGATATGTGATCACTTGTAATAATATGTAATTTTATTTTTCACATGATTTCAATTAATTTTATTGTATGATACATAAATATGTATAACATCAATGTAATATGTAATTATGTATATTGTATATAACTTACCGATCATGAAAATACTTTGATGCACAATCACCATTATTTGTAAAGATGTTTTAACATTACTTAATTTTGGTAATTTGTTATATCTTCTAAATTAAGAGAAATTATGATGGTTGCAACTATATCAGTCCATGCAGTGTCTGTGGGAACTGAAAATCAATTGAAACGATGAAAAAGTGTGAAGGCAACTTTCTTGGAAAATCCAAGTCTAAAACATGTCACATTCTTCTCAATTTGTCTTAAAATCTTCAGGTCAAATTCAATTTATGTGCTAAATTACTCACATATCATAACTTACAATCACCTTTCCTTATCGAGTCGAATAATATATAACAATTTATATTCTCATCATAAAATAAAAAAGGAATCTTTTGATTTTTGTTGATTTGAAATGTGTACATAAGCTATATTACTGAACACTTTGAGATGAGGAATTTTTTGTTTTTGTCTCATGCCTCTTGTGGTGCTTCATAATCTAACTTCACATGTGGACATCAATTTTATTCATATTTAACATATTGCACAGTAGTACCTATAATATTTTAACATCTTCTTGCTCTTAAGAATTGACCGAACCATGTCAAAAATATTCTGATTCCTACTTTCTGCCACATTATTTTGTTGAAGAGAGTATGATGCTGTTAAAATTGTCTTGTGAATTGCTCGTCGTAATACTCCATGAAATATATCAAAGTATACTTAATACCTTTATAAAATCGTATGGATTTGATAAGTTTACTAGTTCATTTTGAACTTTTTGAAAACCTAGAATGCTTATAAATAATAAACCAATTTGTTTATCAGAATTTATCGATAAAGGAAATAAAGTACGTTTTAACGCTGAAAGAAACGAGGGTGATTGGTCCATATATGTCGGTCTATACCAAATCAAGAATTTCTTTAGCTTGAGAATTTTTCCTTTTGTTGAAACGAGGTTCTCGTTTTCATCCCAGGTACATATGTTCATAAAAGTTACCATCATAGTCATGCCCAGTAACTCGTGCACCATGTCATTCTTGGCTAACGTTATAGACCCTCATGATTCAGGTCACCAAAACAGAGATGTAAAGGCATTGCATTGTATTTATGTTGACTCGTAAATATTTTTTTGTGTATGTTTCTCTAGTTCAATTTGTACATCCGATTAATTTCCATCTCGACTCGAGCAACCAGACACCCTTGGTTATCCTTCAAGTGTAGTTTTATATTTTTTTAAAGTATGAATTACCCGTTCTTTATGAGCTACCCCAAAGTTAGAATATTGTTTTGAGATCTTGTACATAATAAATATCATCAATCGACCATATCAACCTATTCTTTTGTAAGAAATAAATCGTATATTTACATTGACATCCACCTTTCATGCATCTTTAAACGATATAAGACCATCATCAATCTTTTGCATCTTCCTGAATAAGTACTTTTGATATCACATATGATTGCTTACCCCCCGAGTTGAGATACCACAAAAGACATTGTTGATGTTATCTTCATTTTGAGCTATCAAGAGAAAACCTTCATTCTGTTTAGCCTACGAGGCTAGTTTAGTTGTTCCTTCCACCTCTTTACCGACTCAAAAATATTCTTCAAAATGTCTCATTGCACCACAATTATTACATTTAACAGAGCATCAATGTTTCTCATGGTGACCATACCTGTGATATTTGCAGCACTTGATGGTGTAGTAATTTGATTGGTCATATCTCTCTCGATCGTGTTATCTTCCACGTCATTTTGGTCGAATCAAACGTTCATTCTTCTTACATTATCATTCACGAGTATTGTCATCATATCTAGAGCTTACATGACCACGCCTTCTATCTTAGAAAATTTTAGAATATAGTATATTTTCGTTTTTATTTGTCGTCTTGGTTTGTAGTGTTTGCTCTCACGTCTTCTCTTTCTTTTTCTTCTTAGTTTGTTCGTGTGCCTCAAGAAAACCAAAATAAATTTCAACTGTAAGCGTTGCAAGATCTTTTTACTCTTCTATCTCGCACATAACATTATCAAAACTATCAATTAAAGATCTTAAAATCTTGTGTACAACTCGTGCACAGGTCATTGTTTCACCATTATGTCAGATTTGGTTTACCACAACTTGTAAATACGTGATATAATAATATACAACTTCCAACTTATTGATCTTCGTCCTCTCAAATTCGTCGCGGGATGTTTATAGACGCACTTGCTCGAGTCGGTCAAATCATTTAAACATTTTTTCTAAAATGTCATACGCTTATTTTGAAGTCGTTTCACCAGCAATCTTCTCAAAGTTTGACTCGTTAACGGCAGATAACAACATGGATAGAGTGTCGTGTTATCCTTCGATTGCATTTCTTTTAGCGTTTTGTTTTGACCCTTGTAGGTTTCGTGTTAGTTGTTAGTTCTTCAAAACCTTCTTTGGCGATATAGTTCTTCAAAACCTTCTTTGACAATATCACGAATCTTGAGATTCAACAAAAAGCTTTCATTTGAATGCTCTATATCTCAAAAGTCACCTTCGTTAGTTGTGATAGCGACAATTGACCAATCATAATCGTCATTGACTCTAATATCAATTTAACTATAAATTTATAGAAGAAAAAGAGAACTTGAAACTAATGTATTTCATTTTCAGTTATTTATAATTCTAGGACAATGTTGTATTTATATAAGTTTTATAAAATTATAGTTAACAAGTTCTCAAATATTCAAACACACTAATTAAATGGTTGTTGAACCGCTCAAACATTAAGATAAGTTTTATTCACATAAAGTACTAATTTGTTTTTTTAAATAATCCTTTGTTCCCTACTCACGAACCTTCATACCCAGACACACAATATATCACTAGACTGGATATAAGTTTCTGTTAATTATTGTATCGCGTGACAGGTTTACATTAATCAATAGATAGACTAACTTAATCCAAACCGGATATTATGGACTACTGGACTTTTGAAAATTCAAAGACTAACTCTCGTTAGAATTGATATTCCAAAAAAAAATATTAGTCTATATATATAGCATAAAATTATAACAACAAATTTTTTTATGTAGGAATACTATTCGATAAAATGTGAGAGAACTTTCTTTGATAAAATGCGTGAGAAAGTTCTTTCCACTGTGTAGTTGGCTATCTCTGTAAGAGTTGGTAAGTCAACTTTAAAGCCATTGGGTAGCTTTGCTTTTCTGAATACTTTCCACATTTCATATTCCTGGGAATTATATTTGTGCAGTTCAGGCATGTAAGTAACTAAGTGAGATTTCAGTCTATATGTATGTTTAAAAGTCCCATAAAATTAGAAGAAGATTTCATTCTATATGTATGTTCAAAAAAATGCGGTTGTCCCTTCATGTTAAGAGGAAGTTCGGTCGTAAGATTACCTGGTTATTAGAGATTGGTAGTGGTAAACGAGAAACACAACCACTAACCGTTTTTACACTTGCATGGTCATTCACGAGTCGCTAGACTAAAAGCCAACAAAGAGGAGTATGTTCGTAAACTCTAGACAATTGGTTCTCCGCCAAGAGAGATATACCGTGGTTTAAAAATAAGTAGCCCATAAAATGTATCTAGTATGCGTACGATATATAATATGCTTTAAAAATCTCATTTGGTCCATAAAGCGGGCAAAATCCAAATGCAAATCGTGTTCGATAAGTTAAAACAACACGAGTACTTTTTTGGGAGCGAACAGACAAAGAAAAAGACGAGATCCTTGACTTGTTTTCACCAGATATTTTGTTAAAACTTTGAATTGCAGATCAACTATATTTATACATAGCAATGTCAGACTTTGATGTGAGTGTTGGTTTGATAAGTGAAGATTGAAGAGTTTTAATAATGCTCAGGGGTGATTTTGTGTTACGAAGATCTTTTAGTGCCAAAATAGACGTAAGAACTTAGCTAGGGAATCTTTTTAGAGAGAGAAAGTAAGTACTAGCTTAAGTAGAGAGATAAAGTAGTATTTTATTCATCACGGGATGTGTGAAGCGTGTGTGGTCTTTTTATAGTATAATTATGTGTCCCACACGCTTTAATTCCCGTTTATTACATTTTTGGTCTCTATATCTTTTCATCTTCTTGTAATAGTTATCTTTTCTTTAGTTTATACAATTCTCCCCTAATATAATTTATTCTTTACAATTCTCTCCTAACAAACTTCTTCTTTACAATTTTCTCCTAACAAACTTCTTCTTTGCAATTTTACCATGTCTTTTATTCTCCCTCATCAAAGATAAGGGAGTTTTGAAGCCAGTTTATTATGTTAGTAAAAGTTTGTTGGAAGCAGAGAAAAAGGTAATTGAGACTTGGAAAATTGGCTTTAGCTTTAGTAATGGCTACTAGGAAGATGTGTCATTATTTTCAAGCTCACAATAGTGTGGTTCGAACTTATTTCGCACGAAAAAATATGTTACAACACCCAGACATTTCTGGTAGGATAACCAAGTGGTTAGTAGAGTCGGGAGATTTTGATATCAGTTTTTCTCCTTAAACAACTATTAAGGATTAAGCTATAGTTGATTTTCTTTTCGAAATTCATTCAAGCAGATCAGACGAGGAGACAAATAAAGAGGTCTTCCTAGAAAATTCGAGGTGGATGGTTTGAACTGAAGATGGCTCTAAAATATTGGAATCTAGTCCATGAGTCGAGTTGGTTGCTCCTTCTAGGGAGGAAATGTTTCAAGTTATTAAATTTGGTTTTCATGCATCAAATAATGAGGGTGAGTATGTAGCTGTGTTGGTTGGTTTAAGGCTTGCGAATATTTGTGGGGCAACTACAGTTCTTTTGGAAACAAATTCAAAATTAGTGGCAAATCATATGGCAGGCGTTTCCGAGGCTAAGAATGATCAAATAATTATTTATATCTTCGTGAGCTTTGAAATTTGGCTCTTCTATTTGACAAAGTGATTGTATAGCATATTAATCGAATAGATAATACATTTGCTAATTCTTTGGAAACAATTGCTTATACAGAAGAGAATCATTGAATATTATTACATGAGAGTCCTTTAATTTAAACACGATCAGAACAATGTGAATATGCTGAGGAGGTATTTATCACATCGGATGTGATTAGAGGTGATTGGAGAACTAATATCTTTAATTTTTTTACTAAGATGAACGTTACCTCAAGATGTACAGTTGGCTAAAAAATTAAGGTATAAGGCTCATGGATATATTTTATTGGACAAGGTGTTATACAACAAATCTTGGAGTATGCCATGGTTGCATTGTTTGGGTAAGCAAGAATCTCCAGAGATTTTATCTAAGTTGCATGATGATGAGGGTTCAGCACGTTGTAGTTTCAAGAATTTAACACGTCGAGTTTTTTGAAAGGTTATTATTGGCCTTCAATTATGAACGATGTCAATTATGAAAAACAAAAGTAGAAAGACTAATCGAATTCAAAGTAGTGAAAAACAAAAGTAAAAAGACTAAATGATTCCAAAATTTCCAAAGAAAAATGTTGAACGTTAGGTGCAATAAACACGGACACAACCTACTGTTGGACAAAGGACATGTGTCTTGTCTAGTAGCCACAAACGCAGCCAACAAATGGTACCTACTGTAGAACAAAGGACATGTGTCTTGTCCAGTATCCACGAACGCAACCAACAAATGGTAGATAACTGCAAATACGGTAGAAGACCACAAGGCAGATGCAGCGCAGGGACAAAAAAATCTTGTATTTTCTCACGCTAGACGTCGTAACTTATCGCGCTAAAAAATACACGCTTAAAATGACGCATTAAATGAAAACCCGAGTTTAGAGCTACCGAAGACCCTACAAACGCGGAGATAAACTACAATCATGGAGAATATGAGTAATAGTTTCGGAGTCCTCATTACATAAGATACAGGCTGAGAGGATGTTTAAACCCAAAGTGAGTAGCTTATCTCGAATGGAAAAGTTGACTTGAATAACAAATCAAAGGATGAAAGAGTGACAAAAAATATTGTACTTATTTTATACTAACCAGGTCCACCCGGCACATAGGGTTGATGTACGAATGACATTGTAAGTGTCTTTGATAGTGAACTTTGGATTCCCACTTTTGATGATCCAGTAGTACATGTCACTGAAATTGATATATGGAGGGGGAAGAGAGAGGATGAAGTTGTTGATCTCCTGAAAATTGAGTTGGTTCCTTGCATGCGTCGATGTTAGATGGTCAGTTCCAATTGTCATTCAAGATGGCGTCAGAGACCTTTGAGATTCTTTCTAAGTTTGGTGTCTTTGATGATATTGTTTTGATAATGATTTACTACAAAGGTGGACAGAAGCCAAAGTTCATACAAAAAGAAGCCGTCGGTCTCGCTACCAATCGTCACTCTATACAAATTACTTATCATAGACCTAAGATGTAGAATTTTTCTGCAAATCCAAAAAAAACCCCGATCTAATTTTTTTTAGATTATTTTTCCAAATTTGATCCGATCCCTCCAAATTAAAACTTTATTATTACGTATGAAAAACCAAAAATATTTTAGGACGACCTTCCAGAATTTTAAGTCCACGATGATTATAATTTTTATAATTGTAATAAAATTATAATTGTCGAATAGACTTCTTAAAATATAATCACATAAAAATGTTACATGATTTAAACCATATTTTTTATCTTACATTTTAATCTTTGCATTTCATAGATTTTTTATTTGTGTTATTGTTTTTAAAAATATTTATTTTTATATTTTATGTTAACCAAAATTATTCATGTACTATTGCGTTTATTTGAGTTAGAGTTTACTATCTTGTTCTATCATATGGTTTTTCATTGTTTTTCCAATTTTAATATTTTATTGTGATTTTTAATATTAATTTTTATTTTATTGCTATTTAATATTTATTTAAAAAAATTTGGTCAAATTTTATCAAAGCCAAGTAAGCTACCCTTTTGTTTCATTAGGACTAATCTCAAACATTATAAGTTATTAAAAAATTTATAGGTCACATTTTCTATCAAAAATATTTTTTAACATAAATAGGTTTTAAAAGAAACACAAACTTTATTCTCTTAATTCTTTTGTCTTTTTTAAAAAATGTCTCTTTTTTTTGCTAATTTTTTTCTCTCAAACACGACGATTCAATTTCTCTTTTAAAAACTGATGATCTAAACAGATTCAAACAAATGATAGAAACTAAATACTGAAGCAAGGCAAAAGAGACAAGATCAACTCTAATATATAATCTAGGCTTAACCTTTTTTTAATCTAGAAAACACAAAATCACATACTTATTTTTCTTCTTTACTAAATCAGTAAGTTTAATTTTTTTTATTAATTTCCAATTATAATTTTGGATTTTTTGTCTAAGGACTAAATTCGGTTTTGTTCAATTTTTAAGTTCAATTCTTGACTTTTTTTCGAACCAAAAATAAAAAAAAGTATGAAGAAACTAGACCTTTTCGAATTTGTTGCTCTATATTTAGTACTATGGTTGGCCAATAATCTAAGAAATTTTATTGCATGTGGTTTTTGAGTGTTGGATTTTGGTTATTAAATTTTTCATTAGTTAAATATATAGAAGTACACGTGATTTGCATGTCGTATATAGTTGGGTATGACATCTATCGCATTTTTAAATTTGGTTGTTTTCTTTGTGTGCATACCAAATTTAGATTTAAACTTGTCTCGCATTTCATGTCTTGACAATTAACATTTGTCTTCGCATCTTGCGTCTCTTATAAAAACCATGTTCAACGCTTGTTTTTTTTAAGATCATGTTTATTTACTGTTATTAAATAAAATAAGGAAAAAAAAATAAAAAAAAAGTTGACATGTAAGAACAATGAGATCATCATTCTATAACCTTTTAAAAGCTACATATGATGTGCGAAATGATAAAAAAAATACTAAGAAAAATCGAGAGTTTGTCGTCGAAATAGTCATTGATACAAATTTATAAAATTTATTACCATATATATGAATAATACTTTTGATTTGAAGCACATAGAAGAGAACATGTTCTTAAACAACAAAATATTTGGACCTAGATACTTTGATTTAAAATAAGGACAATCAAAGATATAAAATACATACTTCTATGATGGAAAAAATCAGCAAAAGACCGAAGTTTACTAATTACGAATTTGATGATAAAGGTATACAATTCCTTCTTTAGCTATATTTTTTACTTTAGTTTTGCATTCCGTATTTGTATATTAACTAAGGTTTTGTCTTCAGAATTATACTTTTTAAAGGTAATGCATTATGTATTGGGAATCTTTTAACATTTCTCATTTCATACCTGTAAATTCATTCAGGTTTCGCATTATGTTTTATATAATAAAAAACCAAAAATGTTAAAACTAGAGGAGATCAAGGAATACATGATGTTGTTATATTTTTAATCATGTAAGCACGTTCCACATTGTTCTTTTCAACATCCACGAATGTATTGGCTTTCATAATGGGTTTTTATGTCAAAAACCTGAAACAAATAAAGTAAAAATGTGTTAGGGAAATCAATGACAAGCTCATGAATTAATAAGAGATATTCAAGTTACAAAACCTGACAAAGTCTTAGGATGTGTTTCTCTTTTATGGGTTAATATCTTACAATATTGTTAAACATAATTTTTTTTGGTAAATATAACTTTTTTATACAAAATAAATGCAGGCATTCATCATAGAACACATAATCATTCGTTGAAGGAAAATCTTGAAAGACATTATGCTAAGATGTTATAAATAGATGAGAGATGAATCAAAATCAAACTTGGATTTGATTCAATCTCTAAAGTAGATAACAGGTGGACAAGTATGTATAATACATAGTTTTTTTTTATTTTAAATAGATATCGCAGTGTATTCATCAGATGTATCATATCTTGCAACCCACATTTATTTTAAAACTAGTATTGTATCTCGCAATTTGTATTTTTCTATAGATATGGTATCATGTCTTGCATTTACTAATTTATTTGAAATTTTGTAGGTTTTGGATGAAGAATTGGCTCTAAAGAGGCCCAAAAACTATACAAATACCAAAAGGTTTTCAAAGAGAGAATATAGATTTTAAAGAGATAAAAATAAAGAGAGAATCATTTTCAGTAAAATGAAATTGGTTCTCTTTTCAGAGTACATAAATCTATTGTTGTGAATGAGTCGAATAGTGCCTTGACAGTGTACTGTGTCCGACAGTTCGAATAGTGCCTTGACAGTGTACTGTGTCCGGCAGGACAGTGTGATAATGATATTGTCCAATCACTTCAAAAGAGCTAGTCTAGTGGTATGAGCCCATTAGGCCCATAGTCTAGTAAGTCTATTAATTCCCTATAAATAGATTACTAGGGCGACACAAAACACAATCTGAAATCTGTAACCTTTTCTATCATAGTGAAACTCTTTTCTATGGCGGCGCCCGTGGACGTAGACAATTGTCGAACCACGTTAAATCCTGTGTTTCATTTAAATCTTTCATTCGCATATATTCTGTGCTTGAGCCATTTTGTGATAATTGCATAGTATTTTATAACAAAATTGGTATCAGAGCCACGTGGTGAAATTAGGGCTTTTTCAATTAGGGTTTCACAATGGCGTCTACAGCAACAAAATACATGATTGAAAAATTTGATGGGGGATCCAGCTTTGCGTTGTGGAAGATTAAACTGAAATCTTCATTGGTACTGCAAGGGATGTGGAGGGCTGTGGAGAATAAGTTACCAGAAGAGATGAAAGAAGAGGAGAAACAAGATCGTCAAGAAAGGGCTTTGTGCTGGATTTTAATGAGTGTGAAAGACAATGTGCTTCGCGAGGTTAGTGGTGAGAAGACTGCTGCCTGCGCATGGAGAAAGCTAGGAGATCTTTACTCAGAGAAATCAGTAGTAAACCGATTATATTTGAAGAAACATTTGTATGATTTCAGATTGAAAGAAGGTATGTCCATAACAGAGCACCTATATAATTTTAAATCAATTATAATGGACTTGGAGAACATAGATATCAATATTGAGGATGAGGATCAAGCTTTGTTTGTATTGAGATCGTTACCATCTCCCTATGAAAACTTCGTAGATACCATTATGTATGGTAAGGATAAGTTATCGCTAGCAGATGTCAAAGGGGCACTGAAATCAAAAGAGATGAGACAGTTGCAGCCAGACAATCAAGCTGAAGGGGAAGGTCTTATGACTAGGGGAAGATCTAAAAGCAAAGCGAGTTATTTAAGAATGAAGAACTTGAGGTCCAATTCAAGGGTAAAGCACTCAAACTGTTATGAATGCGGTGAGCAGGGTCATTATAGGAGAGATTGTCCGAAACTGAATGGTAAGAAGGGAAATCAAAAGGAAAATGCAGCAAACATTGTTGAAGGTGTGAACGATTCTGACGATAGTGAAAACAGTGGTAAAGGAGATGTATTGTCCGTGAGTTCAGACTTTGGGCAAAACTCTTGGGTACTTGATACTGGCGCTACATATCACATGTGTCAGTTCAAGCAGTGGTTTGATACGTACAAGCCAATGCAGGGAACTGTCTATTTAGGGAACAATCATTCGTTGACTGTTGGTGGTATTGGTAACGTCAGAATCAAAATGTTTGACGGGGTTGTTAGAATCTTGACGTGCTGGCATGTTCCTGGGTTAAAAAGAAACCTGATTTCTCTTGGGACTCTAGACTCTCGGGGTTACAAGTACCATGCAGAAAATGGTGTAATCAAAGTGACAAAAGGCTCAATGGTATGCATGAAAGGTAGTTTGCAGAAGGGTCTTTACATTCTCCAGGGGAGTGTTGTTATGGGCGATGCTGCAGTAGCATCATCAGGGAGTAATAGCCAAAGTAGGCAGGATCAAAATAAGTTGTGGCATTGGCGTCTTGGTCACATGAGTGACAGAGGATTAGCTGTTTTGGGAAAGAGAGATTTGTTGAAAGGGTATAAAGCAGAATCATTGGGATTTTGTGAGCACTATGTGTTTGGTAAACAAACTAGAGTCAAATTCAGCAAATCGGTTGTAAGAAAGACTAAAGGCACAGTGGACTACATTCACTCAGATCTTTGGGGTCCAAACAGAACTCCATCCAAGAGCGGAGCCAGATACTACATGAGTTTGATTGATGATTATTCAAGGATGGTGTGGGTTTACTTTCTGAAAATGAAAGATGAGGCATATTCAACCTTTGTCAAATGGAAGACGATGATTGAGAAGCAAACAAGAAGAAAAATCAAACGTCTTAGGACAGATAATGGGTTAGAATATTGCAGTCGTGAGTTCAACGAGTTCTGCGAAGCTGAGGGAATAGTGCGCCATCGCACTTGTTCTAGAACACCACAACAGAATGGAGTCGCAGAAAGAATGAACAGAACGCTTTGTGACAAGGCACGAAGTATGCTCTCACATTCCGGTGTGGGAAAGGATTTTTGGGCTGAAGCTATCAATACAGCGTGTTACTTGGTGAATCGGTCTCCATCAACGGCTATTGATTGTAAAACTCCTTTTGAGATTTGGTCTGGATCGTCGGCTGATTATGAACATTTGAGGGTGTTCGGTTGTCCTGCGTATGCTCATGTGAGAGATGGTAAGCTTGAGCCGAGGGCAAAGAGATGCATATTTCTAGGATATGCTACTGGAGTGAAGGGATATAGGTTATGGTGTACCTCTCCAAAGTCTCCAGGTTTTCTCATCAATAGGGACGTTACTTTTAATGAGTTTGCTTCGATAGACAGTCAGAAGGAAGTAGGAGAAATGGTCGAATCAGGATCGGTTGTGAGTAAACAGGTGGAGCTTGGAGTAGAATCAGTTCCTAGCAGGTCCAATAATTCAAGTGGTTCTGAGGTGGATCCAGAATCAGGAGGTGAAGCGTCAGCATCAGATGATAGTGACGATGATGCGTCTGAACCAGAACAACAACCTTATAGCATAGCATTGGGCAGAGAAAGAAGAGATATTAGACTTCCAAAAAGGTATGTGAATCTAGTTGCATATGCTCTGTCAGTTGCAGAAGAAGTTGAGATGCAGGAACCTAGTAGCTACAAAGAAGCTATAGCAAGTTCAGAGGCAGATCGATGGATTGGTGCTATGGGAGAAGAGATTGAATCTCTTCATAAGAATCAAACATGGAAGCTTGTTGACTTGCCTAAAGGACAGAAGATAGTAGGCAGTAAATGGGTGTTCAAGAAAAAGGAAGGTAATCCAGGGGTTGAGGCATCTCGATTCAAAGCAAGACTGGTCGCTAAGGGTTTTACTCAAAGGGAAGGAATAGACTTCAATGAAGTGTTTTCTCCAGTGGTGAAGCATAGTTCGATTCGAGTTTTGTTAGCCATAGTAGTTTTGCAAGATTTAGAGCTTGAGCAGTTGGATGTGAAGACTGCGTTTCTACATGGTGAATTGGAGGAGCAAATCTACATGAGACAACCAGAGGGATTTATCGAACCTAATATGGAGGACAAAGTTTGTCTGCTGAAAAAGTCACTGTATGGTTTGAAACAGTCACCTATGCAATGGTACAAACGTTTTGATACATTCATGGTGTCAAAAGGGTTCACGAGGAGTCCATATATTAGTTGTGTGTATCATCAAAAGATGTCAGATGATTCTTATGTTTACTTGTTGTTGTATGTGGATGATATGCTTATTGCTGCTTGTAGTATGTCACACATTGTGCATTTAAAGAAGCAGCTTAGTGCCGAGTTTGAGATGAAGGATCTGGGTAGAGCAAAGAAAATTCTTGGTATGGAGATTATCAGGAACAGAAATTTAGGAACATTACACTTGTCTCAACGAAGCTATATTGAGAAAGTGTTAAAACGATTCAAATGTTTGATGCTAAAGCAGTTAACATTCCTTTTGCTACTCATTTCAAGTTGTCTGCAGTAGAAGCGGCCAAGGACGATGCTGAGTTGGAACAAATGTTGAAGGTTCCATATGCAAGTGCAGTTGGTAGTATCATGTATGCTATGGTATGCACACGTCCTGATATTTCACATGCGGTTAGTGTAGTTAGCAGGTACATGGGATGTCCTGGGAAAGAACACTGGCAGGCAGTGAAATGGATACTTCGGTATCTGAAGAATACTGTGGACGTTGGCTTAACTTTTAACAAAACCGATATTGGTGAATCGCTGAATGATGTTGCAGGATCATTGGTTGGTTTTGTTGATTCTGATTTTACAGGTGATATGGATAAAAGAAGATCTCTGACAGGATATGTATTTACTCTAGCTGGGAGTGCAATCAGTTGGAAAGCACAGTTGCAAGCTACTGTAGCTTTGTCTACAACAGAGGCAGAGTACATGGCGGTAACAGAAGCAGTTAAAGAGGCAATATGGTTGCAAGGTTTGGTGGCAGATTTGGGCTTGGATAGGACTACTACAAAAGTGTTTTGTGACAGTCAAAGCGCCATACACCTTACAGGGAACCAGATGTATCATGAGCGTACAAAGCACATAGATGTCAGGTATCATTTTATTCGTGATATAATATCAAAGGGAATTGTTGATGTGAAGAAAGTGTCTACACACGATAATCCAGCAGATATAATGACCAAGGCAGTATCAGTTCGAAAGTTTAGGGAATGCCTAAACTGGATCGGTGTTCGCAGTATAGAGTGAATGCCTTAAGGGCATTTGGTGAGTCAGAAGAAGAGAAGATTCTTTGTTGATAGTGAAGAAAGGATATTCGCCTCAAGGGGAAGATTTGTTGTGAATGAGTCGAATAGTGCCTTGACAGTGTACTGTGTCCGGCAGTTCGAATAGTGCCTTGACAGTGTACTGTGTCCGGCAGGACAGTGTGATAATGATATTGTCCAATCACTTCAAAAGAGCTAGTCTAGTGGTATGAGCCCATTAGGCCCATAGTCTAGTAAGTCTATTAATTCCCTATAAATAGATTACTAGGGCGACACAAAACACAATCTGAAATCTGTAACCTTTTCTTTCATAGTGAAACTCTTTTCTCTGGCGGCGCCCGTGGACGTAGACAATTGTCGAACCACGTTAAATCTTGTGTTTCATTTAAATCTTTCATTCGCATATATTCTGTGCTTGAGCCATTTTGTGATAATTGCATAGTATTTTATAACATCTATATATATATATATATATATATATATATATATATATATATATATATATATATATAATCATAAGTGGTTACATGATTTTATTTCTGATATATTATTATCAATAAGCATATTAACCTTTAATATAAATTAAATGCTTATGTATTTAGGAATGTTCTTATTATCCTATCATGATTCGTATATTATTTTCTTATCATGAAGTCTTATAGTCCTAGAGTTTGAATATTACATAAAGTTTAATGATTAAAAATGGTTAAGTCAAATGTATATATAAAAAACTATGGTAATAGATTAATCTTGTATATGAGAAATAACATGATTTAGCTCAGAGTTTGTTGATATGTTGATTTAAAGTTGATCAAGTTCGTCAAATTACAAATCGCGAATGAATATTTAATACCAAATTAGCCAAAATTTGAAATATAATTTGACGCTTACCTTTTATGTTTCCACTAATCTTTTCAAATATCTATTATCTCTTTAGATGATAGATTATGTCAACCATTTCCATAGACTTCTTATTATATTGTGACGTAATTATTGGTTTCTTTAGATACCAAAATATATATGAGGGACTTCTTCTCTTTTAGGTGTTTATTTAAGAATGAAAAACATTTGTTTGTGAAAGAGTTCTTTTCTTATGAGTAGGTCTAGCTCAATTGAAGAACCATCATCATAATCATCTTTTTGCATAATATTTTTTGCTTCATCTGCCAAATCACTAACATTATTTTCTAGCATAACTTCTTTTTTCTTCTTCTGAGCCCTCACCATCAAATGCAGTTTTCGGCATCTGTTAGAGCCAATATACTATCCATAACCTACAAGGTTGTGAATCACAAACCATCAGTAATATTGAGTTGTGAAAATATGAAGGAAATGCAAATCGTAAAATATGTAAGAATCGTGAATCGCAAAATATGTAGGAAATTTGTTAAGAGTGAGATAATTGATCACCTATAATATTTCCAAGCACTTCAATCAAATTTACCTACTGAATTCGTTTCCATTTTAAACATCTTGGGATCAAACCTTCTTTGCATGCTCATTCCTTAAATGTTTGTGTTCCATAATAAATGATTGCATGTATCAAATATATAAGATTGATTATATAAACTTTTATTTTATTAATTCAAAAAAATTTATTAAGATACTAATCAACAATATTACAACACATCCTACAACTTTATCAAGCTTGGTATCAAAACATATGTGAATTTAATTCATAATTTCTTCTCTTATTGCTTCTGTCAAATTACAATCATTGATTTTTCCCATTTCTTCGATGTAGTAAAGCATCATCGAAGTCGAGGAATAATTTGATATTGCGAAGAACAATGTTGATGAAGGTAGCAGAATCATGAGTATAGCCACATTTCTACTCATAGTTTTTTTCCAATTCTAGAAATTGTGGTTATTACATCGTAAGACACGAAAGAAGAAACCACAAACATAATTTTGTAATGAAGAAAAAAAATATAAATGCTTATCGCGAACGAAGAAGAAAGCATAAATACAAATCAAGAATTAGAATAAAACATAAATACAAATCACAAATGAATAAAAAATCATAAATGTGAATCATTAAAGAGAATGAGAATAAAACATAATTACGAATCATGAATGAAGAAAAAAGCAATCATAAATACGAATCGATAACAAATTCCAGATCTTCAAATTTATAATTTGAGTACTCCAAGTTTAATTGTTGATAAAATATGTATTTATTATTCTTGGTTCTTGATCTTTCTTATATCTATGCTGTAAAGTTTTAAGACCGTTTAATGGAATTTCATGTTCATTGCGCTTCAAATCAAATATAGTCTTTATATATTTGGTTGTAGGTTGTACGCATTTGGATCCCAACTTCAAAACTATTTTTTTCATTGTTGTAGGTCTCGATGATTTCTACTACCAAGTATCATTGTTTCCTCTTGGAAATTTTATATTTATTATTTTTTAATATATCATATATTACTTTCAAGAGACAATAAAAATGTATTTTTTTAGTTTGGATGTGAACAATTTTTATTTTTTATATCTTTATGTTAAAGATATAATGCTCAAGCCCGTTAGCCTCTTATTATATCTATAAATAAGATCATTTATACTATGTACTAGACACACTTTCTAAATAATACAAAAACCCTAGCCGCTCTCTTTTGTTCTTTATTTAACGTGGTATCAGAGTTTGTAGCAATCTAATTGGGAAGCGTAGGGTTACCCATGTTTCGTGGATCTACCAGGTATTTGATTTCGTATTCGTATTGGATTTTCGTTTGAAATTAGATTTATTGGAAAATTTTGAATCTGTTCGGAAATTTTGGATTGTGTATTGGTATTAGTATTGATCTTACCAGAGCAGGTTAAAATTTGATATAAAGTTGAATTACTCTTTTGATTTTAGAGGAAATAATTTACTGAGTTATTTGAGTTATTATTCGATAAATGTATAATCTACTAAGTTATTTGAGTTATTTTATTGTTTGATTTGGGAGCAAAAAATCTACTGAGTTATTTGGTATTTTTCAATTGAATTAATTAGTGAAATTTCATTTGTGAATTTATGAGATTTTGCAATTGAATTAATTGGGGAAATTGCATCAGTGAATTAGTGGTAAAAAAATTAATTGGTGAAATTGCAAATATAATTTGTGAAATTGCAAAAAGTTAATCGGTGAAATTGCATGAGTGCATTAATCATAGAGAATTAATTGGGATAATCGCATCAGTGAATTAATTGTAGATAATTAATTGGTGAAATTGCTGAAAATTAATTGTAGAAAATTAATTGCAACTAACATTGAAATATTACAATTATATTTAATTATTTTATAATTATTCGTAGAATAATCGGATCATGAAATCATTATAAGAGATAAAATTTTGGTTTTCGGATCTGTTCTGTGCAACCCCAATCAAACTGTCTGATCGAAAGACTAACAGTGTCCGTTTTTGTCGAATTTTGGAGAGCGTGTTCGGGATATCCAATCCTTAAATCTGATTGGTTGGATTATGATTGAGCGGAATTGCTACTAGAACAGTGCAATAATTTGTTGGTAAAGCCGTGAATTCATTTTGATTTTGATTTTGATTTTGATTTTGATTTTGATTTTGGAAATTGGAAATTGGAAATTGGATTTAGTTTGGTATTTGGACTTGGATTTGGATATGATTGAGTATTTGATTTGATTTTGCTGGACCACTGAGATTTTGAATTTGGACTTGGGTTGATTTTGGATTTGGGGTTTGATTATGGTTTTGATTTGATTTTTCCGATTTGGAGTTGGTATCTCTTGATTGTTTGATTTTGTTCGATTAAATATTGTGGATCTTATTACGAAAATGATATGAAAAGCTGAATTTCTACAATCTACTAGTAACAAACTAAATAAGAAGAGCTTTGGTATGTCTACATCTGCATACCATTCAGGTATGTCCTCGTCTTCCACTTCAGGTATTGATTCATCATTGTGGGTTTTGGGTTCGGGTGTGTCTCATCACACGTTACCCACATGTCAAACTTTGTTTCGTTGTCTCATGTTTCACCTATATCTGTTTTGTTTTCTAATGCTACACTAATGTCAGTAGAGGGTATTAGCTCTAATTGTACCCTTCATATATCGCTATCCGATGTTTACTACGTTCTCACCCTTGCTTTGAATCTTGTTTCAGTTAGCCAATTGTGTAAATCTAGTTATTGTGTCTTGTTTTCTGATTCTGTTTGTGCTATATTAAATCAACAAACTCATAGAGTGATTGGGATGGGTCATAAAATAGGGGAACTCTATATTTTGGAGAAACTCAAAGTAACATATGTGGATGTCTATGGTGTTGATAGTGGAAAACATACTTGATTGATATTGCTACTTCTGGTGTTGATTTATCATCGTTTCGTTTCAATCCTTCATTGTGTGAGTTTATCTTTGGCATTCTCGTCTAGGACATGTATCTGCATCGCGTAATTTTTAGTCTTTACAGGTGCTTTAAGTCAGTTAAACACTTGTAATATCTTGGATTGTAGTGGTTGTAAACTTGCAAAATAATTGGCGTTACCGTTTAATGAAAGTGACACTTATT
Organism: Limnanthes douglasii subsp. nivea; assembly: GCA_036936605.1. Taxonomy (NCBI): domain Eukaryota; kingdom Viridiplantae; phylum Streptophyta; class Magnoliopsida; order Brassicales; family Limnanthaceae; genus Limnanthes; species Limnanthes douglasii. The sequence goes on along the minus strand of JAUPFV010000005.1, from coordinate 267,550,258 downwards.
CTATTTCTCCATTTGATATTATTCATTATGATGTCTGGGGTCCATCTCATGTCTCCACAAATGGTGGTTCGTCATACTATATTTTTTTCATCGATGATTATACTCGATATACTTGGATTTACCTTATGAAACGAAGATAAGATTTCATTGGAATTTATAGAGAATTTTAGGCACTTGTTAAGACTCGGCATTTTGCTGTAACAAAATGCTTCGGGTATGACTTAGGAGGTGAATATACATCCAATGATTTTACTCAGTTACTTGCATCTAATGGTACCATACATCATGCTTCTTGTACTGACACCCCTCAGCAGAATGGTATTGAAGAAAGAAAACACCGTCACCTTATTGAGACTGCTCGTTCTTTGCTTTATCTGTTGAGGTTCCTACTATTTTTTGGGGAGAAGAAATTCATACTGTTGTATATGTGATTAATCAAATTCCTACTACTCATAATGCAGGTATGTCTCCCTTTCAGAAGTTATACTGGAAATTTCAAGATTATTCTTCATTACGAGTGTTTGGATGTACATGTTTAGTCCTTCGTCCTTATGTAGAACGCAACAAATTGGGGCCTAAATCCGCAATATGTGTATTCTTAGGTTATGGTGTTAGACAAAAATGTTATCGTTGTTTTGATCCCACTAGTCAGAAAATTTATGTCTCTTGACATGTTACATTTCTTGAGCATATCCTGTTTTATTCGATTCCAACGAAATCACATGATATAACAAGTACCAAACTTCAGACTATTGATCTTTTTAAAAATCATAGCAACATACCCATTGATATTGATGTGCTAGCTCATGAGACATCGGCTACAACTGATACTACTTCTGCTTTATCAAGGCCTGAGTCAACTTCTTCTTTTAGTGAACCATCAGCTTCATCCCTCAGAAGATCTACTCATACAAGTAAGTCTACCAAACTACCAAATTTTGCGTATTCATCTTACTCAACTTCTTTCTCCTCTTTCATAGCAAGCATACATAATTTATATGAACCTTATTCGTTCAAAGAAGCTATTTCAGATCCTCGTTGGCAAAATTCTATAGTCGAAGAGCTTACCGCTCTTTATCATACTCATACATGATATATACTTAAACCTCCATCCGGTAAGCATATAAACGGATCTCGATTTGTTTTTAAAATTAAAACAAAGTCTGATAGGTCTGTTGAAAGATATAAGGCTGATCTTGTAGCAAAAGGTATTCACAGAAGTATAGTGTGGATTATGATGAGACATTTTCCCCAGTGGTAAAAATGACGACAGTTCGTACTCTTATTGCGGTTGCATCCATTCTCCAATGAAAGATCTTCCAACTAGATATCAAAAATTCATTTTTGAATGGTGATCTTTATGAGGAGGTTTACATGACTCCTCCTCCAGTTTTTTCGCACGAACCAGGTGAATTTTGTTGACTTACGAAAGATTTATATGATCTTAAACAAGCTTCTCGCGTCTGGTGTGAAAAATTCTCTATAGTTATTACTTCACTTGGTTTCCTTGCTAGTAATCATGATTCAGTCTTGTTTATCAGATGTACGAGGGTAGGAAGAATTATTTTATCCATATATGTAGATGATACGATCATTACAAGTAATGATATTGATGGTATTGAGGCACTAAAACGTTATTTGGCTCAATTTTTTTAATAGACTTTTTTAGGAGAAGATTTAACAACTTTCTTTATAGGATTAGATTTTCTAACAAAACCAGAAAATGAAGAATGAAGAATAGAAAATATACCATGATCGTTAAATCCAGACCACATTCTACTATCAACAAAATGAACGAAGCGAGAATGTAAAAATAAAATGTTGATATTTTTTCTAGCTTACACCATAAAAATAGAATATAACGCATCGATCATTTTTAGTCTTTCTTTAACCATGGGTAATAGGTGGATGGGGACTGCAAAACAAATTGCAACAAGAAGAATAAGAATTAAAATAAAAAATAGAAAAATAACATAAACCTAAAAACTTTAGGTTTTATGGACGCAACTCTACTAAGTGAGGGAATAGTATGGCCACTCTCTGTTTTCCATTTACCAAAAATATAAACAAATTTTTTCTTCCAATACTTGTTGTTCAAAGGTCATTTGTTAAGAATTTTAGCATTTTTCGTCATGTCAACAGAAAATAAAGAAAAGGCCGATAATTGCAATATGTGATTCCGAGCAAGAAAATCCTCTATTCTATAGTGATGACCAAGTTTCTTCAATATTATAAAAGATATAGGTAGCTTTCAACAATTTGGAGCAATTTGGGAAGGATGAATACGAGTATCAAGAAAACACTCAACCAAATCCCCACTTAAATGGAATCGGAAACCTTGTTCAAGCGTACAACACCAGAATTTCTTTTTCATCAATATCATGAAATGAATTCTGCCCATAACAAGGAATCTAACAACAACTCATTTAAGAATGCACCAATCAACGCATTTTTACTATACTATTTGCCGAAAAAACATTGGTATTCATGTTTAATTACCCCATTCATTTGTTCAGTAGTCAAATCACCAGAACTCGCACGAGAAATATCTTGTGATGATAAAGTGGTACTTTGTACATCAGCCATAACACTAGAAGAGTCACTTCTGTCAATAGCAACAGAACTGACAACAAATATATATGCAACATTAGAATCAGATGTTTCTTTTCAACTATATCAATTTTTCTTTTAAATCACGGTACAAGCCGGACGAAGAAATTCAAGAACAACCCTTTGAATAGAAATTGCACCATTATTAGAATTACTAATACTAGTATCGAGAATACCATAAGTATTATTATCTCCTTCTTTCCTTTCCATATTAAAAATTAAAGTTTGGAAAATCATAATAAATTATCAAAACGAGAAAGAAAAGAAAAAGGATAGCAAAAATGTATAAAGGAAAAATTATTAGTAAAAACTATATAACAATGAGTTTTTCATATCTGACAGTAAAAAATAACCAAAAAAATTAAGAGCGCGGATAAGAGAAATCCAAAGTACGACATGTGTACTTGCAAAATAATTATTTTTATTACACACGTCTATCATTATCAGTATAATTATATAAAAAAGTTATTTGAACAAATTATTTAATTCCAAACATATAAAAAACAATATATTTTTGAAACAATAGGTCAAAACATAAAACTATGTTATTCATAATTATCTCAAACTAAGAGAGACAAAGAACCGATTCAACTAAATATTTAAAGAACAAGCTTTAATATAAGGGATTAAATCAATGATTATTTTATAGTTAATATCGTGATAAAATTCATCCCTCAAGTATGAATTCTTACAGAAGTCAATTCTAAGATTATTTTACTTAGAATCAAAATAAGGGATTACAATGCGCAATGTGTTCTATACACACTACAACAATTAAGTAGTGTTTTGTTTTATTGCGTAATTCTCTTTTTGATAGATTTTTATTCACTTTTCGAGAAGAACTAGGGGGATATATGTACAACAACAAAATAGAATTAGCCTCCTTCCAATGTCATATATATGTCTTCATTCTTTATTAAAGGGTGGGGGCTATTGGGATACATATGCATACATACTAGGATAAAATAAGAATTGATTAAATAAATCAAAACAAAAATACAAAAAGTCGAAGCAAAAGGAAAACATCTATAAACAAAAATAAGGAAACCCAACGCAAAAATGAAGAAGGTCGAAACAAAAAAGTAGACATAAGCCAAAAGTAAAAAAATTTGAAGCAAAAATAAGCATCTCACAAAGCAAAAAAGATTCCAAAGCGTCATTAGAGATAAATGAAAACCTCTAAAAGAAATAATAAAAAGTGAACAACATTCAAGTAGGGAGCTTCATCTATCTTACAGTTACTCGGCCAGATATAGCTTATGATGTTCATGTGGTTAGTTAATTTGTTGCCGCTTATACATCCGTCTATTGGGGATTTGTTCTACGAATATCGAGTTATCTTTGTGTCACTCAGTTACAGAGCATTTTATTTCCCTCGACCTCTTCATTGGAACTGGGTGCCTATAGCGATGTTGATTGGGATAGTGATCCTCATTATCAAAAATCTACTATTGGTTTCTGTATTTTCCTTGGAGATTTATTAATATCATGGGAAATAAAGAAACAAGATGTTGTCTTTAGATCGTGTACTGAAGCTGAGTATCGTACTATGGTCGTCACCACATGTGAGAATGTTTGGTTACAATGACCTGTTGCACATATGGGGGTTAATGTTACTAAACCCACTTCCCTACATTGTGATAACAAAAGCGTCATGCAGATAGCAAAGAATTCTGTTTTTCATGAGAGGACGAAACACATTGAAGTAGATTGTCATTTCACTTGGCATCATCTTCAGATCGACATCATCTCGCTTCCATATGTTCCAACAGCTTTACAGGTTGCTGATCTTTCACGAAGGCTCACTCAACATCGCGGTTTCGTTTTATTTGTGACAAACTCTCAATGTTTATTATTGTTGTATTGTGAGTTTGAAGAAGAGTGTTAAAGATATAAGGCCTAAAAAACAGTTTCCAGCGAGCAAATCAGAAGAAATTGTATAAATTAATCACTTACCTAACACAATTTTGAAATAACTAAATTAAAAAGATGAAAGCTTTTCATTATTTTAAGTGTAAATTTTAAGAGATAAGTTGTGTGTGTTTTAGAGTTCATTGTTAAATTACAACGACTAATAATCACATAAATTTATTATTGAACTAAAAATATATAATTTTCTTAAGTATTGGTTTACTTTAATTTGAAAGAACTAGTGCTTATTTTTCACAAAAAAAAATCAAAAACAAGATTAAAGAAGGGTTTTAGGTTTTGATTTTCAAAAAATGATTGTTTTGATCTTAAATGTTAATGAAATAAAATGTGAATGTTTGATATTTTAGTGTAATTGGATTGATTACTCAACCAATGTAGTTGTGATACATTATTGAAGAAGTCGTAAAGTGTGGAGTGCACACTTGTTAGAATATATTATGATAAGTGGGGTCAATGAGCGGAGCCCTTGACTGGGGTCGATGTTGAAATTCTCCAAAATTTCTAATCGGATAAAGTCAGAATGTCCGTGTGTTTGTTTTTAGAGAACCCTTTGTATATGCATTTCAACCATAAAGATAGGTTTTAGGTTATGATCCAAATTCGAATTGTTTAACGAGACTTCAGAGCATATCCAAAAATCTACACTAATTTCATAAAATTTTGTGTCAAGGATATATGTACTGTTTTTTCATTAATGATAATTTCGAAATTAAACAAAAAAAAATGCCAAAAGTGGGTTAATGACTTATTTTGACTGGAGTTAAATTATAAATTAGAGGTTATAGGATTAAAAGGTTAAAAATATTATTTGTTTTTGGTATAAAAAGCTGTAAAATATATATAAAAGAAATTTGCAATCGCTTAGAGAGGACAAATGCCTCAAGATAAATCTAACAAGCACATGGGAGGGCTACTCAAGCATAGGAACAAAGAGTAAAACTATATTACAAGATTTTAATAATAATCATTACAATAAGAAATTCACTTTGGTGCCTTTAAGACGGTAATAAAGATCCTAGATTACACGGTGGGCGATACTTGAATTGGAAGCCATCAAGTTGTTGAATATTCTGACATTTATTTCTCTCCAAATGTATTAGATGGTGGAGCAAAATGTGGTTTTCCAAACATAATCCCTACCATTGATAAATGTGTTCCAAGCGCTAGCCTCAGCTAGCCAGCCACCCAAAGAGGTGGGGGATGAGGGGAGGAGAATTTTTTAGGCTAAAATCTCCCAATAGTGTTAGAGAAGGGACAAAGAATAATGAGGTACTTAAGAGACTTCGGACTGTAGGAGAAAAAATGCAAGTAGGTGAGGTATCAAGCCCTCAAGCAATTAGTTTGTCTCGGGTAGTGAATTTTTTGTAAATGGTCATCCAAGTAATGAAAGAGTGTCTGGGGGTGGGGTATTTAGGCCAGACTAAGTGGGTTCATACGAATTTGTGTTTATGGGATCTAAGAGCATCATAAGTTTTGCTGATAGTAAAGTGGGTCTGGGATTTATTGGGATCCAGAAGAAAGTGTCATTAGTCTCAGATCGGGATGAAGGGTATTTAAGGCAGTGATAATCTCAGTGAGATCATGATGCAGTCTCTTATTAGAGGCTCTCGCATGCGATGGACAAACCCATCTATCGTTGTTGCGCAAGTCAGCAACTTTCCTGATGCTCCGAAAGCGGGCTAGGTTTCAGATGTTTGTTTCAGGTTGTTTTGTCATATTTAACTCTGATTATTGTTTGTTTCAGAATATTACGATGAAAATAATTATTCCTAAAGGGCATAAGTCTGAAGGTCTCTACTATTTCAATAAACAAATTAATAAATCCACTGTGTGTTCTAGTGTTCATTCTCCATTTAAATCTCATTATCGTATGATTCATCAATCTTTAGCATTTCTTAAACAATTGTATCCCCAATTCAAACATTTAATCTCATTAGATAGTGAGTCGTGTTAATTTTCTAAACATCATCGCCTTCCGTCATATCCTCATGTCAATAAACGGGTTGAGTCTCCTTTTGAATTAGTTCATTCACATATTTGGGGTCCTTGTCTAGTCATATCTAAATCAGCTTTTAAGTATTTTATTAGTTTTGTCGATGATCATTCATCGTTATAATTTTTTTTTCTATATTTTGAATAATTTATGCGGAAATTAATAGTCTGTTTAATTGTCTGGGTAATATTTTAAGAAGTGATAAAGGTAAATAATATTGTTCAACTGCATTCCAATCGTTTATGGAACAACATGAACTTCTGCATTAAACCTCTTGTGTAGACACACCATCTCAAAATGGTGTCGCTGAAAGAAAAAATAGAATTTTTTTAGAAGTTGCTTGTGTATTCCTTTTGCAAATGAAAGTGCCAAAAATATTTTGAGCAGATGATGCTCTGACTGCTTGTTATTTAATAAACTGAACGTCATCTACTGTTTTTCATAATAAAATTCCATATTATGTTCTTTTTCCTTTAAAAACTTTATTCCATATTAACCCCGCATATTTGGTTGTACTTGTTTTTGTTAGGGGTACAAATTTTTTTCTCCCTATCTTAACCGTGTGTTGTGTGTAGAGATGTTACACTTTTATAGCCTGTATCATTTTTTTTAAAATTGTGCATAGCGTCGGCTTTCACACAGATAAAAATGACGATGACCTCCTCATTTATTTTGTAGTTCAGTCCCATATTATACTAAACTGATTTTCTTACTTAATTTGTTGTTCCTCCACCATCTCGACCTCTCATTACACATGTTAATTCCTGACGTTTGAAACCTACTCCAACATGCCCAGTGCTGATTCTTTCGTCTTCGAATCCTGTTACAAACGATAGTGCGTCTGTCATTGACCATCCTATTGCTCATCGAAAATTTAAAAGATAATATACTTATCCAATTCATTTTAAAAAATATATGATCATTTTTCACCTTCTACAGAACTTTTATTGCAACTCTTGATTCTATTTATATTCCAAAAACTTTTTACGAAGCTTTTTGTCATTATGGCTGAAAAGCTGCAATGTTTGAACAGATAAAAGCATAAGAAGATACTAGTACTTAGAAATTGGTTAATTTATCTGTTGGAAAGCAAGCTATTGTTTGTAGATGGGTGTTTAATGTCAAAATGAATCCAGATTGTATGATAGCTCATCTTAAAGCAAGACTTGTAGCAAAAGAATATGCTTAAATTTTTGGTGTTGACTACTCTGAGATATTTTCTCCAGTAGCTAAGTTTACACTAATTCGTTTATTTATTTCTTTGGTAGTTTCAAATGATTGTCCATTGTATCAGTTAGACATAAAAAATGTATTTTTACATGGAGATCTTCAAGAATAAGTGTATATGGAGTAACCACATAGGTTTGTTGCTCAGGGGGGAGAGGAAATGTATGTTGTTTTTACAAATCCTTATATGGTTTGAAAAAAAGTCCATGTGCTTGGTTTGGAAAGTTTAGTGAGGCACTCAATGAATTTGGAATGAAGAAGAGTAGTTGTGATCATTCTATATTTCATAAAAGTTTTGCAAATGGTATTATACTCGTGGTTGTGTATGTTGATGACGTCATCATTACTGGGAGTGACAGTGAAAGAATTTCTTTACTTAAGATATTTTTACATTCAAAATTTCAAGGTATTCTTCAATCGCTGAGAAAATATGTTTTGAATTTATTGATGGAAACATGCAAGTTAGGAGCAAAACTATGTAATACACCGATGGTTCCTAATTTGTAGATACTAAAAGATAATGGAGAATTATTTGTTGATCCATAAAAATATCATCAATTGGTAGGGAAACTTAATTATCTTGCAGTAACTCGGCCATACATTGCGTATCCATTTAGTATTGTGAGTCAATTTATGCCATCATCAATGATTAATCATTGGGTAGCACTAGAGCATATCTAGTGTTATCTCAAATCAGCTCTTGGACTCAGATTCTGGTATGGAAGTCATAGTTATATTAATATAGAGTATCTTACGGATGCAGATTGGGTTAGATCTAAAGCTGATAGAAGACTAACCACTGGTTATTGTGTGTTTGTAAGGGGTAATAAAGTATCTTGGAAGAGTAGGAAACAAAATGTTGTATCAAGATCAAGTGCTGAAGCTGAATATAGAGTCATGACTCAATCTTCTTGTGAGATAATTTGGATTCTCCAATTGTTGAATGATATTGGCATAAAGACTACGATGTCTCTAAAATTATGGTGTGATAATCAAGAAGCACTGCACATTACGTCTAATCATGTCTTTCATGAAAGGACGAGACATATTGAAACTGATTGTCATTGTATCTGCGAAAAGATTCAACAAAATCTCATTCACACAAAATATGTCAAAACATGAGAACAATTAAGATATATATTCACAAAATCCCTCAATGAATCGCGTATTAATTATATCTGTAATAAGCTAGGCATGCTTAATATATATGCTCCAACTTGAGGCGGAGTATGATTTCGTTTCAATCTTTCGATCAAGCTTGCACTTCAGGTACTTGTTTTTAAGTTTCAAAAACTTCAGAATACGACAGTTTCAAGTCTTTCGCACAAGCTTGAGGGAGAGTGGTGACGTAAATAATAAAAGATATTGACTACATAGTGTATTGTAGTTAATAGTCAATGATACTTATTGTATACATTATTATGGTAGACTAGACATTATTATAGTAGACTATAATATTATTTCGATATATTCACGCCTATATATATATATATATTTAGCTTGTACAAAATTTAAATACTGATAATAAAAATCTATTTTTCACTTCTACACTTAAAATTATTTTAGTATCTCACATTTAAATTTAGTTGTGGGATGATAAAATAAACTTTTGCAAAATGGAATGAATACTAAAATAAAATACCTATTAGTGTATTGAACTCTAGTAACCCTTTGCTAACTTTTCCTCCGTTGGACGTCTGCAAGTGTATATTGTTTCAAACAAAGATTTTATTAGGTTTAAAGTTAAGTTACCGTTTGATAACAACTTCTGGATGTATTAGTTTCATAATGAGCTTTTGCATGCTTTAATTAAACAAATGTTTCATGTTTAAATATCATACCTCTCTTAGTGGCAACCGCTAGGGTTAGATATGATGTACTTAAATATTGTATCATGATGGTAGAGACTTTACGCTTAAAAAGACATGAACTTATCAATGACTTCCAATTATTCTGTAATATGGGCACAATAATCCAACAAATATATTTGAACAATAAGTCTTATCTTGACCATCCATACATATGAATGGTTTGTGGATAACTTTTAGAATATGTTTAAAGAACTTTATTGGTATATATGTACATAATTTCCTTCACTTAGTATATTTTAATATGTTATATCCAATACATTAATGGAAATCGTAATATTCAAAAGGAATTGTGGCACTTCGATCAACTAATTTGTCATCTTCTCTTGAGATATGTGGTCACTTGTGAAAATATGTAATTTTATTTTTCACATGATTTTAATTAATTTTATTTTATATACATAAATATGTATAACATCATTGTAAAATATAATTATGTAAATTGTATATAACTTACCGATCATGAAAATAATTTGATACACAATCACTATTATTTGTAAAGTTGTTTTACCATTACTTAATTTTGGTAATTTATTATATCTTCTAAATTAAGCGAAATTGTGATGGTTGCAATTATATCAATCCATCCGGTGTCTCTAGAAACTAGAAATCAATTGAAACGATGACCATACCAAAAGCGTGAAGGCAACTTTCTTGGAAAAGTCAAGTTTAAAATATGTCACATTCTTCTGAATTTGTCTTAAAACCTTCAGAACAAATTCAATTTATGTGCTAAATTACTCACATATCATAACTTACAATCACTTTTTTCTTATCAAGTCGAGTAACGTATAACATTTTATATGCTCATCATAAAATAAAAAATGTACCTTTTGATTTTTGTTGATTTGAAATGTGTACATAAGCTATATTACTGAACACTTTGAGATGAGATTTTTTTTGTTTTTGTCTATTTTATGCCTCTTGTAGTGGTTCATAACCTAACTTCACACGTGGACATCAATTTTATTTATATATAACATATTGCACAGTAGTACCCATAATATTTTAAGCATCTTCTTGCTCTTAAGCATTTACCGAACCATGTCAAAAATATTTCGATTCTTCCTTTCTACTACACTATATTGTTAAAGAGGGTATAATACAGTTAAAATTATCTTATGAATTGTTTGTCGTAATACTCCATGAAATATATCAAAGTATATTTAATACCTTTATAAAATCGTATGGATTTTATAAGTTTACTAGTTTATTTTGAACCTTTTTTTAAAATCTGGAATGCTTATAAAAAATAAAAGATACGAGGGTGATTGGTCAACGTATGTCGGTATATACCAAAATCAAGAATGTATTTAGCTTGAGAATTTTCCTTTTGTTGAAACAAGGTATTTGTTTTCTTCCCAAGTACATATTGTTCACAAAATTTACCATCATAGTCATGCCTAGTTACTCGTGCACCATGTTCTTCTTTGCTAACGTTATAGACCTTCATGATTCAGGTGACCAAAACAGAGATGTAACGGCATTGCATTGTCTGTATGTTGACTCGTAAATATTTTTTTGTGTATGTTTCTCTAGTTCAATTTGTACATCTGATTTATTTCCATCTCGACTCAAGCAACCAGACGCCCTTGCTTATCCTTCACATGTAGTTTTATTTTAGAAGTATAAATTAACCTTTCTTTATGAGTTACCCCAAAGTTAGAATATTGTTTTTGAGATCTGGTACATAATATATATCATGAATAGACCATATCAATACATTCTTTTGTAAGAAATAAATCGTATATTTCCATTGACCTCCATCTTTCATGCCTCTTTAAACGATATAAGACCATCATAAATCTTTTGCATCTTCCTGAATAAGTACTTTTGACTGCACATATGATTTCTTACTACCGAGTTGAGATACCGCAATGTATCATTGTTGATGTTATCTTCATCTTGAGCTATCAAGAGAAAACCTTCATTCTCTTTAGCCTTCGAGGCCAGTTTAGTTGTTTCTTCCACCTCTTTACCGACTTTAAAATATTTTTCAAAATGTCTCATTATACCACAATTATTACATTTAACAGAGTATCAATGTTTCTCATGGTGACCATACCTCTGATATTTGTAGCACTTGATGTTGTAATAGTTTGATTGGTCACATCTTCCTTGATCGTGTTATCTTCCACGCTAGTTTGCTCGAATCAAATATTCATTCTTCTTATAGTATCATTCACGAGTATTTTCATAATATCTAGAGCTTCCACGACCACGCCTTCTATCTTAGAAAAGTCTAGAATATAGTATATTTTCGGTTTAATTTGTCTTCTTGGTTTGTAGTGTTTGCTCTCGTGTTTTCTTTTTCTTTTTCTTCTTAGTTTGTTCGTGTTCCTCAAGAAACCCAAAATAAATTTCAACGGTAAGCGTTGCAAGATATTTTTACTCTTTTATTCCGCACACAACATTATCAAAACTGTTGATTAAATATCTTAAAATCTTTTGTACAACTCGTGCACAGGTTACTGCTTTACCATTATGTGAGATTTGGTTTACCACAACTTGTAAATACGTGATATAATCATATATAGCTTCCAACTTATTGGCCTTCGTCCTCTCATATTCGTCACGAAATGCTTATAGACGCACTTGCTTGAGTTGGTCAAATCATTTAAACATTTTTTCTAAAACTTCATACGCTTATTTTGAAGTCATTTCACCAGCAATCTTCTCAAAGTTCGACTCGTCAACGGCACATAACAACATGGATAAAGTGTCGTGTTATCCTTCGGTTGCATTTCTTTCGACATTTTGTTTTGAGCCCTGTAAGTTTCGTGGTAGTTGTTAGTTCTTCAAAACCTTCTTTGAGAATCTTCGACGAATCTTGAGATTCAAGAAAAGCTTTCATTGGAATGCTCTATATCTCATAAGTCACCTTCATTAGTTGTGATAGCGACAACTGATCAATCATAATCGTTATTGGCTCTAATATCAATTTGAAGAAAATAAAAAATATAAATTTATCGAAAGAATAGAGAACTTGAAGCTAATGTATTTTATTTCGAGTTATGTATAATTCAGGATAATGTTGTATTTATATCAGTTTTATAAAATTATAGTTAACGAGTTTTCAACCATTCAAACACTAACTAAATGGTTGTTGAACCGTTCAAACATTAAGATAATTTGTATTCAGATAAAGCACTAATTTGTTTGTTTAAACAAAAATAATGCTTTGTTCCCTACTCACGAACATTTATAAATTGATAAAAAGAGAGGAACAAAATAAAAAAATCGAGTTTAACCAAAGAAAATCAAATTCTAATAAAATAAATACTTAGACTACCAAAAACTCTTATGTACCAAACAAAAAGTATTATCTTTCTCATTTTAAGTGTTAAAATCTATAGGTTTTGAACGTTAATCCGTTTATGGTCTATTGAGTTTGGTGACGGATAGTTCATAGACTTTCGAAAATCCAATGTATTCTGTGAACTATCCAGTTTTTGTATAGTTAGTCTCCGACATATGTTGATTAATGTAATGCTGCTACGTGACATCAAATAACATAAACTTGTATCACCTATGGTCTCTAGACTTTATATCAAAATTCAAATGTAGTCAGGTTTAAAATCGATGAATTGTAGGTGATACAAATTTCTGTTAATTATAGTATCGCGTGACAACTTTACATTAATCAATTGATGCGATGGACTAACTTTATCCAAACTGGATAATTTATGGACTACCGAACTTTTGAAAATCCAAAAACTAACTCTCACTTGAATCGGTATTTCAAAAACGATCTACGATTCAAAACCTAGTCTATATATAATAAAAAAAAAGCATAAAATTATAACAACACAGTTTTTATATGTAGGAATACTGTTCATAAAATGCGAGAGAACTTTCTTTGATAAAATGCGTGAGAAAGTTCTTTCCACTGTGTTGTTGACTATCTCCGTGGGAGTTGGTGAGTCAACTTTAAAGCCATTGGGTAGCTTTGCTTTTCTGAATACTTTCCACATTTCATATTCCTGGGAATTATATTTGCGCAGTTCAGGCATGTAAGTAACTAAGTGGGATTTCAGTCCATCTTTATGCTTAAAAAGGTCCATAAAATTATAACAAGAAGATTTCTAATACATGTAGGAAAGTGTTCGATAAAATGCGCCTGAAAGTTTTTCCACTGCGTTGTTGACTGTCTCCGTGTGACTTGGTAAGTCAATTTTAAAGCCATTGGGTCATATTTGGCAAGCTTTGTTATTCTTAATACTTTCTACATTTCATATTCCTATGAATTATATTTACTCAGGTCAGGAATATGTAAGTAACTAAGTTAAAGTTATAGCCTTTCTTTATGGGTTTTAGTTGTAATTGCTAAAAAGTCGTTTGATCAGTGCTTAGTGGTTAATGGCTAGTAAAAAAACGTATCTTTGCTGTTTCCGGAGAAAAAAACAATCCTACCATTATTATATCTATGAAGACAGGTCTTTGTTTTCAGGCAGGCAGGTAGGGCAATAAATTATGACCACTTGCTTAAGGTTTCAAAATTTGAAAACTATTTTATTGAGATTTGTTTTGTCTAGATATAGGTGGGGCACTAAATTATGACCACTTGCTTAAGGTTTTTAGAATCTTAAGCACTATTATTAAAAGTTTCTTGTAAATGGAGAAAGCCAAAGGGGACTCTTGATTAATTCTCTCTTGAGTGATGGACTTAGTGTCACAGTTACCGGAACAAAGTGATTTACTTACAGTCAATGATATACTCTCAATCTTGTCTGAGTTATCTGAATGTCTGCCTCCTCCGCACCACTTCGAAAATCATTTGGTCCCTGAGGAAGAAGCTAAAGACAATGTCAGTGGCGAAGGAAGAAGCTCAAGCGCAGCACGGGCAAGTCGATCTCCATGGTTATCTACTGTATGGTTACGTAAGTTGCTATCGGGGTCAAACCCTATAAATGGAGAACGACTTATAAGAAGTACAAGCGCCACCACATCTACCAACAATGAAATCAGCGACAATAAGATTGTCCGGTCCCGTACCAGCCTTGGAATACCGGAAAGCCAGATTCCTCAGACTGCTGTTAGCAACTATAATGATAGCCATCCGCTTCATAAGTTGCAGAGTGACGTTTATCGCACGATCAAAGCTTTTAATAAGCTTAAGGAGTTTGAACATAATGTCGCCAGTCACGCGATATATCTCAAGCAGCGTCTCCAGGTTGTTATCGAAAAAATAAAGAAGAAGCCGGATTTGATCAGATTGGATTATATCCAATTGGAGCTTCGAAAAATCAGCGAAGATCTTAACTTGAAGTGTCAGGTTCCGCGTTTGCCTAACAAGCTGACTGCAACTACTACTTACAATGCCTCCCATTTCCAGAATCAAAACATCGCTGCTGTTGGTGAAAGCTGTGATATCCCCAGCTTACACATGGATCCTAATTTTCTTAATGAATTGACTTTCAAGGAAATTTTTGAAAAGTTCAATGAGCTTAATATTAATGAGAAACTATGTTTGTTATGTTTTGCTGTCTTTCATGAAAATGCGGTGGTTAAAAAGCGGGTCTTGATGTATTGGTGGATTGCAGAGAGGTTCATCAAGCCAGATAACGCGGAGGATGACGCCAATCAAATTCTTAAGGAGTTCATGAGCAAGGGATTGGTCGAGGCAAAACTGAAGTTGAATACCATTACGATGACTCCTCTTGTTCGTTCTGCAGTAATTATCCTTGCCAAGGACTCTGAATTCATCGATTGCTATGACGACAAAGGTAAACTAAGAATAAAAGTGTCAGGTTGGCAGAAGGCGTTTCTAGTAGAAAATTCTTTGAAGCAGATTGAAGTCGATAACTCTATCATGGATCTTGAGAAAAGGATGGATCTTGAAGTATTGTTTAACATAAGTGAAAGGTTTCCTGATTTCACATTCAAATGGTTTGCAACTATGACTCAGCTCAAGGTTCTTTATCTTGGGAGATGGGAGAGCACAGCCGAGCGTCACATTGAAGTAGAAAGCACGGTTTTGATGAACGAGTTGAAGCTCTTGAAAGAGTTGAAGTTACTTAGCTTTCAAGGCATCTCAAGAATCGAGAAGCTTCCGGAAGCCATTTGCAAGCTCCCTAATTTAACCATTTTGGATCTTAGAGCTTGTTACAATCTTGAGGAACTTCCAGAGACGATAGGATGGCTCAAGAGTCTGATATATTTGGACATATCGGAGTGTTACCTTCTTGATCACATGCCCAAGAAGTTGCGTTCACTAACCAAACTTCAAGTTTTTAAGGGATTTGTAATCAGTGATTCTGAAGAAAGAAAAACTTGCTTATTAGGTGATTTGGCCAAAGCACTGAAGAATCTGAGGATACTGAGCATTAGCATCATTAAGGAGAATTTCAAGATTGCAGAACTCGAAAATTCTTTTCAGTATTTGCACAAGCTTAAGGCTCTAAAAGTTACATGGGGAGGTATTTTTTCAGGAGACATGGATACCACGAAGAAAGGAATGGATGCCACAATGTCAACAACTACACACGTGGCTAATAGAATTGATAGCAAAGCGGAGGAAGAACGAACGAAAGAGAAAAAAAACGACGCCACAACTTCAACAACATCAAAACAGGATGATATTATCCATAGCAAAAAGGAGGAAGGACAAACCAAGCAGCTCGATAAGGGAAAGAAACCGATGACTGCGCTGCAGAACAAGGAAGGAGATAATAAACAAGTGAAAAATGATATTCAAGGGATTGTCGAAGCATCATCATCGCGATCGGCAACCATTAACCAAACTAAAGAGGAGACTAAAGTCGCAGAAGTATTGCACATAGACAAGGATAAAAAGAAAGTTTCCTTCTGGCCTGACAAGAAGAAGGATGACAGCAAAAAGCAGCCAACTCGCACTATAAGACAACTCTCCAGGAGTTTTAGTAGAATGCCCTCCATTAGAAAAGCTCACCTTCCTTTAATATTAGAAAAATTGGAGTTGCAGTGTTATCCGGATGCAGAACCTCCCAGTTGGTTGCGGCCAGAAAATCTCTGCGAAAGCTTAAAGAAACTTCACATAAAAGGAGGGAAACTCGGCAGATTGGGTTATGCAGAAGGTGAAAACAATAATGAGATTGAGGTTTTACGTCTCAAGTACTTGAAGGATTTAAAGTTAGAATGGAGGGAATTGAAAAGTTTGTTTCCGAAGTTGAAAATGTTGGAGAAGTTTAAATGTCCGAAAGTCACCTTCTGCCCATGTGATGGAAATGGACTGTGGAGAAAGTGTGAAGTAATACGATCACAAGATATGTAAGGTGCTTTTATCTTTCTTTCTATTTTGCTATTTGTTTTCAGATTCCTTATTTGCATTGTAATAAGTAAGTATTTGATTTGCGTTTTCAAGTGATGTTTGTAGTGTTTTGAGACTCATTGATTTGCATTGTAATGTATTGGATTCGTATCTATCGTTTTGGCACTCGTTATTTGGTTTTTGGCACTCGTTATTTGGTTATGTAATAAATTTCATATTTGTGTTTTCCTTGATTATGGTTTGGTGATATTTAAAAAAAAAAACATTAAATTAATTGAAAAGAGGTTTCTATAACTACAGCCTACAGGGGCATATCCTGTAAGACTAAATAAAATGATGATATGGAAATTAGCCTGAAACGCTACCTAACATAAGTTAGGAATTGATTATTTTCCTTTTGAAGATAAACTAATGGAAGTGCGTGAGAGCTTAGCATTTAAATTAGTGGGAGCTAATAGAAGATTTAGTTGCTACAAAAGCTTATATAATCTGGTGCAGGCTTAACCTCTTTAGAGAATTTTGTATTATCAATTAAGATCTCTTATATCGATTAGTTTTTGTTTATGCCAACCGTCTATTAGTTTGACTGATAATAATATAGTTTGTTACAAAAGCTTGTATAATCATTGCTTTGATTGGGTCCTTGGATTTCATTATATTCGAATTTTTATGTGAATTTGTTTCAGACTACTTGATATTGTGTCAGACCGAACCGTTGACATATTCTTCACTTGTTGGGATGATCCGAACTACCAAGTTGATAAGCCAACCAGAGTTGCATGTTGATATCGGTGCTCCTTCACCATCGATGCTCTATACTTCAACCCAAGTTTATCATGGAGAAGCATGAGAGGTGAGGACGTCGTACCATGCATTACATCGCATTTCTGGTCCCCTTAGCTTTTAAAAAGCTTGAGGGTTCTGTATGTAGCTCAATGTGCCTTGCACATTAGGTATGCTACTGATTTGTTTTTTTTTTAATTATCAAATTCTGAGTTTCACTTCAATCGTTAATAGTTTCAGTTTCATTATACTCTTTGTATAGGCTCTATGGTTGGCTAGTCGTAAGACTAACATACTCTTGCCAGACAAAGGAAGTGGGCACACAGAATTCTATCCCGAAGGGGGTAGCTGATGTACTTAAGGTTAGTTTGTGATGTACTGGCTGGAACTTTCCCTTTTTTGTGTTCTTTAATCGACAATTAGAGATTTTTCCTCTGATTGACAGGGAGAGTGGATTTTATATGAAAGGGGTGGCCGTGATGACATCAGAGTTTTGCAGCTATACATGTATGAAGTTGAGTGCGTAAATCTTCGCTCCTCAAAGGATCCCTTCTTGAATCAAGTATCAGAATTTGCAGTTCTGTTCCGAACCAAACTCAATGCAGAGGTATCTGCTTTTAACTGTCTTCGTAGTTATTAACGAAGCCAGTTATGGTATCAATTCTGAGACTTGATTCAAGAAGATACCTCTGCATTGAGTTTCGTTCGGAACAAAACTACAAATTCTGAGACTTAATTCAAGAAGAGATCCTTTGAGGAGGGAAGATTTACGCACTCAACTTCATACATGTATAGCTGCAAAACTCTGGTGTCATCACGACCACCCTTTTCATATAAAATCCACTATCCCTGTCAATCAGAGGAAAAATCTCTAATTGTCGATTAAAGAATACAAAAAATGGAAATTCGAGCCAGTACATCACAAAATAACCTTAAGTACATCAGCTACCCCTTCGGGATAGAACTCTGTGTGCCAACTTCCCTTGTTTAGCAAGAGCATGTCAGTCTTACTACTAACCAAACACAGAGCCTATACAAAGAGTATAATGAAACTGGAACTATTAACGATTGAGGTGAAACTCTGAATTTGAAAATTAAAAAAAACAAAACACATTCAGCTACATACAAAACCCTCGAGCTTTTTAAATGCTAAGGGGACTAGAATTGTGATGTAATGCATTGTACGACCTCCTCACCTCTCATGCTTCTCCATGATAAACTTGGGTCGAAGTATGGAACATCGATGGTGAGGGAGCGCCGATATCAACATGCAACTCTGGTTGGCTTGTCAATTTGGTAGTTCGGATCAACCAAACGAGTGAAGAATATGTCAAAGGTTCGGTCCAACACAATATCAAATAGTCTGAAACAAATTGAAATAAAAATTCGAATATAATGAAATCCAAAGGCCCAATCAAAGCAATGATCAAAGTAAATAAACACAAATAAAACTTTCAGAACAAACTATATTATTATTAGTCAAACTAATAGACGGTTGACATAAACAAAAAATAGTCGATATAAGAGATCATAATCGATAATACAAAATTCTCTAAATAGTTAACCCTGCACCAGATTATACAAGTTTAAATGTAGCTCCCACTGATTTAAATGTTAAGCTCTCACGCAATTTCATTAGTTTATCTTCAAAAGGAAAATAATCAATTCTTGTTTAAAATCCTACCTTTATTCTTTATTCTTAGGATTAGATTTCTGGTGTGAGCTTAATTTGTATTAAACAAAGTAGAAAATTCATTCGGCAGAAAACTGATTGTCTGATCGTAAAAGTCATCAACAAAAGATTGAAATATCTTCTAGAACACGATTTCTAAAAACAAACCACACCTAACTGATATCCTAAATCTGTATTAAACATATTTGATAAAAAAAACCGGACATTACGAAGGCAATCGATAACAGAAGTTCTCACCTCGATCTTCTCTTTCCTAGCGACTTTTCCCAAGGTTTGGCCGCGATTCCGTTTTTCAGTCGGTGTTAATATTTGCGTCTATATTTCTAGGGTTCTGGCTGTCAGCCCAGAAACAAGCCAGATAACAAAAGTATTTTTTTATTTTATTTTTCTTAATCTTTTTTTAGTATGTATTTGAATATTATAATGTTTTAATTGTTTTAATGACACAATTATATATTTTACTAATATAATACTTTTTAAAATATAAAATCAAATCTAAACATATTTTTCCTAAATTGAATAATATATTATTAATTAAATAATATATTATTTATGTATTTGAATATTATACTGTTTTAATTGTTTAATGACAGAATAACATATTTTACTAATATAATATTTTTTAAAATATAAAATCAAATCTAAACATATTTTTCCTAAATTGAATAATATATATTATTAAAAATACATTAATATATTATTAAAATATTTTAACTAAATTAATTAATTAATATTTTTAAGTTTAATTAATTATTGTCCTTACACAATTGTAGATATTAATGGAATATTTTTGGAAAAAAAAAAGAAAAATATTGGAGAAAAAAAGATTTTTTTTTTTAAATTGCAAGTCTAAGAATGATAAAGAAATTTAATACTTACCTCCCTAATTGCAACTCATTAATCAATTTGTGGTGAATAAAAAAGAATTCGAATACTTACATCGCTGCTCTAGTGCACTGTATTTGACTTTGAGTTCTTCGTAGCTTAAGGATTGGTTCTCCTTCTCGATTTCTATATAAGTCTCAGTCTCGGTCTCGCTGTAGCTCAAGCTCTCCTCCCCGCTCTTCGGCTCCAAAATGTACTCCATTCTGAACCTCCTTTTAGACCTATTTATATATTCATCATCGTCTTTTTGTTATTTTAATTTTCTAAATTTTTTTGTTCAGTACATCTCCTATATATATTAGTATAAATATATTATACTGTTTTAATTTTAATGACAGAATAATATATTTTACTAATATAATATTTTTTAAAATATAATATCAAATTTAAAATATTTTTTCTAAATTGAATAATATATTATCAATTAAATAATACATTCTCAATTGAATAATATTTTTAATTGAATAATATATTTTTAATTGAATAATATATATTATTAAAAAATACATTAATATATTATTAAAATATTTTAACTAAATTAATTAATTAATATTTTCAAGCTTAATTAATTATTGTCCTAATAACTTGGTCACATTCTTCTTGTGATGAAATTATTTCCATATCGAGATATCACCGAATTCCCAACAAAAATTTGGATTAAATTTGATGCATAGTTTTAAGCTAATCGTCTTCAGATCGTGCAGTACGCGTATCAGTACTACAAGACCTCCAAGGGACTTATTGTCGACCTTATCTTTAGTTTCCATGAACGCGATAAAAGCCGAGACTTCTTTACCAAACTGTCTCCCTTGGAAGCTCTTAGCATTATAGAAGTGGAACTCAATTTCTTCTATGAAGCTCTTTATACCAAAGCTGAAGTTTTGCATTCCAAAAGTGGAATCATGTTCCGGGTTCTTGCATTCTCTACGCTTGTTTCATCGTTTGGTCTTTTCCACTACAGAGTCGACAAGACGAAATTCGAACGAATTGATGTAGATATTACATACGCGCTGCTTGTAGGTGCCATAACGTTGGACACCATTGCAATAGCCATGTCTATTTTATCTGACTGGACAATTGCGGTCCTCACGGAGTTAAAAGAGGAACCCGAGGTCATGAAGAAAAACTATATTATCTGTTGGCTTTTAGATCTCAAAAAGATACGGTGGAAGAGCTGCATATGCCACAATCTAGGCAATTTTACCGGACATGAGGCGTTGGCTACTTCCTGTCTATTTCGCAGATGGTCTGGGTCCATCTCGCTCCACAACTTGATTGGATACTGCCTCAAAACAAGCCCGAAGAGGATCCACATAACCAAAGGCTGGACAAGTTGTTTGCTAAAAACTATTGTTAGGTGGTCGGGCATCGGGTATCTCGTCAAAGTGATTAATCAGTTTGTTAGCAACATCAAACCTTACTTTACGTTTTTGAACTTTATTCCTCGTTTCTGCCGTTCAGTTGTTGCATATATCGTTGATTTGTTCGGCCTTACAGATTTGTGGGACGAGATAAGGTACGTGTCTAACGAGCCGCTCACTAGAAACCTCTGGGAATTCATTTTTAATGAACTACATCGGAAGTCTAAGTTGGCGGACAATCCTGAAACAACCAAGAAGATATCTGCGGCAAAAGGTGAATGGATACTGGACAACCACTCGAAAACTGACTTTGACACTTTAATGGATTATGTGCTCCATGTTGACTACGATCAGAGCATTCTGTTATGGCATATCGCCACTGAACTCTGTTACCAGACGGAAGAAGCGACGGCTGATAATTTTAACGACCGCGAGATAAGTAAAATCCTGTCTGACTATATGTTGTATCTTCTAATCATGCAACCTACGATGATGTCGGCAGTAGCAGGAATCGGGAAGATAAGGTTTAGAGACACGTGTGCTGAGGTTGATAGGTTTTTCAAGAGAAGGAACATTGAAAAGTCTAAGGATGAAAAGAGTGCTTGTAAAGCGATTCTGTCAATTAAAACAGACGTTCAACCGGTTGCAGTAAAAGGAGACAGAAGCAAATCGGTGTTGTTTGATGCGAGTATGTTGTGTCAAGAACTGAAGAGATTAGAGAAGGAACACGGTGAGGGAAAATGGAAGATACTAAGCAAAGTGTGGGTAGAAATTCTTTCTTATGCTGCAAGTCATTGTGACGCTAAAACACATGCCCAGCAGGTAAGCAAAGGTGGGCAGCTTATTACCTTCGTGTGGTTGTTGATGGCTCATTTTGGTTTAGGAGAACAGTTCAAGATTAACGAAGGACATGCAAGAGCCAAGCTGATCATAGGCAAGTAGCTAATCAGCCTTGTATTTCTCACCTTAAGCTCTCTTTTTTATCCAGCATTGTACTTACATTCCTTGTACAAGGCTTTGATCCATGTTGGCTCAAGAACTGATAGTCACGCGTTTATAAACTACTTTGACTGTTTGTTTGTTAGATTACTATTTGCGACATAATCAATCAGGTGGTTGTTTGCACCTCAAATATAGATGAACATGTACAACATCAATAAAGGATTAGGAACAGTCGACTGAAGAATCGATATAAATCAATGATCTAAGCACTATTATTTTATAAGTACTTGAACATTTGACTTATCAGAACTTGGTGAGATGGTAGCTCCATCGATGATAACAAGGCAGTATCTTTTATTAAAATGTCAGACAGCGATTGATCGATCACATTGCTCAAAAGAGACAATCGGAAATTTAGTTAGTACTAGTCCGCTTGAGGTTGATTGTCCGGAAACATGATCACATCAAAGCGAGATTCTTGAGTTAAGGGTATAATCTAGACCATAAAATGTTAACTACACTAATTAAATGTAGACTAGACCAGAACTTCAAACTAGAGATTCAACTTAAACTACAGCAAGGCTAAACATCAAATTATGAATAATACAAAAACTCCTAAGCGAGTTTTAAACCAAGCTAGGGAGCAATCTCTAGTTGCAAACTTTATACAAATTTTATCCCAAAAAAACCCTTTAGAGTATAACCAAGAGTTTATACGGGAAGGAACACCGGGGTACTCCTTCTCGCTCACGTGCTATCTGTTTTGGCTCAGGCTACTGTGTTCGAGATTTGGTGTATTCCGAACCGTTTTTCGATACAGAGATTGTTACACAAGACACCATTATAGTTCGGATCATCCTAGCTATTCTTAAGATCATATTTAGATTATTTCTGCATTATCGACTCGCATGCTAAAGTTTATTTTTTTTCCTTTGATGTATAAAGAGAAGAGGAAGGAGAGGAAGGAGAAGAAAAATAAGAAAGAGAGGAAGGAGAAGTAGAAGGAGAAGAAGGAGGAGAAGAAGGAGGAGAAGAAGAAGAAGAAGAAGAAGCAGGAGAAGGAGAAGAAGGAGAAGAAGCAGACTGAGAAGAAGGTGAAGGAGGAGAAGCAGATAAGGAAGAGGAGGAGGAGAAGAAGGAGGCCTAACTTATAATATATAATAACAACAAATTGTTTCTCTTATTACTAACTTTTTCTCTAAGCAAGTCTTTATACTTGATTTTCTTTGTGTTATTTGGTGAGGATTATTTTTGACTGAGGGTAATTTCGTGAGGTGTTTTATGGTGTTTCAAAGGTATTTAATGTTTGGGTGTTTTGTAGTGAGAGATTTGAGTTGCCTGGTTGTATTAAATGTTTATTACCTTCGTTAATGAAAGTGGTTGGGTATTTATACCCCTAATTATGGGTCACATGGGCTTTCGGGTGAAACTTATGAAACCGGGTCGAGTTCAAAAATCCATTAGTTTATTAAGCAGATTAGCAATTAGCTTAGTCAAAAGGTGATTAGCTTTTAATACTTTTGTCCAATTCGGATGGTTCAGTGGGTGGTTTTTGTCCGAATTGCCCCTGTCCGGTTTTTACAGTGAGTTGTGAAAATTTCCGCACTCATCAGTAGCCCCTTTTTTAGGTTTTGTTCGAAGGCCTTTGGCAAGACCTAAAAAATCGCTTTTGGGAACTTGTGATATTTTCTGGACGGATTCAGAATTAGTAAAGGACTTATCCGGACTAAAAAACTCTTCAACAGTTCAAAGGTTTTGCCATGGATCGTGGGGCACGTGTCTCCTTCTGATTCGCCTCACCAGCCGTTTTTCTCTTAGAACGACGCTCCCACTAATCCCAAAAAGTAACCTCTTCAATTAATGCTTGTGACGTCAGCGCTGTCTTTAATCATTACTTCTATCTTTTCGTATTCTCCTAGGTTTCTGGGTATCTTTTTGTCTCTTTAGTATAAATTACCTCATTTTTCACTGTTTTACCATCTTCATCACTCTTTCACTCATTTTCTTCAAGGCTTTCATCTCTCTTTTCAAAACCCTTTTTGGTGTAAGTTTATGTCTACAGCAAGAAACGCACTTGTAAAAGGTGGGTGGCTTAATCTTTCGGAGTTAGAGAAAGCACAAAAAGTCGAACGAGAAAGGCGCATTGCTGCAGGCCTTCCAGTTTCTCCAATCAACAAATCTGAAACACCAAGCTCAGAGCCTGATCGAGGTTCATCTTCTGCCAGAAACTCCAAACCTAGAAGGTTATTTCAACCTAGTCTTTCAATCGTCTCAGGCTCATCGGTTCAGGAGTCACAGCCTACTGTCGAACGGGAAAAGGTTGTTACAAGCACAAAGAGACCCTCTCCATTCATAGCCATGGGATCAGAAGTTGATAACTCCCCAGAAAATCTAACGCTTCGATGAAGAGACCGCTTAGTAAAAGGCCAGGCTGTTGCTCCACACTCTAAGTCTCCGAAATCAGGGCCCTCTAAGTTTGGGGCCAAGGACAAAGCTACAAGGTCAGAGGCACCCATCAAAGTTCCTAAGGACAATTTGTCTGGTCCGGAGGCTATTGGAACAAGCCTTCGAAATAAACCCTCTGGATCTGAGCCTCAGCCGGACACCAGACCGCAAAGGGAAAGCGATGCTCAGCCATCCGGACAGCTCACTGAGCCAACTACCAGCACTCCTCCACCAAATACAACTGACAACCCTTCCATGGTGATGGAAGAAGTGATGGAGGACAGTGTTGAAGAAGCCCCTTTTGAGACTGACGTCTCCGGGCAGACGGGGGAGGCTGCCATTGTTAAGAAAAGCAAGGGTAAAGAGAAGCTGTGTTTAAAACATCTGCACCTGCCGCAGTCCCTTGAAGGTAGAGTGGGATCTTGCTTCCACAAGGTGAGTGTGAAGTATCTACTAGTCATGCAGAACATTAACTACGCTTTCATTTATACTGCCGAATTAGGCCGGATCCGGACGAAGTGGGGGATCCCATAATGTGTTAAAGTGAGGATATCGGTCGACCCAGAGACGCCAATAGACTGCAAGCTAAGTGAGATAGTTTTCTACACATATTTGTTCAACTGGGGCTTAGATGTCCCTTGGACCCAGAGATTGTCAGATATTTCCATCTGATAAAGCTCTGCCCAAGCCAACTGAGTGCCAATGCTTGGTACACCCTCATGGCCTGCATCATGGCCTCTAGGTTCTCCGGAATTCCGCTTCCGATGGAGCAATTTGCTGTTGTGGCCAGCCTTTGCAAGAATCACATCATCTCCTTCTATCATTTCAACATGGGTGAAAACTATAAAGTGGTGGATGATCTGCTTGAGTCGGAGAAGAACTGGAAGACTCAATTCTTGTTCATATGTGGAGCTTGAGAAAATGGGAAAAGATTAAGGCTACTGACAACCCAAACATGCTTACCAGTAGATGGAAAAGCACGGGTAAATATTTCATCATTTTAGTTTTTCCTTCCTTATAAAAAGTTTGTTTACTTAAATATTCTTCTTCTTCTTTTGGTAGTGCTGCCGAAGGAGTTCACCGACTACTTGGAGGAGGGGCAGACTACTTGTGCCAAGCTAAATGCTTGGGTTGCTGACAAATGGGGAAATCGCTTCCACAATTGTTTTACTGTTGGCAACCTGGTGAGATCCCATCTCTAAAACACAACCAGCCGGAGAGACTTGTCTTGGGAGGAATTAACCACACCGCCTCCTCTGGGTGTCATTCTATAGAGGACAGATGCAAAGGATTGGAAGCTGGCCTTGCCGAGCAGAGCTAAAGCCCCAAGTAAAATGAAGGGCAAGAAAGACAAGAAAAATCCAAGGTAGTTGAGGTCAACCAAGGTGGTTTTGAGGAGACTGTCCCAGCAAACTAGGAGGTGCAGGACCAATGAGGGATTGATGCTGCTCTGCTTCAAGTGGTGGAAAATGAGAGTACCAAAGAAGTAGTTGGACTTCCAAAACCCTCAAAGGCTTTCAAGAAAGACCGAAAACGGGGAGCGGAAGGTGGAGATAGGGAAGCCAAGAAGAAGAAAACCTCCAAGGGAGATGAAGTTGCTCTCCGGCCTCCGGAGTCTCTTCCTCCGGTCGACCCAACAGACCCAACACAGGCAGAGAAAATCCCAAGTGACTTTCACACCAGAGAGGGCGCCGGTAGACATCAGTGGCCTTCAAGGGATTGGCATTTACTTTGAAGACCTTGAGAAGGACGACTTTGCTGGCCCTTACCTCCCCCTAAGCTCTTCGAACATTGTCACTTTCAATGGTAAGTCTTTTTCTGTTTCAGGAGAGAAGGGCATGGTGACCCACTCCTTGTTGAGAAATATTCAACCGGTGCTCAACTTGGAGAGGTAAGTGCGAAATCAATCAGCCCTCATCAACACACTCAACTCAGATAAAGAGAGCTTGTCTAACGACCTCCTTACTGCCAACCAGAATGCTGAGGCACTAAGGAGAGAGATCGAGGAGTTGAAGAAGGGGAAAGAGGATTTGGCCACCAAGTTGGCCACTTCGGAGGGGGTTAACAAAGAGCTCCAATCCAAGTGTTCTGGCTTGGAGAAGGATCTTTCCACTTCAAAAAATGAGGTGAAGGCCAAAGACAACGTCATTCAGACTCTAACCAACGAAAAAATTTCACTTGAAGATGTTGTGTCTAGGGTTAACCAAGAGAAAGATGGCTTGATAAAGGAGTAGGAGAAGACAATCCAAGCCAGAATCGATGCATACACTAATAAGGTGATAGATTCCCAAGAGGAAAGGTATGCTGAAGTCAAATCAGATATGGTCTTGCTCTTTCACCAAACATTTCTGAAGAGGACACTAGGAGATTTATGACGATTTGTGGAATACGAAGACCTTCCTCACCATACTATGGCCGATGGTGATAAGCACTGCTATTCCAGTGGTTGGGATGATACTACTGATGAAGATGAAGGGACCGAGGAGAGCCTTAACGAGGAACCCAAAGACTCCAAGAAGAAACCAGGTGAGGCTGGACCATCTAAGGAAGCTTAGCCTTAGAATTTTTAACTATCTTTTTATTTTCCTTTAATTTTGGTGTTAGACTAAAGTCCTTGGATGGCCAAGGCATTTTTGTAACCGTGTCCGGCTCTTGTTCGGATAAACCCTTTCTTTTAAAACTTCAAAGTCCTTGGATGGCCAAGGTACTGTACATATTTCAATATCACTTCTCGGTGTTAGCCAGGCAATTTTATCTTACACAATTCTTGCATTGTCTTATAGTTACCTAACTTTGATGACTAATGTTTAAATAGCCCTTAGTTATTTTACAAGCATTTTAAGGTGAAAGTGTTTAAATTCTCCGATGACAAATGTTTAAATGGTCATCATTTAACCAATGCAATCTAGGTCTGTTAGTGATACTTTATAAAATAAATTAAAGAAGCTATCAATCGAAACACTCCGAATTTTTCAAGAAGGCATCGAATTTCATTGAAAAGCCCAGACACCTCATTAAAACCTCCCCGCGCCACCAGGGTAGGAAATAGTATGCCCCCTAATATTTACATGGACTTTAAACAAGTAAATATTTACATAATTTTCATTCTAGATACAACCGGAGGTGTTCAATGTTCCATGGTGATTCAAGATCCTTCCATCTTTATCTTGAAGCGTGTATGTCCCAGGCTTAAGCTTTTCACTAACCACATAGGCTCCTTCCCAAGTTGGAGCTAGCTTGCCGAACTAATTCTCCTCACTATGTAGGAAGACTTTTCTCAACACTTTATCCCTTGGTTGAAAATCCCTCCTTCTAACTTTGGAAGCAAACCTGCTTCTCATCAAACCCTGGTAGTGTGTGGCTCTGAGATGAGCCTTAACCTTTTTTTCTTCTATCAGGTCAAGTTGACTCCTGACTGCCACTCCATTAGCCTGTTTGGAAAAATTGTGCACTCTGAATGAAGGAAGATTTGCTTCTATAGGATCTATTTCATCCATACCATATACCAAGGCAAATAGGGATTCGTGTGTAGCAGCCCCAGGAGTAGTCCGACAGGCCCATAGTACTTCTTGTTGATAACTTGGCCACTTTCCAGCAATCCCTTTTAAATTCTTTTTAAGACCGGACAGAATGGTTATGTTTGCCACTTCAATTTGACCATTCGCTTGTGGGTGGAAATGAGAAGAAAAGCAATGCTGAATGCCTCTAGAGGCACAGAAGCTCTCCATATCCTTATTATCGAATTGTGGCCCATTGTCTGTGGTTATCTTTTGTGGAACCCCAAATCTGTAGCAAATATTAGATAAGATGAATTTTAGAACAGCTTTTGAAGTAGTTCCTTCTAATGGGGCTGCTTCCATCCATTTTGAGAAATAATCGATGACAACTATAATAGTTATGCATCCCTCGGACGCTATAGGTAGAAGTCCCACCAGCTTACACATCGCTGCAGTTGGCGAAAGCTGTGATATCCCGAGCTTACACATGGATCCTAATTTTCTTAATGAATTGACTTTCAAGGAAATTTTTGGAAAGTTCAATGAGCTTAATATCAATGAGAAACTATGTTTGTTATGTTTTGCTGTCTTTCATGAAAATGCGGTGGTTAAAAAGCGGGTCTTGATGTATTGGTGGATTGCAGAGAGGTTCATCAAGCCAGATAACGCCGAGGATGACGCCAATCAAATTCTTAAGGAGTTCATGAGCAAGGGATTGGTCGAGGAAAAACTGAAGTCGAATACCATTACGATGACTCCTCTTGTTCGTTCTGCAGTAATTATCCTTGCCAAGGACTCTGAATTCATCGATTGCTATGACGATAAAGGTAAACTAAGAATAAAAGTGTCAGGTTGGCACAAGGCGTTTTTAGTAGAAAATTCTTTGAAGCAGATTGAAGGCGATAACTCTATCATGGATCTTGATAAAAGGATGGATCTTGAAGTATTGTTTAACATAAGTGAAAGGTTTCCTGATTTCACATTCAAATGGTTTGCAACTATGACTCAGCTCAAGGTTCTTTATCTTGGGAGATGGGAGAGCACAGCCGAGCGTCACATTGAAGTAGAAAGCACGGTTTTGATGAAAGAACTGAAGCTCTTGAAAGAGTTGAAGTTACTTAGCTTTCAAGGCATCTCAAGAATCGAGAAGCTTCCGGAAGCCATTTGCAACCTCCCTAATTTAACCATTTTGGATCTTAGAGCTTGTTACAATCTTGAGGAACTTCCAGAGATGATAGGATGGCTCAAGAGTCTGATATATTTGGACATATCGGAGTGTTACCTTCTTGATCACATGCCCAAGATGTTGCGTTCACTAACCAAACTTCAAGTTTTTAAGGGATTTGTAATCAGTGATTCTGAAGAAAGAAAAACTTGCTTATTAGGAGAATTGGCCAAAGCACTGAAGAATCTGAGGATACTGAGCATTAGCATCATTAAGGAGAATTTCAAGATTGCAGAACTCGAAAATTCTTTTCAGCATTTGCACAAGCTTAAGGATCTAAAAGTTACATGGGGAGGTATTTTTTCAGGAGACATGGATACCACGAAGAAAGGAATGGATGCCACAATGTTAACAACTACACACGTGGCTAATACAATTGATAGCAAAGAGGAGGAAGAACGAACAAAAGAGAAAAAAAACGACGCCACAACTTCAACAACATCAAAACAGGATGATATTGTCCATAGCAAAAAGGAGGAGGGACAAACCAAGCAGCTAGATAAGGGAAAGAAACCAATGACTGCTGCAGAACAAGGAAGGAGCTAATAAACAAATGAAAAATGATATTCAAGGGATTGTCGAAGCATCATCATCGCGATTGGCAAAAATGATAACCAAACTAAAGAGGAGACTAGAGTCGCAGAAGTAGTGCACACATAGACAAGGATAAAAAAAAAGTTTCCTTCGGGCCTGACAAGAAGGATAACAGCAAAAAACAGCCAACTCGCACTATAAGACAACTCTCCAGGAGTTTTAGTAGAATGCCCTCCATTAGAAAAGCTCACCTTCCTTTATTATTAGAAAAATTGGAGTTGCAGTGTTATCCGGATGCAGAACCTCCCAGTTGGTTGCGGCCAGAAAATCTCTGTGAAAGCTTAAAGAAACTTCACATAAAAGGAGGGAAACTCGGCAGATTGGGTTATGCAGAAGGCGAAAACAATAATGAGATTGAGGTTTTACGTCTCAAGTACTTGAAGGATTTAAAGTTAGAATGGAGGGAATTGCAAGGTTTGTTTCCGAAGTTGAAAATGTTAGAGAAGTTTAAATGTCCGAAGGTCACCTTCTGCCCATGTGATGGAAATGGACTGTGGAGTAAGTGTGAAGTAATACGATCACAAGATATGTAAGGTGCTTTTATCTTTCTTTCTATTTTGCTATTTGTTTTCAGATTCCTAATTTGCATTGTTATAAGTAAGTATTTGATTTGTGTTTTCAAGTGATGTTTGTAGTGTTTTGAGACTCATTGATTTGCATTGTAATGTATTGGATTCGTATCTATCGTTTTGGCACTCGTTAGTTGCTTATGTAATAAATTTCATATTTGTGTTTTCGTTGATTATGGTTTGGTGATATTTAAAAAGAAAAAAACATTAAATTAATTGAAAAGAGGTTTTTATAACTACAGCCTACAGGGGCATACCCTGTAAGACTAAAAGAAAAATGATTATATGAAAATTAGCCTGAAACTGGCTACCTGGAGACATAAGTTAGGAATGGATTATTTTCCCTTTGAAGATAAACCAATGGAAGTGCGTGAGAGCTTAGCATTTAAATTAGTGGGAGCTAACAGAAGACTTAGTTGCTAAATAGTTTGTTCTGAAATTTTTATTTGTGTGTATTTATTTTGATCATTGTTTTGATTGGAGCCTTTGGATTTCATTATATTCGAATTTTTATGTGAATTTGTTTCAGACTACTTGATATTGTGTCAGACCGAACTGTTGACATATTCTTCACTCGTTGGGCTGATCCGAACTACCAAGTTGACAAGCCAACCAGAGTTGCATGTTGATATCGGCGCTCCCTCACCATCGATGCTCCATACTTCGACCCAAGTTTATCATGGAGAAGCATGAGAGGTGAGGACGTCATACCATGCATTACATCGCATTTCTGGTCCCCTTAGCTTTTAAAAAGCTCGAGGGTTCTGTATGTAGCTCAATGTGCCTTGCACAATAGGTATGTTTACTCATTTGTTTTTTTTTAGTTATCAAATTCTGAGTTTCACCTCAATCGTTATTAGTTTCAGCTTCATTATACTCTTTGTATAGACTCTATGTTTGGCTAGTCGTAAGACTGACATACTCTTGCCAGACAAGGGAAGTGGGCACACAGAGTTCTATCTCGAAGGGGTAGCTGATGTACTTAAGGTTAGTTTGTGATGTACTGGCTGGAACTTTCCTTTTTTGTGTTCTTTAATCGACAATTAGAGATTTTTCCTCTTATTGACAGGGAGAGTGGATTTTATATGAAAGGGGTGGTCGTGATGACATCAGAGTTTTGCAGCTATACATGTATGAAGTTGAGTGCGTAAATCTTCGCTCCTCAGAGGATCCCTTCTTGAATCAAGTCTCAGAATATGCAGTTATGTTCCGAACCAAACTCAATGCAGAGGTATCTGTTTTTAACTGGCTTCGTTGTTATTAACGAAGCCAGTTATGGTATCAATTCTGAGACTTGATTCAAGAAGATACCTCTGCATTGAGTTTGGTTCGGAACAGAACTGCAAATTATGGGACTTGATTCAAGAAGGGATCTTTGGATAAGGGAAGATTTACGCACTCAACTTCATACGTGTATAGCTGTAAAACTCTGGTGTCATCACGACCACCCTTTTCATATAAAATCCACTATTGTCAATCAGAGGAAAAATCTCTAATTATCGATTAAAGAACACAAAAAAGGGAATGTTCCAGCAAGTACATCACAAAATAACCTTAAGTACATTAGCTACCCCTTCGGGACAAAACTCTGTGTGCCCACTTCCCTTGTCCGGCAAGAGCATGTCAGTCTTACGACTAGCCAAACATAGAGTCTATACAAAGAGTATAATGAAACTGAAACTAATAACGATTGAGGTGAAACTCAGAATTTGATAATTTAAAAAAACAAATGAGTAACATACCTATTGTGCAAGGCACATTGAGCTACATACAGAACCCTCGAGCTTTTTAAAAGCTAAGGGGACCAGAATTGCGATGTAATGCATGGTACGACGTCCTCATCTCTCATGCTTCTCCATGATAAACTTGGGTCGAAGTATGGAGCATCGATGGTGAGGGAGCGCCGATATCAATCAATCACTTCGCCCAACCAATCGCACGTATAGCCCAACCAATCGCACGTATAGCCCAACCAATCACTTCGCCGACCTTTGTTCGCGCCATGAGGCAAAATGAGGAGGACTTGGTCGGGTCAAATCCTATGACCATCAGTTATGCAACGAGACGACGCTACGAGGACTTCTTCGATAAATAATCCTTTATCCCAATCCAATTATGTATTATGAAAATACCACTAGCTTCCATTTTGGCTTTATTGTCTTAACTTAAAGATCCTTTCAAGCACAACAAGTAAGCTGTATATTTCAACATATAATATAACATACATCAAGACAAGCACGCGGTTCTAAATTTCCATTTACATGACAGACTACTCCACTTATGTTTCAAATTACAAGTTTTAATAGTGAGACATTTAATGTCTCAAATTCAATGGAATTATTTATAGTATGAAAATTACAAATAAAACAATAATTGAGATTTAAAACTGTAAAATCCAACAACATGTGGCTATAGTGTTTCCATAACTACTAAACCCATCTGGAGATCCAAACCAACATGTAAGTTTCAACAACATGTGGCTATAGTGTTTCCATAAGTGCTAAAACCATCTGGAGATCCAAACCAACATTAGGTTACGTAGATTTTGATATAACTTTGTGTGTTTTGTAGGAACCAAAACAACCACCGTCTTACATGGCCGATTACACACCAATTTTTACTACCGATAGTTATTTTAAGAAATCTGATTTGGTCTCATGGATTGATTCCGAAAGTACTAAGTTAGGATTTATTATGTTTATCACTAAAGACGATGACGGTAACAAAAAATAGTAAAACTCCAAGGTGTTCATAAACCTAACCCCAAACTGGGATATGTGAAGACACGCCGAGATTTTGTTCGTAAAAAAAATGCGGTTGTCCTTTCATGTTAAGAGGAAGTTCGGTCGTAAAATTACCTAGTTATTAGAGATTGGTAGTGGTAAACGAGAAACACAACCACTAACTGTTTTTACACTTGCATGGTTATTCACGAGTCGTTAGACTAAAAGCCAACAAAGAGGAGTATGTTCGTAAACTCTAGACAATTGGTTCTCCGCCAAGAGAGATATACCGTGGTTTAAAAATAAGTAGCCCATAAAATGTATCTAGTATGCGTACGATATATAATATGCGTTAAAAATCTCATTTGGTCCATAAATCGGGCAAAATCCAAATGCAAATCATGTTCGATAAGTTAAAACAACACGAGTACTTTTTTGGGAGCGAACACAGAGAGCAAAAGACGAGATCCTTGACTTGTTTTCACCAGATATTTTGTCAAAACTTTGAATTGCAGATAAACTATGTTTATACATAACAATGTCAGACTTTGATGTGAGTGTTGTTTTGATAAGTGAATATTGAAGATTTTTAAGAATGCTCAGGGGTGATTTTGTGTTACGAAGATCTTTTAGTGCCAAAATAGACTTAGGAACTTAGCTAAGGAATCTTTTTAGAGAGAGAAAGTAAGTACTAGCTTAAGTAGAGAGAGAAAGTAGTATTATATTCATCACGGGATCTGTGAAGCGTGTGTGGTCCTTTTATAGTACAATTGTGGGTCCCACACGCTTTAATTCCCGTTTATTACATTTTTGGTCCCTATATCTTTTCACCTTCTTGTAATAGTTATCTTTTCTTTAGTTTATACAATTCTCCCCTAATATAATTTATTCTTTACAATTCTCTCATAACAAACTACTTCTTTACAATTTTCTCCTAACAAACATCTTCTTTGCAATTTTACCATGTCTTTTATTCTCTCTCATCAAAGATAAGGGAGTTTTGAAACCAGTTTATTATGTTAGTAAAAGTTTGTTGGAAGCAGAGAAAAAGGTAATTGAGACTTGGAAAATTGGCTTTAGCTTTAGTAATGGCTACTAGGAAGATGTGTCCTTATTTTCAAGCTCACAATAGTGTGGTTCGAACTTATTTCGCACGAAAAAATATGTTACAACACCCAGACATTTCTGGTAGGATAACCAAGTGGTTAGTAGAGTTGGGAGATTTTGATATCAGTTTTTCTCCTTAAACAACTATTAAGGCTTAAGCTTTAGCTGATTTTCTTGTCGAAATTCATTCAAGCAGATCAGACGAGGAGACAAATAAAGAGGTCTTCCTAGAAAATTCGAGGTGGATGGTTTGAACTGAAGATGGTTCTAAAATATTAGAATCTAGTGCATGAGTTGAGTTGGTTGCTCCTTCTAGGGAGGAAATGTTTCAAGTTATTAAATTTGGTTTTCATGCATCAAATAATGAGGGTGAGTATGTAGTTGTGTTGGTTGGTTTAAGGCTTGTGAATATTTGTGGGGCAACTAAAGTTCTTTTGGAAACAAATTCAAAATTAGTGGCAAATCATATGGCAGGCATTTCCGAGGCTAAGAATGATCAAATAATTATTTATATCTTCGTGAGCTTTGAAATTCGGCTCTTCTAATTGACAAAGTGATTGTATAGCATATTAATCGAGGAGATAATACATGTGCTAATTCTTTGGAAACAATTGCTTATACAGAAGAGAATCATTGAATATTATTACATGAGAGTCCTTCAATTTAAACATGATCATAACAATATAAATATGCTGAGGAGGTATTTATCACATCGGATGTGATTAGAGGTGATTGGAGAACTAATATCCTTAATTTTTTTTACTAAGATGAACGTTACTCAAGATGTACAGTTGGCTAAAAAATTAAGTTATAAAGCTCATGGATATATTTTATTGGACAAGGTGTTATACAACAAATCTCAGAGTATGCCATGGTTGCATTGTTTGGGTAAGCAAGAATCTCAAGAGATTTAATCTAAGTTGCATGATGATGAGGGTTCAGCACGTTGTAGTTTCAAGAATTTAACACGTCGAGTTTTTTTACAGGTTATTATTGGCCTTCAATTATGAATGATTTCAATTATGAAAAACAAAAGTAGAAAGACTAATCGAATTCAAAGCAGTGAAAAACAAAAGTAGAAAAACTAAACGATTCCAAAAATTCCAAAGCAAAATGTCGAACGTAAGGTGCAGTAAACACGGACACAACCTACTGTAGGACAAAGGACATGTGTCTTGTCCTGTAGCCACGAATGCAGCCAACAAATGGTACCTACTGTAGGACAAAGGACATGTGTTTTGTCCAGTAGCCACGAACGCAGCCAACAAATGGTAGATAACTGCAAATACGGTAGAAGACCACAGGGCAGATGCAGCGCAGGGATAAAAAATTCTTGTATTTTCTCACGCTAGACGTCGTAACTTATCGCGCTAAAAAATACACGCTTAAAATGATGCATTAAATGAAACCCGAGTTTGGAGCTACCGAAGACCCTAAAAACGCGGAGAGAAACTACAATCATGGAGAATATGATTAATAGTTTCGGAGTCCTCATTACATAAGATACAGGGTGAGAGGATGTTTAAACCCGAAGTGAGTAGCTTATCTCGAATGGAAAAGTTGACGTGGATAACAAATCAAAGGATGAAAGAGTGACGAAAAGTATTGTACTTATTTTATACTAACCAGGTCCACCCGGCACATAGGGTGGATATACGAATGACATTGTAAGTGTTTTTGATAGTGAACTTTGATTCCCATTTTTGATGATCCAGTAGTACATGTCACTGAAATTGATATATGGAGGGGAAGAAAGAGGATGAAGTTGTTGATCTCCTGAAAATTGAGTTGGTTCCTTGTATGCGTCGATGTTAGATGGTCAGTTCTAATTGTCTAAATTTGAACAGATCCATCCAAATTAAAATTTTATTATTACGTATGAAAAACCAAAAATATTTTAGGACGACCTTCCAGAATTTTAGGCCACGATGATTATAAATTTTATAATTATAACAAAATTATAATTGTCGAATAGACTTCTTAAAATATAATCACATAAAAATGTTACATGATTTAAACCATATTTTTTATCTTACATTTTATCTTTGCATTTCATAGATTTTTTATTTGTGTTATTGTTTTTAAAAATATTTATTTTTATATTTTATATTTTATGTTAAACAAAATTATTCGTGTATTATTGCGTTTATTTGAGATAGAGTTTACTATCTTGTTCTATCATATGGTTTTTCATTGTTTTTCCAATTTTAATATTTTATTGTGATTTTTAATATTAATTTTTATTTTATTGCTATTTAATATTTATTAAAAGAGTTTTGGTCAAATTTTATCAAAGCCAAAGTAAGCTACCCTTTTGTTTCATTAGGACTAATCTCAAACATTGTAAGTTATGAAAAAAATTTATAGGTCACATTTTCTATCAAAAATATTTTTTAACATAAATAGGTTTTAAAAAAACGCAAACTTTATTCTCTTAATTCTTTTGTCTTTTTTAAAAAATATCTCATTTTTCTTTGCTAATTTTTTTCTCAAACAAGACGATTCAATTTTTTTTAACTAATGATCTAAACAGATTCAAACAAATGTTAGAAACTAAATACTGAGGCAAGGCAAAAGAGACAAGATCAACTCTAATATATAATCTAGGCTTAACCTTTTTCTAAACTAGAAAATACAAAATCACATACTTCCTTTTCTTCTTTACTAAATCAGTAAGTTTAATTTTTTTTATTAATTTCCAATTATAATTTTGGATTTTTTTTCTAAGGACTAAATTCAGTTTTGTTCAATTTTTAAGTTCAATTCTTGACTTTTTGTCGAACCAAGAATTAAATGTACGAAGAAACTAGACCTTTTCGAATTTGTTGTTCTATATTTAGTACTATGGTTGACCAATAATCTAAGAAATTCTATTGCATGTGGTTTTTGAGTGTTGGATTTTGGTTATTAAATTTTTCATTAGTTAAAAATATAGAAGTACACGTGATTTGCATGTCGTATTTAGTTGGGTATGACATCTATCGCATTTTTAAATTTGATTGTTTTCCTTGTGTGCATACCAAATTTAGATTTAAACTTGTCTCGCATTTCATGTCTTGACAAGTAACACTTGTCTCGCATTTTGCGTATTGACAATTAACATTTGTCTCGCATATCGCGTCTCTT
This sequence comes from Limnanthes douglasii subsp. nivea, assembly GCA_036936605.1. Taxonomy (NCBI): domain Eukaryota; kingdom Viridiplantae; phylum Streptophyta; class Magnoliopsida; order Brassicales; family Limnanthaceae; genus Limnanthes; species Limnanthes douglasii. The sequence continues at coordinate 267,512,429 of JAUPFV010000005.1, read as the reverse complement.
ATAAAATGCATGTTCAACGCTTGTTTTTTTTAAGATCATGTTTATTTACTGTTATTAAATAAAATAAAGAAAATAAAGTAAAAATAAATTGACATGTAAGAACAATGAGATCATCATTCTATAACCTTTTAAAAGCTACATATGATGTGCGAAATGATAAAAAAAAAATACTAAGAAAAATCGAGAGTTTGTCGTCGAAATAGTTATTGATACAAATTTATAAAATTTATTACCAAATATATGAATAATACTTTTGCTTTGAAGCACATAGAAGAGAACATGTTCTTAAACAACAAAATATTTGGACCTAGATACTTTGATTTAAAATAAGGACAATCAAAGATATAAAATACATACTTCTGTGATGAAAAAAATCAGCAAAAGACCGAAGTTTTTAATTACGAATTTGATGATAAAGGTATACAATTCCTTCTTTAGCTATATATTATTACTTTAGTTTTGCATTTCGTATTTGTATATTAACTAAGGTTTTGTCTTCAGAATTATACTTTTTAAAGGTAAAGCATTATGTATTGGGAATCTTTTAAAATTTCTCATTTCATACCTGTAAATTCATTCAGGTTTCGCATTATGTTTTATATAATAAAAAACCAAATTGTTAAAACTAGAGGAGATCAAGGAATACATGATGTTGTTATATTTTTAATCATGTAAGCACGTTTCACATTGTTCTTTTCAACATTCACGAATGTATTGGCTTTCATAATGGTTTTTTATGTCAAAAACCTGAAACAAATAAACTAAAAATGTGTTAGGGAAATCAATAACAAGCTTATGAATTAATAAGAGATATTCAAGTTACAAAACCTAACAAAGTATTAGGATGTGTTTCTCTTTTATGGGTTAATATCTTACAATATTGTTAAACATAATTGTTTTTGGTAAATATAACTTTTTTATACAAAATAAATGCAGGAATTCATCATAGAACACATTCTCATTCGTGAAGGAAAATATTGAAAGACATTATGCTAAGATGTTATAAATAGATGAGAGATGAATCAAAATCAAACTTGGATTTGATTCAATCTCTAAAGCAGATAACAAGTGGACAAGTATGTATAATACATAGTCTTTTGTTTTTATTTTAAATAGATATTGCAGTGTATTCATCAGATGTATCATATCTTGCAACCCACATTTATTTTAAAACTAGTATTGTATCTTGCAATTTGTGTTTGTCTATAGATATGGTATCATGTCTTGCATTTACTAATTTATTTGAAATTTTGTAGGTTTTGGATAAAGAATTGGCTCTAACAAATGAAGAGGCCCAAAAACTATCCAAATACCAAAAAGTTTTCAGAGAGAGAATATAGATTTTAAAGAGATAAAAATAAAGAGAGAATCATTTTAGTAAAATGAAATTGGTTCTCTTTTCAGAGTACACATATCTATATATATATATATATATATATATATAAGTGGTTACATGATTTTAATTCTGATATATTATTATCAATAAGCATATTAACCTTTAATACAAATTAAATGCTTATGTATTTAGGAATGCTCTTATTATCCTATCATGATTCGCATATTATTGTCTTATCATGAAGTCTTATAGTCCTTGAGTTTGAATATTACATAAAGTTTAATGATTAAAAATGGTTAAGTCAAATATCCAAATAGTGTAATCTTCAAATCTTTAATTCTTCATGCTTCCAAATTAAGTTATTTTCCCCTTCTGTGTCTCCAACTTCAAGTCTTTTCTTTTCTATGCATCATGTTCGTACTTGAGTTTATTAACCTTTATTTTTCTTGTTTTGATAGTAAATGCTCAATTATGTTGATATAACCTCGATACTCGTCAATACATATATAACAAACTATGGTAATAGATTAATCTTGTATATGAGAAATAACATGATTTAGCTCAGAGTTTGTTGATATGTTGATTTAAATTTGATCAAGTTCGTCAAATTGCAAATCGCGAACGAATATTTAATACCAAATTAGCAAAAATTTGAAATATAATTTGACGCTTACCTTTTATGTTTCCACCAATCTTTTCAAATATCTATTATCTCTTTCTAGATGATAGATTATGTCAACCATATCCATAGACTTCTTATTATATTGTGACCTAATTATTGGTTTCTTTAGATACCAAAATATATATATGAGGGACTTCTTCTCTTTTAGGTGTTTATTTAAGAATGAAAAACATTTGTTTGTGAAAGAGTTCTTTTCTTATGAGTAGGTCTAGCTCAATTAAAGAATAATCATCATTATCATTTTTTTGCATAATATTATTTGCTTCATCTCCCAAATCACTAACAAAAAAATTTATAGCATAACTTCTTTTTTCTTCTGAGCCCTCACCATCAAATTCAGTTTTCGGCATCTGTTAGAGCCAATATACTATCCATAACCTACAAGGTTGTGAATCACAAACTATCAGTAATATTGAGTTGTGAAAATATGAAGGAAATGCAAATCGTAAAATATGTAAGAATCGTGAATCGCAAAATATGTAGGAAATTTGTTAAGAGGGAGATAATTGATCATCTATGATATTTCCAAGCACTTCAATCAAATTTACATACTGAATTCGTTTTCATTTTAAACATCTTGGGATCAAACCTTCTTTGCATGCTCATTCCTTAAAATGTTTGTGTTCCATAATAAATGATTGCATGTATCAAATATATAAGATTGATTATATAAACTTTTATTTTATTTATTCAAAAAAATTATCAAGATACTAATCAACAATATTACAACACATCCTACAACTTTATCAAGCTTGGTATCAAAACATATGTGAATTTAATTCATAATTTCTTCTCTTATTGCCTATGTCAAATTACAATCATTGATTTTTCCCATTTCCTCGATGTAGTAAAGCATCATCGATGTCGAGGCATAATTTGATATTGCGAAGAACAATGTTGAGCAATCTAGCAGAATCATAAATATAGCCACATTTCTACTCATGATTTTTTTCCAATTCTAGAAAGGGAATTGCTAAAAAGATAGACCGAAATTACTCCGTGAAGTCGCCTATTTTAGTTTTTTGGGTTTTTTTCTAGTTTCAATTGAAAAATGAAAACAGGCGACTTCATGGAGTAATTTCGGCTTTATTTTTAGCAAATCCCTTCTAGAAATTGTGGTTATTCCATCATAAGACACGAAAGAATAAACCACAAACATAATTATTTTATAATTATTGGTAGAATAACCGGATCATGAAATCATTATAAGAGATAAAATTTTGGTTTTCAGATCTGTTCTGTTCAGCCCCAATCAAATTGTCTGATCGAAAGACTAAGAGTGTCCGTTTTTGTCGAATTTTAGAGAGCGTGTTCGGGATATCCAATCCTTAAATATGACTGGTTGGATTATGATTGGGCGGAATTGCTACTGGAACAGTGCAATAATTTGTTGGTAAAGCCGTGAATTCATTTTGATTTTGATTTTGATTTTGATTTTGATTTTGATTTTGATTTTGATTTTGATTTTGATTTTGATTTTGATTTTAGAAATTGGAAATTGGATTTAGTTTGGTATTTGGACTTGGATTTGGATTTGGTTGAGCATTTGATTTGATTTTGCTGGACCACTGAGATTTTGAATTTGGACTTGGGTTGATTTTAGATTTGGGGTTTGATTAAGATTTTGATTTGATTTTTCCGATTTGGAGTTTGTATCTCTTGATTGTTTGATTTTGTTCGATTAGATATTGTGGATCTTATTGCGAAAATGATAGGAAAAGTTGAATTTCTACAATCTACTAGTAACAAACTAAATAAGAAGAACTTTGCTATGTCTACATCTGCATACCATTCAGGTATGTCCTCGTCTTCCACTTCAGGTATTGATTCATCATTGTGGGTTTCGGGTTTGGGTGTGTCTCATCACACGTCACCCACATGTCAAACTTTGTTTCATTGTCTCATGTTTCACCTATATCTGTTTTGTTTTTTAATGCTACATCAATGTCAGTAGAGGGTATTAGCTCTAATTGTACCCTTCATATATCGCTATCCGATGTTTACTACGTTCCCATCCTTGCTTTGAATCTTGTTTCAGTTTGCCAATTGTGTAAGTCTAGTTATTGTGTCTTGTTTTCTGATTCTGTTTGTGCTGTATTAAATCAACACACTTATAGAGTGATTGGGATGGGTCATAAAATAGGGGAACTCTATATTTTGGAGAAACTCAAAGTAACATATGTGGATGTCTATGGTGTTGATAGTGGAAAAACATACTTGACGCTACCTCTGGTGTTGATTTATCATCGTTTCGTTTAAATCCTTCATTGTGTGAGTTTATCTTTGGTATTCTCATCTAGGACATGTATCTGGATCGTGTAATTTTTAGTCTTTACAGGTGCTTTAAGTCAGTTAAACACTTGTAATATCTTGGATTGTAGTGGTTGTAAAGTTGCAAAATAATTGGCGTTACCGTTTAATGAAAGTGACACTTATTCTATTTCTCCGTATGATATTATTCATTATGATGCCTGGGGTCCATCTCATGTCTCCACAAATGGTGGTTCGTCCTACTATATTTTTTTCATCGATGATTATACTCGATATACTTGGATTTACCTTATGAAACGAAGATAAGATTTCATTGGAATGTATAGAGAATTTTGGGCACTTGTTAAGACTCATGATGTAACAAAATGCTTCGGGTGTGACTTAGGAGGTGAATATACATCCAATGATTTTACTCAGTTACTTGCATCTAATGGTACCATACATCATGCTTCTTGCACTGACACCCCTCAAAAGAATGGTATTGAAGAAAGAAAATACCGTCACCTTATTGAGACTGCTCGTTCTTTGCTTTATCTGCTGAGGTTCCTACTATTTTTTGGGGAGAAGCAATTCATACTGCTGTATATGTGATTAATGAAATTCCTACTACTCATAATGCAGGTATGTCTCCTTTTCAGAAGTTATACTGGCAATTTCAAGATTATTCTTCATTACGAGTGTTTGGATGTACATGTTTAGTCCTTCGTCCTTATGTAGAACGCAACAAATCGGGGCCTAAATCCGCAATATGTGTATTCTTAGGTTATGGTGTTAGACAAAAATGTTATCGTTGTTTTGATCCCACTAGTCAGAAAATTTATGTCTCTCGACATGTTACATTTCTTGAGCATATACTATTTTATTCGATTCCAGCGAAATCACATGATATAACAAGTACGAAACTTCAGACTATTGATCCTTTTAAAAATCATAGCAACATACCCATTGATATTGATTTGCTAGCTCATGAGACATCGGCTACAACTGATACTACTTCTGCTTTATCAAGGCCTGAGTCAACTTCTTCTTTTAGTGAACCATCAGCTTCATCCCTCAGAAGATCTACTCCTACAAGTAAGTCTACCAAACTACCAAATTTTGCGTATTCATCTTACTCAACTTCTTTCTCCTCTTTCATAGCAAACATACATAATTTATATGAACCTCATTCGTTCAAAGAAGTTATTTCGGATCCTTGTTGGCAAAATGCTATAGTCGAAGAGCTTACCGCTCTTTATCATACTCATACATGATATATACTTAAACCTCCATCTAGTAAGCATATAATCGGATCTCAATTTGTTTTTAAAATTAAAACAAACTCTGATAGGTCTGTTGAAAGATATAAAGCTCATCTTATAGCAAAAGGTATTCACAGAAGTATGGTGTGGATTATGATGAGACATTTTCCCCAGTGGTAAAAATGACGACAGTTCGTACTCTTATTGCGGTTGCATCCATTCTCAAATGAAATATCTTCCAACTAGATATCAAAAATTCATTTTTGATTGGTGATCTTTATGAGGAGGTTTACATGACTCCTCTTCTAGTTTTTTCGCACCAACCATGTGAATTTTGTTGACTTACGAAAGATTTATATAATCTTAAACAAGCTTCTCGCGTCTGGTGTGAAAAATTCTCTATAGTTATTACTTCACTTGGTTTCTTTGCTAGTAATCATGATTCATCCTTGTTTATCAGATGTACGAGGGTAGGAAGAATTATTTTATCCATATATGAAGATGATATGATCATTACAAGTGATGATATTGAGGCACTATAACGTGATTTGGCTCAATTTTTTAATAGACTTTTTTAGGAGAAGATTTAACAACTTTCTATATAGGATTAGATTTTCCAACAAAACCAGTAAATGAAGAATGAAGAATATAAAATATACCATGATCCTTTAATCCAGACCACATTCTATTATCAACAAAATGAACGAAGCGAGAATGTAAAAATAAAAGTTGAAATATTTCTTAACTTCCACCATCAAAATAGAATATAATGCATCGATCCTTTTTAGTCTTTCTTTAACCATGGGTAATAGGTGGATGGGGACTGCAAAACAAATTGCAACAAGAAGAACAAGAATTAAAATAAAAAATAGAAAAATAACATAAACCTAAAAACTTTAGGTTTCATGGACCACACTCTACTAAGTGAGGGAATAGTATGGCCACACTCTGCTTTCCATTTACCAAAAACATAAACAAATTTTTTCTTCCAATCCTTGTTGTTCAAAGGAGGATTGTTGAGAATTTTAGCATTTTTCGTCATGTCAACAGAAAATAAAGAAAAGGCCGATAATTGTAATATGTGATTCCGAGCAAGAAAATCCTTTATTCTATAGTGATGACCAAGTTTTTTCAATATTATAAAAGATATAGGTAGCTTCCAACAATTTGGAGCAATTTGGGAAGGATGAATACGAGTATCAAGAAAACACTAAACCAAATCCCCCCTTAAATGGAATCGGAAACCTTGTTCAAGCGTACAACACCAGAATTTCTTTTTCATCAATATCATGAAACGAATTCTGCCCATAACAAGGAATCTAACAACAACTCATTTAAGAATGCACCAATCAACGTATTTTTACTATACTATTTTCCGAAAAAACATTGGTATTCATGTTTAATTACCCCATTCATTTGTTCAGGAGTCAAATCACCAGAACTCGCACGAGAAATATCTTGTGATGATAAAGAGGTACTTTGCACATCAGCCATAACGCTAGAAGAGTCACTTCTGCCAATAGCAACAGAACTGACAACAAATATATAGGCAACATTAGAATCAGACGTTTCCTTTCAACTATATCAATTTTTATTTTAAATCACGGTACAAGCCGGACGAGGAAATTCAAGAACAACCCTTTGAATAGAAATTGCACCATTATTAGAATGACTAATACTAGTATCGAGAATACCATAAGTATTATTATCTCTTTCTTGCCTTTCCATATTAAAAATTAAAGTTTGGAAAATCATAATAAATTATCAAAAGGAGAAAGAAAAGCAAAAGGATAGCAAAAAATGTATAAAGGAAAACTTATTAGTAAAAACTATATAACAGGGAGTTTTTCATATCTGACAGTAAAAAATAACCAAAAAATTGAATAGCGCGGATAAGAGAAATCCAAAGTACGACATGTGTACCTGTAAAATAATTATTTTTATTACACACGTCTATCATTATCAGTATAATTATATAAAAAAAATTATTTGAGAAAATTATTTAATTCCAAACATATAAAAAATAATATATTTTTGAAACAATAGGTCAAAACATAAAACTATGTTATTCATAATTATCTCAAACTAAGAGAGACAAAGAACTGATTCAACTAAATATTTAAAGAACAAGATTTAATTTAAGGGATTAAATAAATGATTATTTTATAGTTAATATCGTGATAAAATTCATCCCTCGAGTATGAATTCTTAGAGAAGTCAATTCTAAGATTATTTTACTTGAAAGCAAAATAAGGGGTTACAATGCACAATGTGTTCTATACACACTACAACAATTAAGTAGTGTTTTGTTTTGTTGCGTAATTCTCTTTTTGATAGATTTTTATTCACTTTTCGAGAAGAACTAGGGGGATATATGTACAACAACAAAATAGAATTAACCTCCTTCCAATGTCATATATATGTTTTCATTCTTTATTAAAGGGTGGGGGGCTACTGGGATACCTATGCATAAATACTAGGATAAAATAAAAAATTGATTAAAAAATCAAAACAAAAAGTAAAAGCGTCTCACAAAGCAAAAAAGATTCCAAAGCGTCATTAGAGATAAATGAAAACCTCTAAAAGAAATAATAAAAATTGAACAACATTCAAGTAGGGAGCTTCATCTATCTTACAGTTACTCGGCCATATATAGCTTATGATGTTCATGTGGTTAGTCAATTTGTTACCGCTTATACATCCGTCTATTGGGGAGTTGTTCTACGAATATCGAGATATCTATGTGTCACTCAGTTACAGAGCATTTTATTTCCCTCGACCTCTTCATTGAAACTGTGTGCCTATAGCGATGTTGATTGGGATAGTGATCCTCATTATCAAAAATCTACTATTGGTTTATGTATTTTCCTTGGAGATTTATTAATATCATGAGAAATAAAGAAACAAGATGTTGTCTTTAGATCGTGTAGTGAAGCTGAGTATCGTACTATGGTCGTCACCACATGTGAGATTGTTTGGTTACGATGACCTGTTGTAGATATGGGGTTAATGCTACTAAACCTACTTCCCTACATTGTGATAACAAAAGCGTCATGCAGATAGCAAAGAATTATGTTTTTCATGAGAGGACGAAACACATTGAAGTAGATTGTCATTTCACTTGGCATCATCTTCCGAACGACACCATCTCGCTTCCATATGTTCCAACAGCTTTACAGGTTGCTGATATTTCACGAAGGCTCACTCAACATCGCGGTTTCGTTTTCTTTGTGACAAACTCTCAATGTTTATTACTTTTGTATTGTGAGTTTGAAGAAGGGTGTTAAAGATATAAGGCCTAAAAACAGTTTATAGCAAACAAATCAGAAGAAATTGTATAAATTAATCACTTACCTAACACAATTTTTAAATAACTAAATTAAAAAGATGAAAGCTTTTCATTATTTTAAGTGTAAATTTTAAGAGATAAGTTGTGTGTGTTTTAGAGTTCATTGTTAAATTACAAGGACTAATAATCACATAAATTTATTATTGAACTAAAAATATATAATTTTCTTAAGTATTGGTTCACTTTAATTTGAAAGAACTAGTGTTTATTTTTCACAAAAAAATCGAAAACAAGAATAAAGAATGGTTTTAGGTTTTGATTTTCAAAAAATGATTGTTTTGATCTTAAATGTTAATGAAATAAAGTATGAATGTTTGATATTTTAGTGTAATTGGATTGATTACTCAACCAATGTAGTTGTGATACATTATTGAAAAAGTCGTAAAGTGTGGAGTGCACACTTGTTATAATATATTATGATAAGTGGGGTCAATGAGCGGAGCCCTTGACTGGGGTCGATGTTGAAATTCTCCAAATTTTCTAATCGGATAAAATCATAATGTTCGTGTTTGTTTTTAGAGAACCCTTTGTATATGCATTTCAACCATAAATATAGGTTTTAGGTTATGATCCAAATTCGAATTGTTTAACGAGACTGCAGAGCATATCCAAAAATCTACACAAATTTCATAAAATTTTGTGTCAAGGATATATGTACTGTTTTTTCATTAATGATAATTTTGAAATTAAACAAAAAAATGGTAAAAATGTGGGTTAATGACTTATTTTGACTGGAGTTAAATTATAAATGAGAGATTATAGGATTAAAAGGTTAAAAAAATTATTTGTTTTTGGTATAAAAAGCTGTAAAATATATATAAAAGAAATTTACAATCTCTTAGAGAGGGCGATTGACTCAAGATAAATCTAACAGGCCCATGGGAGGGCTACTCAAGCATAGGAACAAAGAGTAGAACTATATTACAAGATTTTAATAATAATCATTACAATAGGAAATTCACTTTGGTTCCTTTAAGACGGTAATGGAGATCCTAGATTACACGGTGGGCGATACTTGAATTGGAAGCCATCGAGTTGTTGAATATTCTGACATTTATTTCTCTCCAAATGTATTAGATGGTGGAGCAAAATGTGGTTTTCCAAACATAATCCCTACCATTGATAAATGTGTTCCAAGTGCTAGCCTCAGCTAGCCAGCCACCCAAAGAGGTGGGGGATGAGGGGAGGGGAATTTTTTAGGCTAGAATCTCCCAAATAGTGTTAGAGAAGGGACAAATAATAAGGAGGTACTTAAGAGACTTCGGACAATGGGAGAAAAAAATGCAAGTAGGTGAGGTATCAAGCCCTCAAGCAATTAGTTTGTCTCGGGTAGTGAATTTGTTGTAAATGGTCATCCAAGTGATGAAAGAGTGTCTGGGGGTGGGGTATTTATGCCAGACTAAGTGGGTCCATACGACTTTGTGTTTATGGGATCTAAGAGCATCATAAGTTTTGCTGATAGTAAACTGGGGCTGGGATTTATTGGGATCCAGAGGAAAGTGTCATTAGTCTCAAATACGGGATGAAGGGTATTTAAGGTAGTGATAATCTCAGTGAGATGATGATGCAGTCTTCTATTAGAGGCTCTAACATGCGATGGCCAAACCCATCTATCGTTGTTGCGCAAGTCAGCAACTTTCCTGATGTTCTGAAAGCGGGCTAGGTTTCAGATGTTAGGGCCAAAACGGTTGACGAGAGAGTTTGGGAAAAACCATGGGTCATGCCAGATGGAAGTACCATTTCCATATTTGAAAATTACTTCATAAATATTAGAGGTCTGGTTTCAGATCTTGATGATCTATCTCCAACTCCAACTAGTGTTGGCATGAGTAGGTAGGGTCCAAATACAGTTATTTTTAATTTTTTCCTCGATTATCCATTCGGTCCATATGGAGTTTTATTAGTAAGAATGAACCATAATAATTTAAGGGCAGTCGCTTGATTCCAAATTTTTAGGTTTGGTATCCCAAGGCCGCCCTCCTCCTTTGGGCATAATGAGTTTATCCCAAGCGAGCTTAGCTCCTTAAGACTTCATCTCTAATCTGAACCAGAGGAATTGACATAGCAATCGGGAGAGCTTGTTAAAGACTCGAACCAGAATGATGAAGATAGACGACCAGTAGAATTGGCTGGCGAAGAGCACCGAGTTTATAAGTTGGAGTCAGATGGCATATGAGAGGTGCTTGGAGGTTCAAGAGTTGATACGACTGGTGATCTTGTGTAAAAGTATCCTGCAATCATTGTAGGAGATCTTGGACGAGATGATGGGAACTCTCAGAAATCAGACAGAGAGAGAGCCCTTATTGAAACCAATGAGGTTGATGATGGGAATTTTAGTGTTAGTCGCGATCCCAGATAAGTAAATTTGGATTTTATTTGGGTTTAAATGAAGACCAGAAATGGCCACAACTTCTAGCAGTCAATCGTGAATCAGACTGATGATTGTAAGTTGGCTCTACAGAAAATCATGAGATCATCCGTAAAGCATAAGTTGATGAATTTAAGGCTGTTGCATTTCCAGTGAAATTGGAAGGAAGGATTTTGAATCTTCTCCTGAAGGATGTTGCAGAGGGCTTGCGTAACAATAACAAAAATATAAGGTAATATGGGGTCCCCCTGACGGAGGCCCTTGACCCTTGAGAAGTAACCCGTAGGCTTTCCATTCATGGAGACGGAGAATGAGGGGTTGTGATGCATTGAATAATCCAGTTAATCATGGCCAAAGGGAACTTCATGACAACGAGGATATCAAGAACAGCTTCCCATATAATGTTATTAAAAGCTTTCAAGAGGTCAATCTTAAGGGCGCATCTAGGTCATTTTCAATTGGTCTGATAGCCATGCAGGAGGTTCTAGGTCAGGGGAATATTATCTGAGATAGAGCACTCCGACACGAACACAGATTTAGAGGGGTCAAGTAACAAGGGAATGGCGGGCTTAATCCTGTTGGCAATTATTTTTTATATAATCTTGTAGATAACATTGCAACACGAGATGGGTCAAAAATCGGAAGGCGGGGAAGGTGAGTTAGATTTTCGAATAAGAACGATAAGGTTTTTGTTCCAATCAGGGTTCATTTTTATTTTAAGGAAGAAATGTTTAACCCCAACACATACATCTGGGCCCATAGTAGTCCAACAAGACTTAGAAACCCAGCACAAACACCCAGGGCTTTGTTGCTATTAACAAAAAAATAAGACAGTTTTAATCTCATTATCCTGAACGGGTTTAATCATCTCAATCTTAAAGTCGGGGGGGGGGGGGAGAGGAGTGAATGAGGGATGCGATTCTTCAAGGGCCCGGGTAATTATCCTTACTCGGAGAACCCAAGAGGTTGAGGAAGTGGTTGTGGACAGTGAAGGAGTAATACGAGAGTTGGTGCTAGCGAGACCCTCCGGGTTGTAATCGTGAGGACTTTATTTATGGTCCTACGAGCCCAGATACTGTTGTGAAAGAACTTGGAGTTCTTGTCCCCAAGCTTGAGCCAAGATTCTCTATATTTTTCTTTAGGAAGGACACACGACGGTAAAAAATATAGGAATTAGAGGCATCTCTCTCAATGGATATAAGGGATCTATCAGAAGGGTTTGGAGATAGATTTACATAAGTTATGCAATGGTAGATTAAGCCACCTAAACTCTATGGCTGATGTCACCAAACTCATTTTTATTGAGGAGGGCTAAGGAAAGGATAAACCTTTTCAACTTAAGAACTATGGCCTTCATTGGAATTTCATTACAAGGAAGACTCCAACTAGCGAAAACCAGATCCTGGAAGCTCAGACGGTGCTTCTACATATTGAAATATTTAAAGGGTTTTGGGTTGGTAAAGAAGGGGCTGTAAGATAGATAATGATATAGTATGGTTAGAATTGCGATGAGGGTCAAAGTGGGCAAAATATTTGGGGAATGAGTCGTCACAGGGGCCATTCACAAGGGTCTTGTCGATTCTTAAGGAGATATGATTTCCAATTTGATGGTTAAACCAGGAGTATTGAAATTCGGAGGAGCGGAGGTCGTCAAGGTCAAAGTTTTGGCACCACTCGATGAAAGAGGTAATTGAGCTATTCCAACAGGACTCTGAATTTGATCGTTAGTGGGGGCTTTGAATAATATTGCAATTCTCAATAACGATCCAGGAGTTGGTTCCAATAGTTTGGGTAGTAGATCATAGGTTGCTCCAAAGGGGGCGACGATCATTAGGCTCATTGAACAGATTTTATGACTTGAAGTCTGCCCGCATAAGAGAGGTGTTTGGAGGTCCATGATGCAATACGGGTAGTCATTTTTTCAAGAAGAGGTCGACAATCGTTATTGGAAAGTAGACCAGAGAGAAGAGGGACTCCAATGTATTTAACCGAAAGACAACCAACCTTGAAACCAAGGATATTGATTAAATTTGATCTAAGAGCGGGGTTAACCCTAGAGAGGAAGATATGGATTTTTTAGGGCTAACTTTAGGACCCGAGAGGTCAAATAATTAATTAAGACCGTCTTTGATAAGATTGATGAAATTAATGCCACCACAACAGAAAATCATCAAGTCGTCTGCAAAGCAAAGGTTGACAATCTTAAGCTTGTGGCACTTCCAATGGAAACGAAAGTTTATATCATTAGTTTTATCATTAAGGATAATAAAGAGAACTTGCATGACTAAGACAAATAAGAAAGAGGATAAATGATCATCTTGTCTTAGACCTTTTCTGCCATAGAAAATCCTATGAGGGTCACCATTAAAATTAACAAAATATGATGGGGGTGGCGATACATTGAATAATCTAGTTGATCATTTGGCCCGAGAAATTCATGGCAACCAAGATGTCTAGGATAATGTACCACTGAACGTTGTCAAAATCTTTCATAAGGTCAATTTTTATAGCGACTCTCGGGCCCTCGCAGTTAGTCTAGTAACCCCTAAGGAGTTTTTGAGAAAGAAGGATATTGTCCGTAATATTAGGGCCAGCCACAAAAGCCGATTAAGATTTTTCAAAGGGAATGAGCCTTTGATCTAGTGGGCAATGATCTTGGAAATAATTTTGTAGACCATGTTCCAACAAGTAATTAGCATAAAGTCCTCAACTTTAGAGGGGAAATATTTCTTAGGGATAAATGATATAAAGGTGGTGTTCCAAGAAGGCTCAATACGATCTGAAGTAAAGAACATTAAGATCGCATCGCATATATATTTACCGATTAAGTTCTATAATTTCTTTAAAAAATATGTATTGAAACCATCAGGCCGGGAGGATTTATCGCTATCAATACTAAAAAGAGCACATTTGAATTTATGCGCATGTAACGAGGCGAACCATCGAAGATCGGTCCTCGGGCGTCACTTTAACAGAAATAAGTGCAAAGATACGAGCTAGGCCTGGGTAACTTAGGAGAGAACTAGTGCCAAGAAAGCTAGAAAAAGAGTTGACTAAGACGCTCGCCCCCTCAGTTGGGAAAGTGGCGAGATCTCCGCTACTATTAGAGATGAAGACTATTTTATTTCTTAAAACATGATTTTAATACTATTGTGAAAGAATTGTGTTACGGTCCCCAAGCTTGAGCCATGTCTCTCTAGGTTTTTTTTATCGAAAGATTCGTTGACACGACTAAGGAAGATATTGACGGAAGAAACATCAATCTCAGAAGAGACTATAGATGGATTCAGGGGGGTCATTACCTAGAAGAGATTGGACGGAGAAAATACGGTTTTGGGGAATACATACCCTAGAGCTAATATCACTATATTCTTTACGGTTAAGTTCACGGAGGGAAAATTTAAGTCGAGTGAGATTTTGGGAAACCGATCTCATACCGTGAGCAGAGATCGAAAGGTTCCAGGAAGAAGACACTAACTCGTTATAAGAAGGATGAGACTTCCATATATTAAAAAGTTTAAAAGGTTTTCTAATATGTGGTCTAGGGGAGCGCATAATAAGTTTAACAGTGGATTGATCAGAAGAACGGGCATATCCAAAATAGACAATGAACATAGAAAAAGAATCATCACAAGCACTATCAACAAGAACTCGGTCAATTCTTGAAGCAATAGGGTTTAAAGGATTTTTATTGATCGAGGTGAAATGAGAGCCATATGACCAAAGGTCACTCAAATCACAATGATAGCAGCATAGATTGAAGTCGTAAATCTCACCCTGACAGAACGAGCTAGTGCGTACATCGGGGTTACGAATAATGTTGAAGTCATCGAGAGAAACCCAAAGATAATTGCAACAAGAAGTCGAAAGATCAGCCCACAAAAGACGACGTTTGGGACCATCATTGAAGACATAAATAGACGTGAGGAAACAAAATGACATGGTTATTAAGACTAGTAGTTTTGCGGTGAATGAAATGGGAGGAAGAAAATAAAATATAGATAGAAAAAACGTTATGGTTCCATATAATTCAGATCATACATAACTTATAAGCGGTTGATTAGTGATCTGTTGTAAAAAAGAAACGATCTTTCTGATAATAGCGTTAACATTAAAAATGAACTTTTATTTCGACAAAATTAATAACACTGATACTATTTTTTATATAAATCAATAACCATCTTTAAAAACTGGGTCGTTAAATGTAACCCTGTCTTGTTTTATTTCAGATTGGAACTTCCCTGCTTTGGAACTTCCCTGTTTGAACTTTAAGTAAAATAGTAATCTTTATGTTAAAAACAAAGAAAGAAGTAGCCGCAGGAGGCGGCTAGGGTTTTGTGTTTTATTAGAAAATGTTTCCTTTGGTATTGAACTGTTTTTTATTGAATCATATCATTACAAGTTGCGCTTGTTTCACTAGCAATGGTAATAAGGCTCTCAATATATATATATAGAGAACTTAGAGGCCTATACAAGGAAACTTAATACATTGATTTATAGGGAAAAGATTAAGGACGATATGTGAAATCCGAAATTATAGTGGTCAATAATTGACCCCAATTATTACTCCATCAATCCAGCTTTCCAAATTTAGTCAAATATTCTAACACTTTACCGCCAATTCCAAAGATATACTTATATTCCAAAATAACTAACTTTATATTTAGAATAATTTAAATATCTAAATAGTTATGTGGTATGATAGTACATCCTATCGTGTATACCAAAAATTAAGGTTTTGGTTAGATGTTCGATGCTTAATACGTTAAATCTAAATTTGTTTTTCAAGTGGTTTAATTACTTTATTATGAATTATCCAATCTATAATAATAACATTCTCTTTTAAAAATAATTTTTTTTATACAAATATAAATCAGACATTATTTAACAAAACCAAATTAGATTCTTTTTTAAGCACAAGATAGACATTCTATATTCTATTTTGATATTTGGGAACGAGATTAGACGATATAATATCATAATTTTCAAAACTTCAAATAAAATCCAACATAACAGATCGAAATATAAAATTATAAATTGGATTTCGACTAACTACTAAATATAATTAGAATAAAAACAATCCGATTCGGTTATTTTTTTGAGAAATGTCCCATTTAGTATTTTCTCACCAATTTTATTACCATCCAACTATTTTTTATGCCTACTAAACACCTATCTCACCAAACTAATTCTTTTTCAATACCCATTTTTATTTTATTCTTCAATTACCCTCAAAATATGGAGAAAGAAATTTTGAAAGAGAAATAATAAAGGGGAATGAGTAAACGAAGCAGATTTAGTCCCGGCGTCTCCACTTTCCAAGCAGAGTTCTACCTCGTCGTTAGCATTTCCGTGCAAACTAGACCGAAATCGACCTTTGATCAATGGGAGGAAGACGGTGTAAACAGTTTTGTTCTCTACTCCCTCGCATTGACGAAGTCTGATTCGAGGCCGGACCCATCGTCTTGACTTTCCACCAATAGGAACCGAGTCTCAAACGGGATTTGGCTACCTATGTCTCCTAATTTCTGCACCATCCACCATAGCTTGAACGAGAAGGTAGACATGAGAGACCTCGAAACGTGCCGATAAAGATCACGTGCCTGCTTTTCTCCTCGTTAAAAACAGGTCCAATGAATACTCCATCGAGAGAACCTGAGGCCGAAGCAGACGTGACGATCACATTATCCGGTACTTCGTCGAGTATCGTTCGTCCCTTTACGATTAGCTTATTATCGACGATTGCCTTCATTTTTCTCGACGACATTGATTTCGTTAAGAAGTTCCGACCGAAGGTTTCGGAGTTTCAAGAACAAACTATTAATTTTTATGTCCATGCTATAAAGTTCAACGCGATTCATTAATTTCATTACATCACACGATTTATCTATTACGATGCTCTAAAATATATTTTATTAGAAGGTGAATGGTAGAGCGGATTTGAATTTGGACCATGTGATTTTAGTGTAGATTTGAGATGATGAACATGAGCCTTATGTGTAAAATTAGTCATGAGATTTATGTGTAAAATATAGGTCATGAGATTTATGTGTAAAACAGATCATACGATTTATATGTAATAAATCATGAGATTTATGTGTAACACAGATCATGAGATTTATGTGTAACACAGATCATGAGATTTATGTGTAAAACAGATCATGAGATTTATGAGTAAAAATTGCATCCTCTACCTACAGTTCTAAAAACACGATCATGCGATTTTAGTGCAAATTCAAAACGATGAACATGAGATTTATGTGTAAACTTGGTCATGCGATTTATGTGTAAAATTAACCATGAGATATATGTGTAAAATTAACCATGAGATATATGTGTAAAATTGGTCATGAGATTTATGTGTAAAACAGGTCATACTAGATTTGAGTAAAATTGGTCATGCTAGATTGGTTTTGTCATTTTGCGATTTGTGGATATTAGTTCATTGTCGTTCTTCGTTTTGTTTTGTTGAAATCTTATTTTTAGTTGTTTTAGGTAGATGATGCGATTTTAGTGTAAATTTAAAACGCTGCATATAAGATTTATGTGTAATATAGGTCATGTGATTTGTGTGTAAAATAAACCATGCGATTTATATGTAAAATAGGTCATGATATTTATGTGTAAAATATGTCATGAGATTTGAGTAAAATTGGTCATGCTAGATTGGTTTTGTCATGTTGCGATTTGTGGGTAAATAGGACATGCTAGCTTGGTTTATGAGTAAAATAGGACATGCGATTTGTGAATAAACTGGAATATGAGATTTATGAATAAAATAGGTCATGCTATAACTAACATCACAAATTTTAAATATTAGATAACATTATACATGGCCATAAAACTGTCCAGGAACTCGACCCTAACAAAAAATACAAAATATTTAAGGATTGGCATGTTTAAATAAATAAATAAAACACATCGACCACCATAATCATCAATCATCATAAGACTCTTCCGAGTCAGACTTCTCAAGCTCTTATACATCCTCGAGTACTTGGAATTCATCCAACTAGGTACGATTGAATCAATGGTTTCCTTAGTCAGCCTGTATGAAAAATTAAAGGAGAAGTCAGGTTCGTTGAAGGCAAGAGGTAGAGGATGCGATTTTAGAACTATTCAGCACGAGTAATCATTTTATGTATATGCGTGATAAGTGTAAAGTTAAAACGATGAACGTGAGATTTTATGTGTAAAATAGGTCATGCAATTTATGTATAAAATATAGGTCATGAGATTTATGTGTAAAGCAGATCATGCGATTTATGTGTAATAGGTCATGAGATTTTTGTGTAAAATATAGGTCATGATATTTATGTGTAAAACAGACCATGTGATTAATGTGTAATAAATCATGAGATTTATGTGTAAAACACATCATGAGATTTATGTGTAAAACAGATCATGACATTTATGTGTAAAAATCGCACCCTCTACCTATAGTTCTAAAAACCAGATTTCAGTAAATCTCCTTTATAACCTTGTTAAACTTCTTCTTTGGAAAATTTTCATTTCGTAGCATGAAGAAAGCTTTCAGCATGGTATAGAATGGTTTGTTCTTCGTAGCCTCAATATGTTCCTCGGCCACTATTTTTTTTTGTAGCAAATCCAATACGCTGACTAATCCAGGCCTGTAGAAATTACCTTTGCCCATAGTTGAACCTGAAATTACAAAAGGACATTACTTGGTTAGATGTATAATCTACGAATCACGATTTTAGTTCTACAATTATATTACGCAAACTCGATTTACGGAAGATGCTACCTAACCTGTTTATTAACATTTCGATTTACAACATCAGCTTACACGAGTTATAGTACAAAAACATAAAATACTATACTCCTTACACCTTACTTCTTAAGCGATATACAACCTACACATTGCGAGTGAAGCCTATCATAAACAACCGAACAACTAAATCGACATTTTATCTCGCGTAAAAACACCCAAAAACCAACCACAAACAACTTTGATCCTTCTCAGAACAACTACTGTTTGCCGGTCGGTCAATGTTTCTAAAAGACTTTCCCTTCAAACCCAGACGGACACAAACTGTCTGGTAATTCGAACAACCAGTATAAATAAATTCATAAACAACATATGTAAGAAGTATCGACGTACCTTCAAAATAATTTAAACTGACACCCACTATTCAGTCGTTCACCCACAACGTTGCTTCTGCGTTGAAAACGGGAGATAAAGATGAAGTTTTCCTCAACGATGGATTACAAGGCCAAGACTTCTACCCTCGCCGGAGTTTGAACAGAAACAACCACCCACACCTGCGCCTGACTTGTTTTAGGGTTTCTAAAAATATTGTGACTGTCTCTTTCTTTCATCTTTTGGCTTTCTAAGGGTTATTAGGATTTGGAGGGAAAGTTAAAATTAAAATAATAAAAAGTAACTCTGAACCTATTTTCTCTTTCATATAACTTTAGGGTTATTTTGGTCACAAATTGGATCTTAGGTACTAATGGGTAGTCTCTAATATTTGGGTACTGACTTAGAATATCAAACCTAAAAAGGTATTTTCTAATACTTTTCACTATTTTATATATATAAATTTAAAGTAATATTATTTTAGATAATCAACATTTTAGAAATCAATTTGATATTTAGTTCAATAATGATGTATTAAATAGTTTTTAAAAATTTAGAAAATAAAATTGAAAATTGTTTTAAAATTATTCTTAAACCAATAAAGATTTTTATATTTTTTTATAAATAATTATTCTTAACAAAATATTTATATAAGTTTTTCAATTTATGGAAGGGCGTAATTAATCCAAGCTAAATTAATTGGCTCATAATCTTATTGAAACTTGTAAACATTCATTTGGACTAAGTAAAAAATATTTTTAAGAGCATATTTTAGTGGTTAAACTAATATGAGCCTCTATCCTCCATATATTTGAGAGATATTTATTGTCATACTATCCATATATAAAAGTCAAACTTCAATCAATAATAGAACGTCTTATTATTATTTTACTCTTTTTTATCTTTTCCTATCGAGTTCTTAAGCATATATCCAATTCACTCACATATTGAACTCCAATTCGACTAAGTTTAGAGATCACAAAATAACCACATCAATTGGTGATGTTAATAGGAAGTTGAAAATTTTGTTTCCATAAAAAACAAAACAATCTAAAACCTATGATATCGAACGTGGTAAAAAATGCAGATCTAGCAGACGAGGAGATTAAAATGTAAATTCTAACAAATTAACAATCAAATTCCCATACGTTCAAAATCATATCAAGCAAGAAGTAAGTAGATTTTCTATCATCAATTTAGATCGAGCGTTTGGATTAGAAATTGAGAAGTGAACAAGAAAAAGACTTTATACATTTGCAGGAGTAAATTATATCTGAAGCTCACAGAGTCAAGTCGATCGTTCGGACAGTCGGGACAAGGGATGAAGAAGAAGATGATGATAATATCTCATTTATATCATTTTTACCGTCAGTCTTAAGCACTTACATTGTCTATACTCATATCAGTCTCTGCTTCGACCCAACCAAGCAATCCAAATTTATCGATATCAATATGCATCCTTTGTGGAAATTTGAGAAAAAAATCCCATCAAGAGAAAAATAATTAAAAAACTAAGATATCAAACATGGTTAAAAACATTGATCTACAGTCAAACGATGATGAAGAGATGGAGCATGTGTCGGATGAATGATTGGAGACATGTACGGTCGGAGAGTCGATGACAAAAAATTATTTAACAAAATTTTCATACAATATCAAAGTGTTGGTCGAATTGGTGATTGAAGAATATTTTGAAGACTTTGTGTAATGCAGGTTGCAAAAGACGAACGAGATGTTAATACAAGATATGATACAAGCAAATTTGATATTACCCATCATGAAAATAGCGATGAACTAGAATAAAAATCCATAAAAAAACAGAAAAAATACCATATAAGAGGTCATCACTCGGGTACTACAAAACAATTAAAGGTTATCGTCCATTTAGATTTGATGGGAGTGACAAAAATATTATAAAATAATCTCAATGGATCAATAGCTTGGGGATAATACATGTTTAAAGAAGATAATTATAATTACAAAAACTGAAAATCCTCACAAACAACGGGAATTACTTCTCTCATGATACAAATATATAATTACAATTATCTTATGGGTAAGTACTATGGTCAAGGTGATCCTAAAGATCAATGAAAAATTGTTGATGATATACTGTAATCCTGATACTACTCTGCATATACATAATTATTTATCTTTGTAGAACAAAAACCATATAAGAAAAGACAAACTGGAAAACTCTGTCTACGAGGAAGAAATGAATGGTTGGTGCTATAAAAAAATTACAATTAGCACGCAAGGAGAAGATAAAAATGACTCGAATCCAAATCTACAAGGCCGAACGACCAAACTCAAAAATTAAATAAGTTTGGAATCTGAACAAACAAAGGTATTGGCGTAAAAAACTGACATCGGATGTGAATCGACGATTATGAGGAAAAAGTTAGCATCAAGAATTTACATCAAAATATATCTTTTTTAAACAATAACCTGACGGGGATTGAATCTCCAGCAGACGAGGCAGCGCGGTAAACATGCGACAATTTTAATAGGATAAATATTGATGATGGCAGCGCGGTAAACATATTATACAATGAATCATATGAAAGAATAAGAATGCCACTTGTTTTGAGTCAAAACCAAACACCATCAACGAGGCTTACGAGGGCAAGAATTCTCTTGTGGGGATAAATTATATTTTATGTGGCTATATGGAGAGGAGAGTTAAGAAAAAATGTATGATGTTGTTTCATAGTAATAAACGCACCATCACCATGCAAAATTATTTTAGGTTGGCATTGGCTCAGCCAAATATAGGCGGTGACGTCCACGATCCATCAATGCATCAAATATCTTGTGAGACCAAATAACCAGAATACAAACAATTCATTATAAAACAAACAATCACAAAGCAAGGAAAAATCTTGCATCAGTAGTCGGCAATACCAAACCATGAAGTTGGAGAAATATAAATTAAGGAGGATCGCAACAAGATTTCATATATCAAGTAAGTCCATCTTTATTACCAACATAAACTAAACATTTGTAATTATAAATACTTTCTCTAGCATTCATAGTAGCGGCTATGAAAATATAACTATATTCTCAAACGCAAACTATAGTTGTATAAAATGCTTTCCCTCTATAAAAATATATGGCCAAACCCGATGTCCATGGGATACTAGTTTAGAGGTTATAAAATTAGAGGCAATGACATAAAATTTAAACCTAGAATAACCATAAAATCTCGAACACAAGTTGACTTCCTCATATAATTTAAAATATGAAAGAATGATCGTCAAAAGTGACAGTCTAAATAACATATCGGAAGTTAGACCGAATGGAGGAAGTAATAATAATTGTTAAAGTGCAAAACTGCAATTTTCCTCCTTTGAAAGAGATATAATAAAAATGTTCCATATGGTTTGGACCCTTCGTATCGAAAATGAAGAAGGATATATGGTTGCTATCATATGACTTCCACTTACCCAAGCTTGAAGTTGGCCGAACAAAATGTATGCTCGAGGTAAAACAATGTTCTAAAAAATTTATAGGATTCATGCAATATTGCCTCACAATTAAAAAAAAGTTAAATAAGTCCCAATAGCACATAGAACAATTTCTAATGTATCGATTTCTTCGATCTACATATTTTTAGTATCACACAAAAGGTTTGAAAGAAAACCATAAATTAATTTGATGGACTATTTAGCCTTAAAATTTATGACTTAAGAAAAAATGATAATCGAAAGGTAAGAAAAAAAACAAAAATAATGTCGTCGAGATATGTGCGGGGAACATTAGGCATAATAAGAAAATAAAGAATGACGTAGCCTTTGGTAACATGATTAGCGCGGATGAAGAAGTCTTAGTAAAATAATATATATATAAAAAAATAGGTGAGGAAGAGGCAGATACTGAGGATAAAAGACCCAAATTAAATAAAATATCTACAAGTTTATCATCGTTCAGCAACCACAAGCGACGTATTAAAAATGGTAAGGAAATATTAATAGTACGAACGTCGTCGAAACAACCCTGATAACTTCGGAATGAAGACTACTTCTCCAAACGGGTAAAAAAAATAATACCATATATAATCACAGGAGAGATAATTTTATTTTGAATATATATTGCAGGTAAGATATCCAGAGAACTATAATTACCAATAATGGAACATAGTTCCAAAATAATTGTGTCATATAACGTTGCACCGAGAAAAGAATTAAACAAATATTACCATTTTCTCGTCGTCACCAAGAAAAATATACAAGACAAAGTGGTTAAAAAAGACAATAGAAAAACAGAAATAAATCGACAGAAACCGTATAGTACGGATACCAAGCGAAACCAAAAACTATTAGAGAATAAATGCCATTCACAATGATTTACAAAGTGTGGTGACTGACTTATTCAGAAAAGAGAGAATCAACACATACCTCCGGTCAAGACCATTACAAGGCATTAATGACGAATAGTTATAATTTGCAATTCTGGTTCGGGAGATTCAAGCTTGGGGACAAATTAATGAGATGTGTATTTAGTATACACATAAAAGAACACATGGATAGAAAAACCCAGTTCAGGAAGAGATATTTATTATTGAAAAAAAATACATAAATGATAATGCCATACCCTTTGGGTGAGCCATACTCTTTATACATGACGATGTAAGGCCAAATCAAGGACGGCTTAACGACCAACTAGAGGTATAAGGCATGGAAGCTTACCGATCATGTAATAAGTTTGCACCCCTCGGGTTATTCATGATCCTTATACCCGACGAAGCAACACCAAACTGACCATGCTGGGTTGTAATCCATGCAGTAAGAAAGGCAAGACAAAGAAGTTTGTCGAGCAAGTAAAACAAAATCCCGAGACTAGTTTTCTGCAAAAGAATGGTCACTGTAAATCGTGCCCCCTTAGTAGCCGCCACTAACGATCATGTGCAATAACGGCTCATGTAGTGCACCATCTAAATAATGTCACTAAGATATGTCCCAAGAGAAATTTATGTAATTCATAATTTAGAGAAAAAAATTATGTTAAAAACTTGTATAAATACAACTGTAAAATAATTAGAAAGGGCCACCCGACTTAATTATTATTTTCTTTAGAGATGAAAATAATTTATCATTTTGGAAAATATTTGTGAGAATTTTTCTCTATCAAGAAACATACAACTTACCAAACGGAGAAGGAAACCAAGCCCGACACCTTTGGAACGTAAAAAAAATAAAAAATACTAGAGTATTTAATACTAAAGGGCTAGTACCATACTAATCATGTTAATAATATTTGTTAAACTATTATGATGTACTATTTCCTCTCTCGGTAGAACGAGAAGGTTTTAATGAGACATTAAACATTAATAAAAAGATTTTCTTGTCAACAATTTGGTTCATCTATTATCTCATATAGCGCAAATAAAAAAAATATTAATATAAAATCGAAATCTAAAGTAAAATAAAACTTCAAAAAATGCATAACCCATAATACAAAATGTTAAAACCAATAATATAGGAAGTTATGAATACTAAAGAATATGATTAATGAAAAATATATCCTGGAATAACATATAAGAAAACAAATCCATAAAATAAACAACTTTTAAAAATAAGCGACTTATGTAAACAAAAACATCCAAAGCAATAAAAGTTTATAACAAAGAATCAAAATTCTATATAAAAATGAATCTGCTTCAGATGATAAAAATATCGATCGGTTGTTAAAAATCCTAACGAAGGATAATAACAAAAGACAGATAACTGAAAGTTAATCTGAAGTAAAAAAAACTACATTTGCTTACAAAGAAGGGAAAACCCCTACCATGGAGTCATGCACCCTCAACATACTTGGAAATTTCTATAAAAATCAAGTACATATCGATAGTGTTCCAAAATATAATTCCTTTCCTATTACACCTGATGAGTCTGTATAAAAAATAGAGAATAC
Source organism: Limnanthes douglasii subsp. nivea (assembly GCA_036936605.1). NCBI lineage: Eukaryota > Viridiplantae > Streptophyta > Magnoliopsida > Brassicales > Limnanthaceae > Limnanthes > Limnanthes douglasii. The sequence goes on along the minus strand of JAUPFV010000005.1, from coordinate 267,487,168 downwards.
AATATGTGTCATAGGTACAAAGACTCATCCACAAAAAAATACAAAAGATATCTCGAATAAAAAAAAAGTCTTGTAAAATATAACAAAAATGTATTTTAAAGATATGGACAAAAAAACAAAATCTGTCCAAGGGATATGCAATATATCAAACAAAATTATACTCGTTTAGAAATGAACAAAATTATAAGAGTCAACATTCGTTAGTGGAGTATTATCCTTTACAAGAACATCTGATACATCATTGACAGAATAATTCATAAAAGTACCAAGTTTTCTTTCATAATTTTCCAAGTTTAAACTATGAAGCATTTCAGAAATAGCAACACAACACCAAAACTACCCAAATTAATCTAAAAAAATAAAGTATAAAAATCAAAGACCGCCCTACTACGTGCATTAATAGCGGCAGTAAATTCTTGGTCCAAAGCAGCATGTTCCTTCATTTAATCCTGATGTTCACCAAATAATGTCTTACCCACAGCTTTTTAATCAGAAGACATAACAGTTAATTATTATCGAAGCTCGACAACATAAGTTTTAGCAACCAAAATTTGATGGTTGGTAGAAGACCAAATTTTCTCCAACCCATCACGAGTAGAAAAACAATCGTTAAGTTTATTTCTAAAGCTCATATTATTTTATTTTTCATCACCATAAGTCGTTCAAAAAATAAGGAATACAAATAGATCATCCTTAAATAACCACAAGTGTAAACATAACTCACTAGCAATCTAGAATTTAAAATCTAATTATTTACGAGTAGTTTCAAGCCTTTCACTCAAGCTTTGCTCATGTTGGGTATTCTCATCCAAGAAGCTCTAAGATTAGCACTTCCTTACATCGGTTCACATGTTATTTTTAAGTATTTTTTGAAATTTAACAATATGACTTGAGGGGTCAATGTTAGCATCGTGTAGCGCTGGTAACCCAATAAGATTGGTGCAATCTGAAGAAGGAAATTAAACCAATGATTACACAAGCCAAAGATAAGTGAGAAGAAAATTAATATCAAATACTAGCTCACCTTAGTCTGGCTCAATTATCGTTGCGCTAACTTCAAAGAGGAAACATCAATATGTAGACTCATATGTCTCACCAATTCAGTATAATAAAAATAATTTCAAGGATTTCTCTCGGTGATAACAACACATAAATATAGTAGAAATATATAACATATTAGGAAAAACATTAGAATGACAAATTGGGGAGAGTGGGAGTAGCAAGTAAATGATTAGAAAAAAGGGGGAATGCAAGATCATTCCCCTCAAGATTAACGTCACCTCCAATATATGTTGAGATTATTGTGGAATCAGTTGGAACGATATGAACATTGATATTATTTTAAACTAAATAAAACCTTAGTTCATCCGAAGATGAGATAGCAGGCTTGGAAACAAAAAGTACTAACAGGTCAACATAACACCTTGTTTTCAACTTAATACATATATGAATAACCTCTTGTCATTCATCATTAAAAATAATATCAATATTCCTCACAATCTTACCTATAAAATATTCAATGTCAAGGGTAGGGATAGATTATCAAACATATATTTTATCTTATGCATAATCAGGATCGACAGACTCTATAGAAAGAGGGGATGCATGGGAAAACACCAAGATAATCAGAAATTGTGTGGTATATGGTCCAACAATAGACCTTTGCTCCTCGATAACTCTGATAAAAGCAGGCATACTACCTAATCAAGGACTATTTCTAGTATTATTAATAAGGGAAGCACGATCATCCGGTGCACCCACATCCGAAGAATAAAATTCGTTTCTTTTTCCCAAAAGACTCACTAACTATAGCAATATTTTGGCAGACATTGGAAATATTAATCTTATCTTGCAGCTTAACAGAAAGACACGCAATGGAACTCTTATCCTTTCCAAGGTAGACCAACGATAGAGAACCATCCGCTGAATTTGCAATATGGATTTTTTAATAGCCTTTTGCTTTTAGAAGATTTAACAATTTTTTTACAGAGTAGATTTTCCAACAAAACCAGTAGTTGAATAATATGATATATAAATATACCATGATCTTATACATATTCTACTATCAATAAAATGAGCAGAGTGAGAATGTAAATATAAAATTTGAAATATTTCTTAGCTTCCGCTATCAAAATAAAATATAAATCATCGATCATTTTTAGTCTTTCTTTCACCATGGGAAGGATAAATATGGGTATCTAGAAAATACTCAACCAGATCCCTGCTTAAAGGGAATTGGAAACCTTGTTCTAGCGTGCAACACCAGAAAACAATTTCCGCATCAATATCATGAAACGATGTCTGCCTAGGACAAGGAATCTAACAACAACTCATTTAAGAATGCACCAATTCACGCGTTTTTTTACTGTACTCTTTGTCGAATAAATACTAATAATCATGTTTGGCTACCTCATTCACCTGCTGAAAATTCAAATCACCTGAACTCGCACGAAGAACATCTTGTGCTGATAAAAAAACACTTTGCACGCCAGCCATAACACTTGAAGAGTTACTTCTTCCAACAACAGAAGAATCGACAACAAATATATAGGCAACATTAGAATCAGATGTTTCCTTTCAACTATATCAATTTTTCTTCTAAAGCACGGATACGAGCCGGGCGAGGAATTTCAAGAACAATGCTCCGAGTAGAAAGTGAACCATTATTAGAATGATTAATACTAGCATCGAGAATTCCAAAAGTATTATTATCTCCTTTTCGCTTTTACATTTTAAAGATTAATGTTTGGAAGGCCGTAATAAAAGATCGAAACGAGAAAGAGAAAGAAGAACAATAGCAAAAAAAATATAGGAAAAATGATTAGCAAAAAGTGTATAACAATGAGTTTCTCGTATCTGACCGTAAAAAATAACCAAAAAAAATAGGAGTGAAGATAAGAAAAATCCAAAATACGGCACGCATACGTGTAAAATAAGTAATATTATTACACACGTCTATCATTATCAGTATAATTATATAAAAACATTATTATAGCAAATTATGTAATTCGAGATATATAAAAAAATAATATACTTCTGAAGCAATAGGTCAAACATAAAACTATGTTATTCATAACTATGTCAAGCTAAGAGAGACAATGAAATGATTCGACTAAATATTTAAAGAATAGGTTTTAAATTAAGGGATTAATTCATAACATCTTAAGTGAATGAACTTCATTCCTCTGGTATGAATCTCTAGGGGAGTCCATTCGAATATTATTTTTACATGTAAGTAAAATAAGTGTTTACAGTGGACACTATGTTTAATACACATGACAGAAAGCGAATAGTATTTTGTTTTGTTGTGTAATTCTTTTTTTTTATAGCTTTTATGTTCACTTTTCGAGAAAAACTAAGATGGATATATGCACAACGAAAACATAGAGCCCCCAAAGGGTAGCCGAGTTGGTTGAGTATGGCATTCTTATGACCAAAAGGTCATGAGTTCGAATTCCTCTACATACGCTTTCTCGGCTGAGCCTGTCACCTTGTGTGGTTTACCTTCTTGCGTTGGTTTGCAGGCTATCGCGTCAGACTGAGGGTTTACCCTGTGCGCACTCATTGCACTCTGAGTAGCGGCTGCGGGTTCCCTCCGAAAAAAAAAAAAAAACAACGAAAACATAGAATTAACATTTTTCGAATGTCATATATCTTCCCCTCATCCTTCACTAAATGATCTAGGACACCTATGCCTAGATACTAGGATAAATGAAAAAAAGAAGATAGATATAAATAAAGAGTAAAAAAAGTTGAAGCAAAAAAAAAAAGCTCCAAAACATCATTGAGTGATTGAAAAACAAAAGATCTTCGATGGGTATCTAATATACAAGAAATATGAAGCATAAACTTCCACAAAGATTAGAAAAAAAAAATCAATAAAAATACAATTTCGAACAACATTTGACTAGTTTTCTTCTGTATTTCTCGAGACTATTGATAAAAATGTAACAAGTCTTGTCCGAACATATCGACTCATAAACATAAAAATGTAACCGTGTATCTTAATAGTTAGAAAAATATTTATTATAACCCACCTTACATATAAAAAAATCTTCAGTCAATAGATATAGAAATAACACATGTTACTAATTTATCCGTACTTATTTTTCTCTTTACTTTTCTTTAGTTCTTTATATTTTTTATCATTAATCTTAAGCACTTACTTTGTTCATAGCGTCTCCATTTCAATCAAATAAAAAAAAAAGTGAACTCACGATTGAGATTGAGTTGTTAACTATGAACGACCATGGTTGGATTTTTCTATACATACTTCTACTTATTATATTGAACAAGTTGTGCATTGTACCTTCGTAGAAATACCACCCTACACAGTGTGTGAAAGACGAGCATTGACTTGATATTAGTGACCATCTTAAGTTTTAGAGGAAAAATGGTGGTTCGTGAATACCACAAGGCCCTTGGAGACTATTCAGCCAAAAAACAATATATCTCAGTAGCTATAACTTGAAAGAAACTCGGTCAAATTCTTTTGAAGCAAGCAAATCGCTCCCAAAAGAAATGATTGTTGTAAAGGATATATGGGCAAAATGGAGTGGATCGAAAGAAGCTAAGGATCTATGGGACAAATGGAACATCCGTGGTGTCATTTTGTTTAGTCTTCTTCTACAAACCATCCTCATTTTTTTCGCTCCGTCTTGAAAACGTACGGCGAGAAAGTTCCTCATTCTGCTTATCTGGACAGCTTACTTGCTAGCCGACTGGGCAGCTAATTTCACGGTTGGACTTATCTCCAACAGCCAGAACGATAGCAAGAAACCGAACACTTCAGATGAGACACAGAAGCTATTAGCATTTTGGGCTCCGTTTTTATTACTTCACCTTGGTGGACCAGACACCATTACAGCTTTCGCTCTCGAGGATAACGAGCTTTGGCTACGTCACTTACTCAGTCTCATCTTCCAAACAGTGGCTGGTGTGTATGTCTTTCTTCAATCAATTCCGAACAAGCTATGGATCCCCATACTACTTATGTTCGTCACTGGACTGATAAAATACGTTGAGCGGACGCGCGCGTTGTATCTTGCTAGCTTGGATAAATTCCGCGACTCAATGCTTACAGAACCAGATCCAGGGCCAAACTATGCCAAGCTGATGGAGGAATACGCTTCGAAGAGAGACTCCCAACTACCAACGCAAATTATTATGATTCCCGAGCCCGACAAAGAACTCAAGGCCAAAGCTCCGGTTAGGAAACATGAACTTAATCGTCTTCAGATCGTGCAGTACCCGTATCAGTACTACAAGACCTCCAAGGGACTTATTGTCGACCTTATCTTTAGTTTCCATGAACGTGATAAAAGCCGAGACTTCTTTACCAAACTGTCTCCCTTAGAAGCTCTTAGCATTATAGAAGTGGAACTCAATTTCTTCTATGAAGCTCTTTATACCAAAGCTGAAGTTTTGCATTCCAAAAGTGGAATCATGTTCCGGGTTCTTGCATTCTCTACGCTTGTTTCATCGTTTGGTCTTTTCCACTACAGAGTCGACAAGACGAAATTCGAACGAATTGATGTAGATATTACATACGCGCTGCTTGTAGGTGCCATAACGTTGGACACTATTGCTATAGTCATGTCCATTTTATCTGACTGGACAATTGCGGTCCTGACGGAGTTGAAAGAGGAACCCGAGGTCATGAAGAAAAACTCCATTATCTGTTGGCTTTTAGACCTTAAAAAGATACGGTGGAAGAGCTGCATATGCCACAATCTAGGCAATTTTACCGGACATGAGGCGTTGGCTACTTCCTGTCTATTTCGCAGATGGTCTGGGTCCATCTCGCTCCACAACTTGATTGGATACTGCCTTAAAACAAGCCCGAAGAGGATCCACATAACCAAAGGCTGGACAAGTTGTTTACTAGAAACTATTGTCAGGTGGTCGGGCATCGGATATCTCGTCAAAGTGATCAATCAGTTTGTTAGCAACATCAAACCTTACTTTACATTTTTGAACTTTATTCCTCGTTTCTGCCGTTCAGTTGTTGCATATATCGTTGATTTGTTCGGCCTTACAGATTTGTGGGACGAGATAAGGTACGTGTCTAACGAGCCGTTCACTAGAAACCTCTGGGAATTTATTTTTAATGAACTGCATCGGAAGTCTAAGTTGGCGGACGATCCTGAAACAACCAAGAAGATATCTGCGGCAAAAGGTGAATGGATACTGGACAACCACTCGAAAACTGACTTTGACACTTTAATGGATTATGTGGTCCATGTTGACTACGATCAGAGCATTCTGTTATGGCATATCGCCACTGAACTCTGTTACCAGACGGAAGAAGCGACGGCTGATAATTTTAACGACCGCGAGATAAGTAAAATCCTGTCTGACTATATGTTGTATCTTCTAATCATGCAACCTACGATGATGTCGGCAGTAGCAGGAATCGGGAAGATAAGGTTTAGAGACACGTGTGCTGAGGTTGATAGGTTTTTCAAGAGAAGGAACATTGAAAAGTCCAAGGATGAAAAGAGTGCATGTAAAGCGATTCTGTCAATTAAAACAGACGTTCAACCGGTTGCAGTAAAAGGAGACAGAAGCAAATCGGTGTTGTTTGATGCGAGTATGTTGTGTCAAGAACTAAAGAGATTAGAGAAGGAACACGGTGAGGAAAAATGGAAGATACTAAGCAAAGTGTGGGTAGAAATTCTTTCTTATGCTGCAAGTCATTGTGACGCTAAAACACATGCCCAACAGGTAAGCAAAGGTGGGCAGCTTATTACCTTCGTGTGGTTGTTGATGGCTCATTTTGGTTTAGGAGAACAGTTCAAGATTAACGAAGGACATGCAAGAGCCAAGCTGATCATAGGCAAGTAGCTAATCAGCTTTGTATTTCTCACCTTAAGCTCTCTTTTTTGTCCAGCATTGTACTTCCATTCCTTGTACAAGGCTTTGATCCATGTTGGCTCAAGAACTGATAGTCACGCGTTTATAAACTACTTTGACTGTTTGTTTGGTAGATTACTGTTTGCGACATAATCAATCAGGTGGTTATTTGCACCTCAACTATAGATGAACATGTACAACATCAATAGAGGATTAGGAACAGTCGCCTAAAGATTCAATGTAAATCAATGATCTAAGCACTATTATTTTATAAGTACTTGAACATTTGACTTATCAGAACTTGGTGAGATGGTAGCTCCACCGATGATAACACGGCAGTATCTTTTATTAAAATGTCAGACAGCGATTGATCGATCACGTTGCTCAAAAGAGACAATCGGAAATTTAGTTAGTACTAGTCCGCTTGAGGTTGATTGTCCGGAAACGTGATCACATCAAAGCGAGATTCTTGAGTTAAGTGTATAATCTAGACCATAAAATGTTAACTACACTGATTAAATGTAGACTAGACCAGAACTTCAAACTAGAGATTCAACTTAAACTATAGCAAAGCTAAACATCAAATTATGAATAATACAAAAACTCCTAAGCGAGTTTTAAACCAAGCTAGGGAGCAATCTCTAGTTGCAAATTTTATACAAATTTTGTCCAAAAAAAAACCCTTTAAAGTATAACCAAGAGTTCATAAGGGAAGGAACACCTGGATACTCCTTCTCGCTCACGTGCTATCTTTCTTAGTTTTCAGGCCACTGTGTTCGAGATTTGGTGTATTCGGAACCGTCTCGTCTTTGATACAGAGATTGTTAGGATCATATTTAGATTATTTCTGCATTATCGACTCGCATGTTAGAGTCTATTTGCTTTTCTTTAATGTATCATTTGATGTGTTTTCGCCTTTGCCGATCTCTAGTAGAGTCCATTAGCGCTTGTTTTAGAAATTGTAATCTTTTTCCTTCGACCGGATTTTCACCCACGGGGTTTTTTTGGGCAAGATTTTAACGAGGCAATTTTCTACGAACTTTTGTCTTAGCTTTTAGTTGTTTTTTTTTTAGTTTATTGACACATTTGATGAACCTCACAAGAACAAGAAGGAGGAGAAGGAAGGGAAAAGGAGAAGGAGAAGGAGAATAAAGAGAATAAGGAAGGAGAAAGAGGAGATGGAGAAAGAGGAGGAGGAGGATGAGAAGGAGGAAGAAGAAGAGGAAAATGAGAAGGAGAATAAGAAGAAGAAGGAGAAGAAGAAGGAGAAGAATAATAAGAAAGAGAAGAAGGAGACGAATGAAGAGGAGGAGGAGGAGGAGAGAGAGAAGAAGAAGGAGAATGAGAAGAAGGAGGAGAAGAATGAGAATGAGAAGAAGAATAAGAAAGAGAAGAAGGAGAAGAATGAAGAGGAGGAGGACGAGAAAGAGAAGGAGAATGAGAAGAAGGAGGAGAAGAATGAGAATGAGAATAAGAAGTAGAAAAAGGAGAATAAAGAGAAGAAAGAGAATAAGGAGAATAAAGAGAAGAAAGAGAAGGAGAAGCATGAAAAGAAGGAGAAGGAGAAGGAGCATAAGAAAGAGAAGAAGAAGAATGAAGAAAGAGAACAAGGAAGAAGGAGGAGAAGAAGAAGGAGAAGAATAATTATTGTTTAAAGCCTAACTTATAATATATAACAACAACAAATTGTTTCTCTGATTACTAAGCAAGTCTTTATACTTGACTTTCTTTGTGTTATTAGCTCTTTGACCTTTACTGGAATATATTTACTCTACTTAAGGACCCATTAATACCATCTTAGAAGAGAATCTGATATGAACAAGACCGATTCACTGCAAAATAAACAAACTGATAAGAACATGTTAGACAAAACGTGGAGTTTATCATGCAATGACTATAATTTTTAAACAAAGATAATTTGTTATCCCATCAACCCTAATGTAGACACTCTTCTCATCAAACAAATTTATCAACTAATTCATGTTCGAAACCCGAGCTAAATAATGCAAGTTTAGCTTTGAAATTGTTCTTGTTGGGAATATAGGGTCCGGTCCAAGTTTAGCTTTGAAATTGTTCTTGTTGGGAATATGGGGGTCCGGTCCGCATATTACGCCTCCGTATATACGTAAGAACACAACCTATCTCAACACTAGTATGATATTGTCCGCTTTGGCACCCGAAGGCCCTCACGGCTTTGCATTTGGTCCACTACCAAAAGGCCTCGTACTAGTTGAGGTATGTTCTTACTTATATACCATTGATCCTACCCATGTTTAACCGATGTGGGATGTAGGACTTTGGTCGCCATCCTAACAAATCCTCCTCTCGAACAAAGTACCACTTAGCCTCCTCTCAATTGACTTTCATCCGCTCACTCTAATTAGAGATTGCTCCACCTGAGCAATATAGCTTTTTACAGTGGATCTACTACTCTCGAACATCCTTCCTTGTTCCTTAGCTCCACTATCCACTCCAATCAAGTACCACCGCTTCATGAGTCATGGACGCTCTAGCTCCACTATCCACTCCAATCAAGTACTACCGCTTGATGAGTCATGGACCCTTTAGCTCCACTATCCACTCCAATCAAGTACCACCACTTGATGAGTCATGGACGCTCTAGCTCCACTATCCACTCCAATCAAGTACCACTGCTTGATGAGTCATGGACGCTCCGAACTAGGATCTCTAGAGTAGATCACATTGAGCATGGCTATTGATTCATCATGTTCGACCTCCGAGAATTTTACCACCATCGCATTCCGTCTGGGCCTGACGCTCTGATACCACGTGTTGGAATATGGGGGTCTGGTCCGCATATTCCGCCTCCGTATATAAGTAAGAACACAACCATTCTCAACGTTATGAGAAAGTGTGGAGAATATGTTTCGTGTGGAGACTCCAAATGTTTTTTGTGACTTAGAAAACAACCATTCTCAACGATTCATCATGTTATCGCTAGCGTATGTCAAAGGGGCACTGAAATCAAAGGAGATGAGACAGTTCCAGCCAGACAATTAAGCTGAAGGGGAAGGTCTTATGACTAGGGGAAGATCTAGAAGCAAAGCGAGTTCTTTAAGAAGGAAGAACTGGAGGTCCAAGTCAAGGGTGAAGCACTCAAACTATTATGAATGCGGTGAGCAGAGTCATTATATGAGATATTGTCCGAAACTGAATGGTAAGAAGGGAAATCAAAAGGAAAATACAGCAAACATTGTTGAAGGTGTGAACAATTCCGACGATAGTGAAAATAGTGGTAGAGGGGATGTATTGTCCGTGAGTTCAGACTTTGGGCAAAACTATTGGGTATTGGATACTGGCGCTACATATCACATTTGTCAGTTCAAGCAGTGGTTTGATACGTACAAGCCAATGCAGACAACTTTCTATTTAGGGAACAATCATTCATTGACTGTTGGTGGTATTGGTAACGTCAGAATCAGAATGTTTGAGGGGGTTGTTAGAATCTTGACCTGCTGGCATGTTCCTGGGTTAAAGAGAAACCTGATTTCTCTTGGGACTCTAGACTCTCGGGGTTACAAGTATCGTGCAGAAGATCGTGTAATCAAAGTGACAAAAGGCTTAATGGTATGCATGAAAGGCAGTTTGCAGAAGGGTCTTTACATTCTCCAGGGGAGTGTTGTTATGGGCGATGCTGCAGTAGCATCATCAGGGAGTAATACCCAAAGTAGGCAGGATCAAAATAAATTGTGGCATTGGCGTCTTGGTCACATGAGTGACAGAGGATTAGCTGTTTTGGGAAAGAGAGATTTGTTGAAAGGGTATAAAGCAGAATCATTGGGATTTTGTGAGCACTGTGTGTTTGGTAAAAAAATTAGAGTCAAATTCAGCAAATCGGCTGTAAGAAAGACTAAAGGGACAGTGGACTACATTCACTCAGATCTTTGAGGTCCAAACAGAATTCTATCCAAGAGCGGAGCCAGATACTACATGAGTTTGATTCATGATTATTCAAGAATGGTGTGGGTTTATTTTTTGAAAACGAAATATGAGGCATATTCAACCTTTATCAAATGGAAGACGATGATTGAGAAGCAAACAGGAAGAAAAATCAAACGTCTTAGGATAGATAATGGGTTAGAATATTGCAGTCGTGAGTTCAACGAGTTCAGCGAAGCTGAAGGAATAGTGCGCCATCACACTTGTTCTAGAACACCACAACAGAATGGAGTCGCAGAAAGAATGAACAGAACGCTTTGTGACAAGGCACGAAGTATGCTCTCACATTCCGGTGTGGGAAAGGATTTTTGGGCTGAAGCTATCAATATAGCGTGTTACTTGGTGAATCGGTCTCCATCAACGACTATTGATTGTAAAACTTCTTTTAAGATTTGGTCTGGATCGTCGGCTGATTATGAACATTTGAGGGTGTTCGGTTGTCCTGCGTATGCTCATGTGAGAGATGGTAAGCTTGAGTCGAGGGCAAAGAGGTGCATATTTCTAGGATATGCTACTGGGGTGAAGGGATATAGGTTATGGTTTTGAAATATTTCTAGGATATAGGGATATAGGTTATGGCATTTGCCAATTTCTCACTGAAGAAAGCCACGGGACGCCCTGATTGGGAGAGAACTGCCCCAATACCAAATTTAGACGCATCACAATGAAGCTCGAATGGCTGGGAAAAGTCAGGCAGCACCAAAATAGGCGCTGTGGTAAGACGCCTTTTAACTTCTACAAATGTTGCATCAGCATCGGCGGACCAACTAAATTTTGTGCCCTTCATGCAATCCGTAATCGGTGCCATAATACTGCTGAAATGGGAAATAAAACGCCGATAAAACGATGCTAAACCATGAAAACTACGAACCTCGGTAATGGAAGAAGGTCGAGGCCACTGGTCTACAGCAGCAACTTTGCTCGGATCAGCTCGTAACCCGTCAACAGAAACAATATAACCCAAAAATTGAACAGCTGGGGACATAAAAGAACATTTGACAGGAGCAGCATAAAACTTATCTCGACGCAACACCAATAACACCTCACGTAAATGGGATAGATGCACAGAATGGTTCGAACTATAAATCAGAATATCATCAAAGTAAACAACAACAAATTTACCGATGAAAGACCGCAATGCCTGATTCATGATACGCATGAACGTGCTAGGCGCGTTGGACAAGCCAAACGGCATCACCATCCACTCAAACAAGCCCTCACGCGTCTTAAACGCCGTCTTCCACTCATCACCAGGACGAATCCGAATCTGATGGTATCCACTCTTCAAATCCAGTTTACTAAACACAGAAGCACCACCCAACTGGTCTAACAGATCATCGAGGCGCGGTATAGGGAACCTGTAGCGAACAGTGATCTTGTTAATAGCTCGGCTGTCCACACACATACGCCAAGAACCATCCTTCTTCGGAGTCAGTAATGCCGGAACCGCACAAGGGCTGAGACTTTCCCGGATATGTCCCTTCGCCAACAAATCCTCCACCTGTCGACGTAATTCGTCATGCTCCTTTGGGCTCATTCGGTAGTGGGGTCGATTTGGGAGGGCAGCACCAGGGACCAGATCGATCTGATGTTGAATATCTCGCAGAGGAGGTAATTCGGGTGGCAAATCCGCTGGAAACACATCGGCAAACTCCTGCAATAGAGACTGAATGACAGGACTATGGTCTGCCTTGGAAAGAGGCACAACAGGGTCACAGAACAGTAGGAAAACTACGCCAGCCTCTTCCATAGCTGTCTGAAAAGAAGCCCGAGACAGCAACGTTGATGAGGGAGGAGTAGAGTGAATGCTCAGGGGTCGAGGCTTTGATGGCATAAGAACGATCTTTTTTCCCCGAAAGAGGAATGAGTAGGTATTTGCCCGCCCATCATGTAGAACAGACAGGTCGAATTGCCAAGGACGGCCAAGCAGTAGATGACAAGCATCCATAGGGACAATATCACAGAAGACTTCATCATGGTATGTTTACCCTACAGAAAAAGAAACGAGTACACGCTTGGAGACGGTAATATCCGTACCTTTACTTAACCAGGCGAGCTTGTACGGTTTAGAATGCGATTCAGCCCTCAACCCTAGCTTCAAAACCGCTGCTTCGGAGACGACGTTTTCGCAACTGCCAGCATCAATGATGAAGGTGCACACCTTCCCGCCGATCGTACACGTCGACTGGAACACGTTACTCCTCAGCCAGTCGCTCTGCTCCGGAACACGAGGAGACAGGAAAGTACGGCGCAGCATCAGCACTGCTCCAACATCGCCAGTCACGATTTCTTCCGCATCCTCAGGCAAGTCATCATCGTAAGTATCGAATTTTGGAGGACCATCAAGAACAATAGGATTTGGTTCAAACGCCTCCTGCGAAAAAAGACCCCTAGCACCCGCAGCATTGGGACACTCGACCTGACGATGCCCTAATTCGCCACAGCCATAGCACCGTAAATTGCTGGAAGAACGGCTTGGTGCTCCGCGCCCAGGAGGTATCGGATCAGGTGTTGGGCGGCGCCCAGGAGGGATCGGATCAGGTGTCGGGCGGAAAGCTGGTTTGGACACAGGGATCCCTGAAGGAGCACCGGGCCTTCCGCCAGTCTGGGGTCGGCGAGCCGACTGTTTTTCTGCCTGGAGGGCACGCCGATGGGCTTCGGAAACAGAGGCTGGATCGAACATATTCAGCGTGTCTTGAAGTTGGAGGCGTAGCCCGCCAATGTAGCGGGAGACCCGCTGGTGCGGCGACTCGGTCACATCTGTGCGAGCCAGCAGCTGATAAAATTCTTCGGTATATTCATCAACAGATCTGGGTCCCTGACGAAGATTCTGCAGTCGCTGGTAGAGTTCCCGCTCGAAGTTGTAGGGAAGGAAAGCCTTGCGGATTTTTCGTTTGAATTTATCCCAACTCTGGACTTTATCCTTACCTGCACGCGCGCGGTTCTGCTTCACCTGCTGCCACCAAGCCTGTGCCCTACCGCGTAGGTGGATGGCGACCAATGCAACTCTTCTCTCCTCCGGGACCTCCTTGAAGTCCAGGACTTCCTCAATCTGTGATAGCCAGTCGATAAGTGCCTCCGCCTTAAGGCTGCCATCGAAATCCAGGACGTCTATCTTGAACCCAAGCTCCCAGCGGCGTGGATTAGAAGTAGTCTGGTCGCTCCCCTCCCCAAAAGGGTTAACCATACCTTCAACCTCCGTGCTTTGTTGCTTGGCGGTAAGATGTCCCTTGGACCCAAAGATTGTCAGATATTTCCATCTAATAAAGCTCTGCCCAAGCCAACTGAGTCCCAATGCTTGGTACACCCTCATGGCCTGCATCATGGCCTCTACGCTCTCCGGAATTCCGCTTCCGATGGAGCAATTTGCTGCTGTGGCCAGCCTTTGCAAGAATCACATCATCCCCTTCTATCATTTCAACATGGGTGACAACTATAAAGTGGTGGATGATCTGCTTGAGTCGGAGAAAAACTGGAAGACTCAATTCTTGTTCATCGGTGGAGCTTGGGAAAATGGGAAAAGATTAAGGCTAGTGACAACCCAAGCATGCTTACCAGTAGATGGAAAAGCACGGGTAAATATTTCATCATTTTAGTTTTTCCTTCCTTATAAAAAGTTTGTTTACTTAAATATTCTTCTTCTTCTTTTGGTAGTACTGCCGAAGGAGTTCACCGACTACTTGGAGGAGGGGCAGACTACTTGTGCCAAGCTAAATGCTTGGATTGCTGACAAATGGGGAAAACGCTTCCACAATTGTTTTACTATTGGCAACCTGGTGAGATCCTATCTCTGGAACACAACCGGCCGGAGAGACTTGTCTTGGGAGGAATTAACCACACCGCCTCCTCTGGGTGTCATTCTACAGAGGACAGATGCAAAGGATGGGAAGCTGGCCTTCTCGGGCAGAGTTAAAGCCCCAAGTAAAATGAAGGGCAAGAAAGGCAAGAAAAATCCAAGGTAGCTGAGGTTAACCAAGGTGGTTTTGAGGAGACTGTCCCAGCAAACTAGGAGGTGCAGGACCAAGGAGGGATTGATGCTGCTCTGCTTCAAGTGGTGGAAAATGAGATTACCAAAGAAGCAGTTGGACTTTCAAAACCCTCAAAGGCTTTCAAGAAAGACCGAAAACGGGGAGCAGAAGGTGGAGATAGGGAAGCCAAGAAGAAGAAAACCTCCAAGGGAGATGAAGTTTCTCTCCGGCCTCCGGAGTCTCTTCCTCCGGTCGACCCAACAGACCCAACACAGGCAGAGAAAATCCCAAGTGACTTTCACACCAGAGAGGGCGCCGGAGGGGATATTAACATTGATGGATTAGACATCAGTGGCCTACAAGGGATTGGCCTTTACTTTGAAGACCTTGAGAAGGACGACTTTGCTGGCCCTTACCTCCCCATAAGCTCTTCGAACATTGTCACTTTCAATGGTAAGTATTTTTCTGTTTCAGGAGAGAAGGGCATGGTGACCCACTCCTTGTTGAGAAATATTCAACCGGTGCTCAACTTGGAGAGGTAAGTGCGAAATCAATCAGCCATCATCAACACACTCAACTCAGATAAAGAGAGCTTGTCTAACGACCTTCTTACTGCCAACTAGAATGCTGAGGCACTAAGGAGAGAGATCGAGGAGTTGAAGAAGGGGAAAGAGGATTTGGCCACCAAGTTGGCCACTTCGGAGGGGGTTAACAAAGAGCTCCAATCCAAGTGTTCTGGCTTGGAGAAGGATCTTTCCACTTCAAAAAATGAGGTGAAGGCCAAAGACAACGTCATTCAGACTCTAACCAACGAAAAAATTTCACTTGAAGATGTTGTGTCTAGGTGCCTCAGCATTCAGACTCTAACCAACGAAAAAATTTCACGTCATTCGTGACGTCGTTTCCTTCGAAACAAGGTGCTGTGGGTAAAAAACTGACACCGGAGCTCCAAACTACTAATTCACCGAATTTTCTGCATCAGTTTACCTCTCCAAAGTGAAGAAAGGATATTCGCCTCAAGGATATTCGCCTCAAGGGGAAGATTTGTTGTGAATGAGTCGAATAATGCCTTGACAGTGTACTGTGTCCGGCAGTACAGTTTTGTGTCTGTGATAGTGATATTGTACAATCACTTGAGTTAGTCTTGTGGTATGAGTCCATTAGGCCCATAGTCCAGTAAGTCTATTAATTCCCTATAAATAGATTACTAGGGCAACACAAAACACAATCTGAAATCTGTAACCTTTTCTATCATAGTGAAACTCTTTTCTTTGGCGGCGCCCGTGGACGTAGACAATTGTCGAACCACGTTAAATCCTGTGTTTCATTTAAATCTTTCTTTCGTATATGTTCTGTGCTTGAGCCATTTTGATAATTGCATAGTAATTTAATAAGAGTTTTATATCTGGATCAAGTTTTTTTGTAGATCCCATTTTTAATAAAACAAATTAGCTAAAACAAATCTAAATACGCACAAGATAGATATGGTATAAGGGCAATGCTATATCTAGACCCCATTTGGCTATAATGATACCTTAAATCAAACTTTTTATTTTACTTTATGTAAAATGACCATTTTACCCATCATATAAAACCAAGTTTACGACAAAAAATCTAAACAGTCTTCTTCCTCTTCTCTAACCAAACTTCTCTCTAAAACTAATCTAATACCCAAAGAATGAATTACATTAAAATCTAACTATTTTTTCCTCTTCTTCATTAGCGTAAAAAGAATGAATGACACTAGTCAAAGAGCCAAAAACATTTTACAAAATTATATTACAATTAAGTAATCTGTGGACCCAGTAATTTGCATAATTTTATATTAAGAAATAAACTAGTAACTGTGAAAATGTTTCCCAGCCTGATAGTAATGGCAATCTTGTTCGAAACTTGATCATCTTGATGGCAAGATAAGACGCAAGCTGCAATGTTTTTTTAGAAAAATAAAAAAAATCAATATTTGAAATTAAGATCTTTGATTTATAGCGAAATCAGAAACATCAATCAAATAACAAAACCACAAGAAAGAAAACAACACATCGATTTCTAAGTTTGATTTAAATTTACAACCAGAAACCCTAAATCCCAAAATTCCATAACCTAAGAACTTGTAAACTTTGTAACAGCCTTCGTTCCTTCAGATACAACATGTTTAGCCAATTCACCAGACAACATCAACCTCACCGCAGTCTGGATTTCCCTTGAAGTGATTGTCGGTTTCTTGTTGTACCTTACAAACTTCGCAGACTCACCAGCCAATTTCTCGAAGATTTGTTGATGAAACTGTTCATGATTCCCATAGTTTTGTTGGAAATACCGATATCGGGATGAACCTGCTTCAAGATCTTGAAGATGTAGATCTTGTAGGTCTCGACGCTTTTCTTGGATCGTTTCTTCTTTTTATCAGCTCCGGCTGCTACGGCGGCCAAGGGATATTTCTCGACGACCTTCTTCTCAGTCAACTTCTTTTCTGCTTGGGGTGTTATTGTTGATTTTGATTAGGAAATGAGTTCTCTAGAGAGAGATTAATTGGAGAAGATAAATAATTTTCTGATTTGATTGGTGAGAAAAAAAGAAAAAAAAAGAAAAGGGAAAAGGGAAAAGGGAAAAGGGAAAAGGGAAAATGGAAAAGAAAAAAGAGAAAAGAGAAAAAAGAAAAGAGAAAAGAGAAAAGAGAAAAGAGAGAAGAGAGAGAGAGATAGTTGACTGAAAAATGTTTATATATTAAGGGTATTTTAGTAAAATTTGGGGTCTCATTATAGCTGAAGAAGCTCTCATTATAACAGGGTCTCATTATAACCAAAACGGGTCTCGGTTTAGCGTTGCCCATGGTATAATCATCCTCCTTTTAAAAAAAAGAAGATAACGACTCTTCTCGTGTAGGATAAGTGGTTAAACTTGATAATAACTTATGAGAGTAGCTCATAGAGACCTCGGCGAATTAAGAAAAAATTATTACAACAAAGAGCTTTTTTACATTTACATATGGATATGCATTTTTTTCTTTTATTATTTATATTATCAATCACTCTTAAAATATCATCAAGAAAAATATAAATTAATTTAGAGGAATTGCTAAAAACAATCAACATTACTCTGTGGAGTTATATTTTCAGATATATTTATTTACCTTGTATGATACTATTTATTTCATCAAGTTGCATAACATGAAATTTAGTAAATATAATATTATACTTTCTAAAACTTATTAAAATAAGAATAAAAAACTCAAAACTTAAACTCACTAAAATTCATTTTTTCAATTTTTTAAAATTTAAAAATCATGGAGAAAATAAAAGATGAACATGTTCCTCTATAGACCAACATGAACATGGAAGAAGTATACACTCTTCTACTTTTATATTTTTCATTTTTTTTTATTTAAATCTGAAAACGTTCAATTCCATCAAAACGATGACACCCAAGTAATGTTCGGCGTCATCATCCTAGTACAAAAGATGACATTTTCCGCCAAGCTTATGACAGGCAAAATGACTTGGACGTCATGCTCTGGCCGAAACGATAGAATTGGCGTTATGGTGTGGTGGACAAGAGTACTAGATGCCTCTATTGTCCGTCAGGCCATGACGGCCAAGTCATTGTGTCCGCCATGGTGTTGGCGCACTAGTTTGTACAAAAAACATTCTCGTTTTAATACAGGTCTCGACTTGGTCAATTGTAATAATGAAGGGTTTTTTTTTTATTGATTTTAGCCTATGTAAAATAAAATCTAATCAAACTTACCTTATTCTAAATATGTTTTGATATAACTGAAAAATTATATAACTTTAAGGCTCTATTTGCAATTCTAATACTTGTTAGTGGCTTGATAAACATATTATTTTCATGCACTATTTATAATTCTAATAAGATCTTACTCCAATGGTTTTAGTCTAGTTTTAATTTTAATTTCTTTAGCTTTAGGTGAAAAATTATATATTTAGAAAGAGAATGTAGAAATAAAAGATAGGAAAAAATCAAAAACAATAATGGTAATTTCATAGAGTAATTTATTTTATTGGTGTTTTTAGTACAAGGGTAATAATGAAAAAATTAATAACTTCACAAAGTAGTTTTTACTTTTTTTAGTACCACTTCACGGAGTAGTTTTGGGTATTTTTTTTAGAAATTCCACTAACATAGTTGTGTGTTCTATCACATAACGTGTATATTATCCCTCTTTTTAATAATCTTATCAACGACATCATTCTTACACCCCCAATGAGCTCATCCACAACTCTATTGGACTCATAGAGTCCAATAACCATAGTGCAAGATTAAAAGACTCTCCCTCCAAATCCACATTAGTCCAATTGATATCTATATTATAAGATTCATAATACTCCTATTATTAACCATTAGTCTAATATAATTTAATGTTCATTACATCTGAATAATTAGATTATAATTACAATGACTTGAATACTCTTCATATAAACGAATAATACATTTCAATTTTTGGATATTCTTACAATCGCCCACTTGAAACATTCCATCTACAAAAACAAATCCTCCAAAATGTGTACTCTAAAACGTTGTTATATTTAGAGGTAATTCAAATTATCTTATCAAAAAATAATGATAAGGACATGGACTTTAAGACGTAACAGCTTCTACATTAATTGCGTTGCTAACTCACCTAAATGGAATTTGGCTTCTCATGCAGTGCATCGTGAAAATCCCTCGATCCTATAATTACTACATATTAATTCACAACTTTTCTTGCTTAACTGGATTAAGATTACTACATGTAAAAAATGACAAGAGATATATGAGCAAAGATAAATATTGTATTGTTTGACTGAATCGTATATGAACTGACACTGAACACAATACAATATGAAACTAAATTAAAGATTGAATTACAAAAAAAATCTCATTAGATCTGAATTTTCTATAAAGTAAGAATGTCCATATAAATGTTGTATTCATGAAAGAGTATGGACATTGAAACCTTAGTAGGAGAGGATGAAAATGAAGAGTTGAATCTCCTCTTTTGTTATAATTTTAATTGAATATTCATTATGAAACTTGGTCACATTTTCTCTATTCTAAGTTCTTTAATAGTAAAGAACTAAATGTATTTTCTTTATTAGATATTATTTAGTATGCTATAATTTTTACTCTCATTAAATATGCAAACATAAATTGCACATTTTATCTAACATCCACTAAACCTATAAATTAATATGCGTAATTAATTTGCTTAATTGTTTTGTTTTTTATGTCTAGATTCTTTGTTATTTTTAAACACCAGACGACATGTATTCTACTTCACAATAGTCCATCTATATACATGGAAGCCTTAAATATCTACTTAGGATTCTTTTCATGAATATTATATTCTATCATGAACCAACATGAGCATAAATCAAGACTTATGAAATATTTTTCATCTCCAGAATTTTGAAACGAGTCAATAGATTTTGACTAAGAGATCTTATCTCAATTAATCTTAAGGAAATCTATAGGCTTTCTTATTTTCATGCCATATAATTTTAGCTTAATCTTAATGTATCTCTTTAAAATAAACCATTAAACATCAAGAACGACCGTGATGAGTTTGAGTTCCTAACAAATAAAAAGTCTCACCTAGAAATTTCACACCATATTACTTCAATGAAATTTTATGGAAACATGGAACCAATTCCTATAGTTTATGACTATGAATATGTCATCGGTATACAAATTAAATCTGAATCCACGCTCATTGAACTTGAGAAGTTTATAATAATTATTTATGCTTATCTCAAAATAATATTAGATTATAACTTTGAGAGATATAGTAACATTAATGAGATGTTTTTAACTAAAAATTACATATGTTTGTTACAAATCTGGTAATCTTGATTTAGACCGATTAACTTTTGTAACCTATCATACACATCTAATAAATTAATTAGGTTGTACTATATATCTAATCTTCTTAATGTTAATGTTCATAAAAACATGATTTTAATATTTATTAAATGGAGCTTAATGTTAAATTTTGTAATCTGTATTATGATAGTCTTGAATGAATCATTCACTTGATTAAATGAAAGTTTACTTTAAGATTCAATCTTTTAATATTGAAAGAAACATATTTTATGTAAGATATTTTATGTATCTTATCATACTACATTTTTAGTTGAACATTATTTAAATATAAATTTGCAACCATCTAGTATTTTTTTAGAATAATAGATAAAAAAACTTAAACCAAATTATCTATCATCAATTTTAACTCTTGCTAAAATAATCCAAAATTAAAAGTTGAAAGTTTATGTGATGTTATGTAATCTTAAACTGGATCATTTGTCAATATCACAAGAATCAATGTTTTTATCAAACTTTTATTGTTGCAGAAGCTGAAGCGGAATTAATCTATTACACCACATAGAAGTTTAAAGTTTTTGTAGAACTTTTAATGATGTTGTAAACATTAAACCTAATTTTTTTTATTTTACATCATGAAGAAGCTTGTTGTAGAACTCTTTATGACGCTGTAAAAGTTAAAATTGAATTCTTATGCTACATTGTTAAGAATTTCAATGTTTTTTAGAACATTTTATAGAAATAATTTGTATAAATTAACTGCATGGTACTTTATTTCTCTCCGTTAGTGGATTTGGGTAAAGGATTATACTAACTTTAGTTTTCATAATTTCTTGAAGATGTTAAGTTTGTTCTTTATATAAATCTGAAACTACTTATTCTTAAGTGTGGATTTAAACATTGATTTCTAGAAGAAATGATCATTTTCATGATTAGAGGTGATTCATAATGTATTATAATATTCTTATCATTTGAATTTGAATGAATCATAGTTATATCAAAACTATTCACTCATTAATTTCCTCAAAACTATATATCATTAATGTTAACGTAAATAATAAAATATATTGACTACATATCTTGTTATAGTTAATAGTCAACGATACTTATTATTGTATACATTATTATGGTAGACTAGACATTATTATAGTAGACTAGAATATTATTACGTTATATTCACGCATATATATATATATATAATATATATGGCTTTAGCTTGTACATAATTTAAATGTCGATAATAAAAATCTATTTTTCACTTCTACATGGTAACAGGGCTTTTAAGTTTTTACGACAATGAGTTCAATTTTATGGGTTAGGGCTTTACGTGAGTTCAATTTTATGGGTTATTGTGCTATTGGTTTGATTACTCTATAATAATAAAAAATTATTTTTGAAGTGAAAAAGTATATATACGTATATCAGTTTTAAATTTTATCAGACGGAGTAAAATAGAATTGGTCAGAGCCTTTACTATAGGAATCGGGATAGGTTTAATAGTTATGGAAGAAGTGGTTTTCTAGATCTCGTCCATGTAAAGTGTTTCCATTGTCATGAATCCGGTCACACAAAGTGGAACTGTCCACAACAACCACAAAAAACACAACAACCATAATAACCACAACAATTTACCAAGAAATATTTTAAAGAACCAGTTGCACTTTCTGCTAAAGAAACAGTTTACTGTTTAAGGCTCTTGAACTATTCATTTAAACGAAAATATTTCTTTGACTTCTGTTTTAAATCTTTCTCAATTTTTATTTAACCTAAATTATGTGACCAAAATCACTAAAGATTTAAATTGTCTTGTCACATTTTACTCTGATTATTGGTTGTCACAGGATTTTACAACGAAAAGAATTATTCCTAAAGGGAATAAGTCTGGAGGTCTCTACTATCTCAATAAACAAATTAATAAATCCAGTGCGTGTCCTAGTATCCAATATCCATTTAAATCTCATTATCGTATGAGTCATCAATCTTTATCCTCTCTTAAACAATTGTATCCCCAATTTTGACATTTAATTTCATTAGAATGTGAGCCGTGTCAATTTTCTAAACATTATCGCATTCCGTCATATCCTCGTGTCAACAAACGGGTTGAGTCTCCTTTTGAATTAGTTCATTCAGATATTTTGGGTCCTTATCGAGTCATATCTAAATCAGGTTTTAAGTATTTTATTAGTTTTCTCGATGATCATTCATTGTTATAATATTTTTTCTATATTTTGCAAATTTTGTGGAAATTAAAAGTCAGTTTAATTGTCTGGGTAGTATTTTAAGAAGTGATACCGGCAAAGAATATTGTTCAACTTTATTTCAATTTTTTATGGAACAACATGGACTTCTGCATTAAACTTCTTGTGTAGACACACCATCTCAAAATTGTATCGCTGAAAGAAAAAATAGACATCTTTTAGAAGTTGCTCGTGTACTCCTTTTGTAAATGAAAGTGCCAAAAATATTTTGGGCAGATGATGCTTTCACTGCTTGTTATTTAATAAATCGAATGTCGTCTTCTATTCTTCATAATAAGATTCCATATTATTTTCTTTTTTCTTTACAACCTTTATTCCATATTGAACCCCGCATATTTGGTTGTACTTGTTTTTGTTAGGGATGTTAGTCCTAATCGTACAAAAATAGATCCCAAATCTTTAAAATGTATTTTTCTTGGATATTCTAGAGTTCACAAAGGATACAAAAAAATTTCTCCCTCTCTTAAATGGTATGTTGTGTGTAGAGATGTTACACTTTTAGAGCATGTTTCATTTTTTACAATTGTGCATAGCGTCAACCTTCATACAGATAAAGAGGACGATGACCTCCTCGTTTATTCTGTAGTTCAGTCCCTTTGTATACTAAACTGATTTTTTTACTCAAATTGTTGTTCCTCCACCATCTCGACCTTCTATTACACATGTTTATTCTGACATTCGAAACCTCCTCTAACGTATCCAGTGCTAATTCTTTCATCTTCGGATCCTGTTATAAACGATAATGCGTCTGATATTGACATTTATATTGCTCATCGAAAATTTATAAGATAATGTACTTATCCAATTTCCTCTTTTGAAATATATGATCATTTTTCACCTTCTACATAAATTTTATTGCAATTTTTTATTCTAATTCTATTCCAAAAAAATGTTCGCGAAGCTTTATGTCACTCTAGCTAAAAAACTACAATGTTTAACAAATAAAAGCATAATAGGATACTTGTACTTAGAAATTGGATAATTTACTTGTCGGAAAGCAAGCTATTGGTTGTAGATGGGTGTTTAATGTCAAAATGAATCCATAGAGGACGATAGATCGTCTTAAAGCAAGACTTGTAGCAAAAGGATATGCTTAAATTTATGGTATTGACTACTTTGAGACATTTTCTCCAGTATTTAAGTTTACATCAATTCGTATATTTATTTCTTTGGCAGTTTCAAATGATTTTCCATCGTATCAATTAGACATAAAAAATGTATTCTTACATAGATATCTTCAAGAATAAGTCTATATTAAGCAACCACCTGGGATTGTTGCTCAAGAGGGGAGAGGAAATGTATGTCGTTTTTAAAAATCCTTATATGTTTTGAAACAAAGTCCACATGCTTGGTTTGGAAAGTTTAGTGAGACACTCAATGAATTTTGTTTGAAGAAGAGTAGTTGTGATCATTTTGTATTTCATAAAACTTTTGCAAATGGTATTATACTCGTGGTTGTGTATGTTGATGACATCATCATTACTGGGAGTGAAAGTGAAGGAATTTATTTACTTAAAATATTTCTACATTCAAAATTTCAAGGTATTCTTCTATCGCTGAGAAAATATGTTTTGGATTTATTGATGGAAACAGGCAAGTTAGGAGCAAAGCTATGTAATACACCGATGGTTCTTAATTTTTACATACTAAAAGATGATGTGAAATTATTTGTTGATCCATAAAAATATCATCGATCGGTAGGAAAAATTAATTATCTTACAGTAACTCGACCATACATTGCATATCCATTTAGTATTGTGAGTCAATTTATGTCATCACGAATGATTAATCATTGGGTAGCACTAGAACATATCTTGTGTTATCTCAAATCAGCTCCTGGACTCGAATTGTGGTATGACAATCATGGTCATAGTAATATAGAGTATCTTACGGATGCAGATTGGGTTGGATCTAAGCTGATAGAAGACTAACCACTGGTTATTGTGTGTTTGTAAGGGGTAATTTAGTATCTTGGAAGAGTAAGAAACAAAAATGTTGTATCAAGATCGAGTGCTGAAACTGAATATAGAGCCATGGCTCAATCTTCTTATGAGATAATTTGGACTCTCCAATTGTTGAATGATATTGGCATAAAGACTACCATGCTTGCAAATTTATGGCGTGATAATCAAGCGACACTGCACATTGCGTCTAATCATGTCTTTCATGAAAGGACGAAACATATTGAAACTGATTGTTATTTTATCTGCGAAAAGATTCAACAAAATCTTCCTCACAAAAAATATGTCAAAACATGAGAACAATTAGGATATATATTCACAAAAGCCCTCAATGAATCACGTATTAATTATATCTGTAATAAGCTAGGCATGCTTAATATATATGCTCCAACTTGAGTGGGAGTATGATTTTGTTTCAGTATTTCGATCAAGCTTGCACTTCAGGTACTTCTTTTTAAGTTTCAAAGACTTCAAACTACGATAGTTTCAAGTCTTTCGCACAAGCTTGAGGAGGAGTGTTAACGTAAATAATAAAATATATTGACTACATGGTGTATTATAGTTAATAGTCAACGATACTTATTTTATACATTATTATGGTAGACTAAACATTATTATATTATACTATAATATTATTACGATATATTCACACCTATATATATATATATATGGATTTAGCTTGTACAAAATTTAAATGCTGATAATAAAAATCTATTTTTCACTTATACACTTAAAATTATTTTAGTATCTCGCATTTAAATTTGGTTGTGGGATGATAAACTAAACTTTTGTAAAATAGAATGAATGCTAAAATAAAATACCTATTATTGTATTGAACTCTAGTTACCCTTTGCTAACTTCGCTTATGTTGGACGTCGGCAAGTGTACATTGTTTCAAACAAAGATTTTATTAGGTTTAAAGTTAAATTACTGTTTGATAACAACTTCTAGATGTATTAGTTTCATAATGAGATTTTTCATGCTTTTATTAAACA
Source organism: Limnanthes douglasii subsp. nivea (assembly GCA_036936605.1). Classification (NCBI taxonomy): domain Eukaryota; kingdom Viridiplantae; phylum Streptophyta; class Magnoliopsida; order Brassicales; family Limnanthaceae; genus Limnanthes; species Limnanthes douglasii. Next base: position 267,461,351 of record JAUPFV010000005.1, on the reverse strand, counting down.
AATATTTCATGTTTAAATATCACACTTCTCTTAGTGGCAAACGCTAGGGTTAGATATGATGTACTTAAATATTGTACTATGATGGTAGAGATTTTAGGCTTAAAAGACTTGAACTTGTCAATGACTTCCAATTATGGTGCAATATGGGCATAATAATCCAACAAATATATTTGAATAATAAGTGTTATCTTGACCATCCCTACATATGAATGGTTTGTAGATAACTTTCCGAATATGTTTTAAGAATTATATTGGTATATATGTACATAATTTCCTTCACTTAGTATGTTTTAATCTGTTATATCCAATACATGTATGAAAATTGTAATATTCAAAAGGATATGTGGCACTTCGATCAACTAATTTGTCATGACTTCTCTTGAGATATGTGGTCACTTGTGAAAATATGTAATTTTATTTTTTACATGATTTCAATTAATTTTATTGTATGATACATAAATATGCACAACATCATTGTAAAATGTAATTATGTATATTGTATATAACTTATCGATCATGAAAATACTTTGATGCATGATCGTCATTATTTGTAAAGATGTTTTACCATTACTTAATTTTTGTAATTTATTATATCTTCTAAATTAAGAGAAATTGTGATGGTTACAATTATATCTGAAAGAGAAAAAAACAAGAAGGGAAACCTCGAGCCATGATCTGCCTCAAAACCCCCCTCTCAATCAAGTAAATATAAGTTGTTTTATATAGCAAGTAATGGATCTGTATGCTTGTTGGGCCTATTAGACCTAGACAATTAGTCCATTCGAGCTTCATACCGCAACTAACTTGCTACATAAACCCCAATTATTCTTTATTACACAAAATACCCTTAACATTACACATTTCTTGGATCTATATTATAAACAAGATATTGGTTCAATAGTCCACCAGTTTGGTCGTGGGTTGAATAAATTTTATCCCCATCAATATCAATCCATCCAGTGTCTCTGGGAACTGAAAATCAATTGAAATGATGACCATACCAAAAGCATGAAGGCAACTTTCTTGGATAATCCAAGTTTAAAACATTTCACATTCTTCTGAATTTGTCTTAAAACCTTCGGAACAAATTCAATTTATGTGCTAAATTACTCACATATCATAACTCACAATCACCTTTTGCTTATCGAGTCGAGTAACATATAACATTTTATATTCTCATCATAAAATAAAAAATGTACCTTTTGATTTTTGTTACTTTGAAATGTGTAATAAGCTATATTACTGAACACTTTGAGATGAGAAAATTTTGGTTTTTGTCTACTTCATACCTCTTGTGGTGCTTCATAATCTAACTTCAGATGTAGACATCAATTTTATTCATATATAACATATTCCAAAGTAGTAACCATAATATTTTTAACATCTTCTTGCTCTTAAGCATTGACCGAACCATGTCAAAAATATTTTGATTCTTCCTTTCTACCACACTATTTTGTTGAAGAGAGTATGATGCGGTTAAAATTGTCTTATGAACTGTTCGTCGTAATACTCCATGAAATATATCAAAGTATACTTAATACATTTTATAAAATCGTATGGATTTTATAAGTTTACTAGTTCATTTTGAACATTTTGAAGACCTAGAATGCCTATAAAAAATAAACCAATTTTTTATTATCATAATTCATCGATAAAAGAAATAAAGTATCTTTTGATGCTCAAAGATACGAGGGTGATTGGTCCACATATGTCGGTCTATACCAAATCAAGTATGTTTTTACCTTGAGAATTTTCTTTTTTTTGAAACGAGGTACTCGTTTTCTTCCCAAGTACATATTATTCATAAAATTTACCATCATAGTCATTCCCGGTATCTCGTGCCCCATCTTCTTCTTTGCTAACGTTATAGGCCCTCATGATTCAGGTGACCAAAACAGAGATGTAACGGCGTTGCATTGTCTTTATGTTGACTCGTAAATATATTTTTTGTGTATGTTTTTCTAGTTCAATTTGTACATCCAATTTATTTCCATCTCGACTCAGGCAACCAAACGCCATTGGCTATCCTTCAAGTGTAGTTTTATAGCTTTTAAAAGTATAAATTAACCTTTCTTTATGAGTTACCCCAAAGTTAGAATATTATTTTTGAGATCTGTACATAATAAATATCATAAATCGACCATATCAACCCATTATTTTGTAAGAAATAAATCATATATTTCCATTTACATCCACCTTTCATGCATCTTTAAACGATATAAGACCATCATCAATCTTTTGCATCTTCCGGAATAAGTACTCTTGACTGCACATATGATTGCTTACCCTCGAGTTGAGATACCACAAAGGATCATTGTTGATGTTATCTTCATCTTGAGCTATCAAGAATAAACCTTCATTCTCTTTAGCATTCGAGGTCAGTTTAGTTGTTTCTTCCACCTATTTACCAACTCAAAAATGTTTTTCAAAATGTCTCATTGTACCACAATTATTACATTTAACAGAGTGTCAATGTTTCTCATGGTGACCATATCTGTGATATTTGTAGCATTTGATGTTATAGTAGTTTGATTGGTCACATCTTCCTCGATCGTGTTATCTTTCACGCTAGTTTGGTCGAATCAAATGTTCATTCTCCTTATATTCTCATTCACGAGTATTGTCATCATATCTAGAGCTTCTACGACCATGCTTTCTATCTTAGAAAATTTTAAAATATAGTATATTTTTGTTTTTATTTGTCGTCTTGGTTTGTAGTGTTTGCTCTCATGTCTTCTCTTTCTTTTTCTTCTTAGTTTGTTCGTGTGCCTCAAGAAAACCAAAATAAATTTCAATTGTAAGCGTTGCAAGATCTTTTTACTCTTCTATCCCGCACACAACATTATCAAAATTGTCAATTAAAGATCTTAAAATCTCGTGTACAACTCGTGCACAGGTCATTGCTTCACCATTATGTCAAATTTGGTTTACCACAACATGTAAATATGTGATATAATCATATACAACTTCCAACTTATTGATCTTCATCCTCTCAAAATCGCCACGGGATGTTTATAGACGCACTTGCTTGAGTCAGTCAATTTATTTAAATATTTTTTCTAAAATGTCATACGCTTATTTTGAAGTCGTTTCACCAGCAATCTTCTCAAAGTTTGACTCGTCAACGACACATAACAATATGGATAGAGTGTCGTGTTATCCTTCGATTGCATTTCTTTCAACGTTTTGTTGAGAGCCCTGTAAGTTTCGTGGTAGTTGTTAGTTGTTCAAAACCTTCTTTGACAATCTTCTACGAATCTTGAGATTCAAGAAAAGCTTTCATTGGAATGCTCTATATCTTATAAGTCACCTTCTCAGTTGTGGTAGCGACAATTGACCAATCATAATCGTCATTGGCTCTAATATCAATTTGGAGAAAATAAAAAATATAAATTTATAGAAATAATAGAGAACTTGAAGCTAATGTATTTCATTTTCAGTCATGCATAATTCAGGACAATGTTGTATTTATATAAGTTTTATAAAGTTATAGTTAACAAGTTTTCAACAATTCAAACACTAACTAAATGGTTGTTGAACCGTTCAAACATTAAGATAATTTTTATTCATATAAAGCACTAATTTATTTTTTTAAACAAAAATAATGCTTTGTTTCTTGCTCACAAACCTTTATACCAAAGACACACAATATCTTACTAGTTAGTAAAATCTAAGTCACATACTCTTAGACGGAAACATAATATATATATATAAGAGGTCATGTATCTTAAACAGGTCATGTTGTCTAGACTATAGTTAACCGAGGTTAATCGTTCAAGATATTGTTACCTGGTAAAAAACTTGGATATATCATACAAAAATCGATAATTTTTTTTTATATAAATTGATAAAAAGAGAGGAACAAAATAAAAAAATCGACTTTAAACAAAGAAAATCAAATTCTAATAAAATAAATACTTATACTACCAAAAACTCTCATGAACCAAACCGAAAGTATTGTCTTTCCCACTTTAAGTGTTAGAATCTATAGGTTTTGAACAGTAATTTGTCTATGGTCTATCGATTTTAGTGATGGATCGTCCATACTTTCAAAAATCCACTGGTAGTCTCTGAACTATCCAGTTTTTATATAGTTAGTCCCCACATATGTTGATTAATGTAATGCTGCCACGTGGCATATATTCAACATAAACTTGTATCACCTATGGTCTCTCAACTTTATATCGAAGTTCAAATGTAGTTAAGGTTAAGGTCGATGAATTATTGGTGATACGAATTTCTGTTAAGTATGGTATCGCGTGATAGCTTTACATTAATTGGGTTAACTAGCTTTATATTAATTGAGCTAACTTTATCTAAACTGGATAATCTATAGGCCATCGCACTTTTGAAAATTCAAAACTTAAATATTCCAAAAACGAAACGATATATAAAATAGCCATAAAATTATAACAACAAAGTTTTTATACGTAGGAATACTGTTCGATAAAATGTGTCAGAAAGTTCTTTCCAGTGTGTTGTTGACTATCTCCGTCTGAGTTGGTAAGTCAACTTTAGAGTCATTGGGTCATATTCGGCTAGCTTTGCTTTTCTTAATACTTTCCGCATTTCATTTTCCTGGGAATTATATGTGCGCAGTTCAGGCATGTAAGTAACTAAGTGAGATTTTAGTCTACTATATGTATCAAAGTGTTCGATAAAATGCGCCAGAAAGTTTTTCCACTGTGTTGTTGACTGTCTCCGTTTGTTGGTAAGTCAATTTTAAAGCCATTAGGTCATATTTGGCAGGCCTTGTTATTCTTAATACTTTCCACATTTCATATTCCTATGACTTATATTTACTCAGTTCAGGCATATGTAAGTAACTAAGTAAAAGTTATAGCCTTTCTTTATGGGTTTTAGTTGTAATTGCTAAAAAGTAGTTTGATCAGAGTTTAGTGGTTAACTGGCTAGTAAAAAAACGTATCTTTGCTGTTTCCGGAGAAAAAAACAATCCTACCATTATTATATCTCTGAAGACAGGTCTTTGTTTTCAGGCAGGCAGGTAGGGCAATAAATTATGACCACTTGCTTAAGGTTTCAAAATTTGAACACTATTTTATTGAGATTTGTTTTGTCTAGAGATAGGTGGGGCAATAAATTATGACCACTTGCTTAAGGTTTTTAGAATCTTAAGCACTCTTGATTAATTCTCTCTTGAGTGATGGACTTAGTGTCACAGTTACCGGAACAAAGTGATTTGCTTACAGTCAATGATATACTCTCAATCTTGTCTGAGTTATCTGAATGTCTACCTCCTCCACACCACTTCGAAAATCATTTGGTCCCTGAGGAAGCAGCTAAAGACAATGTCAGTGGCGAAGGAAGAAGCTCAAGCGCAGCACGGGCAAGTCGATCTCCATGGTTATCTACTTTATGGTTACGTAAGTTGCTATCGGGGTCAAACCCCATAAATGGAGAACGACTTATAAGAAGTACAAGCGCAACCACATCTACCAACAATGAAATCAGCGACAATAAGATTGTCCGGTCCCGTACCAGCCTTGGAATACCGGAAAGCCAGATTCCTCAGACTGCTGTTAGCAACTATAATGATAGCCATCCGCTTCATAAGTTGCAGAGTGACGTTTATCGCACGATCAAAGCTTTTAATAAGCTTAAGGAGTTTGAACATAATGTCGCCAGTCACGCGATATATCTCAAGCAGCGTCTCCAGGTTGTTATCGAAAAAGTAAAGAAGAAGCCGGATTTGATCAGATTGGATTATATCCAATTGGAGCTTCGAAAAATCAGCGAAGATCTTAACTTGAAGTGTCAGGTTCCGCGTTTGCCTAACAAGCTGACTGCAACTACTACTTACAATGCCTCCCATTTCCAGAATCAAAACATCGCTGCTGTTGGTGAAAGCTGTGATATCCCCAGCTTATACATGGATCCTAATTTTCTTAATGAATTGACTTTCAAGGAAATTTTTGAAAAGTTCAATGAGCTTAATATTAATGAGAAACTATGTTTGTTATGTTTTGCTGTCTTTCATGAAAATGCAGTGGTTAAAAAGCGGGTCTTGATGTATTGGTGGATTGCAGAGAGGTTCATCAAGCCAGATAACGCCGAGGATGACGCCAATCAAATTCTTAAGGAGTTCATGAGCAAGGGATTGGTCGAGGCAAAACTGAAGTCGAATACCATTACGATGACTCCTCTTGTTCGTTCTGCAGTAATTATCCTTGCCAAGGACTCTGAATTCATCGATTGCTATGACGATAAAGGTAAACTAAGAATAAAAGTGTCAGGTTGGCACAAGGCGTTTTTAGTAGAAAATTCTTTGAAGCAGATTGAAGGCGATAACTCTATCATGGATCTTGATAAAAGGATGGATCTTGAAGTATTGTTTAACATAAGTGAAAGGTTTCCTGATTTCACATTCAAATGGTTTGCAACTATTACTCAGCTCAAGGTTCTTTATCTTGGGAGATGGGAGAGCACAGCCGAGCGTCACATTGAAATAGAAAGCACGGTTTTGATGAACGAGTTGAAGCTCTTGAAAGAGTTGAAGTTACTTAGCTTTCAAGGCATCTCAAGAATCGAGAAGCTTCCGGAAGCCATTTGCAAGCTCCCTAATTTAACCATTTTGGATCTTAGAGCTTGTTACAATCTTGAGGAACTTCCAGAGATGATAGGATGGCTCAAGGGTCTGATATATTTGGACATATCCGAGTGTTACCTTCTTGATCACATGCCCAAGACGTTGCGTTCACTAACCAAACTTCAAGTTTTTAAGGGATTTGTAATCAGTGATTCTGAAGAAAGAAAAACTTGCTTATTAGGTGATTTGGCCAAAGCACTGAAGAATCTGAGGATACTGAGCATTAGCATCATTAAGGAGAATTTCAAGATTGCAGAACTCGAAAATTCTTTTCAGTATTTGCACAAGCTTAAGGCTCTAAAAGTTACATGGGGAGGTATTTTTTCAGGAGACATGGATACCACGAAGAAAGGAATGGATGCCACAATGTCAACAACTACACACGTGGCTAATACAATTGATAGCAAAGCGGAGGAAGAACGAACAAAAGAGAAAAAAAACGACGGCACAACTTCAACAACATCAAAGCAGGATGATATTATCCATAGCAAAAAGGAGGAAGGACAAACCAAGCAGCTCGATAAGGGAAAGAAACCGATGACTGCGCTGCAGAACAAGGAAGGAGATAATAAACAAGTGAAAAATGATATTCAAGGGATTGTCGAAGCATCATCATCGCGATCGGCAACCATTAACCAAACTAAAGAGGAGACTAAAGTCGCAGAAGTAGTGCACATAGACAAGGATAAAAAGAAAGTTTCCTTCGGGCCTGACAAGAAGAAGGATAACAGCAAAAAGCAGCCAACTCGCACTATAAGACAACTCTCCAGGAGTTTTAGTAGAATGCCCTCCATTAGAAAAGCTCACCTTCCTTTAATATTAGAAAAATTGGAGTTGCAGTGTTATCCGGATGCAGAACCTCCCAGTTGGTTGCGGCCAGAAAATCTCTGCGAAAGCTTAAAGAAACTTCACATAAAAGGAGGGAAACTCGGCAGATTGGGTTATGCAGAAGGTGAAAACAATAATGAGATTGAGGTTTTACGTCTCAAGTACTTGAAGGATTTAAAGTTAGAATGGAGGGAATTGAAAAGTTTGTTTCCGAAGTTGAAAATGTTGGAGAAGTTTAAATGTCCGAAAGTCACCTTCTGCCCATGTGATGGAAATGGACTGTGGAGAAAGTGTGAAGTAATACGATCACAAGATATGTAAGGTGCTTTTATCTTTCTTTCTATTTTGCTATTTGTTTTCAGATTCCTTATTTGCATTGTAATAAGTAAGTATTTGATTTGTGTTTTCAAGTGATGTTTGTAGTGTTTTGAGACTCATTGATTTGCATTGTAATGTGTTGGATTCGTATCTATCGTTTTGGCACTCGTTATTTGCTTATGTAATAAATTTCATATTTGTGTTTTCCTTGATTATGGTTTGGTGATATTAAAAAAAAAACATTAAATTAATTGAAAAGAGGTTTCTATAACTACAGCCTACAGGGGCATATCCTGTAAGACTAAATAAAATGATGATATGAAAATTAGCCTGAAACGCTACCTAGAGACATAAGTTAGGAATTGATTATTTTCTTTTTGAAGGTTGTTGAAACTAGAAAAGATTTTATTATAACATAGAATTTCTGTACAAGTTAAAGCCATATATATAGGCTCTGAAAATATCTTCTAATTATACTAGTCTACCGTAATAATTACTAGTCTACCGTAATAATTACGTTTGAATATTGACTATAATAATATCTAATCTAATAATAAGTATAATAGATTATGTTTGAATATTGACTATATTAAATTATGTAGTCAATGTATATTATTATTTCCTTTAACACTCCCCCTCAAGCTTGTGCGAAAGTTCTTGAAACTGTCGTAGCTTTGATAATAAAGTTCTCTTTGAAACTTGAACTGAAGTACTTGAAGTGCAAGCTTGATCGAACGACTGAAACGAAATCACACTCCCCCTCAACCTGGAGCATATATATTAATCATGCCCAACTTGTTACAAATATAAGTAATCCGTGATCCATTGAGCGCTTTTGTGAATATATCTCCTAGTTGTTCTCCTGTTTTGACATATCTCGTATGAATGAGATTTTGTTGAATCTTTTCGCGGATAAAATGACAATCAATTTCAATATGCTTCGTTCTTTCGTGAAAGACAGGATTAGACGCAATGTGTAGGGCCGCTTGATTATCACACCATAATTGCGCAGGCATGGTAGTCTTGATGCCAATATCATTTAACAATTGGAAAATCCAAATTATCTCACAAGTAGATTGAGCCATGGCTCTATATTCAGCTTCAGCACTTGATCGCGATACAACATTTTGTTTCTTACTCTTCCAAGATACCAAATTACCCCCTACAAAAACACAGTAACCAGTGGTCGATCTTCTATCCATTTTAGATCCAGCCCAATCTGCATCTGCAAAACACTCTATATTTGTATGACCAACACTGCCATACCACAATCCTAGTCCAGGAGCTGATTTGAGATAACACAAGATATGTTCTAGTGCTGCCCAGTGATTAACTGTTGGAGAAGACATAAACTGACTTACAATACTGACTGGATATGCAATATCTGGTCGAGTTACTGTAAGGTAATTGAGTTTTCCTACTAATCGACGATACTTTTCTGGATCACTAAACAATTCTCCGTCATCTTTCAGTAATTGCGAATTAGGAACCATTGGTGTATTACATGGTTTCGCTCCTAGCTTTCCTGTTTCCATCAACAAATCTAGAACATATTTTCTCTGTGATAAAAGAATACCTTTGTTGTTTCTTGTTATTTCAACCCCCAAAAAATACTTCAATGGTCCTAAATCTTTTGTTTGAAATCGCGAATGTAAAAATGTTTTAAGCAATGAAATGCCTTTAGTATCATTCCCAGTAATAATGATGTCATCTACATATACAACAACGAGTATAATTTCATTTGCAGAACGTTTATAAAAGACAGAGTGATCACAACTGCTCTTCTTCAACCCAAATTCATTTAATGGATCACTAAACTTGCCGAACCAAGCACGGGGACTTTGTTTAATCCGTACAATGATTTATACAAACGACATACCTTTCCTCTCTCCCCCTGAGCAACAAATCCAGGTGGTTGCTCCATATAGACTTCTTCTTGAAGGTCTCCGTGTAAAAATGCATTTGTAATATCTAACTGATGTAATGGCCAATCATTTGATGCTGCTAAGGAAATAAATAAACGAATAGAAGTAAACTTAGCTACCGGAGAAAAGGTTTCAGAGTAATCAACACCATAGGTTTGAGCATATCCTTTTGCAACAAGTCGTGCTTTGAGACGAGCTAGCGTCCCATCTGGATTCATTTTTACATTAAACACCCATCTACAACCGATAGCTTTCTTTCCAGTGGGTAAATCAACCAACTTCCAAGTACCAGTGTCTTCTAATGCTCTTATCTCTTCAAACATTGCAGCTTGCCAGCCAGAATGACACAATGCTTCGTGAACAGTTTTTGGAATAGAAATAGAATCAAGAGATGCTATAAAAGCTCGGGTAGAAGAAGGTAATTGATCATATTTTGCGAAACAAGAAATTGGATAAGTACATTGTCTTTTACCTTTTCGAAGAGCAATAGGAAGATCAGGAGTGGACTCATTATCGTTTGTAGTAGGATCTGGAGACGAAGGAATTGGTAGTGGACATGATGGAGGAGGTGCTTTACGTCGAGAATAAACATATCTAATGATTACCCGATCATCAGAAAAACCAGGTTTATTGGTGCTGATTAATGCACTAGTGACAGGTTGTACTGGCTGTGAGTTTTCGGTTCGGAGAAGTCTAGCAAAAATTTCATGTAGAGATGATATCTCAGATCCAGCGAGGATTTGAGATTTTGCACTATCAAACTCCGAAGGAAGACCAGCAAGAAAACTCATTACAGCCATTTGTTCTCGTTGCAATTGTTGACTTTTAATATCAGTACTGAAGGGTAACAAAACATTAAGTTCTTCGTAGATGCGTTTGAACTCCATAAAATATGCCGTAAGAGACTTATCTTGTTTTTCAGTACGATAAAAAGACTTGCAGACATCATAGATACGCGATATATTACCTTTTCCCGCATATAGAAATTCCAGATATTCCATTAACTCTTTAACGTATTCACAATGATTAACAAAAGTAAGTACCTCAGTAGTGATTGTATTTCGAATCTGAAGAAACAGGCGAGCATCATCACGCCTCCAATTTTTCGCTGTGTCATCCGTAGGAGGATCTTGTATCAAATGGTCATCTTTTTCTATACTTCGTAAATAGATACGAATTGTTTTACTCCAATCTAAGTAATTGGATTCGTTCAATTTCTGTTCTGTGATTTTTGTCATCACAGGAACCAAATCAGACATACTTTTCTCCATCTAGATTTTTTTTTTTTTATAGAAACCCTAATGGCTCTGATACCATGTTGAAACTAGAAAAGATTTTATTATAACATAGAATTTCTGTACAAGTTAAAGCCATATATATAGGCTCTGAAAATATCTTCTAATTATACTAGTCTACCGTAATAATTACTAGTCTACCGTAATAATTACGTTTGAATATTGACTATAATAATATCTAATCTAATAATAAGTATAATAGATTATGTTTGAATATTGACTATATTAAATTATGTAGTCAATGTATATTATTATTTCCTTTAACAAAGGTAAACTAATGGAAGTGCGTGAGAGCTTAGCATTTAAATTAGTGGGAGCTAATAGAAGATTTAGTTGCTACAAAAGCTTGTATAATCTGGTGCAGGCTTAACCTCCTTAGAGAATTTTGTATTATCGATTAAGATCTCTTATATCGATTAGTTTTTGTTTATGCCAACCGTCTATTAGTTTGACTGATAATAATATAGTTTGTTACAAAAGCTTGTATAATCATTGCTTTGATTGGGTCCTTGGATTTCATTATATTCGAATTTTTATGTGAATTTGTTTCAGACTACTTGATATTGTGTCAGACCGAACCGTTGACATATTCTTCACTTGTTGGGATGATCCGAACTACCAAGTTGATAAGCCAACCAGAGTTGCATGTTGATATCGGCGCTCCTTCACCATCGATGCTCTATACTTCGACCCAAGTTTATCATGGAGAAGCATGAGAGGTGAGGACGTCGTACCATGCATTACATCGCATTTCTGGTCCCCTTAGCTTTTAAAAGGCTTGAAGGTTCTGTATGTAGCTCAATGTGCCTTGCACATTAGGTATGCTACTAATTTGTTTTTTTTAATTATCAAATTCTGAGTTTCACTTCAATCGTTAATAGTTTCAGTTTCATTATACTCTTTGTATAGGCTTTATGGTTGGCTAGTCGTAAGACTGACATGCTCTTGCCAGACAAAGGAAGTGGGCACACAGAATTCTATCCCGAAGGGGGTAGCTGCTGTACTTAAGGTTAGTTTGTGATGTACTGGCTGAAACTTTCCCTTTTTTGTGTTCTTTAATCGACAATTAGAGATTTTTCCTCTGATTGACAGGGAGAGTGGATTTTATATGAAAAGGGTGGTCGTGATGACATCAGAGTTTTGCAGCTATACATGTATGAAGTTGAGTGCGTAAATCTTCGCTCCTCAAAGGATCCCTTCTTGAATCAAGTCTCAAAATTTGCAGTTCTGTTCCGAACCAAACTCAATGCAGAGGTATCTGCTTTTAACTGGCTTCGTAGTTATTAACGAAGCCAGTTATGGTATCAATTCTGAGACTTGATTCAAGAAGATACCTCTGCATTGAGTTTCGTTCGGAACAAAACTGCAAATTCTGAGACTTAATTCAAGAAGAGATCCTTTGAGGAGGGAAGATTTACGCACTCAACTTCATACATGTATAGCTGCAAAACTCTGGTGTCATCACGACCACTCTTTTCGTATAAAATCCACTATCCCTGTCAATCAGAGGAAAAATCTCTAATTGTCGATTAAAGAATACAAAAAATGGAAATTCGAGCCAGTACATCACAAAATAACCTTAAGTACATCAGCTACCCCTTCGGGATAGAACTCTGTGTGCCCACTTCCCTTGTTTAGCAAGAGCATGTCAGTCTTACTACTAACCAAACACAGAGCCTATACAAAGAGTATAATGAAACTGGAACTATTAACGATTGAGGTGAAACTCAGAATTTAAAAATTAAAAAAAAAATAAAACACATTGAGCTACATACAAAACCCTCGAGCTTTTTAAATGCTAAGGGGACTAGAAATGCGATGTAATGCATGGTACGACCTCCTCACCTCTCATGCTTCTCCATGATAAACTTGGGTCGAAGTATGGAACATCGATGGTGAGGGAGCGCCGATATCAACATGCAACTCTGGTTGGCTTGTCAATTTGGTAGTTCGGATCAACCAAACGAGTGAAGAATATGTCAAAGGTTCGGTCCAACACAATATCAAATAGTCTGAAACAAATTGAAATAAAAATTCGAATATAATGAAATCCAAAGGCCCAATCAAAGCAATGATCAAAGTAAATACACACAAATAAAACTTTCAGAACAAACTATATTATTATCAGTCAAACTAATAGACTGTTGACATAAACAAAAAGTAGTCGATATAAGAGATCATAATCGATAATACAAAATTCTCTAAATAGTTAACCCTGCACTAGATTATACAAGTTTAAATGTAGCTCCCACTGATTTAAATGCTAATCTCTCACGCAATTTCATTAGTTTATCTTCAAAAGGCAAATAATCAATTCTTGTTTAAAATCATACCTTTATTCTTTATTCTTAGGATTAGATTTCTGGTGTGAGCTTAATTTGTATTAAACAAAGTAGAAAATTCATTCTGCAGAAAACTGATTGTCTGATTGTAAAAGTCATCAACAAAAGACTGAAATATCTTCTAGAAAATGATTTCTAAGAACAAACCACACCTAACTGATATCCTAAATCTGTGTTAAACATATTTGATAAAAAAAAATATTTGATAAAAAAAAAAACCGGACATTAAGAAGGCAATCGATAACAGAAGTCCTCACCTCGATCTTCTCTTTCCTAGCGACTGTTTCCCAAGGTTTGGCCGCGATTCCGTTTTTCAGTCAGTGTTAATATTTGCGTCTATATTTCTAGGGTTCTGGCTGTCAGCCCAGAAACAAGCCAGGTAACAAAAGTATTTTTTTTATTTTATTTTTCTTAATCTTTTTGTTTAGTACATCTCTATGTATTTGAATATTATACTGTTTTAATTGTTTTAATGACAGAATAATATATTTTACTAATATAATACTTTTTAAAATATAAAATCAAATCTAAACATATTTTTCCTAAATTGAATAATATATTATTAACTAAATAATATATTATTTATGTATTTGAATATTATACTGTTTTAATTGTTTTAATGACAGAATAATATATTTTACTAATATAATATTTTTTAAAATATAAAATCAAATCTAAACATATTTTTCCTAAATTGAATAATATATATTATTAAAAATATATTAATATATTATTAAAATATTTTAACTAAATTAATTAATTAATATTTTTAAGTTTAATTAATTATTGTCCTTAGACAGATTTTAATGGAATATTTAAAAAAAAAAGAAAAATATTGGAGAAAAAAAGAATTTTTTTTTTAAATTGCAACTCATCAATAATCTTGTAAGAATGATAAAGAAATTTAATACTTACCTCCCTAATTGCAACTCATTAATCAATTTGTGGTGAATGAAAAAGAATTCGAATACTTACATCGCTGTGCATACTTTGAATTCTTCGTAGTTTAAGGATTGGTTCTCCTTCTCGATTTCTATATAAGTCTCAGTCTCGGTCTCGCTGTCGCTCAAGCTCTCCTCCCCGCTCTTCGGCTCCAAATTGTACTCCATTCTGAACCTCCTTTTAGACCTACTTATATATTCATCATCGTCTTTTTTGTTATTTTTTTGTTATTTTAATTTTCTTAATCTTTTTGTTTAGTACATCTCCTATATATATTAGTATAAATATATTATACGGTTTTAATTTTAATGACAGAATAATATATTTTACTAATATAATATTTTTTTAAATATAATATCAAATTTAAAATATTTTTTCTAAATTGAATAATATATTATCAATTAAATAATACATTCTCAATTGAATAATATTTTTAATTGAATAATATATTTTTAATTGAATAATATATATTATTAAAAAATACATTAATATATTATTAAAATATTTTAACTAAATTAATTAATTAATATTTTCAAGCTTAATTAATTATTGTCCAAATAACTGGGTCACATTCTTCTTATGGTGAAATTGTTTCCATATCGAGATATCACCGAATTCACAACAAAAATTTGGATTAAATTTGATGCATAGTTTTAAGCTAATCGTCTTCAGATCGTGCAGTAGGCGTATCAGTACTACAAGACCTCCAAGGGACTTATTGTCGACCTTATCTTTAGTTTCCATGAACGCGATAAAAGCCGAGACTTCTTTACCAAACTGTCTCCCTTGGAAGCTCTTAGCATTATAGAAGTGGAACTCAATTTCTTCTATGAAGCTCTTTATACCAAAGCTGAAGTTTTGCATTCCAAAAGTGGAATCATGTTCCGGGTTCTTGCATTCTCTACGCTTGTTTCATCGTTTGGTCTTTTCCACTACAGAGTCGACAAGACGAAATTCGAACGAATTGATGTAGATATTACATACGCGCTGCTTGTAGGTGCCATAACGTTGGACACCATTGCAATAGCCATGTCTATTTTATCTGACTGGACAATTGCGGTCCTCACGGAGTTAAAAGAGGAACCCGAGGTCATGAAGAAAAACTATATTATCTGTTGGCTTTTAGATCTCAAAAAGATACGGTGGAAGAGCTGCATATGCCACAATCTAGGCAATTTTACCGGACATGAGGCGTTGGCTACTTCCTGTCTATTTCGCAGATGGTCTGGGTCCATCTCGCTCCACAACTTGATTGGATACTGCCTCAAAACAAGCCCGAAGAGGATCCACATAACCAAAGGCTGGACAAGTTGTTTGCTAAAAACTATTGTTAGGTGGTCGGGCATCGGGTATCTCGTCAAAGTGATTAATCAGTTTGTTAGCAACATCAAACCTTACTTTACGTTTTTGAACTTTATTCCTCGTTTCTGCCGTTCAGTTGTTGCATATATCGTTGATTTGTTCGGCCTTACAGATTTGTGGGACGAGATAAGGTACGTGTCTAACGAGCCGCTCACTAGAAACCTCTGGGAATTCATTTTTAATGAACTACATCGGAAGTCTAAGTTGGCGGACAATCCTGAAACAACCAAGAAGATATCTGCGGCAAAAGGTGAATGGATACTGGACAACCACTCGAAAACTGACTTTGACACTTTAATGGATTATGTGGTCCATGTTGACTACGATCAGAGCATTCTGTTATGGCATATCGCCACTGAACTCTGTTACCAGACTGAAGAAGCGACGGCTGATAATTTTAACGACCGCGAGATAAGTAAAATCCTGTCTGACTATATGTTGTATCTTCTAATCATGCAACCTACAATGATGTCGGCAGTAGCAGGAATCGGGAAGATAAGGTTTAGAGACACGTGTGCTGAGGTTGATAGGTTTTTCAAGAGAAGGAACATTGAAAAGTCCAAGGATGAAAAGAGTGCAAGTAAAGCGATTCTGTCAGTTAAAACAGACGTTCAACCGGTTGCAGTAAAAGGAGACAGAAGCAAATCGGTGTTGTTTGATGCGAGTATGTTGTGTCAAGAACTGAAGAGATTAGAGAAGGAACACGGTGAGGAAAAATGGAAGATCCTAAGCAAAGTGTGGGTGGAAATGCTTTCTTATGCTGCAAGTCATTGTGACGCTAAAACACATGCCCAACAGGTAAGCAAAGGTGGGCAGCTTATTACCTTCATGTGGTTGTTGATGGCTCATTTTGGTTTAGGAGAACAGTTCAAGATTAACGAAGGACATGCAAGAGCCAAGCTGATCATAGGCAAGTAGCTAATCAGCCTTGTATTTCTCACCTTAAGCTCTCTTTTTTATCCAGCATTGTACTTACATTCCTTGTACAAGGCTTTGATCCATGTTGGCTCAAGAACTGATAGTCACGCGTTTATAAACTACTTTGACTGTTTGTTTGTTAGATTACTATTTGCGACATAATCAATCAGGTGGTTGTTTGCACCTCAAATATAGATGAACATGTACAACATCAATAAAGGATTAGGAACAGTCGACTGAAGAATCGATATAAATCAATGATCTAAGCACTATTATTTTATAAGTACTTGAACATTTGACTTATCAGAACTTGGTGAGATGGTAGCTCCACCGATGATAACAAGGCAGTATCTTTTATTAAAATGTCAGACAGCGATTGATCGATCACATTGCTCAAAAGAGACAATCGGAAATTTAGTTAGTACTAGTCCGCTTGAGGTTGATTGTCCGGAAAAGTGATCACATCAAAGCGAGATTCTTGAGTTAAGGGTATAATCTAGACCATAAAATGTTAACTACACTAATTAAATGTAGACTAGACCAGAACTTCAAACTAGAGATTCAACTTAAACTACAGCAAGGCTAAACATCAAATTATGAATAATACAAAAACTCCTAAGCGAGTTTTAAACCAAGCTAGGGAGCAATCTCTAGTTGCAAACTTTATACAAATTTTATCCCCAAAAAAACCCTTTAGAGTATAACCAAGAGTTTATACGGGAAGGAACACCGGGGTACTCCTCCTCGCTCACGTGCTATCTGTTTTGGCTCACGCTACTGTGTTCGAGATTTGGTGTATTCCGAACCGTTTTTCGATACAGAGATTGTTACACAAGACACCATTATAGTTCGGATCATCCTAGCTATTCTTAGGATCATATTTAGATTATTTCTGCATTATCGACTCGCATGCTAAAGTTTTTTTTTTCCTTTGATGTATCATTCGATGTATTTTCGCCTTTACCAATCTTTAGTAGGGTTTATTAGCGCTTGTTTTAGAAACTGTACTTTTTTTCCTTTGATCGGATTTTTACTCACGGGATTTTTTTGGCAAGATTTTAATGAGGCAATTTTCTACGAACTTTTGTCTTACGCTTTTAGTTGCTTCTTTTTGAGTTTGTGGTTGACACATTTCATGAACCTCACAAGAAGGAGGAGGAGAAGGAGAATGAGAATGAGAAGGAGGGGAAAAAAGACGAGGTGAATAAGGATAATAAGGAGAAGTAGATGGAAGAGGAAAATGAGAAGGAGAATAAGGAGAATAAAGAGAAGAAGAAGGAGAGGAAGGAGAAAAAAAATAAGAAAGAGAGGAATGAGAAGTAGAAGGAGAAGAAGGAGGAGAATAAGGAGAAGAAGAAGAAGCAGGAGAAGGAGAAGAAGCAGACTGAGAAGAAGGTGAAGGAGGAGAAGCAGATAAGGAAGAGTAGGAGGATAAGGAGGAGAAGAAGGAGAAGGAGGCCTAACTTATAATATATAATAACAACAAATTGTTTCTCTTATTACTAACTTTTTCTCCAAGCAAGTCTTTATACTTGATTTTCTTTGTGTTTTTTGGTGAGGATTATTTTTGACTGAGGGTAATTTCGTCAGGTGTTTTATGGTGTTTCAAAGGTATTTAATGTTTGAGTGTTTTGTAGTGAGAGATTTGAGCTGTCTGGTTGTATTAAATGTTTATTACATTCGTTAATGAAAGTGGTTGGGTATTTATACCCCTAATTATGGGTCACATGGGCTTTCGGGTCAAACTTATGAAACCGGGTCGAGTTCAAAAATCCATTAGTTTATTAAGCAGATTAGCAATTAGCTTAGAAAAGGTGATTAGCTTTTAATACTTTTGTCCAATTCGGATGGTTCAGTGGGTGGTTTTTGTCCGAATTGCTCATGTCCGGTTTTTACAGTGAGTTGTGAAAATTTCCACACTCATCAGTAGCCCCTTTTTTAGGTTTTGTTCGAAGGCCTTTGGCAAGACCTAAAAAATCGCTTTTGGGCACTTGTGATATTTTCCGGACGGATTCAGAATTAGTAAAGGACTTATCCGGACTAAAAAACTCTTCAACAGTTCAAAGGTTTTGCCATGGATCGTGTCTCCTTCTGATTCGCCTCACCGGTCGTTTTTCTCCTAGAACGGCGCTCCCACTAATCCCAAAAAGTAACCTCTTTAATTAATGCTTGTGACGTCAGCGCTGTCTTTAATCATTACTTCCATCTTTTCGTATTCTCCTAGGTTTCTGGGTATCTTTTTGTCTCTTTAGTATAAATTACCTCATTTTTCACTGTTTTACCATCTTCATCACTCTTTCACTCGTTTTCTTCAAGGCTTTCATCTCTCTTTTCAAAACCCTTTTTGGTGTAAGTTTATGTCTACAGCAAGAAACGCACTTGTAAAAGGTGGGTGGCTTAATCTTTCGGAGTTAGAGAAAGCACAAAGAGTCGAACGAGAAAGGCGCATTGCTGCAGGCCTTCCAGTTTCTCAAATCAACAAATCTGAAACACTAAGCTCAGAGCCTGATCGAGGTTCATCTTCTGCCATAAACTCCAAACCTAGAAGGTTATTTCAACCTAGTCTTTCAATCGTCTCAGGCTCATCGGTTCAGGAGTCACAGCCTACTGTCGAACGGGAAAAGGTTGTTACAAGCACAAAGAGACCCTCTCCATTCATAGCCATGGGATCAGAAGTTGATAACTCCCTAGAAAATCTAACGCTTCGATGAAGAGACCGCTTAGTAAAAGGCCATGTTGTTGCTCCACAGTCTAAGTCTCCGAAATCAGGGCCCTCTAAGTCTGGGCCAAGGACAAAGCTACAAGGTCAGAGGCACCCATCAAAGTTCCTAAGGACAATTCGTCTGGTCCGGAGGCTACTGGAACAAGCCTTCGAAATAAACCCTCTGGATCTGAGCCCCAGCCGGACACCAGACCGCAAAGGGAAAGCGATGCTCAGCCATCCGGACAGCTCACTGAGCCAACTACCAGCACTCCTCCACCAAATACAACTGACAACCCTTCCATGGTGATGGAAGATGTGATGGAGGACAGTGTTGAAGAAGCCCCTTTTGAGATTGACGTCTCCAGGCAGACGGGGGAGGCTGCCATTGTTAAGAAAATCAAGGGTAAAGAGAAGCTGTGTTTTTAAAACATCTGGACCTGCCGCAGTCCCTTGAAGGTAGAGTGGGATCTTGCTTCCACAAGGTGAGTGTGAAGTATCTGCTAGCCATGCAGAACATTAACTACGCTTTCATTCATACTGCCGAATTAGGCCGGATCCGGACGAAGTGGGGGATCCCAGAATGTGTTAAAGTGAGGATATCGGTCGACCCGGAGACGCCAATAGACTTCAAGCTAAGTGAGGTAGTTTTCTACACAGATTTGTTCAACTTGGGGCTTAGATGTCCCTTGGACCCAAAGATTGTCAGATATTTCCATCTAATAAAGCTCTGCCCAAGCCAACTGAGTCCCAATGCTTGGTACACCCTCATGGCCTGGATCATGGCCTCTACGCTCTCCGGAATTCCGCTTCCGATGGAGCAATTTGCTGCTGTGGCCAGCCTTTGCAAGAATCACATCATCCCCTTCTATCATTTCAACATGGGTGACAACTATAAAGTGGTGGATGATCTGCTTGAGTCGGAGAAGAACTGGAAGACTCAATTCTTGTTCATCAGTGGAGCTTGGGAAAATGGGAAAAGATTAAGGCTAGTGACAACCCAAGCATGCTTACCAGTAGATGGAAAAGCACGGGTAAATATTTCATCATTTTAGTTTTTCCTTCCTTATAAAAAGTTTGTTTACTTAAATATTCTTCTTCTTCTTTTGGTAGTGCTGCCGAAGGAGTTCACCGACTACTTGGAGGAGGGGCAGACTACTTGTGCCAAGCTAAATGCTTGGATTGCTGACAAATGGGGAAAACGCTTCCACAATTGTTTTACTATTGGCAACCTGGTGAGATCCCATCTCTGGAACACAACCGGCCGGAGAGACTTGTCTTGGGAGGAATTAACCACACCGCCTCCTCTGGGTGTCATTCTACAGAGGACAGATGCAAAGGATGGGAAGCTGGCCTTGTCGGGCAGAGCTAAAGCCCCAAGTAAAATGAAGGGCAAGAAAGGCAAGAAAAATCCAAGGTAGCTGAGGTCAACCAAGGTGGTTTTGAGGAGACTGTCCCAGCAAACTAGGAGGTGCAGGACCAAGGAGGGATTGATGCTGCTCTGCTTCAAGTGGTGGAAAATGAGATTACCAAAGAAGCAGTTGGACTTTCAAAACCCTCAAAGGCTTTCAAGAAAGACCGAAAACGGGGAGCAGAAGGTGGAGATAGGGAAGCCAAGAAGAAGAAAACCTCCAAGGGAGATGAAGTTTCTCTCCGGCCTCCGGAGTCTCTTCCTCCGGTCGACCCAACAGACCCAACACAGGCAGAGAAAATCCCAAGTGACTTTCACACCAGAGAGGGCGCCGGAGGGGATATTAACATTGATGGATTAGACATCAGTGGCCTTCAAGGGATTGGCCTTTACTTTGAAGACCTTGAGAAGGACGACTTTGCTGGCCCTTACCTCCCCATAAGCTCTTCGAACATTGTCACTTTCAATGGTAAGTATTTTTCTGTTTCAGGAGAGAAGGGCATGGTGACCCACTCCTTGTTGAGAAATATTCAACCGGTGCTCAACTTGGAGAGGTAAGTGCGAAATCAATCAGCCCTCATCAACACACTCAACTCAGATAAAGAGAGCTTGTCTAACGACCTCCTTACTGCCAACTAGAATGCTGAGGCACTAAGGAGAGAGATCGAGGAGTTGAAGAAGGGGAAAGAGGATTTGGCCACCAAGTTGGCCACTTCGGAAGGGGTTAACAAAGAGCTCCAATCCAAGTCTTCTGGCTTGGAGAAGGATCTTTCCACTTCAAAAAATGAGGTGAAGGCCAAAGACAACGTCATTCAGACTCTAACCAACGAAAAAATTTCACTTGAAGATGTTGTGTCTAGGTGCCTCAGCATTCAGACTCTAACCAACGAAAAAATTTCACGTCATTCGTGACGTCGTTTCCTTCGAAACAAGGTGCTGTGGGTAAAAAACTGACACCGGAGCTCCAAACTACTAATTCACCGAATTGTCTGCATCAGTTTACCTCTCCAAAGTGAAGAAAGGATATTCGCCTCAAGGATATTCGCCTCAAGGGGAAGATTTGTTGTGAATGAGTCGAATAATGCCTTGACAGTGTACTGTGTCCGGCAGTACAGTTTTGTGTCTGTGATAATGATATTGTACAATCACTTGAGTTAGTCTTGTGGTATGAGTCCATTAGGCCCATAGTCCAGTAAGTCTATTAATTCCCTATAAATAGATTACTAGGGCAACACAAAACACAATCTGAAATCTGTAACCTTTTCTATCATAGTGAAACTCTTTTCTTTGGCGGCGCCCGTGGACGTAGACAATTGTCGAACCACGTTAAATCCTGTGTTTCATTTAAATCTTTCTTTCGTATATGTTCTGTGCTTGAGCCATTTTGATAATTGCATAGTAATTTAATAAGAGTTTTATATCTGGATCAAGTTTTTTTGTAGATCCCATTTTTAATAAAACAAATTAGCTAAAACAAATCTAAATACGCACAAGATAGATATGGTATAAGGGAAATGCTATATCTAGACCCCATTTGGCTATAATGATACCTTAAATCAAACTTTTTATTTTACTTTATGTAAAATGACCATTTTACCCATCATATAAAACCAAGTTTACGACAAAAAATCTAAACAATCTTCTTCCTCTTCTCTAACCAAACTTCTCTCTAAAACTAATCTAATACCCAAAGAATGAATTACATTAAAATCTAACTATTTTTTCCTCTTCTTCATTAGCGTAAAAAGAATGAATGACACTAGTCAAAGAGCCAAAAACATTTTACAAAATTATATTACAATTAAGTAATCTGTGGACCCAGTAATTTGCATAATTTTATATTAAGAAATAAACTAGTAACTGTGAAAATGTTTCCCAGCCTGATAGTAATGGCAATCTTGTTCGAAACTTGATCATCTTGATGGCAAGATAAGACGCAAGCTGCAATGTTTTTTTAGAAAAATAAAAAAAATCAATATTTGAAATTAAGATCTTTGATTTATAGCGAAATCAGAAACATCAATCAAATAACAAAACCACAAGAAAGAAAACAACACATCGATTTCTAAGTTTGATTTAAATTTACAACCAGAAACCCTAAATCCCAAAATTCCATAACCTAAGAACTTGTAAACTTTGTAACAGCCTTCGTTCCTTCAGATACAACATGTTTAGCCAATTCACCAGACAACATCAACCTCACCGCAGTCTGGATTTCCCTTGAAGTGATTGTCGGTTTCTTGTTGTACCTTACAAGCTTCGCAGACTCACCAGCCAATTTCTCGAAGATTTGTTGATGAAACTGTTCATGATTCCCATAGTTTTGTTGGAAATACCGATATCGGGATGAACCTGCTTCAAGATCTTGAAGATGTAGATATTGTAGGTCTCGACGCTTTTCTTGGATCGTTTCTTCTTTTTATCAGCTCCGGCTGCTACGGCGGCCAAGGGATATTTCTCGACGACCTTCTTCTCAGTCAACTTCTTTTCTGCTTGGGGTGTTATTGTTGATTTTGATTAGGAAATGAGTTCTCTAGAGAGAGATTAATTGGAGAAGAGAAATAATTTTCTGATTTGATTGGTGAGAAAAAAAGAAAAAAAAAGGGAAAAGGGAAAAGGGAAAAGGGAAAAGGGAAAAGAAAAAAGAGAAAAAAGAAAAAAGAAAAGAGAGAAGAGAAAAGAGAGAAGAGAGAGAGAGATAGTTGACTGAAAAATGTTTATATATTAAGAGTATTTTAGTAAAATTTGGGGTCTCATTATAGCTGAAGAAGCTCTCATTATAACAGGGTCTCATTATAACCAAAACGGGTCTCGGTTTAGCGTTGCCCATGGTATAATCATCCTCCTTTTAAAAAAAAAGAAGATAACAACTCTTCTCTTGTCGATAATCAAACTTACCTTATTCTAAATATGTTTTGATATAACTGAAAAATTATATAACTTTAAGGCTCTATTTGCAATTCTAATACTTGTTAGTGGCTTGATAAACATATTATTTTCATGCACTATTTATAATTCTAATAAGATCTTACTCCAATGGTTTTAGTCTAGTTTTAATTTTAATTTCTTTAGCTTTAGGTGAAAAATTATATATTTAGAAAGAGAATGTAGAAATAAAAGATAGGAAAAAATCAAAAACAATAATGGTAATTTCATAGAGTAATTTATTTTATTGGTGTTTTTAGTACAAGGGTAATAATGAAAAAATTAATAACTTCGCAAAGTAGTTTTTACTTTTTTAGTACCACTTCACGGAGTAGTTTTGGGTATTTTTTTTAGAAATTCCACTAACATAGTTGTGTGTTCTATCACATAACGTGTATATTATCCCTCTTTTTAATAATCTTATCAACGACATCATTCTTACACCCCCAATGAGCTCATCCACAACTCTATTGGACTCATAGAGTCCAATAACCATAGTGCAAGATTAAAAGACTCTCCCTCCAAATCCACATTAGTCCAATTGATATCTATATTATAAGATTCATAATACTCCTATTATTAACCATTAGTCTAATATAATTTAATGTTCATTACATCTGAATAATTAGATTATAATTACAATGACTTGAATACTCTTCATATAAACGAATAATACATTTCAATTTTTGGATATTCTTACAATCGCCCACTTGAAACATTCCATCTACAAAAACAAATCCTCCAAAATGTGTACTCTAAAACGTTGTTATATTTAGAGGTAATTCAAATTATCTTATCAAAAAAAAATGATAAGGACATGGACTTTAAGACGTAACAGCTTCTACATTAATTGCGTTGCTAACTCACCTAAATGGAATTTGGCTTCTCATGCAGTGCATCGTGAAAATCCCTCGATCCTATAATTACTACATATTAATTCACAACTTTTCTTGCTTAACTGGATTAAGATTACTACATGTAAAAAATGACAAGAGATATATGAGCAAAGATAAATATTGTATTGTTTGACTGAATCGTATATGAACTGACACTGAACACAATACAATATGAAACTAAATTAAAGATTGAATTACAAAAAAAATCTCATTAGATCTGAATTTTCTATAAAGTAAGAATGTCCATATAAATGTTGTATTCATGAAAGAGTATGGACATTGAAACCTTAGTAGGAGAGGATGAAAATGAAGAGTTGAATCTCCTCTTTTGTTATAATTTTAATTGAATATTCATTATGAAACTTGTTCACATTTTCTCTATTCTAAGTTCTTTAATAGTAAAGAACTAAATGTATTTTCTTTATTAGATATTATTTAGTATGCTATAATTTTTACTCTCATTAAATATGCAAACATAAATTGCACATTTTATCTAACATCCACTAAACCTATAAATTAATATGCGTAATTTATTTGCTTAATTGTTTTGTTTTTTATGTCTAGATTCTTTGTTATTTTTAAACACCAGACGACATGTATTCTACTTCACAATAGTCCATCTATATACATGGAAGCCTTAAATATCTACTTAGGATTCTTTTCATGAATATTATATTCTATCATGAACCAACATGAGCATAAATCAAGACTTATGAAATATTTTTCATCTCCAGAATTTTGAAACGAGTCAATAGATTTTGACTAAGAGATCTTATCTCAATTAATCTTAAGGAAATCTATAGGCTTTCTTATTTTCATGCCATATAATTTTAGCTTAATCTTAATGTATCTCTTTAAAATAAACCATTAAACATCAAGAACGACCGTGATGAGTTTGAGTTCCTAACAAATAAAAAGTCTCACCTAGAAATTTCACACCATATTACTTCAATGAAATTTTATGGAAACATGGAACCAATTCCTATAGTTTATGACTATGAATATGTCATCGGTATACAAATTAAATCTGAATCCACGCTCATTGAACTTGAGAAGTTTATAATAATTATTTATGCTTATCTCAAAATAATATTAGATTATAACTTTGAGAGATATAGTAACATTAATGAGATGTTTTTAACTAAAAATTACATATGTTTGTTACAAATCTGGTAATGTTGATTTAGACCGATTAACTTTTGTAACCTATCATACACATCTAATAAATTAATTAGGTTGTACTATATATCTAATCTTCTTAATGTTAATGTTCATAAAAACATGATTTTAATATTTATTAAATGGAGCTTAATGTTAAATTTTGTAATCTGTATTATGATAGTCTTGAATGAATCATTCACTTGATTAAATGAAAGTTTGCTTTAAGATTCAATCTTTTAATATTGAAAGAAACATATTTTATGTAAGATATTTTATGTATCTTATCATACTACATTTTTAGTTGAACATTATTTAAATATAAATTTGCAACCATTTAGTATTTTTTTAGAATAATAGATAAAAAAACTTAAACCAAATTATCTATCATCAATTTTAACTCTTGCTAAAATAATCCAAAATTAAAAGTTGAAAGTTTATGTGATGTTATGTAATCTTAAACTGGATCATTTGTCAATATCACAAGAATCAATGTTTTTATCAAACTTTTATTGTTGCAGAAGCTGAAGCGGAATTAATCTATTACACCACATAGAAGTTTAAAGTTTTTGTAGAACTTTTAATGTTGTTGTAAACATTAAACCTAATTTTTTTTTATTTTACATCATGAAGAAGCTTGTTGTAGAACTCTTTATGACGCTGTAAAAGTTAAAATTGAATTCTTATGCTACATTGTTAAGAATTTCAATGTTTTTTAGAACATTTTATAGAAATAATTTGTATAAATTAAATGCATGGTACTTTATTTCTCTCCGTTAGTGGATTTGGGTAAAGGATTATACTAACTTTAGTTTTCATAATTTCTTGAAGATGTTAAGTTTGTTCTTTATATAAATCTGAAACTACTTATTCTTAAGTGTGGATTTAAACATTGATTTCTAGAAGAAATGATCATTTTCATGATTAGAGGTGATTCATAATGTATTATAATATTCTTATCATTTGAATTTGAATGAATCATAGTTATATCAAAACTGTTCACTCATTAATTTCCTTAAAACTATATATCATTAATGTTAACGTAAATAATAAAATATATTGACTACATATCTTGTTATAGTTAATAGTCAACGATACTTATTGTATACATTATTATGGTAGACTAGACATTATTATCGTAGACTAGAATATTATTACGTTATATTCACGCGCATATATATATATATATATATATATATATATATATATATATATATATATATATATGGCTTTAGCTTGTACATAATTTAAATGTCGATAATAAAAATCTATTTTTCACTTCTACATGGTAACAGGGCTTTTAAGTTTTTACGACAATGAGTTAAATTTTATGGGTTAGGGCTTTACGTGAGTTCAATTTTATGGGTTATTGTGCTATTGGTTTGATTACTCTATAATAATAAAAAAATTATTTTTGAAGTGAAAAAGTATATATACGTATATCAGTTTTAAATTTTATCAGACGGAGTAAAATAGAATTGGTCAGAGCCTTTACTATAGTAATCGGGATAGGTTTAATAGTTATGGAAGAAGTGGTTTTCTAGATCTCGTCCATGTAAAGTGTTTCCATTGTCATGAATCCGGTCACACAAAGTGGAACTGTCCACAACAACCACAAAAAACACAACAACCATAATAACCACAACAATTTACCAAGAAATATTTTAAAGAACCAGTTGCACTTTCTGCTAAAGAAACAGTTTACTGTTTAAGGCTCTTGAACTATTCATTTAAACGAAAATATTTCTTTGACTTCTGTTTTAAATCTTTCTCAATTTTTATTTAACCTAAATTATGTGACCAAAATCACTAAAGATTTAAATTGTCTTGTCACATTTTACTCTGATTATTGGTTGTCACAGGATTTTACAACGAAAAGAATTATTCCTAAAGGGAATAAGTCTGGAGGTCTCTACTATCTCAATAAACAAATTAATAAATCCAGTGCGTGTCCTAGTATCCAATATCCATTTAAATCTCATTATCGTATGAGTCATCAATCTTTAGCCTCTCTTAAACAATTGTATCCCCAATTTTGACATTTAATTTCATTAGAATGTGAGTCGTGTCAATTTTCTAAACATTATCGCATTCCGCCATATCCTCGTGTCAACAAACGGGTTGAGTCTCCTTTTGAATTAGTTCATTCAGATATTTTGGGTCCTTATCGAGTCATATCTAAATCAGGTTTTAAGTATTTTATTAGTTTTGTCGATGATCATTCATTCTTATAATATTTTTTCTATATTTTGCAAATTTTGTGGAAATTAAAAGTCAGTTTAATTGTCTGGGTAGTATTTTAAGAAGTGATACCGGCAAAGAATATTGTTCAACTTTATTTCAATTTTTTATGGAACAACATGGACTTCTGCATTAAACTTCTTGTGTAGACACACCATCTCAAAATTGTATCGCTGAAAGAAAAAATAGACATCTTTTAGAAGTTGCTCGTGTACTCCTTTTGTAAATGAAAGTGCCAAAAATATTTTGGGCAGATGATGCTTTCACTGCTTGTTATTTAATAAATCGAATGTCGTCTTCTATTCTTCATAATAAGATTCCATATTATGTTCTTTTTTCTTTACAACCTTTATTCCATATTGAACCCCGCATATTTGGTTGTACTTGTTTTTGTTAGGGATGTTAGTCCTAATCGTACAAAAATAGATCCCAAATCTTTAAAATGTATTTTTCTTGGATATTCTAGAGTTCACAAAGGATACAAAAAAATTTCTCCCTCTCTTAAATGGTATGTTGTGTGTAGAGATGTTACACTTTTAGAGCATGTTTCATTTTTTTACAATTGTGCATAGCGTCAACCTTCATACAGATAAAGAGGACGATGACCTCCTCGTTTATTCTGTAGTTCAGTCCCTTTGTATACTAAACTGATTTTGTTACTCAAATTGTTGTTCCTCCACCATCTCGACCTTCTATTACACATGTTTATTCTGACATTCGAAACCTCCTCAAACGTATCCAGTGCTAATTCTTTCATCTTCGGATCCTGTTATAAACGATAATGCGTCTGATATTGACATTTATATTGCTCATCGAAAATTTATAAGATAATGTACTTATCCAATTTCCTCTTTTGAAATATATGATCATTTTTCACCTTCTACATAAATTTTATTGCAATTTTTTATTCTAATTCTATTCCAAAAAAATGTTCGCGAAGCTTTATGTCACTCTAGCTAAAAAACTACAATGTTTAACAAATAAAAGCATAATAGGATACTTGTACTTAGAAATTGGATAATTTACTTGTCGGAAAGCAAGCTATTGGTTGTAGATGGGTGTTTAATGTCAAAATGAATCCATAGAGGACGATAGATCGTCTTAAAGCAAGACTTGTAGCAAAAGGATATGCTTAAATTTATGGTATTGACTACTTTGAGACATTTTCTCCAGTATTTAAGTTTACATCAATTCGTATATTTATTTCTTTGGCAGTTTCATATGATTTTCCATCGTATCAATTAGACATAAAAATGTATTCTTACATAGATATCTTCAAGAATAAGTCTATATTAAGCAACCACCTGGGATTGTTGCTCAAGAGGGGAGAGGAAATGTATGTCGTTTTTAAAAATCCTTATATGTTTTGAAACAAAGTCCACATGCTTGGTTTGGAAAGTTTAGTGAGACACTCAATGAATTTTGTTTGAAGAAGAGTAGTTGTGATCATTTTGTATTTCATAAAACTTTTGCAAATGGTATTATACTCGTGGTTGTGTATGTTGATGACATCATCATTACTGGGAGTGAAAGTGAAGGAATTTATTTACTTAAAATATTTCTACATTCAAAATTTCAAGGTATTCTTCTATCGCTGAGAAAATATGTTTTGGATTTATTGATGGAAACAGGCAAGTTAGGAGCAAAGCTATGTAATACACCGATGGTTCTTAATTTTTACATACTAAAAGATGATGTGAAATTATTTGTTGATCCATAAAAATATCATCGATCGGTAGGAAAAATTAATTATCTTACAGTAACTCGACCATACATTGCATATCCATTTAGTATTGTGAGTCAATTTATGTCATCACGAATGATTAATCATTGGGTAGCACTAGAACATATCTTGTGTTATCTCAAATCAGCTCCTGGACTCGAATTGTGGTATGACAATCATGGTCATAGTAATATAGAGTATCTTACGGATGCAGATTGGGTTGGATCTAAGCTGATAGAAGACTAACCACTGGTTATTGTGTGTTTGTAAGGGGTAATTTAGTATCTTGGAAGAGTAAGAAACAAAAATGTTGTATCAAGATCGAGTGCTGAAACTGAATATAGAGCCATGGCTCAATCTTCTTATGAGATAATTTGGACTCTCCAATTGTTGAATGATATTGGTATAAAGACTACCATGCTTGCAAATTTATGGCGTGATAATCAAGCGACACTGCACATTGCGTCTAATCATGTCTTTCATGAAAGGACAAAACATATTGAAACTGATTGTTATTTTATCTGCGAAAAGATTCAACAAAATCTTCCTCACAAAAAATATGTCAAAACATGAGAACAATTAGGATATATATTCACAAAAGCCCTCAATGAATCACGTATTAATTATATCTGTAATAAGCTAGGCCTGCTTAATATATATGCTCCAACTTGAGTGGGAGTATGATTTTGTTTCAGTATTTCGATCAAGCTTGCACTTCAGGTACTTCTTTTTAAGTTTCAAAGACTTCAAACTACGATAGTTTCAAGTCTTTCGCACAAGCTTGAGGAGGAGTGTTAACGTAAATAATAAAATATATTGACTACATGGTGTATTATAGTTAATAGTCAACGATACTTATTTTATACATTATTATGGTAGACTAAACATTATTATATTATACTATAATATTATTACGATATATTCACACCTATATATATATATGGATTTAGCTTGTACAAAATTTAAATGCTGATAATAAAAATCTATTTTTCACTTCTACATTTAAAATTATTTTAGTATCTCGCATTTAAATTTGGTTGTGGGATGATAAACTAAACTTTTGTAAAATAGAATGAATGCTAAAATAAAATACCTATTATTGTATTGAACTCTAGTTACCCTTTGCTAACTTCGCTTATGTTGGACGTCGGCAAGTGTACATTGTTTCAAACAAAGATTTTATTAGGTTTAAAGTTAAATTACTGTTTGATAACAACTTCTGGATGTATTAGTTTCATAATGAGATTTTGCATGCTTTTATTAAACAAATATTTCATGTTTAAATATCACACTTCTCTTAGTGGCAAACGCTAGGGTTAGATATGATGTACTTAAATATTGTACTATGATGGTAGAGATTTTAGGCTTAAAAGACTTGAACTTGTCAATGACTTCCAATTATGGTGCAATATGGGCATAATAATCCAACAAATATATTTGAATAATAAGTGTTATCTTGACCATCCCTACATATGAATGGTTTGTAGATAACTTTCCGAATATGTTTTAAGAATTATATTGGTATATATGTACATAATTTCCTTCACTTAGTATGTTTTAATCTGTTATATCCAATACATGTATGAAAATTATAATATTCAAAAGGATATGTGGCACTTCGATCAACTAATTTGTCATGACTTCTCTTGAGATATGTGGTCACTTGTGAAAATATGTAATTTTATTTTTTACATGATTTCAATTAATTTTATTGTATGATACATAAATATGCACAACATCATTGTAAAATGTAATTATGTATATTGTATATAACTTATCGATCATGAAAATACTTTGATGCATGATCGTCATTATTTGTAAAGATGTTTTACCATTACTTAATTTTTGTAATTTATTATATCTTCTAAATTAAGAGAAATTGTGATGGTTACAATTATATCTGAAAGAGAAAAAAACAAGAAGGGAAACCTCGAGCCATGATCTGCCTCAAAACCCTCCTCTCAATCAAGTAAATATAAGTTGTTTTATATAGCAAGTAATGGATCTGTAGGCTTGTTGGGCCTATTGGACCTAGAAAATTAGTCCATTTGAGCTTAATACCGCAACTAACTTGCTACATAAACCCCAATTATTCTTTATTACGCAAAATACCCTTAACATTACACATTTCTTGGATCTATATTATAAACAAGATATTGGTTCAATATTCCACCAGTTTGGTCGTGGGTTGAATAAATTTTATCCCCATCAATATCAATCCATCCAGTGTCTCTGGGAACTGAAAATCAATTGAAATGATGACCATACCAAAAGCATGAAGGCAACTTTCTTGGATAATCCAAGTTTAAAACATTTCACATTCTTCTGAATTTGTCTTAAAACCTTCGGAACAAATTCAATTTATGTGCTAAATTAATCACATATCATAACTCACAATCACCTTTTGCTTATCGAGTCGAGTAACATATAACATTTTATATTCTCATCATAAAATAAAAAATGTACCTTTTGATTTTTGTTACTTTGAAATGTGTAATAAGCTATATTACTGAACACTTTGAGATGAGAAAATTTTGGTTTTTGTCTACTTCATACCTCTTGTGGTGCTTCATAATCTAACTTCAGATGTGGACATCAATTTTATTCATATATAACATATTCCACAGTAGTAACCATAATATTTTTAACATCTTCTTGCTCTTAAGCATTGACCGAACCATGTCAAAAATATTTTGATTCTTCCTTTCTACCACACTATTTTGTTGAAGAGAGTATGATGCGGTTAAAATTGTCTTATGAACTGTTCGTCGTAATACTCCATGAAATATATCAAAGTATACTTAATACATTTTATAAAATCGTATGGATTTTATAAGTTTACTAGTTCATTTTGAACATTTTGAAGACCTGGAATGCCTATAAAAAATAAACCAATTTTTTATTATCATAATTCATCGATAAAAGAAATAAAGTATCTTTTGATGCTCAAAGATACGAGGGTGATTGGTCCACATATGTCGGTCTATACCAAATCAAGTATGTTTTTACCTTGAGAATTTTCTTTTTTTTGAAACGAGGTACTCGTTTTCTTCCCAAGTACATATTATTCATAAAATTTACCATCATAGTCATTCCTGGTATCTCGTGCACCATCTTCTTCTTTGCTAACGTTATAGGCCCTCATGATTCAGGTGACCAAAACAGAGATGTAACGGCGTTGCATTGTCTTTATGTTGACTCGTAAATATATTTTTTGTGTATGTTTTTCTAGTTCAATTTGTACATCCAATTTATTTCCATCTCGACTCGGGCAACCAAACGCCATTGGCTATCCTTCAAGTGTAGTTTTATAGCTTTTAAAAGTATAAATTAACCTTTCTTTATGAGTTACCCCAAAGTTAGAATATTATTTTTGAGATCTGTACATAATAAATATCATAAATCGACCATATCAACCCATTATTTTGTAAGAAATAAATCATATATTTCCATTTACATCCACCTTTCATGCATCTTTAAACGATATAAGACCATCATCAATCTTTTGCATCTTCCGGAATAAGTACTCTTGACTGCACATATGATTGCTTACCCTCGAGTTGAGATACCACAAAGGATCATTGTTGATGTTATCTTCATCTTGAGCTATCAAGAATAAACCTTCATTCTCTTTAGCATTCGAGGTCAGTTTAGTTGTTTCTTCCACCTATTTACCAACTCAAAAATGTTTTTCAAAATGTCTCATTGTACCACAATTATTACATTTAACAGAGTGTCAATGTTTCTCATGGTGACCATATCTGTGATATTTGTAGCATTTGATGTTATAGTAGTTTGATTGGTCACATCTTCCTCGATCGTGTTATCTTTCACGCTAGTTTGGTCGAATCAAATGTTCATTCTCCTTATATTCTCATTCACGAGTATTGTCATCATATCTAGAGCTTCTACGACCATGCTTTCTATCTTAGAAAATTTTAAAATATAGTATATTTTTGTTTTTATTTGTCGTCTTGGTTTGTAGTGTTTGCTCTCATGTCTTCTCTTTCTTTTTCTTCTTAGTTTGTTCGTGTGCCTCAAGAAAACCAAAATAAATTTCAATTGTAAGCGTTGCAAGATCTTTTTACTCTTCTATCCCGCACACAACATTATCAAAATTGTCAATTAAAGATCTTAAAATCTCGTGTACAACTCGTGCACAGGTCATTGCTTCACCATTATGTCAAATTTGGTTTACCACAACATGTAAATATGTGATATAATCATATACAACTTCCAACTTATTGATCTTCATCCTCTCAAAATCGCCACGGGATGTTTATAGACGCACTTGCTTGAGTCAGTCAATTTATTTAAATATTTTTTCTAAAATGTCATACGCTTATTTTGAAGTCGTTTCACCAGCAATCTTCTCAAAGTTTGACTCGTCAACGACACATAACAATATGGATAGAGTGTCGTGTTATCCTTCGATTGCATTTCTTTCAACGTTTTGTTGAGAGCCCTGTAAGTTTCGTGGTAGTTGTTAGTTGTTCAAAACCTTCTTTGACAATCTTCTACGAATCTTGAGATTCAAGAAAAGCTTTCATTGGAATGCTCTATATCTTATAAGTCACCTTCTCAGTTGTGGTAGCGACAATTGACCAATCATAATCGTCATTGGCTCTAATATCAATTTGGAGAAAATAAAAAATATAAATTTATAGAAATAATAGAGAACTTGAAGCTAATGTATTTCATTTTCAGTCATGCATAATTCAGGACAATGTTGTATTTATATAAGTTTTATAAAGTTATAGTTAACAAGTTTTCAACAATTCAAACACTAACTAAATGGTTGTTGAACCGTTCAAACATTAAGATAATTTTTATTCATATAAAGCACTAATTTATTTTTTTAAACAAAAATAATGCTTTGTTTCTTGCTCACAAACCTTTATACCAAAGACACACAATATCTTACTAGTTAGTAAAATCTAAGTCACATACTCTTAGACGGAAACATAATATATATATATAAGAGGTCATGTATCTTAAACAGGTCATGTTGTCTAGACTATAGTTAACCGAGGTTAATCGTTCAAGATATTGTTACCTGGTAAAAAACTTGGATATATCATACAAAAATCGATAATTTTTTTTTTTATAAATTGATAAAAAGAGAGGAACAAAATAAAAAAATCGACTTTAAACAAAGAAAATCAAATTCTAATAAAATAAATACTTATACTACCAAAAACTCTCATGAACCAAACCGAAAGTATTGTCTTTCCCACTTTAAGTGTTAGAATCTATAGGTTTTGAACAGTAATTTGTCTATGGTCTATCGATTTTAGTGATGGATCGTCCATACTTTCAAAAATCCACTGGTAGTCTCTGAACTATCCAGTTTTTATATAGTTAGTCCCCACATATGTTGATTAATGTAATGCTGCCACGTGGCATATATTCAACATAAACTTGTATCACCTATGGTCTCTCAACTTTATATCGAAGTTCAAATGTAGTTAAGGTTAAGGTCGATGAATTATTGGTGATACGAATTTCTGTTAAGTATGGTATCGCGTGATAGCTTTACATTAATTGGGTTAACTAGCTTTATATTAATTGAGCTAACTTTATCTAAACTGGATAATCTATAGGCCATCGCACTTTTGAAAATTCAAAACTTAAATATTCCAAAAACGAAACGATATATAAAATAGCCATAAAATTATAACAACAAAGTTTTTATACGTAGGAATACTGTTCGATAAAATGTGTCAGAAAGTTCTTTCCAGTGTGTTGTTGACTATCTCCGTCTGAGTTGGTAAGTCAACTTTAGAGTCATTGGGTCATATTCGGCTAGCTTTGCT
The DNA here is from genome assembly GCA_036936605.1 of Limnanthes douglasii subsp. nivea. Classification (NCBI taxonomy): domain Eukaryota; kingdom Viridiplantae; phylum Streptophyta; class Magnoliopsida; order Brassicales; family Limnanthaceae; genus Limnanthes; species Limnanthes douglasii. The sequence goes on along the minus strand of JAUPFV010000005.1, from coordinate 267,425,943 downwards.
TTTCTTAATACTTTCCGCATTTCATTTTCCTGGGAATTATATGTGCGCAGTTCAGGCATGTAAGTAACTAAGTGAGATTTTAGTCTACTATATGTATCAAAGTGTTCGATAAAATGCGCCAGAAAGTTTTTCCACTGTGTTGTTGACTGTCTCCGTTTGTTGGTAAGTCAATTTTAAAGCCATTAGGTCATATTTGGCAGGCCTTGTTATTCTTAATACTTTCCACATTTCATATTCCTATGACTTATATTTACTCAGTTCAGGCATATGTAAGTAACTAAGTAAAAGTTATAGCCTTTCTTTATGGGTTTTAGTTGTAATTGCTAAAAAGTAGTTTGATCAGAGTTTAGTGGTTAACTGGCTAGTAAAAAAACGTATCTTTGCTGTTTCCGGAGAAAAAAACAATCCTACCATTATTATATCTCTGAAGACAGGTCTTTGTTTTCAGGCAGGCAGGTAGGGCAATAAATTATGACCACTTGCTTAAGGTTTCAAAATTTGAACACTATTTTATTGAGATTTGTTTTGTCTAGAGATAGGTGGGGCAATAAATTATGACCACTTGCTTAAGGTTTTTAGAATCTTAAGCACTCTTGATTAATTCTCTCTTGAGTGATGGACTTAGTGTCACAGTTACCGGAACAAAGTGATTTGCTTACAGTCAATGATATACTCTCAATCTTGTCTGAGTTATCTGAATGTCTACCTCCTCCACACCACTTCGAAAATCATTTGGTCCCTGAGGAAGCAGCTAAAGACAATGTCAGTGGCGAAGGAAGAAGCTCAAGCGCAGCACGGGCAAGTCGATCTCCATGGTTATCTACTTTATGGTTACGTAAGTTGCTATCGGGGTCAAACCCCATAAATGGAGAACGACTTATAAGAAGTACAAGCGCAACCACATCTACCAACAATGAAATCAGCGACAATAAGATTGTCCGGTCCCGTACCAGCCTTGGAATACCGGAAAGCCAGATTCCTCAGACTGCTGTTAGCAACTATAATGATAGCCATCCGCTTCATAAGTTGCAGAGTGACGTTTATCGCACGATCAAAGCTTTTAATAAGCTTAAGGAGTTTGAACATAATGTCGCCAGTCACGCGATATATCTCAAGCAGCGTCTCCAGGTTGTTATCGAAAAAGTAAAGAAGAAGCCGGATTTGATCAGATTGGATTATATCCAATTGGAGCTTCGAAAAATCAGCGAAGATCTTAACTTGAAGTGTCAGGTTCCGCGTTTGCCTAACAAGCTGACTGCAACTACTACTTACAATGCCTCCCATTTCCAGAATCAAAACATCGCTGCTGTTGGTGAAAGCTGTGATATCCCCAGCTTATACATGGATCCTAATTTTCTTAATGAATTGACTTTCAAGGAAATTTTTGAAAAGTTCAATGAGCTTAATATTAATGAGAAACTATGTTTGTTATGTTTTGCTGTCTTTCATGAAAATGCAGTGGTTAAAAAGCGGGTCTTGATGTATTGGTGGATTGCAGAGAGGTTCATCAAGCCAGATAACGCCGAGGATGACGCCAATCAAATTCTTAAGGAGTTCATGAGCAAGGGATTGGTCGAGGCAAAACTGAAGTCGAATACCATTACGATGACTCCTCTTGTTCGTTCTGCAGTAATTATCCTTGCCAAGGACTCTGAATTCATCGATTGCTATGACGATAAAGGTAAACTAAGAATAAAAGTGTCAGGTTGGCACAAGGCGTTTTTAGTAGAAAATTCTTTGAAGCAGATTGAAGGCGATAACTCTATCATGGATCTTGATAAAAGGATGGATCTTGAAGTATTGTTTAACATAAGTGAAAGGTTTCCTGATTTCACATTCAAATGGTTTGCAACTATGACTCAGCTCAAGGTTCTTTATCTTGGGAGATGGGAGAGCACAGCCGAGCGTCACATTGAAATAGAAAGCACGGTTTTGATGAACGAGTTGAAGCTCTTGAAAGAGTTGAAGTTACTTAGCTTTCAAGGCATCTCAAGAATCGAGAAGCTTCCGGAAGCCATTTGCAAGCTCCCTAATTTAACCATTTTGGATCTTAGAGCTTGTTACAATCTTGAGGAACTTCCAGAGATGATAGGATGGCTCAAGGGTCTGATATATTTGGACATATCCGAGTGTTACCTTCTTGATCACATGCCCAAGACGTTGCGTTCACTAACCAAACTTCAAGTTTTTAAGGGATTTGTAATCAGTGATTCTGAATAAAGAAAAACTTGCTTATTAGGTGATTTGGCCAAAGCACTGAAGAATCTGAGGATACTGAGCATTAGCATCATTAAGGAGAATTTCAAGATTGCAGAACTCGAAAATTCTTTTCAGTATTTGCACAAGCTTAAGGCTCTAAAAGTTACATGGGGAGGTATTTTTTCAGGAGACATGGATACCACGAAGAAAGGAATGGATGCCACAATGTCAACAACTACACACGTGGCTAATACAATTGATAGCAAAGCGGAGGAAGAACGAACAAAAGAGAAAAAAAACGACGGCACAACTTCAACAACATCAAAGCAGGATGATATTATCCATAGCAAAAAGGAGGAAGGACAAACCAAGCAGCTCGATAAGGGAAAGAAACCGATGACTGCGCTGCAGAACAAGGAAGGAGATAATAAACAAGTGAAAAATGATATTCAAGGGATTGTCGAAGCATCATCATCGCGATCGGCAACCATTAACCAAACTAAAGAGGAGACTAAAGTCGCAGAAGTAGTGCACATAGACAAGGATAAAAAGAAAGTTTCCTTCGGGCCTGACAAGAAGAAGGATAACAGCAAAAAGCAGCCAACTCGCACTATAAGACAACTCTCCAGGAGTTTTAGTAGAATGCCCTCCATTAGAAAAGCTCACCTTCCTTTAATATTAGAAAAATTGGAGTTGCAGTGTTATCCGGATGCAGAACCTCCCAGTTGGTTGCGGCCAGAAAATCTCTGCGAAAGCTTAAAGAAACTTCACATAAAAGGAGGGAAACTCGGCAGATTGGGTTATGCAGAAGGTGAAAACAATAATGAGATTGAGGTTTTACGTCTCAAGTACTTGAAGGATTTAAAGTTAGAATGGAGGGAATTGAAAAGTTTGTTTCCGAAGTTGAAAATGTTGGAGAAGTTTAAATGTCCGAAAGTCACCTTCTGCCCATGTGATGGAAATGGACTGTGGAGAAAGTGTGAAGTAATACGATCACAAGATATGTAAGGTGCTTTTATCTTTCTTTCTATTTTGCTATTTGTTTTCAGATTCCTTATTTGCATTGTAATAAGTAAGTATTTGATTTGTGTTTTCAAGTGATGTTTGTAGTGTTTTGAGACTCATTGATTTGCATTGTAATGTGTTGGATTCGTATCTATCGTTTTGGCACTCGTTATTTGCTTATGTAATAAATTTCATATTTGTGTTTTCCTTGATTATGGTTTGGTGATATTAAAAAAAAAACATTAAATTAATTGAAAAGAGGTTTCTATAACTACAGCCTACAGGGGCATATCCTGTAAGACTAAATAAAATGATGATATGAAAATTAGCCTGAAACGCTACCTAGAGACATAAGTTAGGAATTGATTATTTTCTTTTTGAAGGTAAACTAATGGAAGTGCGTGAGAGCTTAGCATTTAAATTAGTGGGAGCTAATAGAAGATTTAGTTGCTACAAAAGCTTGTATAATCTGGTGCAGGCTTAACCTCCTTAGAGAATTTTGTATTATCGATTAAGATCTCTTATATCGATTAGTTTTTGTTTATGCCAACCGTCTATTAGTTTGACTGATAATAATATAGTTTGTTACAAAAGCTTGTATAATCATTGCTTTGATTGGGTCCTTGGATTTCATTATATTCGAATTTTTATGTGAATTTGTTTCAGACTACTTGATATTGTGTCAGACCGAACCGTTGACATATTCTTCACTTGTTGGGATGATCCGAACTACCAAGTTGATAAGCCAACCAGAGTTGCATGTTGATATCGGCGCTCCTTCACCATCGATGCTCTATACTTCGACCCAAGTTTATTATGGAGAAGCATGAGAGGTGAGGACGTCGTACCATGCATTACATCGCATTTCTGGTCCCCTTAGCTTTTAAAAGGCTTGAAGGTTCTGTATGTAGCTCAATGTGCCTTGCACATTAGGTATGCTACTAATTTGTTTTTTTTAATTATCAAATTCTGAGTTTCACTTCAATCGTTAATAGTTTCAGTTTCATTATACTCTTTGTATAGGCTTTATGGTTGGCTAGTCGTAAGACTGACATGCTCTTGCCAGACAAAGGAAGTGGGCACACAGAATTCTATCCCGAAGGGGGTAGCTGCTGTACTTAAGGTTAGTTTGTGATGTACTGGCTGAAACTTTCCCTTTTTTGTGTTCTTTAATCGACAATTAGAGATTTTTCCTCTGATTGACAGGGAGAGTGGATTTTATATGAAAAGGGTGGTCGTGATGACATCAGAGTTTTGCAGCTATACATGTATGAAGTTGAGTGCGTAAATCTTCGCTCCTCAAAGGATCCCTTCTTGAATCAAGTCTCAAAATTTGCAGTTTTGTTCCGAACCAAACTCAATGCAGAGGTATCTGCTTTTAACTGGCTTCGTAGTTATTAACGAAGCCAGTTATGGTATCAATTCTGAGACTTGATTCAAGAAGATACCTCTGCATTGAGTTTCGTTCGGAACAAAACTGCAAATTCTGAGACTTAATTCAAGAAGAGATCCTTTGAGGAGGGAAGATTTACGCACTCAACTTCATACATGTATAGCTGCAAAACTCCGGTGTCATCACGACCACTCTTTTCATATAAAATCCACTATCCCTGTCAATCAGAGGAAAAATCTCTAATTGTCGATTAAAGAATACAAAAAATGGAAATTCGAGCCAGTACATCACAAAATAACCTTAAGTACATCAGCTACCCCTTCGGGATAGAACTCTGTGTGCCCACTTCCCTTGTTTAGCAAGAGCATGTCAGTCTTACGACTAACCAAACACAGAGCCTATACAAAGAGTATAATGAAACTGGAACTATTAACGATTGAGGTGAAACTCAGAATTTAAAAATTAAAAAAAAACAAAACACATTGAGCTACATACAAAACCCTCGAGCTTTTTAAATGCTAAGGGGACTAGAAATGCGATGTAATGCATGGTACGACCTCCTCACCTCTCATGCTTCTCCATGATAAACTTGGGTCGAAGTATGGAACATCGATGGTGAGGGAGCGCCGATATCAACATGCAACTCTGGTTGGCTTGTCAATTTGGTAGTTCGGATCAACCAAACGAGTGAAGAATATGTCAAAGGTTCGGTCCAACACAATATCAAATAGTCTGAAACAAATTGAAATAAAAATTCGAATATAATGAAATCCAAAGGCCCAATCAAAGCAATGATCAAAGTAAATACACACAAATAAAACTTTCAGAACAAACTATATTATTATCAGTCAAACTAATAGACTGTTGACATAAACAAAAAGTAGTCGATATAAGAGATCATAATCGATAATACAAAATTCTCTAAATAGTTAACCCTGCACCAGATTATACAAGTTTAAATGTAGCTCCCACTGATTTAAATGATAATCTCTCACGCAATTTCATTAGTTTATCTTCAAAAGACAAATAATCAATTCTTGTTTAAAATCATACCTTTATTCTTTATTCTTAGGATTAGATTTCTGGTGTGAGCTTAATTTGTATTAAACAAAGTAGAAAATTCATTCTGCAGAAAACTGATTGTCTGACTGTAAAAGTCATCAACAAAAGACTGAAATATCTTCTAGAAAATGATTTCTAAGAACAAACCACACCTAACTGATATCCTAAATCTGTGTTAAACATATTTGATAAAAAAAAATATTTGATAAAAAAAACCGAACATTAAGAAGGCAATCGATAACAGAAGTCCTCACCTCGATCTTCTCTTTCTTAGCAACTGTTTCCCAAGGTTTGGCCGCGATTCCGTTTTTCAGTCAGTGTGTTAATATTCGCGTCTATATTTCTAGGGTTCTGGCTGTCAGCCCAGAAACAAGCCAGGTAACAAAAGTATTTTTTTTATTTTATTTTTCTCTTAATCTTTTTGTTTAGTACATCTCTATGTATTTGAATATTATACTGTTTTAATTGTTTTAATGACAGAATAATATATTTTACTAATATAATATTTTTTAAAATATAAAATCAAATCTAAACATATTTTTCCTAAATTGAATAATATATATTATTAAAAATATATTAATATATTATTAAAATATTTTAACTAAATTAATTAATTAATATTTTTAAGTTTAATTAATTATTGTCCTTAGACAGATTTTAATGGAATATTTAAAAAAAAAAGAAAAATATTGGAGAAAAAAAGAACTTTTTTTTTAAATTGCAACTCATCAATAATCTTGTAAGAATGATAAAGAAATTTAATACTTACCTCCCTAATTGCAACTCATTAATCAATTTGTGGTGAATGAAAAAGAATTCGAATACTTACATCGCTGCTCTAGTGCACTGTATTTGACTTTGAATTCTTCGTAGTTTAAGGATTGGTTCTCCTTCTCGATTTCTATATAAGTCTCAGTCTCGGTCTCGCTGTCGCTCAAGCTCTCCTCCCCGCTCTTCGGCTCCAAATTGTACTCCATTCTGAACCTCCTTTTAGACCTACTTATATATTCATCATCGTCTTTTTTGTTATTTTTTTGTTATTTTAATTTTCTTAATCTTTTTGTTTAGTACATCTCCTATATATATTAGTATAAATATATTATACGGTTTTAATTTTAATGACAGAATAATATATTTTACTAATATAATATTTTTTTAAATATAATATCAAATTTAAAATATTTTTTCTAAATTGAATAATATATTATCAATTAAATAATACATTCTCAATTGAATAATATTTTTAATTGAATAATATATTTTTAATTGAATAATATATATTATTAAAAAATACATTAATATATTATTAAAATATTTTAACTAAATTAATTAATTAATATTTTCAAGCTTAATTAATTATTGTCCAAATAACTGGGTCACATTCTTCTTATGGTGAAATTGTTTCCATATCGAGATATCACCGAATTCACAACAAAAATTTGGATTAAATTTGATGCATAGTTTTAAGCTAATCGTCTTCAGATCGTGCAGTAGGCGTATCAGTACTACAAGACCTCCAAGGGACTTATTGTCGACCTTATCTTTAGTTTCCATGAACGCGATAAAAGCCGAGACTTCTTTACCAAACTGTCTCCCTTGGAAGCTCTTAGCATTATAGAAGTGGAACTCAATTTCTTCTATGAAGCTCTTTATACCAAAGCTGAAGTTTTGCATTCCAAAAGTGGAATCATGTTCCGGGTTCTTGCATTCTCTACGCTTGTTTCATCGTTTGGTCTTTTCCACTACAGAGTCGACAAGACGAAATTCGAACGAATTGATGTAGATATTACATACGCGCTGCTTGTAGGTGCCATAACGTTGGACACCATTGCAATAGCCATGTCTATTTTATCTGACTGGACAATTGCGGTCCTCACGGAGTTAAAAGAGGAACCCGAGGTCATGAAGAAAAACTATATTATCTGTTGGCTTTTAGATCTCAAAAAGATACGGTGGAAGAGCTGCATATGCCACAATCTAGGCAATTTTACCGGACATGAGGCGTTGGCTACTTCCTGTCTATTTCGCAGATGGTCTGGGTCCATCTCGCTCCACAACTTGATTGGATACTGCCTCAAAACAAGCCCGAAGAGGATCCACATAACCAAAGGCTGGACAAGTTGTTTGCTAAAAACTATTGTTAGGTGGTCGGGCATCGGGTATCTCGTCAAAGTGATTAATCAGTTTGTTAGCAACATCAAACCTTACTTTACGTTTTTGAACTTTATTCCTCGTTTCTGCCGTTCAGTTGTTGCATATATCGTTGATTTGTTCGGCCTTACAGATTTGTGGGACGAGATAAGGTACGTGTCTAACGAGCCGCTCACTAGAAACCTCTGGGAATTCATTTTTAATGAACTACATCGGAAGTCTAAGTTGGCGGACAATCCTGAAACAACCAAGAAGATATCTGCGGCAAAAGGTGAATGGATACTGGACAACCACTCGAAAACTGACTTTGACACTTTAATGGATTATGTGGTCCATGTTGACTACGATCAGAGCATTCTGTTATGGCATATCGCCACTGAACTCTGTTACCAGACTGAAGAAGCGACGGCTGATAATTTTAACGACCGCGAGATAAGTAAAATCCTGTCTGACTATATGTTGTATCTTCTAATCATGCAACCTACAATGATGTCGGCAGTAGCAGGAATCGGGAAGATAAGGTTTAGAGACACGTGTGCTGAGGTTGATAGGTTTTTCAAGAGAAGGAACATTGAAAAGTCCAAGGATGAAAAGAGTGCAAGTAAAGCGATTCTGTCAGTTAAAACAGACGTTCAACCGGTTGCAGTAAAAGGAGACAGAAGCAAATCGGTGTTGTTTGATGCGAGTATGTTGTGTCAAGAACTGAAGAGATTAGAGAAGGAACACGGTGAGGAAAAATGGAAGATCCTAAGCAAAGTGTGGGTGGAAATGCTTTCTTATGCTGCAAGTCATTGTGACGCTAAAACACATGCCCAACAGGTAAGCAAAGGTGGGCAGCTTATTACCTTCATGTGGTTGTTGATGGCTCATTTTGGTTTAGGAGAACAGTTCAAGATTAACGAAGGACATGCAAGAGCCAAGCTGATCATAGGCAAGTAGCTAATCAGCCTTGTATTTCTCACCTTAAGCTCTCTTTTTTATCCAGCATTGTACTTACATTCCTTGTACAAGGCTTTGATCCATGTTGGCTCAAGAACTGATAGTCACGCGTTTATAAACTACTTTGACTGTTTGTTTGTTAGATTACTATTTGCGACATAATCAATCAGGTGGTTGTTTGCACCTCAAATATAGATGAACATGTACAACATCAATAAAGGATTAGGAACAGTCGACTGAAGAATCGATATAAATCAATGATCTAAGCACTATTATTTTATAAGTACTTGAACATTTGACTTATCAGAACTTGGTGAGATGGTAGCTCCACCGATGATAACAAGGCAGTATCTTTTATTAAAATGTCAGACAGCGATTGATCGATCACATTGCTCAAAAGAGACAATCGGAAATTTAGTTAGTACTAGTCCGCTTGAGGTTGATTGTCCGGAAAAGTGATCACATCAAAGCGAGATTCTTGAGTTAAGGGTATAATCTAGACCATAAAATGTTAACTACACTAATTAAATGTAGACTAGACCAGAACTTCAAACTAGAGATTCAACTTAAACTACAGCAAGGCTAAACATCAAATTATGAATAATACAAAAACTCCTAAGCGAGTTTTAAACCAAGCTAGGGAGCAATCTCTAGTTGCAAACTTTATACAAATTTTATCCCCAAAAAAACCCTTTAGAGTATAACCAAGAGTTTATACGGGAAGGAACACCGGGGTACTCCTCCTCGCTCACGTGCTATCTGTTTTGGCTCACGCTACTGTGTTCGAGATTTGGTGTATTCCGAACCGTTTTTCGATACAGAGATTGTTACACAAGACACCATTATAGTTCGGATCATCCTAGCTATTCTTAGGATCATATTTAGATTATTTCTGCATTATCGACTCGCATGCTAAAGTTTTTTTTTTCCTTTGATGTATCATTCGATGTATTTTCGCCTTTACCAATCTTTAGTAGGGTTTATTAGCGCTTGTTTTAGAAACTGTACTTTTTTTCCTTTGATCGGATTTTTACTCACGGGATTTTTTTGGCAAGATTTTAATGAGGCAATTTTCTACGAACTTTTGTCTTACGCTTTTAGTTGCTTCTTTTTGAGTTTATGGTTGACACATTTCATGAACCTCACAAGAAGGAGGAGGAGAAGGAGAATGAGAATGAGAAGGAGGGGAAAAAAGACGAGGTGAATAAGGATAATAACGAGAAGTAGATGGAAGAGGAAAATGAGAAGGAGAATAAGGAGAATAAAGAGAAGAAGAAGGAGAGGAAGGAGAAAAAAAATAAGAAAGAGAGGAATGAGAAGTAGAAGGAGAAGAAGGAGGAGAATAAGGAGAAGAAGAAGAAGCAGGAGAAGGAGAAGAAGCAGACTGAGAAGAAGGTGAAGGAGGAGAAGCAGATAAGGAAGAGTAGGAGGATAAGGAGGAGGAGAAGAAGGAGAAGGAGGCCTAACTTATAATATATAATAACAACAAATTGTTTCTCTTATTACTAACTTTTTCTCCAAGCAAGTCTTTATACTTGATTTTCTTTGTGTTTTTTGGTGAGGATTATTTTTTACTGAGGGTAATTTCGTCAGGTGTTTTATGGTGTTTCAAAGGTATTTAATGTTTGAGTGTTTTGTAGTGAGAGATTTGAGCTGTCTGGTTGTATTAAATGTTTATTACCTTCGTTAATGAAAGTGGTTGGGTATTTATACCCCTAATTATGGGTCACATGGGCTTTCGGGTCAAACTTATGAAACCGGGTCGAGTTCAAAAATCCATTAGTTTATTAAGCAGATTAGCAATTAGCTTAGAAAAGGTGATTAGCTTTTAATACTTTTGTCCAATTCGGATGGTTCAGTGGGTGGTTTTTGTCCGAATTGCTCATGTCCGGTTTTTACAGTGAGTTGTGAAAATTTCCACACTCATCAGTAGCCCCTTTTTTAGGTTTTGTTCGAAGGCCTTTGGCAAGACCTAAAAAATCGCTTTTGGGCACTTGTGATATTTTCCGGACGGATTCAGAATTAGTAAAGGACTTATCCGGACTAAAAAACTCTTCAACAGTTCAAAGGTTTTGCCATGGATCGTGTCTCCTTCTGATTCGCCTCACCGGTCGTTTTTCTCCTAGAACGGCGCTCCCACTAATCCCAAAAAGTAACCTCTTTAATTAATGCTTGTGACGTCAGCGCTGTCTTTAATCATTACTTCCATCTTTTCGTATTCTCCTAGGTTTCTGGGTATCTTTTTGTCTCTTTAGTATAAATTACCTCATTTTTCACTGTTTTACCATCTTCATCACTCTTTCACTCGTTTTCTTCAAGGCTTTCATCTCTCTTTTCAAAACCCTTTTTGGTGTAAGTTTATGTCTACAGCAAGAAACGCACTTGTAAAAGGTGGGTGGCTTAATCTTTCGGAGTTAGAGAAAGCACAAAGAGTCGAACGAGAAAGGCGCATTGCTGCAGGCCTTCCAGTTTCTCAAATCAACAAATCTGAAACACTAAGCTCAGAGCCTGATCGAGGTTCATCTTCTGCCATAAACTCCAAACCTAGAAGGTTATTTCAACCTAGTCTTTCAATCGTCTCAGGCTCATCGATTCAGGAGTCACAGCCTACCGTCGAACGGGAAAAGGTTGTTACAAGCACAAAGAGACCCTCTCCATTCATAGCCATGGGATCAAAAGTTGATAACTCCCTAGAAAATCTAACGCTTCGATGAAGAGACCGCTTAGTAAAAGGCCATGTTGTTGCTCCACAGTCTAAGTCTCCGAAATCAGGGCCCTCTAAGTCTGGGCCAAGGACAAAGCTACAAGGTCAGAGGCACCCATCAAAGTTCCTAAGGACAATTCGTCTGGTCCGGAGGCTACTGGAACAAGCCTTCGAAATAAACCCTCTGGATCTGAGCCCCAGCCGGACACCAGACCGTAAAGGGAAAGCGATGCTCAGCCATCCGGACAGCTCACTGAGCCAACTACCAGCACTCCTCCACCAAATACAACTGACAACCCTTCCATGGTGATGGAAGATGTGATGGAGGACAGTGTTGAAGAAGCCCCTTTTGAGATTGACGTCTCCAGGCAGACGGGGGAGGCTGCCATTGTTAAGAAAATCAAGGGTAAAGAGAAGCTGTGTTTTTAAAACATCTGGACCTGCCGCAGTCCCTTGAAGGTAGAGTGGGATCTTGCTTCCACAAGGTGAGTGTGAAGTATCTGCTAGCCATGCAGAACATTAACTACGCTTTCATTCATACTGCCGAATTAGGCCGGATCCGGACGAAGTGGGGGATCCCAGAATGTGTTAAAGTGAGGATATCGGTCGACCCGGAGACGCCAATAGACTTCAAGCTAAGTGAGGTAGTTTTCTACACAGATTTGTTCAACTTGGGGCTTAGATGTCCCTTGGACCCAAAGATTGTCAGATATTTCCATCTAATAAAGCTCTGCCCAAGCCAACTGAGTCCCAATGCTTGGTACACCCTCATGGCCTGCATCATGGCCTCTACGCTCTCCGGAATTCCGCTTCCGATGGAGCAATTTGCTGCTGTGGCCAGCCTTTGCAAGAATCACATCATCCCCTTCTATCATTTCAACATGGGTGACAACTATAAAGTGGTGGATGATCTGCTTGAGTCGGAGAAGAACTGGAAGACTCAATTCTTGTTCATCAGTGGAGCTTGGGAAAATGGGAAAAGATTAAGGCTAGTGACAACCCAAGCATGCTTACCAGTAGATGGAAAAGCACGGGTAAATATTTCATCATTTTAGTTTTTCCTTCCTTATAAAAAGTTTGTTTACTTAAATATTATTCTTCTTCTTTTGGTAGTGCTGCCGAAGGAGTTCACCGACTACTTGGAGGAGGGGCAGACTACTTGTGCCAAGCTAAATGCTTGGATTGCTGACAAATGGGGAAAACGCTTCCACAATTGTTTTACTATTGGCAACCTGGTGAGATCCCATCTCTGGAACACAACCGGCCGGAGAGACTTGTCTTGGGAGGAATTAACCACACCGCCTCCTCTGGGTGTCATTCTACAGATGACAGATGCAAAGGATGGGAAGCTGCCTTGTCGGGCAGAGCTAAAGCCCCGAGTAAAATGAAGGGCAAGAAAGGCAAGAAAAATCCAAGGTAGCTGAGGTCAACCAAGGTGGTTTTGAGGAGACTGTCCCAGCAAACTAGGAGGTGCAGGACCAAGGAGGGATTGATGCTGCTCTGCTTCAAGTGGTGGAAAATGAGATTACCAAAGAAGCAGTTGGACTTTCAAAACCCTCAAAGGCTTTCAAGAAAGACCGAAAACGGGGAGCAGAAGGTGGAGATAGGGAAGCCAAGAAGAAGAAAACCTCCAAGGGAGATGAAGTTTCTCTCCGGCCTCCGGAGTCTCTTCCTCCGGTCGACCCAACAGACCCAACACAGGCAGAGAAAATCCCAAGTGACTTTCACACCAGAGAGGGCGCCGGAGGGGATATTAACATTGATGGATTAGACATCAGTGGCCTTCAAGGGATTGGCCTTTACTTTGAAGACCTTGAGAAGGACGACTTTGCTGGCCCTTACCTCCCCATAAGCTCTTCGAACATTGTCACTTTCAATGGTAAGTATTTTTCTGTTTCAGGAGAGAAGGGCATGGTGACCCACTCCTTGTTGAGAAATATTCAACCGGTGCTCAACTTGGAGAGGTAAGTGCGAAATCAATCAGCCCTCATCAACACACTCAACTCAGATAAAGAGAGCTTGTCTAACGACCTCCTTACTGCCAACTAGAATGCTGAGGCACTAAGGAGAGAGATCGAGGAGTTGAAGAAGGGGAAAGAGGATTTGGCCACCAAGTTGGCCACTTCGGAGGGGGTTAACAAAGAGCTCCAATCCAAGTGTTCTGGCTTGGAGAAGGATCTTTCCACTTCAAAAAATGAGGTGAAGGCCAAAGACAACGTCATTCAGACTCTAACCAACGAAAAAATTTCACTTGAAGATGTTGTGTCTAGGTGCCTCAGCATTCAGACTCTAACCAACGAAAAAATTTCACGTCATTCGTGACGTCGTTTCCTTCGAAACAAGGTGCTGTGGGTAAAAAACTTACACCGGAGCTCCAAACTACTAATTCACCGAATTGTCTGCATCAGTTTACCTCTCCAAAGTGAAGAAAGGATATTCGCCTCAAGGATATTCGCCTCAAGGGGAAGATTTGTTGTGAATGAGTCGAATAATGCCTTGACAGTGTACTGTGTCCGGCAGTACAGTTTTGTGTCTGTGATAGTGATATTGTACAATCACTTGAATTAGTCTTGTGGTATGAGTCCATTAGGCCCATAGTCCAGTAAGTCTATTAATTCCCTATAAATAGATTACTAGGGCAACACAAAACACAATCTGAAATCTGTAACCTTTTCTATCATAGTGAAACTCTTTTCTTTGACGGCGCCCGTGGACGTAGACAATTGTCGAACCACGTTAAATCCTGTATTTCATTTAAATCTTTCTTTCGTATATGTTCTGTGCTTGAGCCATTTTGATAATTGCATAGTAATTTAATAAGAGCTTTATATCTGGATCAAGTTTTTTTGTAGATCCCATTTTTAATAAAACAAATTAGCTAAAACAAATCTAAATATGCACAAGATAGATATGGTATAAGGGCAATGCTATATCTAGACCCCATTTGGCTATAATGATACCTTAAATCAAACTTTTTATTTTACTTTATGTAAAATGACCATTTTACCCATCATATAAAACCAAGTTTACGACAAAAAATCTAAACAATCTTCTTCCTCTTCTCTAACCAAACTTCTCTCTAAAACTAATCTAATACCCAAAGAATGAATTACATTAAAATCTAACTATTTTTTCCTCTTCTTCATTAGCGTAAAAAGAATGAATGACACTAGTCAAAGAGCCAAAAACATTTTACAAAATTATATTACAATTAAGTAATCTGTGGACCCAGTAATTTGCATAATTTTATATTAAGAAATAAACTAGTAACTGTGAAAATGTTTCCCAGCCTGATAGTAATGGCAATCTTGTTCGAAACTTGATCATCTTGATGGCAAGATAAGACGCAAGCTGCAATGTTTTTTTAGAAAAATAAAAAAAATCAATATTTGAAATTAAGATCTTTGATTTATAGCGAAATCAGAAACATCAATCAAATAACAAAACCACAAGAAAGAAAACAACACATCGATTTCTAAGTTTGATTTAAATTTACAACCAGAAACCCTAAATCCCCAAATTCCATAACCTAAGAACTTGTAAACTTTGTAACAGCCTTCGTTCCTTCAGATACAACATGTTTAGCCAATTCACCAGACAACATCAACCTCACCGCAGTCTGGATTTCCCTTGAAGTGATTGTCGGTTTCTTGTTGTACCTTACAAGCTTCGCAGACTCACCAGCCAATTTCTCGAAGATTTGTTGATGAAACTGTTCATGATTCCCATAGTTTTGTTGGAAATACCGATATCGGGATGAACCTGCTTCAAGATCTTGAAGATGTAGATCTTGTAGGTCTCGACGCTTTTCTTGGATCGTTTCTTCTTTTTATCAGCTCCGGCTGCTACGGCGGCCAAGGGATATTTCTCGACGACCTTCTTCTCAGTCAACTTTGTTGATTTTGATTAGGAAATGAGTTCTCTAGAGAGAGATTAATTGGAGAAGAGAAATAATTTTCTGATTTGATTGGTGAGAAAAAAAGAAAAAAAAAGAAAAAAAAAGAAAAGGGAAAAGGGAAAAGGGAAAAGGGAAAAGAAAAAAGAGAAAAGAGAAAAAAGAAAAGAGAAAAGAGAAAAGAGAAAAGAGAGAGAGATAGTTGACTGAAAAATGTTTATATATTAAGGGTATTTTAGTAAAATTTGGGGTCTCATTATAGCTGAAGAAGCTCTCATTATAACAGGGTCTCATTATAACCAAAACGGGTCTCGGTTTAGCGTTGCCCATGGTATAATCATCCTCCTTTTAAAAAAAAAGAAGATAACGACTCTTCTCGTGTAGGATAAGTGGTTAAACTTGATAATAACTTATGAGAGTAGCTCATAGAGACCTCGGCGAATTAAGAAAAAATTATTACAACAAAGAGCTTTTTTACATTTACATATGGATATGCATTTTTTTCTTTTATTATTTATATTATCAATCACTCTTAAAATATCATCAAGAAAAATATAAATTAATTTAGAGGAATTGCTAAAAACAATCAACATTACTCTGTGGAGTTATATTTTCAGATATATTTATTTACCTTGTATGATACTATTTATTTCATCAAGTTGCATAACATGAAATTTAGTAAATATAATATTATACTTTCTAAAACTTATTAAAATAAGAATAAAAAAACTCAAAACTTAAACTCACTAAAATTCATTTTTTCAATTTTTTAAAATTTAAAAATCATGAAGAAAATAAAAGATGAACATGTTCCTCTATAGACCAACATGAACATGGAAGAAGTATACACTCTTCTACTTTTATATTTTTCATTTTTTTTATTTAAATCTGAAAACGTTCAATTCCACCAAAACGATGACACCCAAGTAATGTTCGGCGTCATCATCCTAGTACAAAAGATGACATTTTCCGCCAAGCTTATGACAGGCAAAATGACTTGGACGTCATGCTCTGGCCGAAACGATAGAATTGGCGTTATGG
Organism: Limnanthes douglasii subsp. nivea; assembly: GCA_036936605.1. Classification (NCBI taxonomy): domain Eukaryota; kingdom Viridiplantae; phylum Streptophyta; class Magnoliopsida; order Brassicales; family Limnanthaceae; genus Limnanthes; species Limnanthes douglasii. The sequence continues at coordinate 267,409,554 of JAUPFV010000005.1, read as the reverse complement.
TGTGGTGGACAAGAGTACTAGATGCCTCTATTGTCCGTCAGGCCATGACGGCCAAGTCATTGTGTCCGCCATGGTGTTGGCGCACTAGTTTGTACAAAAAACATTCTCGTTTTAATACAGGTCTCGACTTGGTCAATTGTAATAATGAAGGGTTTTTTTTTATTGATTTTAGCCTATGTAAAATAAAATCTAATCAAACTTACCTTATTCTAAATATGTTTTGATATAACTGAAAAATTATATAACTTTAAGGCTCTATTTGCAATTCTAATACTTGTTAGTGGCTTGATAAACATATTATTTTCATGCACTATTTATAATTCTAATAAGATCTTACTCCAATGGTTTTAGTCTAGTTTTAATTTTAATTTCTTTAGCTTTAGGTGAAAAATTATATATTTAGAAAGAGAATGTAGAAATAAAAGATAGGAAAAAATCAAAAACAATAATGGTAATTTCATAGAGTAATTTATTTTATTGGTGTTTTTAGTACAAGGGTAAAAATGTAAAAATTAATAACTTCACAAAGTAGTTTTTACTTTTTTTAGTACCACTTCACGGAGTAGTTTTGGGTATTTTTTTTAGAAATTCCACTAACATAGTTGTGTGTTCTATCACATAACGTGTATATTATCCCTCTTTTTAATAATCTTATCAACGACATCATTCTTACACCCCCAATGAGCTCATCCACAACTCTATTGGACTCATAGAGTCCAATAACCATAGTGCAAGATTAAAAGACTCTCCCTCCAAATCCACATTAGTCCAATTGATATCTATATTATAAGATTCATAATACTCCTATTATTAACCATTAGTCTAATATAATTTAATGTTCATTACATCTGAATAATTAGATTATAATTACAATGAGTTGAATACTCTTCATATAAACAAATAATACATTTCAATTTTTGGATATTCTTACAATCGCCCACTTGAAACATTCCATCTACAAAAACAAATCCTCCAAAATGTGTACTCTAAAACGTTGTTATATTTAGAGGTAATTCAACTTATCTTATCAAACAAAAAAAAATGATAAGGACATGGACTTTAAGACGTAACAGCTTCTACATTAATTGCGTTGCTAACTCACCTAAATGGAATTTGGCTTCTCATGCAGTGCATCGTGAAAATCCCTCGATCCTATAATTACTACATATTAATTCACAACTTTTCTTGCTTAACTGGATTAAGATTACTACATGTAAAAAATGACAAGAGATATATGAGCAAAGATAAATATTGTATTGTTTGACTGAATCGTATATGAACTGACACTGAACACAATACAATATGAAACTAAATTAAAGATTGAATTACAAAAAAAATCTCATTAGATCTGAATTTTCTATAAAGTAAGAATGTCCATATAAATGTTGTATTCATGAAAGAGTATGGACATTGAAACCTTAGTAGGAGAGGATGAAAATGAAGAGTTGAATCTCCTCTTTTGTTATAATTTTAATTGAATATTCATTATGAAACTTGTTCACATTTTCTCTATTCTAAGTTCTTTAATAGTAAAGAACTAAATGTATTTTCTTTATTAGATATTATTTAGTATGCTATAATTTTTACTCTCATTAAATATGCAAACATAAATTGCACATTTTATCTAACATCCACTAAACCTATAAATTAATATGCGTAATTAATTTGCTTAATTGTTTTGTTTTTTATGTCTAGATTCTTTGTTATTTTTAAACACCAGACGACATATATTCTACTTCACAATAGTCCATCTATATACATGGAAGCCTTAAATATCTACTTAGGATTCTTTTCATGAATATTATATTCTATCATGAACCAACATGAGCATAAATCAAGACTTATGAAATATTTTTCATCTCCAGAATTTTAAAACGAGTCAATAGATTTTGACTAAGAGATCTTATCTCAATTAATCTTAAGGAAATCTATAGGCTTTCTTATTTTCATGCCATATAATTTTAGCTTAATCTTAATGTATCTCTTTAAAATAAACCATTAAACATCAAGAACGACCGTGATGAGTTTGAGTTCCTAACAAATAAAAAGTCTCACCTAGAAATTTCACACCATATTACTTCAATGAAATTTTATGGAAACATGGAACCAATTCCTATAGTTTATGACTATGAATATGTCATCGGTATACAAATTAAATCTGAATCCACGCTCATTGAACTTGAGAAGTTTATAATAATTATTTATGCTTATCTCAAAATAATATTAGATTATAACTTTGAGAGATATAGTAACATTAATGAGATGTTTTTAACTAAAAATTACATATGTTTGTTACAAATCTGGTAATCTTGATTTAGATCGATTAACTTTTGTAACCTATCATACACATCTAATAAATTAATTAGGTTGTACTATATATCTAATCTTCTTAATGTTAATGTTCATAAAAACATGATTTTAATATTTATTAAATGGAGCTTAATGTTAAATTTTGTAATCTGTATTATGATAGTCTTGAATGAATCATTCACTTGATTAAATGAAAGTTTGCTTTAAGATTCAATCTTTTAATATTGAAAGAACCATATTTTATGTAAGATATTTTATGTATCTTATCATACTACATTTTTAGTTGAACATTATTTAAATATAAATTTGCAACCATCTAGTATTTTTTTTAGAATAATAGATAAAAAAACTTAAACCAAATTATCTATCATCAATTTTAACTCTTGCTAAAATAATCCAAAATTAAAAGTTGAAAGTTTATGTGATGTTATGTAATCTTAAACTGGATCATTTGTCAATATCACAAGAATCAATGTTTTTATCAAACTTTTATTGTTGCAGAAGCTGAAGCGGAATTAATCTATTACACCATATAGAAGTTTAAAGTTTTTGTAGAACTTTTAATGTTGTTGTAAACATTAAACCTAATTTTTTTTATTTTACATCATGAAGAAGCTTGTTGTAGAACTCTTTATAACGCTGTAAAAGTTAAAATTGAATTCTTATGCTACATTGTTAAGAATTTCAATGTTTTTTAGAACATTTTATAGAAATAATTTGTATAAATTAAATGCATGGTACTTTATTTCTCTCCGTTAGTGGATTTGGGTAAAGGATTATACTAACTTTAGTTTTCATAATTTCTTGAAGATGTTAAGTTTGTTCTTTATATAAATCTGAAACTACTTATTCTTAAGTGTGGATTTAAACATTGATTTCTAGAAGAAATGATCATTTTCATGATTAGAGGTGATTCATAATGTATTATAATATTCTTATCATTTGAATTTGAATGAATCATAGTTATATCAAAACTGTTCACTCATTAATTTCCTCAAAACTATATATCATTAATGTTAACGTAAATAATAAAATATATTGACTACATATCTTGTTATAGTTAATAGTCAACGATACTTATTGTATACATTATTATGGTAGACTAGACATTATTATAGTAGACTAGAATATTATTACGTTATATTCAGGCATATATATATATATGGCTTTAGCTTGTACATAATTTAAATGTCGATAATAAAAATCTATTTTTCACTTCTACATAGTAACAGGGCTTTTAAGTTTTTACGACAATGAGTTCAATTTTATGGGTTAGGGCTTTACGTGAGTTCAATTTTATGGGTTATTGTGCTATTGGTTTGATTACTCTATAATAATAAAAAATTATTTTTGAAGTGAAAAAGTATATATACGTATATCAGTTTTAAATTTTATCAGACGGAGTAAAATAGAATTGGTCAGAGCCTTTACTATAGTAATCGGGATAGGTTTAATAGTTATGGAAGAAGTGGTTTTCTAGATCTCGTCCATGTAAAGTGTTTCCATTGTCATGAATCCGGTCACACAAAGTGGAACTGTCCACAACAACCACAAAAAACACAACAACCATAATAACCACAACAATTTACCAAGAAATATTTTAAAGAACCAGTTGCACTTTCTGCTAAAGAAACAGTTTACTGTTTAAGGCTCTTGAACTATTCATTTAAACGAAAATATTTCTTTGACTTCTGTTTTAAATCTTTCTCAATTTTTATTTAACCTAAATTATGTGACCAAAATCACTAAAGATTTAAATTGTCTTGTCACATTTTACTCTGATTATTGGTTGTCACAGGATTTTACAACGAAAAGAATTATTCCTAAAGGGAATAAGTCTGGAGGTCTCTACTATCTCAATAAACAAATTAATAAATCCAGTGCGTGTCCTAGTATCCAATATCCATTTAAATCTCATTATCGTATGAGTCATCAATCTTTAGCCTCTCTTAAACAATTGTATCCCCAATTTTGACATTTAATTTCATTAGAATGTGAGTCGTGTCAATTTTCTAAACATTATCGCATTCCGTCATATCCTCGTGTCAACAAACGGGTTGAGTCTCCTTTTGAATTAGTTCATTCAGATATTTTGGGTCCTTATCGAGTCATATCTAAATCAGGTTTTAAGTATTTTATTAGTTTTGTCGATGATCATTCATTGTTATAATATTTTTTCTATATTTTGCAAATTTTGTGGAAATTAAAAGTCAGTTTAATTGTCTGGGTAGTATTTTAAGAAGTGATACCGGCAAAGAATATTGTTCAACTTTATTTCAATTTTTTATGGAACAACATGGACTTCTGCATTAAACTTCTTGTGTAGACACACCATCTCAAAATTGTATCGCTGAAAGAAAAAATAGACATCTTTTAGAAGTTGCTCGTGTACTCCTTTTGTAAATGAAAGTGCCAAAAATATTTTGGGCAGATGATGCTTTCACTACTTGTTATTTAATAAATCGAATGTCGTCTTCTATTCTTCATAATAAGATTCCATATTATGTTCTTTTTTCTTTACAACCTTTATTCCATATTGAACCCCGCATATTTGGTTGTACTTGTTTTTGTTAGGGATGTTAGTCCTAATCGTACAAAAATAGATCCCAAATCTTTAAAATGTATTTTTCTTGGATATTCTAGAGTTCACAAAGGATACAAAAAAATTTCTCCCTCTCTTAAATGGTATGTTGTGTGTAGAGATGTTACACTTTTAGAGCATGTTTCATTTTTTTACAATTGTGCATAGCGTCAACCTTCATACAGATAAAGAGGACGATGACCTGCTCGTTTATTCTGTAGTTCAGTCCCTTTGTATACTAAACTGATTTTGTTACTCAAATTGTTGTTCCTCCACCATCTCGACCTTCTATTACACATGTTTATTCTGACATTCGAAACCTCCTCTAACGTATCCAGTGCTAATTCTTTCATCTTCGGATCCTTATATAAACGATAATGCGTCTGATATTGACATTTATATTGCTCATCGAAAATTTATAAGATAATGTACTTATCCAATTTCCTCTTTTGAAATATATGATCATTTTTCACCTTCTACATAAATTTTATTGCAATTTTTTATTCTAATTCTATTCCAAAAAAATGTTCGCGAAGCTTTATGTCACTCTAGCTAAAAAACTACAATGTTTAACAAATAAAAGCATAATAGGATACTTGTACTTAGAAATTGGATAATTTACTTGTCGGAAAGCAAGCTATTGGTTGTAGATGGATGTTTAATGTCAAAATGAATCCATAGAGGACGATAGATCGTCTTAAAGCAAGACTTGTAGCAAAAGGATATGCTTAAATTTATGGTATTGACTACTTTGAGACATTTTCTCCAGTATTTAAGTTTACATCAATTCGTATATTTATTTATTCGGCAGTTTCAAATGATTTTCCATCGTATCAATTAGACATAAAAAATGTATTCTTACATAGATATCTTCAAGAATAAGTCTATATTAAGCAACCACCTGGGATTGTTGCTCAAGAGGGGAGAGGAAATGTATGTCGTTTTTAAAAATCCTTATATGTTTTGAAACAAAGTCCACATGCTTGGTTTGGAAAGTTTAGTGAGACACTCAATGAATTTTGTTTGAAGAAGAGTAGTTGTGATCATTTTGTATTTCATAAAACTTTTGCAAATGGTATTATACTCGTGGTTGTGTATGTTGATGACATCATCATTACTGGGAGTGAAAGTGAAGGAATTTATTTACTTAAAATATTTCCTACATTCAAAATTTCAAGGTATTCTTCTATCGCTGAGAAAATATGTTTTGGATTTATTGATGGAAACAGGCAAGTTAGGAGCAAAGCTATGTAATACACCGATGGTTCTTAATTTTTACATACTAAAAGATGATGTGAAATTATTTGTTGATCCATAAAAATATCATCGATCGGTAGGAAAAATTAATTATCTTACAGTAACTCGACCATACATTGCATATCCATTTAGTATTGTGAGTCAATTTATGTCATCACGAATGATTAATCATTGGGTAGCACTAGAACATATCTTGTGTTATCTCAAATCAGCTCCTGGACTCGAATTGTGGTATGACAATCATGGTCATAGTAATATAGAGTATCTTACGGATGCAGATTGGGTTGGATCTAAGCTGATAGAAGACTAACCACTGGTTATTGTGTGTTTGTAAGGGGTAATTTAGTATCTTGGAAGAGTAAGAAACAAAAATGTTGTATCAAGATCGAGTGCTGAAACTGAATATAGAGCCATGGCTCAATCTTCTTATGAGATAATTTGGACTCTCCAATTGTTGAATGATATTGGCATAAAGACTACCATGCTTGCAAATTTATGGCGTGATAATCAAGCGACACTGCACATTGCGTCTAATCATGTCTTTCATGAAAGGACGAAACATATTGAAACTGATTGTTATTTTATCTGCGAAAAGATTCAACAAAATCTTCCTCACAAAAAATATGTCAAAACATGAGAACAATTAGGATATATATTCACAAAAGCCCTCAATGAATCACGTATTAATTATATCTGTAATAAGCTAGGCATGCTTAATATATATGCTCCAACTTGAGTGGGAGTATGATTTTGTTTCAGTATTTCGATCAAGCTTGCACTTCAGGTACTTCTTTTTAAGTTTCAAAGACTTCAAACTACGATAGTTTCAAGTCTTTCGCACAAGCTTGAGGAGGAGTGTTAACGTAAATAATAAAATATATTGATTACATGGTGTATTATAGTTAATAGTCAACGATACTTATTTTATACATTATTATGGTAGACTAAACATTATTATATTATACTATAATATTATTACGATATATTCACACCTATATATATATATATGGATTTAGCTTGTACAAAATTTAAATGCTGATAATAAAAATCTATTTTTCACTTCTACACTTAAAATTATTTTAGTTTCTCGCATTTAAATTTGGTTGTGGGATGATAAACTAAACTTTTGTAAAATAGAATGAATGCTAAAATAAAATACCTATTATTGTATTGAACTCTAGTTACCCTTTGCTAACTTCGCTTATGTTGGACGTCGGCAAGTGTACATTGTTTCAAACAAAGATTTTATTAGGTTTAAAGTTAAATTACTGTTTGATAACAACTTCTGGATGTATTAGTTTCATAATGAGATTTTGCATGCTTTTATTAAACAAATATTTCATGTTTAAATATCACACTTCTCTTAGTGGCAAACGCTAGGGTTAGATATGATGTACTTAAATATTGTACTATGATGGTAGAGATTTTAGGCTTAAAAGACTTGAACTTGTCAATGACTTCCAATTATGGTGCAATATGGGCATAATAATCCAACAAATATATTTGAATAATAAGTGTTATCTTGACCATCCCTACATATGAATGGTTTGTAGATAACTTTCCGAATATGTTTTAAGAATTATATTGGTATATATGTACATAATTTCCTTCACTTAGTATGTTTTAATCTGTTATATCCAATACATGTATGAAAATTGTAATATTCAAAAGGATATGTGGCACTTCGATCAACTAATTTGTCATGACTTCTCTTGAGATATGTGGTCACTTGTGAAAATATGTAATTTTATTTTTTACATGATTTCAATTAATTTTATTGTATGATACATAAATATGCACAACATCATTGTAAAATGTAATTATGTATATTGTATATAACTTATCGATCATGAAAATACTTTGATGCATGATCGTCATTATTTGTAAAGATGTTTTACCATTACTTAATTTTTGTAATTTATTATATCTTCTAAATTAAGAGAAATTGTGATGGTTACAATTATATCTGAAAGAGAAAAAAACAAGAAGGGAAACCTCGAGCCATGATCTGCCTCAAAACCCCCCTCTCAATCAAGTAAATATAAGTTGTTTTATATAGCAAGTAATGGATCTGTAGGCTTGTTGGGCCTATTGGACCTAGACAATTAGTCCATTTGAGCTTAATACCGCAACTAACTTGCTACATAAACCCCAATTATTCTTTATTACGCAAAATACCCTTAACATTACACATTTCTTGGATCTATATTATAAACAAGATATTGGTTCAATATTCCACCAGTTTGGTCGTGGGTTGAATAAATTTTATCCCCATCAATATCAATCCATCCAGTGTCTCTGGGAACTGAAAATCAATTGAAATGATGACCATACCAAAAGCATGAAGGCAACTTTCTTGGATAATCCAAGTTTAAAACATTTCACATTCTTCTGAATTTGTCTTAAAACCTTCGGAACAAATTCAATTTATGTGCTAAATTACTCACATATCATAACTCACAATCACCTTTTGCTTATCGAGTCGAGTAACATATAACATTTTATATTCTCATCATAAAATAAAAAATGTACCTTTTGATTTTTGTTACTTTGAAATGTGTAATAAGCTATATTACTGAACACTTTGAGATGAGAAAATTTTGGTTTTTGTCTACTTCATACCTCTTGTGGTGCTTCATAATCTAACTTCAGATGTGGACATCAATTTTATTCATATATAACATATTCCACAGTAGTAACCATAATATTTTTAACATCTTCTTGCTCTTAAGCATTGACCGAACCATGTCAAAAATATTTTGATTCTTCCTTTCTACCATACTATTTTGTTGAAGAGAGTATGATGCGGTTAAAATTGTCTTATGAACTGTTCGTCGTAATACTCCATGAAATATATCAAAGTATACTTAATACATTTTATAAAATCGTATGGATTTTATAAGTTTGCTAGTTCATTTTGAACATTTTGAAGACCTGGAATGCCTATAAAAAATAAACCAATTTTTTATTATCATAATTCATCGATAAAAGAAATAAAGTATCTTTTGATGCTCAAAGATACGAGGGTGATTGGTCCACATATGTCGGTCTATACCAAATCAAGTATGTTTTTACCTTGAGAATTTTCTTTTTTTTGAAACGAGGTACTCGTTTTCTTCCCAAGTACATATTATTCATAAAATTTACCATCATAGTCATTCCCGGTATCTCGTGCACCATCTTCTTCTTTGCTAACGTTATAGGCCCTCATGATTCAGGTGACCAAAACAGAGATGTAACGGCGTTGCATTGTCTTTATGTTGACTCGTAAATATATTTTTTGTGTATGTTTTTCTAGTTCAATTTGTACATCCAATTTATTTCCATCTCGACTCGGGCAACCAAACGCCATTGGCTATCCTTCAAGTGTAGTTTTATAGCTTTTAAAAGTATAAATTAACCTTTCTTTATGAGTTACCCCAAAGTTAGAATATTATTTTTGAGATCTGTACATAATAAATATCATAAATCGACCATATCAACCCATTATTTTGTAAGAAATAAATCATATATTTCCATTTACATCCACCTTTCATGCATCTTTAAACGATATAAGACCATCATCAATCTTTTGCATCTTCCGGAATAAGTACTCTTGACTGCACATATGATTGCTTACCCTCGAGTTGAGATACCACAAAGGATCATTGTTGATGTTATCTTCATCTTGAGCTATCAAGAATAAACCTTCATTCTCTTTAGCATTCGAGGTCAGTTTAGTTGTTTCTTCCACCTATTTACCAACTCAAAAATGTTTTTCAAAATGTCTCATTGTACCACAATTATTACATTTAACAGAGTGTCAATGTTTCTCATGGTGACCATATCTGTGATATTTGTAGCATTTGATGTTATAGTAGTTTGATTGGTCACATCTTCCTCGATCGTGTTATCTTTCACGCTAGTTTGGTCGAATCAAATGTTCATTCTCCTTATATTCTCATTCACGAGTATTGTCATCATATCTAGAGCTTCTACGACCATGCTTTCTATCTTAGAAAATTTTAAAATATAGTATATTTTTGTTTTTATTTGTCGTCTTGGTTTGTAGTGTTTGCTCTCATGTCTTCTCTTTCTTTTTCTTCTTAGTTTGTTCGTGTGCCTCAAGAAAACCAAAATAAATTTCAATTGTAAGCGTTGCAAGATCTTTTTACTCTTCTATCCCGCACACAACATTATCAAAATTGTCAATTAAAGATCTTAAAATCTCGTGTACAACTCGTGCACAGGTCATTGCTTCACCATTATGTCAAATTTGGTTTACCACAACATGTAAATATGTGATATAATCATATACAACTTCCAACTTATTGATCTTAATCCTCTCAAAATCGTCACGGGATGTTTATAGACGCACTTGCTTGAGTCAGTCAATTTATTTAAATATTTTTTCTAAAATGTCATACGCTTATTTTGAAGTCGTTTCACCAGCAATCTTCTCAAAGTTTGACTCGTCAACGGCACATAACAATATGGATAGAGTGTCGTGTTATCCTTCGATTGCATTTCTTTCAACGTTTTGTTGAGAGCCCTGTAAGTTTCGTGGTAGTTGTTAGTTGTTCAAAACCTTCTTTGACAATCTTCTACGAATCTTGAGATTCAAGAAAAGCTTTCATTGGAATGCTCTATATCTTATAAGTCACCTTCTCAGTTGTGGTAGCGACAATTGACCAATCATAATCGTCATTGGCTCTAATATCAATTTGGAGAAAATAAAAAATATAAATTTATAGAAATAATAGAGAACTTGAAGCTAATGTATTTCATTTTCAGTCATGCATAATTCAGGACAATGTTGTATTTATATAAGTTTTATAAAGTTATAGTTAACAAGTTTTCAACAATTCAAACACTAACTAAATGGTTGTTGAACCGTTCAAACATTAAGATAATTTTTATTCATATAAAGCACTAATTTATTTTTTTAAACAAAAATAATGCTTTGTTTCTTGCTCACAAACCTTTATACCAAAGACACACAATATCTTACTAGTTAGTAAAATCTAAGTCACATACTCTTAGACGGAAACATAATATATATATATATAAGAGGTCATGTATCTTAAACAGGTCATGTTGTCTAGACTATAGTTAACCGAGGTTAATCGTTCAAGATATTGTTACCTGGTAAAAAACTTGGATATATCATACAAAAATCGATAATTTTTTTTTTATAAATTGATAAAAAGAGAGGAACAAAATAAAAAAATCGACTTTAAACAAAGAAAATCAAATTCTAATAAAATAAATACTTATACTACCAAAAACTCTCATGAACCAAACCGAAAGTATTGTCTTTCCCACTTTAAGTGTTAGAATCTATAGGTTTTGAACAGTAATTTGTCTATGGTCTATCGATTTTAGTGATGGATCGTCCATACTTTCAAAAATCCACTGGTAGTCTCTGAACTATCCAGTTTTTATATAGTTAGTCCCCACATATGTTGATTAATGTAATGCTGCCACGTGGCATATATTCAACATAAACTTGTATCACCTATGGTCTCTCAACTTTATATCGAAGTTCAAATGTAGTTAAGATTAAGGTCGATGAATTATTGGTGATACGAATTTCTGTTAAGTATGGTATCGCGTGATAGCTTTACATTAATTGGGTTAACTAGCTTTATATTAATTGAGCTAACTTTATCTAAACTGGATAATCTATAGGCCATCGCACTTTTGAAAATTCAAAACTTAAATATTCCAAAAACGAAACGATATATAAAATAGCCATAAAATTATAACAACAAAGTTTTTATACGTAGGAATACTGTTCGATAAAATGTGTCAGAAAGTTCTTTCCAGTGTGTTGTTGACTATCTCCGTCTGAGTTGGTAAGTCAACTTTAGAGTCATTGGGTCATATTCGGCTAGCTTTGCTTTTCTTAATACTTTCCGCATTTCATTTTCCTGGGAATTATATGTGCGCAGTTCAGGCATGTAAGTAACTAAGTGAGATTTTAGTCTACTATATGTATCAAAGTGTTCGATAAAATGCGCCAGAAAGTTTTTCCACTGTGTTGTTGACTGTCTCCGTTTGTTGGTAAGTCAATTTTAAAGCCATTAGGTCATATTTGGCAGGCCTTGTTATTCTTAATACTTTCCACATTTCATATTCCTATGACTTATATTTACTCAGTTCAGGCATATGTAAGTAACTAAGTAAAAGTTATAGCCTTTCTTTATGGGTTTTAGTTGTAATTGCTAAAAAGTAGTTTGATCAGAGTTTAGTGGTTAACTGGCTAGTAAAAAAACGTATCTTTGCTGTTTCCGGAGAAAAAAACAATCCTACCATTATTATATCTCTGAAGACAGGTCTTTGTTTTCAGGCAGGCAGGTAGGGCAATAAATTATGACCACTTGCTTAAGGTTTCAAAATTTGAACACTATTTTATTGAGATTTGTTTTGTCTAGAGATAGGTGGGGCAATAAATTATGACCACTTGCTTAAGGTTTTTAGAATCTTAAGCACTCTTGATTAATTCTCTCTTGAGTGATGGACTTAGTGTCACAGTTACCGGAACAAAGTGATTTGCTTACAGTCAATGATATACTCTCAATCTTGTCTGAGTTATCTAAATGTCTACCTCCTCCACACCACTTCGAAAATCATTTGGTCCCTGAGGAAGCAGCTAAAGACAATGTCAGTGGCGAAGGAAGAAGCTCAAGCGCAGCACGGGCAAGTCGATCTCCATGGTTATCTACTTTATGGTTACGTAAGTTGCTATCGGGGTCAAACCCCATAAATGGAGAACGACTTATAAGAAGTACAAGCGCAACCACATCTACCAACAATGAAATCAGCGACAATAAGATTGTCCGGTCCCGTACCAGCCTTGGAATACCGGAAAGCCAGATTCCTCAGACTGCTGTTAGCAACTATAATGATAGCCATCCGCTTCATAAGTTGCAGAGTGACGTTTATCGCACGATCAAAGCTTTTAATAAGCTTAAGGAGTTTGAACATAATGTCGCCAGTCACGCGATATATCTCAAGCAGCGTCTCCAGGTTGTTATCGAAAAAGTAAAGAAGAAGCCGGATTTGATCAGATTGGATTATATCCAATTGGAGCTTCGAAAAATCAGCGAAGATCTTAACTTGAAGTGTCAGGTTCCGCGTTTGCCTAACAAGCTGACTGCAACTACTACTTACAATGCCTCCCATTTCCAGAATCAAAACATCGCTGCTGTTGGTGAAAGCTGTGATATCCCCAGCTTATACATGGATCCTAATTTTCTTAATGAATTGACTTTCAAGGAAATTTTTGAAAAGTTCAATGAGCTTAATATTAATGAGAAACTATGTTTGTTATGTTTTGCTGTCTTTCATGAAAATGCAGTGGTTAAAAAGCGGGTCTTGATGTATTGGTGGATTGCAGAGAGGTTCATCAAGCCAGATAACGCCGAGGATGACGCCAATCAAATTCTTAAGGAGTTCATGAGCAAGGGATTGGTCGAGGCAAAACTGAAGTCGAATACCATTACGATGACTCCTCTTGTTCGTTCTGCAGTAATTATCCTTGCCAAGGACTCTGAATTCATCGATTGCTATGACGATAAAGGTAAACTAAGAATAAAAGTGTCAGGTTGGCACAAGGCGTTTTTAGTAGAAAATTCTTTGAAGCAGATTGAAGGCGATAACTCTATCATGGATCTTGATAAAAGGATGGATCTTGAAGTATTGTTTAACATAAGTGAAAGGTTTCCTGATTTCACATTCAAATGGTTTGCAACTATTACTCAGCTCAAGGTTCTTTATCTTGGGAGATGGGAGAGCACAGCCGAGCGTCACATTGAAATAGAAAGCACGGTTTTGATGAACGAGTTGAAGCTCTTGAAAGAGTTGAAGTTACTTAGCTTTCAAGGCATCTCAAGAATCGAGAAGCTTCCGGAAGCCATTTGCAAGCTCCCTAATTTAACCATTTTGGATCTTAGAGCTTGTTACAATCTTGAGGAACTTCCAGAGATGATAGGATGGCTCAAGGGTCTGATATATTTGGACATATCCGAGTGTTACCTTCTTGATCACATGCCCAAGACGTTGCGTTCACTAACCAAACTTCAAGTTTTTAAGGGATTTGTAATCAGTGATTCTGAAGAAAGAAAAACTTGCTTATTAGGTGATTTGGCCAAAGCACTGAAGAATCTGAGGATACTGAGCATTAGCATCATTAAGGAGAATTTCAAGATTGCAGAACTCGAAAATTCTTTTCAGTATTTGCACAAGCTTAAGGCTCTAAAAGTTACATGGGGAGGTATTTTTTCAGGAGACATGGATACCACGAAGAAAGGAATGGATGCCACAATGTCAACAACTACACACGTGGCTAATACAATTGATAGCAAAGCGGAGGAAGAACGAACAAAAGAGAAAAAAAACGACGGCACAACTTCAACAACATCAAAGCAGGATGATATTATCCATAGCAAAAAGGAGGAAGGACAAACCAAGCAGCTCGATAAGGGAAAGAAACCGATGACTGCGCTGCAGAACAAGGAAGGAGATAATAAACAAGTGAAAAATGATATTCAAGGGATTGTCGAAGCATCATCATCGCGATCGGCAACCATTAACCAAACTAAAGAGGAGACTAAAGTCGCAGAAGTAGTGCACATAGACAAGGATAAAAAGAAAGTTTCCTTCGGGCCTGACAAGAAGAAGGATAACAGCAAAAAGCAGCCAACTCGCACTATAAGACAACTCTCCAGGAGTTTTAGTAGAATGCCCTCCATTAGAAAAGCTCACCTTCCTTTAATATTAGAAAAATTGGAGTTGCAGTGTTATCCGGATGCAGAACCTCCCAGTTGGTTGCGGCCAGAAAATCTCTGCGAAAGCTTAAAGAAACTTCACATAAAAGGAGGGAAACTCGGCAGATTGGGTTATGCAGAAGGTGAAAACAATAATGAGATTGAGGTTTTACGTCTCAAGTACTTGAAGGATTTAAAGTTAGAATGGAGGGAATTGAAAAGTTTGTTTCCGAAGTTGAAAATGTTGGAGAAGTTTAAATGTCCGAAAGTCACCTTCTGCCCATGTGATGGAAATGGACTGTGGAGAAAGTGTGAAGTAATACGATCACAAGATATGTAAGGTGCTTTTATCTTTCTTTCTATTTTGCTATTTGTTTTCAGATTCCTTATTTGCATTGTAATAAGTAAGTATTTGATTTGTGTTTTCAAGTGATGTTTGTAGTGTTTTGAGACTCATTGATTTGCATTGTAATGTGTTGGATTCGTATCTATCGTTTTGGCACTCGTTATTTGCTTATGTAATAAATTTCATATTTGTGTTTTCCTTGATTATGGTTTGGTGATATTAAAAAAAAAACATTAAATTAATTGAAAAGAGGTTTCTATAACTACAGCCTACAGGGGCATATCCTGTAAGACTAAATAAAATGATGATATGAAAATTAGCCTGAAACGCTACCTAGAGACATAAGTTAGGAATTGATTATTTTCTTTTTGAAGGTAAACTAATGGAAGTGCGTGAGAGCTTAGCATTTAAATTAGTGGGAGCTAATAGAAGATTTAGTTGCTACAAAAGCTTGTATAATCTGGTGCAGGCTTAACCTCCTTAGAGAATTTTGTATTATCGATTAAGATCTCTTATATCGATTAGTTTTTGTTTATGCCAACCGTCTATTAGTTTGACTGATAATAATATAGTTTGTTACAAAAGCTTGTATAATCATTGCTTTGATTGGGTCCTTGGATTTCATTATATTCGAATTTTTATGTGAATTTGTTTCAGACTACTTGATATTGTGTCAGACCGAACCGTTGACATATTCTTCACTTGTTGGGATGATCCGAACTACCAAGTTGATAAGCCAACCAGAGTTGCATGTTGATATCGGCGCTCCTTCACCATCGATGCTCTATACTTCGACCCAAGTTTATTATGGAGAAGCATGAGAGGTGAGGACGTCGTACCATGCATTACATCGCATTTCTGGTCCCCTTAGCTTTTAAAAGGCTTGAAGGTTCTGTATGTAGCTCAATGTGCCTTGCACATTAGGTATGCTACTAATTTGTTTTTTTTAATTATCAAATTCTGAGTTTCACTTCAATCGTTAATAGTTTCAGTTTCATTATACTCTTTGTATAGGCTTTATGGTTGGCTAGTCGTAAGACTGACATGCTCTTGCCAGACAAAGGAAGTGGGCACACAGAATTCTATCCCGAAGGGGGTAGCTGCTGTACTTAAGGTTAGTTTGTGATGTACTGGCTGAAACTTTCCCTTTTTTGTGTTCTTTAATCGACAATTAGAGATTTTTCCTCTGATTGACAGGGAGAGTGGATTTTATATGAAAAGGGTGGTCGTGATGACATCAGAGTTTTGCAGCTATACATGTATGAAGTTGAGTGCGTAAATCTTCGCTCCTCAAAGGATCCCTTCTTGAATCAAGTCTCAAAATTTGCAGTTTTGTTCCGAACCAAACTCAATGCAGAGGTATCTGCTTTTAACTGGCTTCGTAGTTATTAACGAAGCCAGTTATGGTATCAATTCTGAGACTTGATTCAAGAAGATACCTCTGCATTGAGTTTCGTTCGGAACAAAACTGCAAATTCTGAGACTTAATTCAAGAAGAGATCCTTTGAGGAGGGAAGATTTACGCACTCAACTTCATACATGTATAGCTGCAAAACTCCGGTGTCATCACGACCACTCTTTTCATATAAAATCCACTATCCCTGTCAATCAGAGGAAAAATCTCTAATTGTCGATTAAAGAATACAAAAAATGGAAATTCGAGCCAGTACATCACAAAATAACCTTAAGTACATCAGCTACCCCTTCGGGATAGAACTCTGTGTGCCCACTTCCCTTGTTTAGCAAGAGCATGTCAGTCTTACGACTAACCAAACACAGAGCCTATACAAAGAGTATAATGAAACTGGAACTATTAACGATTGAGGTGAAACTCAGAATTTAAAAATTAAAAAAAAACAAAACACATTGAGCTACATACAAAACCCTCGAGCTTTTTAAATGCTAAGGGGACTAGAAATGCGATGTAATGCATGGTACGACCTCCTCACCTCTCATGCTTCTCCATGATAAACTTGGGTCGAAGTATGGAACATCGATGGTGAGGGAGCGCCGATATCAACATGCAACTCTGGTTGGCTTGTCAATTTGGTAGTTCGGATCAACCAAACGAGTGAAGAATATGTCAAAGGTTCGGTCCAACACAATATCAAATAGTCTGAAACAAATTGAAATAAAAATTCGAATATAATGAAATCCAAAGGCCCAATCAAAGCAATGATCAAAGTAAATACACACAAATAAAACTTTCAGAACAAACTATATTATTATCAGTCAAACTAATAGACTATTGACATAAACAAAAAGTAGTCGATATAAGAGATCATAATCGATAATACAAAATTCTCTAAATAGTTAACCCTGCACCAGATTATACAAGTTTAAATGTAGCTCCCACTGATTTAAATGATAATCTCTCACGCAATTTCATTAGTTTATCTTCAAAAGACAAATAATCAATTCTTGTTTAAAATCATACCTTTATTCTTTATTCTTAGGATTAGATTTCTGGTGTGAGCTTAATTTGTATTAAACAAAGTAGAAAATTCATTCTGCAGAAAACTGATTGTCTGACTGTAAAAGTCATCAACAAAAGACTGAAATATCTTCTAGAAAATGATTTCTAAGAACAAACCACACCTAACTGATATCCTAAATCTGTGTTAAACATATTTGATAAAAAAAAATATTTGATAAAAAAAACCGAACATTAAGAAGGCAATCGATAACAGAAGTCCTCACCTCGATCTTCTCTTTCTTAGCAACTGTTTCCCAAGGTTTGGCCGCGATTCCGTTTTTCAGTCAGTGTGTTAATATTCGCGTCTATATTTCTAGGGTTCTGGCTGTCAGCCCAGAAACAAGCCAGGTAACAAAAGTATTTTTTTTATTTTATTTTTCTTAATCTTTTTGTTTAGTACATCTCTATGTATTTGAATATTATACTGTTTTAATTGTTTTAATGACAGAATAATATATTTTACTAATATAATACTTTTTAAAATATAAAATCAAATCTAAACATATTTTTCCTAAATTGAATAATATATTATTAACTAAATAATATATTATTTATGTATTTGAATATTATACTGTTTTAATTGTTTTAATGACAGAATAATATATTTTACTAATATAATATTTTTTAAAATATAAAATCAAATCTAAACATATTTTTCCTAAATTGAATAATATATATTATTAAAAATATATTAATATATTATTAAAATATTTTAACTAAATTAATTAATTAATATTTTTAAGTTTAATTAATTATTGTCCTTAGACAGATTTTAATGGAATATTTAAAAAAAAAAGAAAAATATTGGAGAAAAAAAGAATTTTTTTTTTAAATTGCAACTCATCAATAATCTTGTAAGAATGATAAAGAAATTTAATACTTACCTCCCTAATTGCAACTCATTAATCAATTTGTGGTGAATGAAAAAGAATTCGAATACTTACATCGCTGCTCTAGTGCACTGTATTTGACTTTGAATTCTTCGTAGTTTAAGGATTGGTTCTCCTTCTCGATTTCTATATAAGTCTCAGTCTCGGTCTCGCTGTCGCTCAAGCTCTCCTCCCCGCTCTTCGGCTCCAAATTGTACTCCATTCTGAACCTCCTTTTAGACCTACTTATATATTCATCATCGTCTTTTTTGTTATTTTTTTGTTATTTTAATTTTCTTAATCTTTTTGTTTAGTACATCTCCTATATATATTAGTATAAATATATTATACGGTTTTAATTTTAATGACAGAATAATATATTTTACTAATATAATATTTTTTTAAATATAATATCAAATTTAAAATATTTTTTCTAAATTGAATAATATATTATCAATTAAATAATACATTCTCAATTGAATAATATTTTTAATTGAATAATATATTTTTAATTGAATAATATATATTATTAAAAAATACATTAATATATTATTAAAATATTTTAACTAAATTAATTAATTAATATTTTCAAGCTTAATTAATTATTGTCCAAATAACTGGGTCACATTCTTCTTATGGTGAAATTGTTTCCATATCGAGATATCACCGAATTCACAACAAAAATTTGGATTAAATTTGATGCATAGTTTTAAGCTAATCGTCTTCAGATCGTGCAGTAGGCGTATCAGTACTACAAGACCTCCAAGGGACTTATTGTCGACCTTATCTTTAGTTTCCATGAACGCGATAAAAGCCGAGACTTCTTTACCAAACTGTCTCCCTTGGAAGCTCTTAGCATTATAGAAGTGGAACTCAATTTCTTCTATGAAGCTCTTTATACCAAAGCTGAAGTTTTGCATTCCAAAAGTGGAATCATGTTCCGGGTTCTTGCATTCTCTACGCTTGTTTCATCGTTTGGTCTTTTCCACTACAGAGTCGACAAGACGAAATTCGAACGAATTGATGTAGATATTACATACGCGCTGCTTGTAGGTGCCATAACGTTGGACACCATTGCAATAGCCATGTCTATTTTATCTGACTGGACAATTGCGGTCCTCACGGAGTTAAAAGAGGAACCCGAGGTCATGAAGAAAAACTATATTATCTGTTGGCTTTTAGATCTCAAAAAGATACGGTGGAAGAGCTGCATATGCCACAATCTAGGCAATTTTACCGGACATGAGGCGTTGGCTACTTCCTGTCTATTTCGCAGATGGTCTGGGTCCATCTCGCTCCACAACTTGATTGGATACTGCCTCAAAACAAGCCCGAAGAGGATCCACATAACCAAAGGCTGGACAAGTTGTTTGCTAAAAACTATTGTTAGGTGGTCGGGCATCGGGTATCTCGTCAAAGTGATTAATCAGTTTGTTAGCAACATCAAACCTTACTTTACGTTTTTGAACTTTATTCCTCGTTTCTGCCGTTCAGTTGTTGCATATATCGTTGATTTGTTCGGCCTTACAGATTTGTGGGACGAGATAAGGTACGTGTCTAACGAGCCGCTCACTAGAAACCTCTGGGAATTCATTTTTAATGAACTACATCGGAAGTCTAAGTTGGCGGACAATCCTGAAACAACCAAGAAGATATCTGCGGCAAAAGGTGAATGGATACTGGACAACCACTCGAAAACTGACTTTGACACTTTAATGGATTATGTGGTCCATGTTGACTACGATCAGAGCATTCTGTTATGGCATATCGCCACTGAACTCTGTTACCAGACTGAAGAAGCGACGGCTGATAATTTTAACGACCGCGAGATAAGTAAAATCCTGTCTGACTATATGTTGTATCTTCTAATCATGCAACCTACAATGATGTCGGCAGTAGCAGGAATCGGGAAGATAAGGTTTAGAGACACGTGTGCTGAGGTTGATAGGTTTTTCAAGAGAAGGAACATTGAAAAGTCCAAGGATGAAAAGAGTGCAAGTAAAGCGATTCTGTCAGTTAAAACAGACGTTCAACCGGTTGCAGTAAAAGGAGACAGAAGCAAATCGGTGTTGTTTGATGCGAGTATGTTGTGTCAAGAACTGAAGAGATTAGAGAAGGAACACGGTGAGGAAAAATGGAAGATCCTAAGCAAAGTGTGGGTGGAAATGCTTTCTTATGCTGCAAGTCATTGTGACGCTAAAACACATGCCCAACAGGTAAGCAAAGGTGGGCAGCTTATTACCTTCATGTGGTTGTTGATGGCTCATTTTGGTTTAGGAGAACAGTTCAAGATTAACGAAGGACATGCAAGAGCCAAGCTGATCATAGGCAAGTAGCTAATCAGCCTTGTATTTCTCACCTTAAGCTCTCTTTTTTATCCAGCATTGTACTTACATTCCTTGTACAAGGCTTTGATCCATGTTGGCTCAAGAACTGATAGTCACGCGTTTATAAACTACTTTGACTGTTTGTTTGTTAGATTACTATTTGCGACATAATCAATCAGGTGGTTGTTTGCACCTCAAATATAGATGAACATGTACAACATCAATAAAGGATTAGGAACAGTCGACTGAAGAATCGATATAAATCAATGATCTAAGCACTATTATTTTATAAGTACTTGAACATTTGACTTATCAGAACTTGGTGAGATGGTAGCTCCACCGATGATAACAAGGCAGTATCTTTTATTAAAATGTCAGACAGCGATTGATCGATCACATTGCTCAAAAGAGACAATCGGAAATTTAGTTAGTACTAGTCCGCTTGAGGTTGATTGTCCGGAAAAGTGATCACATCAAAGCGAGATTCTTGAGTTAAGGGTATAATCTAGACCATAAAATGTTAACTACACTAATTAAATGTAGACTAGACCAGAACTTCAAACTAGAGATTCAACTTAAACTACAGCAAGGCTAAACATCAAATTATGAATAATACAAAAACTCCTAAGCGAGTTTTAAACCAAGCTAGGGAGCAATCTCTAGTTGCAAACTTTATACAAATTTTATCCCCAAAAAAACCCTTTAGAGTATAACCAAGAGTTTATACGGGAAGGAACACCGGGGTACTCCTCCTCGCTCACGTGCTATCTGTTTTGGCTCACGCTACTGTGTTCGAGATTTGGTGTATTCCGAACCGTTTTTCGATACAGAGATTGTTACACAAGACACCATTATAGTTCGGATCATCCTAGCTATTCTTAGGATCATATTTAGATTATTTCTGCATTATCGACTCGCATGCTAAAGTTTTTTTTTTCCTTTGATGTATCATTCGATGTATTTTCGCCTTTACCAATCTTTAGTAGGGTTTATTAGCGCTTGTTTTAGAAACTGTACTTTTTTTCCTTTGATCGGATTTTTACTCACGGGATTTTTTTGGCAAGATTTTAATGAGGCAATTTTCTACGAACTTTTGTCTTACGCTTTTAGTTGCTTCTTTTTGAGTTTATGGTTGACACATTTCATGAACCTCACAAGAAGGAGGAGGAGAAGGAGAATGAGAATGAGAAGGAGGGGAAAAAAGACGAGGTGAATAAGGATAATAACGAGAAGTAGATGGAAGAGGAAAATGAGAAGGAGAATAAGGAGAATAAAGAGAAGAAGAAGGAGAGGAAGGAGAAAAAAAATAAGAAAGAGAGGAATGAGAAGTAGAAGGAGAAGAAGGAGGAGAATAAGGAGAAGAAGAAGAAGCAGGAGAAGGAGAAGAAGCAGACTGAGAAGAAGGTGAAGGAGGAGAAGCAGATAAGGAAGAGTAGGAGGATAAGGAGGAGGAGAAGAAGGAGAAGGAGGCCTAACTTATAATATATAATAACAACAAATTGTTTCTCTTATTACTAACTTTTTCTCCAAGCAAGTCTTTATACTTGATTTTCTTTGTGTTTTTTGGTGAGGATTATTTTTTACTGAGGGTAATTTCGTCAGGTGTTTTATGGTGTTTCAAAGGTATTTAATGTTTGAGTGTTTTGTAGTGAGAGATTTGAGCTGTCTGGTTGTATTAAATGTTTATTACCTTCGTTAATGAAAGTGGTTGGGTATTTATACCCCTAATTATGGGTCACATGGGCTTTCGGGTCAAACTTATGAAACCGGGTCGAGTTCAAAAATCCATTAGTTTATTAAGCAGATTAGCAATTAGCTTAGAAAAGGTGATTAGCTTTTAATACTTTTGTCCAATTCGGATGGTTCAGTGGGTGGTTTTTGTCCGAATTGCTCATGTCCGGTTTTTACAGTGAGTTGTGAAAATTTCCACACTCATCAGTAGCCCCTTTTTTAGGTTTTGTTCGAAGGCCTTTGGCAAGACCTAAAAAATCGCTTTTGGGCACTTGTGATATTTTCCGGACGGATTCAGAATTAGTAAAGGACTTATCCGGACTAAAAAACTCTTCAACAGTTCAAAGGTTTTGCCATGGATCGTGTCTCCTTCTGATTCACCTCACCGGTCGTTTTTCTCCTAGAACGGCGCTCCCACTAATCCCAAAAAGTAACCTCTTTAATTAATGCTTGTGACGTCAGCGCTGTCTTTAATCATTACTTCCATCTTTTCGTATTCTCCTAGGTTTCTGGGTATCTTTTTGTCTCTTTAGTATAAATTACCTCATTTTTCACTGTTTTACCATCTTCATCACTCTTTCACTCGTTTTCTTCAAGGCTTTCATCTCTCTTTTCAAAACCCTTTTTGGTGTAAGTTTATGTCTACAGCAAGAAACGCACTTGTAAAAGGTGGGTGGCTTAATCTTTCGGAGTTAGAGAAAGCACAAAGAGTCGAACGAGAAAGGCGCATTGCTGCAGGCCTTCCAGTTTCTCAAATCAACAAATCTGAAACACTAAGCTCAGAGCCTCATCGAGGTTCATCTTCTGCCAGAAACTCCAAACCTAGAAGGTTATTTCAACCTAGTCTTTCAATCGTCTCAGGCTCATCGGTTCAGGAGTCACAGCCTACTGTCGAACGGGAAAAGGTTGTTACAAGCACAAAGAGACCCTCTCCATTCATAGCCATGGGATCAGAAGTTGATAACTCCCTAGAAAATCTAACGCTTCGATGAAGAGACCGCTTAGTAAAAGGCCATGTTGTTGCTCCACAGTCTAAGTCTCCGAAATCAGGGCCCTCTAAGTCTGGGCCAAGGACAAAGCTACAAGGTCAGAGGCACCCATCAAAGTTCCTAAGGACAATTCGTCTGGTCCGGAGGCTACTGGAACAAGCCTTCGAAATAAACCCTCTGGATCTGAGCCCCAGCCGGACACCAGACCGCAAAGGGAAAGCGATGCTCAGCCATCCGGACAGCTCACTGAGCCAACTACCAGCACTCCTCCGCCAAATACAACTGACAACCCTTCCATGGTGATGGAAGATGTGATGGAGGACAGTGTTGAAGAAGCCCCTTTTTAGATTGACGTCTCCAGGCAGACGGGGGAGGCTGCCATTGTTAAGAAAATCAAGGGTAAAGAGAAGCTGTGTTTTTAAAACATCTGGACCTGCCGCAGTCCCTTGAAGGTAGAGTGGGATCTTGCTTCCACAAGGTGAGTGTGAAGTATCTGCTAGCCATGCAGAACATTAACTACGCTTTCATTCTTACTGCCGAATTAGGCCGGATCCGGATGAAGTGGGGGATCCCAGAATGTGTTAAAGTGAGGATATCGGTCGACCCGGAGACGCCAATAGACTTCAAGCTAAGTGAGGTAGTTTTCTACACAGATTTGTTCAACTTGGGGCTTAGATGTCCCTTGGACCCAAAGATTGTCAGATATTTCCATCTAATAAAGCTCTGCCCAAGCCACCTGAGTCCCAATGCTTGGTACACCCTCATGGCCTGCATCATGGCCTCTACGCTCTCCGGAATTCCGCTTCCGATGGAGCAATTTGCTGCTGTGGCCAGCCTTTGCAAGAATCACATCATCCCCTTCTATCATTTCAACATGGGTGACAACTATAAAGTGGTGGATGATCTGCTTGAGTCGGAGAAGAACTGGAAGACTCAATTCTTGTTCATCAGTGGAGCTTGGGAAAATGGGAAAAGATTAAGGCTAGTGACAACCCAAGCATGCTTACCAGTAGATGGAAAAGCACGGGTAAATATTTCATCATTTTAGTTTTTCCTTCCTTATAAAAAGTTTGTTTACTTAAATATTCTTCTTCTTCTTTTGGTAGTGCTGCCGAAGGAGTTCACCGACTACTTGGAGGAGGGGCAGACTACTTGTGCCAAGCTAAATGCTTGGATTGCTGACAAATGGGGAAAACGCTTCCACAATTGTTTTACTATTGGCAACCTGGTGAGATCCCATCTCTGGAACACAACCGGCCGGAGAGACTTGTCTTGGGAGGAATTAACCACACCGCCTCCTCTGGGTGTCATTCTACAGAGGACAGATGCAAAGGATGGGAAGCTGGCCTTGTCGGGTAGAGCTAAAGCCCCAAGTAAAATGAAGGGCAAGAAAGGCAAGAAAAATCCAAGGTAGCTGAGGTCAACCAAGGTGGTTTTGAGGAGACTGTCCCAGCAAACTAGGAGGTGCAGGACCAAGGAGGGATTGATGCTGCTCTGCTTCAAGTGGTGGAAAATGAGATTACCAAAGAAGCAGTTGGACTTTCAAAACCCTCAAAGGCTTTCAAGAAAGACCGAAAACGGGGAGCAGAAGGTGGAGATAGGGAAGCCAAGAAGAAGAAAACCTCCAAGGGAGATGAAGTTTCTCTCCGGCCTCCGGAGTCTCTTCCTCCGGTCGACCCAACAGACCCAACACAGGCAGAGAAAATCCCAAGTGACTTTCACACCAGAGAGGGCGCCGGAGGGGATATTAACATTGATGGATTAGACATCAGTGGCCTTCAAGGGATTGGCCTTTACTTTGAAGACCTTGAGAAGGACGACTTTGCTGGCCCTTACCTCCCCATAAGCTCTTCGAACATTGTCACTTTCAATGGTAAGTATTTTTCTGTTTCAGGAGAGAAGGGCATGGTGACCCACTCCTTGTTGAGAAATATTCAACCGGTGCTCAACTTGGAGAGGTAAGTGCGAAATCAATCAGCCCTCATCAACACACTCAACTCAGATAAAGAGAGCTTGTCTAACGACCTCCTTACTGCCAACTAGAATGCTGAGGCACTAAGGAGAGAGATCGAGGAGTTGAAGAAGGGGAAAGAGGATTTGGCCACCAAGTTGGCCACTTCGGAGGGGGTTAACAAAGAGCTCCAATCCAAGTGTTCTGGCTTGGAGAAGGATCTTTCCACTTCAAAAAATGAGGTGAAGGCCAAAGACAACGTCATTCAGACTCTAACCAACGAAAAAATTTCACTTGAAGATGTTGTGTCTAGGGTTAACCAAGAGAAAGATGGCTTGATAAAGGAGCAGGAGAAGACAATCCAAGCCAGAATCGATGAATACACCAATAAGGTGATAGATTCCCAAGAGGAAAGGTATGCTGAAGTCAAATCAGATATGGTCTTGCTCTTTCACCAAAAATTTCTGAAGAGGACACTATGAGATTTATGACGATTTGTGGAATACGAAGACCTTCCTCACCATACTATGGCCGATGGTGATAAGCACTGCTATTCCAGTGGTTGGGATGATACTACTGATGAAGATGAAGGGACCGGGGAGAGCCTTAACGAGGAACCCAAAGACTCCAAGAAGAAACCAGGTGAGGCTGGACCATCTAAGGAAGCTCAGCCTTAGAATTTTTAACTATCTTTTTATTTTCCTTTAATTTTGGTGTTAGACTAAAGTCCTTGGATGGCCAAGGCATTTTTGTAACCGTGTCCGGCTCTTGTTCGGATAAACCCTTTCTTTTAAAACTTCAAAGTCCTTGGATGGCCAAGGCACTGTACATATTTCAATATCACTTCCCGGTGTTAGCCAGGCAATTTTATCTTACACAATTCTTGCATTGTCTTATAGTTACCTAACTTTGATGGCTAATGTTTAAATAACCCTTAGTTATTTTACAAGCATTTTAAGGTGAAAGTGTTTAAATTCTCCGATGACAAATGTTTAAATGGTCATCATTTAACCAATTCAATCTAGGTCTGTTAGTGATACTTTATAAAATAAATTAAAGAAGCTATCAATCGAAACACTCCGAATTTTTCAAGAAGGCATCGAATTTCATTGAAAAGCCCAAACACCTCATTAAAACCTCCCCGCGCCACCAGGGTAGGAAATAGTATGCCCCCTAATATTTACATGGACTTTAAACAATTAAATATTTACATAATTTTCATTCTAGATACAACCGGAGGTGTTCAATGTTCCATGGGTGATTCAAGATCCTTCCATCTTTATCTTGAAGCGTGTATGTCCCAGGCTTAAGCTTTTCACTGACCACATAGGGTCCTTCCCAAGTTGGAGCTAGCTTGCCGAACTAATTCTCCTTAGTATGTAGGAAGAATTTTCTCAACACTTTATCCCTTGGTTGAAAATCCCTCATTCTAACTTTGGAAGAAAACCTGTTTCTCATCAAACCCTCGTAGTGTGTGGCTCTGAGATGAGCCTTAACCTTTTTTTCTTCTATCAGGTCAAGTTGACTTCTGACTGCCACTTCATTAGCCTGTTGGGAAAAATTTTGCACTCTGAATGAAGGAAGATTTGCTTCTATAGGATCTATTTCATCCATACCATATACCAAGGCAAATGGGGATTCGTGTGTAGCAGCCCCAGGAGTAGTCCGGCAGGCCCATAGTTCTTCTTGTTGATAACTTGGCCACTTTCCAGCAATCCCTTATAAATTCTTTTTAAGACCGGACAGAATAGTTATGTTTGCCACTTCAACTTGACCATTCGCTTGTGGGTGGAAATGAGAAGAAAAGCAATGCTGAATGCCTCTAGAGGTACAGAAGCTCTCCATATCCTTATTATCGAATTGTGGCCCATTGCTTGTGGTTATCTTTTGTGAAACCCCAAATCTGCAGCAAATATTAGATAAGATAAATTTTATAACAGCTTTTGAAGTAGTTCCTTCTAATGGGGCTGCTTCTATCCATTTTGAGAAATAATCGATGACAACTATAATAGTTCTGCATCCCTCGGACGCCATAGTTCTGCAGAGCAAGAGCTAAAACAAATTTGACATAGATAATGTTCTCATCTCTCATTAGAATATTGGCAAGGCTTGTGGTTAAACCTTCTTACAAGTCTTGCACAGTTAAACCTGGAGGAAGAGACTGCTTCAACTTATCAGCCTTCTCGGTATCAAACACACATAAGGTGTATAGATACCTAAAGCATCGGACCTTGAACTTGACAACATCTTTGCTTCTTTTGATCTTCACTAATCGTGCATCCTTCCTTCTGGCTGTCAAAAGGAAATCCTTGATCTCGTGGATTTGCTTCGGCATATTTGCAAATTAGGGTTTGCGAGATCTTCTTCTTAGTTGATCGTGCATCTCTTATATATTAGTATAAATATATTATACCGTTTTAATTTTAATGACAGGATAATATATTTTACTAATATAATATTTTTTTAAATATAAAATCAAATTTAAAATATTTTTCCTAAATTGAATAATATATTATCAATTAAATAATATATTCTCAATTGAATAATATTTTTAAGGGAAATGACACACTAAGTACCCTTTTGCCAAACCTATTACAACCTAGTGCCCTTTAATGGATTAATGCTTACTAAATACCCATTTCATTAAACATATCCACTTCTAATACCTTTTCTTTTTTTAATACCAAGATTACCCTCAACCTAGTATATAAGGTTGATTTGTGAAAAAAAGGACCCCTTTTAGCTCCAGCATCTTCTTAATCACTTTTGAATTTTGAATTTTGAATTTATTAGCCTCCTTTCTCTCTCCTCTCTCCTAACCTTTCAAACAACCCATTTTTCAAAACGTTTCTTCATATTCTAAAAACTACGGCTGATCACACCACCTCCGGCGACACACTAGAACCACCATTTACCTTACTTTACCACCGGCGACCCATCTAGGAGCTTTATCGGAGTGTTCCGATCGTCGGCGACTTTCAGAAAACAAGTTTAACGTTGTCAGCCTCCTGAGTACTGTTTTGCACCGTCATATCCTCCTAGCTCCGATCTTGCACCGTGTCTTAGCCTCCTAGACCACCGTACACAGCCTCCTAGCTCCGGTTGATAGTTTCGAAGTCGTAGCCTGTCGTTACATTTTACAGGTGAGTAACAGAGTCGATTTTTCAGTTTCGAAATCGTTTTCCCTTTTCGAAATCGATTATAACCTCTAATATAACGTGCGTTAATGCTAGGAAACTTATTTCCATCTGCTTCTGCTCAATCCAAAGTATCCAAACCGGCTCCGATCACATTCCGGTGAGAATTTTCATTCCCACACCTCTGTTTGAACCCTGATATTTATATGGTTGCTCCTTGCGATTTTACGCCTGCAATTCTATGCTACAGGTTGCTAGATTACTACATACACCCTGATATGTTAGATTTGTTTGTACATTAAACCTGACTGCATACACCATGCTATCTTAGTTTTGTCATGTTGCTATATGTGTTGATAAATAAACCATGGCTCCATATACCCTTATAGTTTAGGTACTTGATATTGCTATATGTTTCCAACCATCTCCTCTTGCTGCTATCTTACATGTAACATGTTCATATATGTGTTTGAAAACAGATTATTAGTCCATATACCCTGATAGCTTATATATGCCAGTTTGCTATTTGTGCTGAAAAGTGACCACGACCGACATACCCTGATAGTTTAGGTATGCCAGTTTGCTATTTGTCCTTAAAATTGACCACCACCGATACTCCATGATATGTTAGACATAGGATATTGCTATATCTGTTATACTATCAGTAACAGATTCAGTAGTTCTACACCAACATTAAACAAACTAACGAAAAGTCCTATAATTCAGGGTACACAATGTCTAAACCAAAAGTTTGCATTTTCAAACTTGGTACGGAGACAAGTATTGTTCCGCTGTCCGAATTTGTAGACTTCGAGTCATTTCAACAGTACGTTGAGCAAACATGGCAAGGGCTTGTTAGAGGGAACTACAGCATAACGTACTCTTGCGGTGCTCAGAGTAATTGTATTTTTAATAAGGAGACCGATTTCATCGGGTTGGAATGTTACCTCGATGTTGAGCGTTTGAAGAGTGTGTCATTTCTTATCCAAGAACATGTTGCTGATAAAGGCTCCGCCGTTAAACGTAAACAACCCGTTCAACTGTTCGAAGAATCCGATCACATACAACGAACCAGCGGTGAAAGCAGTACCTGTTTGGCCATTACAACCCCGAAAAAAAGACATCTAGCTACAGCGGGATGGGCTGAAGCTATCATCGGGGTTGGACAGTCATTTCCAGACGGTGCTCAAGGTCTGAGGTTATCCTTATCCCGTTATGCATTAGAGAACGGTTTTGCGTTTAGGTACATGCACAATACCTTTAACAAGATCACCGTTTATTGTGTAAACAAAGATTCGGATGGCTGCAAATGGAGGCTTTACGCTTCTGTCGATTGTAAGACCGGTTTGATGACAATTAAAAGATTTTTCAGTACCCACACGTGCAGTCCCGTGTTCACTAAGAAGAAAAGCCGGCATCTGTCCTCCGATTTGATTGCTGATGAAATTCACGATTCTCTACGAAACAGCCATTCTTTAACAGCTAAGACTATACAGTCCACCATCAAGCAAGACTACGGTTTAGACGTTTCATATCGTCTATCTTGGAATGCGTTGGAGAAGGCCCGTCGCGCTGTGTTTGGAGATAGCAATACCTCTTTCGGATTGCTAAAACCATACTTCAAGAGGCTACAGAGTCGTGACATCACTACGGACTGTCGTCTGGATTTGGCTCCCGGCAATGTTTTCCGTCGCTGTTTTATAGCATTTGGGGCGTGTCTTCAGGGTTTCCATTCGTGCCGCCCTTTGCTGTACGTTGACGGAACCCACCTGACAGGGAAGCACGGGGGCGTGTTGCTTTCAGCAGTGGCAAAAGATGGAAACAACGGTCAGTAAAAATATGTCTCAATATACATTTGATCTGATAAATAAGCATACATAGTTTGCGATTTAATAACACTGTCTGATAGTTTGTATTACATGCTTTGATATTTTAGTTATTACTGATTGCTATCTTGGTAGGCTTTGTTTTCTAGATTTGGTTACACAGACTGCGATTTGTTAACTATTACACAATCGAACAAAACATCGTTCTGTTAATGTAGTTCTGTTTTTAAACTTCTTTTCCATCCCAGGTCTTTTCCCCGTTGCTTTTGGTATATGTGGTAGTGAAGACTCGGACAACTGGTTCTGGTTTCTGGAAACTTTAAAACCTCATCTGCTAGGGCGCCAGATAACTTTCATTTCAGACCGCCATGCTGGTATTATTAGCGCTGTCGCAATTCTTTATCCTACTGACTACCACGCTTATTGCATCTTCCATCTTGTTCAGAACTTGAATAAAGCTCTTGAACACACTAACAGAGTCTACAAACAAGACATGCTAGCGATGTTTAAGAACTGTGCTTATGCCCCTACGGTCGATCTTTTTAATGAACGTTATGGTCAGTGGTTGCGCCAAGGCGGTAATCGTATTGAAAACTTCGTCAGGAATCTTGCCCCAGAAAAATGGGCTCAGGCATATGTGAAAGGCAAACGGTATGGGGCTATGGCATCAACAGCTGTTGAATCGTTCAATGGCCAGATTAAGAAGTTGTGCCATCTGCCTATAGTCGAATTAATCGACCGGATCAGAGCTCTTCTGATGACTCAAATGTCTCGACGTTTAGGAGAAGGTCAAAGTTGGAACACCCAATTGTGCCCCGAGTTTGACAAGATGTTCAAAGATAATGTACAATCCGGTCGGACATGGTTAGTTCGCAAGTCTTCTGCGGCTTATTTTGAGGTTTTATCGGACCCAGTCATGGTTGTCAACATACTGGATTTCAAATGCACATGCGGCTCTTGGCAGCAAGAATGTTTCCCTTGCGCTCATGCGTTGGCTGTAATTGCATCTATAAACGAGGATCCTATGACGTTGGTCGAGCCGTTTTTCACTACACAAAATTTCCTGTCCAGCTATTCATTTAACATACCCACTATAACGGAGTTTGGTGAATCCAGTAGCGCAGATTGTGATGGAGAGCCCTTGGTGCTGCCCCCTAACGTTAAAAGACGACCCGGTCGTCCGAGGAAGAAGCGTATTCCATCAAGAGGCGAAATTTCCAGCAGCCAGTCCCGTTGTGGTCGCTGTTTCAAATCTGGCCATAATAGGAGGTCATGTGATGCTCCGTTCTAAACATTATTAACCTACTTTTTCGTAACATTTTACATATCAAAGATAAGCACTCCTTATCTTTTGACGTCTGTTTTGTACAATTTTAACATTTACATGTTCCATTTCTGTTTCTTATCCCCTATGATATCTATTCACATGTACATTGCTATCTTTGGTGATATACTACGATAGCGACTCTTATAACCATTGATAGATTCTAGATTTGCATCTGACAGATACCTCAAACCTATGTTTTTTGTTTCGGTTTACATCCATCTGATGTTATGCTCACATTAGTTATACTTGTACTTCAAATTATTCATGCCATGTTCATCTCAAATATAAGCACTTCTTCTATTTCCACTTATGTTTAGTCCCCTGAAAGAATTGCCATGTTCATCTCAAAGATAAATCCATCTAACATGCTTGTACATCTAACAGATACATCAAAGTATGTTACTTACATTTATTTCGATGTACATCCATCTAACGGTACCTTTCGACTTATGTTTTTTTACACTTTTAATATTGACATGTAACCTGTCTGTTTGGTTCAGTCTGTGATATTTATTAACGGCTACATTGCTATACACGCTGTTGTACTATGATAGACAAAATATGAAGCATTGATAGATCGTCGATTCTACATCTGACAGATACATAATTTTATGTTTTCATACCTCCGATATGTTACTAGTCATACATTGCGATTTTGTTATATAACTGCAGTTAAAACTGCTTTCCTCAACTGCAACATATCTTATTATATCATACTGAGAAAAGCCATAGAACTGAAAATTCATTCAAACGCTAACATTAAAAACAGTGACTGGCTACATATAGTCCAAATACACCAGCCCCCCCAAAAAATAACACTTCTGCACAGGGTTGGTGCAAGTTACAGTCCACAAAAAAAAGATAAACTTACGTTAAAAACACCAAAATAGAAACAAACAGGGACATGAAACTACATCTAGAAACCTTATAACCTAATCGGAGTCGTCTCCATTAGAGCCCTCGTCCTCTTCTTCTTCTTCGTCTTCTCCTTCTTCTTCTTCATCTTCAACTTCATCATCATCGTCAGAGGCCTCATCGTCTGCCTCTTCATCTTCATCATCGTCTTCCTCATCCCAAAATGGGTTAATGCTCTTACACCTCTTCCTTTTTGGCACCTTCTCATCGTCAGAAAGATACCAGTCTTCCATGGACCAAGAATCCCATGAACCATACGGGTCTTCTTGTTCCTCAGACCAGACCGACCATGCATCTTCTTCGTCAGAGGAGTACTCCGACGTCGTCGTGCGCTTGTAGGCCTTCTCGCATGAGTAGTAGTCAGAGGACCAGGCGTCGTCGCTGCTGTGGTGTGGGGAGAAGGGTGATGAAGGAGCCATGGTTGGAGGAGCAGGCGTTTCAACTTAGGGTATACTTTCTGTTTTTTTTTTTCCTTTACTTGTGAGTTTGTGAGCAATAGGTTGTCATATGCCCCTCTATTTATAGCAAAACCCAGCTTCCAATGCTGAGTCCCCTTAAGCAACCATATTTTCTTTCACAACTTTAATGGCACACGTTCATTAAATGAATGTAATCATTCTTCTTCATCTACCCAATGTCTTTTCAATTTCAAACTAACCAATGGTTTGAACACATTAATGTAGTACTGAGTAATGTGTGTGGTTAACAGTCCTTTCAACAAATTAATTGCATTTATCTACCAATAACCATGTTGTGCAGTCCATATATTTTAATTTTGTGCATCACCAACCTGTTATGTGATATTTGCGACTAATTCTGAATGGTAGATAAATGATATTAAAAATTTAAAACCTTAATGGTCTATCTATTTATTCTGAACGATATCTAAAACTATACTTTATGGTTCGTAACAAAAAAATTCATAAATTATGATATGTTTCGCACTGCGATATTTTATTGTTTAACCCCAGATAGATTTTTCCTTAACCCAAGATAGACATTTTGGTGAACATTGATAGTTTATCTTATATTTGCAATATTGATATTTTCGAACAGTGGATCATTATTAATGTTGATTTTGTGTACAGATGCTGGCGTGGTGCTTTCTGGAGTGGCTATAGATTGAAGCAACTGTCATTGCTAATACGTTTCAGTATACATATTGGCCTGAGTAATATGTATACATATTTTGCGATCAAATCAGACTGTCTGATATTTTGTATTATATACTATGGTATTTCAGGTATTCCTGATTGCTAGCTTTGGAGGCTATTTCAGATAGCTTAATTTAAACAGACTTTTCTTTGATAACTTTTTCACAGCCTACTGCATCAAGTAAAAAGTGCTTTCACATGTAAATTTCAGTCTACAAACATAAATCATAGATGCTAATTTATGAGAAATATACAAATTGGTACCAAAATGCCAGTTACATACTACCAACGTCTGTTTGTGTTACAATCATTCAAAAAATGTTTGAATATTTTAGCTCTTGTTACTGCCGGCATTTCATCCCCATATTGCCGTCCAACCAACCCGTTTGTAATTATATCTTCTACGTATTTGCAAACGAAAACACCGCAGTCGTAGCTGCCCCTCTTTTGCTGTGGGATGTTTAACATGGTCTTAATTTTGTACCCACCTTTAACATGCGGTATATATTTCTTCTTCATGCAATAGGCCAGCTGCATTGATAGATACAGTAGCAGTCATTGATATGCATTACTATACTGTTTGCTAGATATAATGTTCGAAATAGCTAGATCTGCAATCAACATAGTTTACTTGGAATTTAGATTCCTTACCAGACCATCGGCTGTGTTTCTTGTCTTATCGGGAATGAATTTGCTCCACGGCAGCATAGGGTTGTAGCTTCTTGCAGCCCCATTCTCCATGTCTATGACCAGGAGCGTCCAGTGGTTCACGCCATCCGTGTTTACAGTACAGAGGGGGACGAATGCAACATATGTGTCGCTGGGCATTGTCTCAAAAACATTGTCCACAATGGCAGACATATCTCCCTTGTTAGCCAGTGTCCCCTGTAAATTTGAGACATTAATACAGGAAGTAGATGTACCTAATCTAAAACCAATAATCCCATGGGAACTTACAGTTGCAATCCCAGATATTTGAATGGCGTTGGCAGGAAATGAATACTTATTATCAAACCCTTTCACAGGGACTTTGAAATCTGAATCCTTTAACAGCTTATATATCCAAGCATCTATTACCTATCAGAACACAATTACAATCCCAAGTCAGTTGAGCAACCAACAGCTTATTGGTTGACACAATGATAGTTTCTTCAATTACTAATGATAGATGTATACAGACACGTTGGTAGACGTACAAGTACACTACGATAGATAGATCCTAATATATTTTTACCTTGAAGTCCAGTTGAGTTTCGTTAGGAAGTTCCATTAACTCTGTCACACTTACGGAAAGCCTGTAAGAGAACTCTGATGTTGGCAAGTACCACACTTCTGGATCTTCCTGTGTCTCTACCTGTTTCAGTTTCAGGACTTTCTCGTACTCACTTAGATCGATAAGTTCTGTTGTCTGTGTCTGGAACGGCCAAGCTACAACTTCAGTTTGCTGTTGTTGAACCTGGGTCGGAGTAAGTAAGTTGAACCCAGGCATGTCATCAATGGGTACCTAAAAAAAAGCATCATGGTGGTAAACTGTTAACAATACAGTATAAAAGTTTATGGAGAATACCAAATATCTACTTACCTCAACCTCCATTTGTTCTTCCTCGATGGATTCGAGTGTACGTCTCTTCTCGTTTGAAGTTTCAACAGCCTTGTCAACTTCAGCGTAAAATGATTGGGTGCAGTCTATGAAGCTATCGTCAACCAACGGTGTAACCGACTTGACAATAAGACCCTTCGATGCTGCTTTCTGTTGTTCTGGTGTTGCGTACGAAGATGGCTCAACCTGTGACACTTTCTCGATCTTCTCTGCGGAATGATCTACTCTGTTGGAAATTTCTATCACCTTTAATGGAGACAGAGCTTGCGATAGCTGTTCGCACTTTGCAGCTGTTCCGGTGCCAGTGAATAGAACTAAGCTAGAGTTTCGTGTTTCTTCAGGCTCCGCTGTTTCGACTTCCTAAAAACATACGATTGAAAACCATTCATTGCGAGATTAACTATCAATCATGTATGATATTCAAATACAACGTTAACATCCACTTACATTGTGACAGACATGTTCCGAAACCACTGGTTCGGTTGCTGCTATCTCCAACAATGTAGTTGCTACTACTATGTCATCTTCTCCTTTGTCCTCACCGATGATCAGTGCCTTCTTTCCTTCATCGACGGCTTTTTGCGACTCCTTCAACTGTCGTTCCATTGTTTTCGTTATATCGTTGGATTCTTCGTCCAACAAATCATTTCTATTCACCACCAGCTGCTGTTGTTCAACCTCGTCGTTTCCGACTCCAGGTCCCTGTGCAGGTACCAAAACTATATTCTGCGCACCGGCAGCATGAGTTAGGGGTGGTATTCCTTCTGCCACATCCCCTTCCCCATTACCAGCGTCACAAACACTTGTGCTAGTCCCTTTTGGCTTCCTAAACACATCGACAGCAACAGCATCATGTGTAGTACTCTCTTCCATTGGTTCAACACGGTTTTCGGATTGAACACCCCCTCCATCAACTTCTTCTTTGTCCTCCTCCGACCAATGTTTTTCTTTTTGCTTTGCTTTGTCAATCTCCTCTTGTTCTTCTGTTTTATCCTCCCCATCAACGCCGTCTTCTTCCGTTGCTTTGTCCGACTCAGTTACTACATGCCTCCGAGTTCTTTTGTAAACCAGTGTTTCCTTAACCACCTTCTCAGCAGCCCGTGCATCTAAGGTTTCAGTAGCATCCTCATCATAGCGGCAAAATGGCGATGATAAGGTCAACAGCAGTTGTTTATCCTCGCCATCCTCTCTTGAGTCGACCATCTCCAGCTTTTCTTTAAGGTGCTCCAAATCTTTCTTCAATCTTTCAACCTGATTCAAACGACCATACGAAATTGTTACATTATTTACAGCACTGATAGTTACAGATTACGTTATTGATAGACAAGTTCATTTCAACAACCATACAGATGTTAGTAGTACTTAGAAGGCATGCTAGCACTAACCTTTTCGTTTCTTTCATCAAGGCATGTTTTAAGCCTCTTGTTCTCAACTTTCAACCGCCGCAACCGGCTCCTTTTTTTCAGTTTTTTGCTGTCGCGCAGTACCGACTGCGACAGCACTCCAAAACTAGGAATCATACTAGACCTACGTTTTTTCCGGTTCCTCAACCTCTCCCCTTTGTTTTTACCAATTCTTGCCTTCCTCTCCACAATGAACTCCCCCAACGTAACATCATCTTCAACCTCAATCATTGAATGTCTTGTCTTCTTACTACCAGCTCCGTCATCTTGCTTGCTTATCAAACTTCTGTTCGCAACATATTTCTTTCTTTTCCTACTCCTCTCTTCGCTTGGTTCCCCAGCCCCTTCCCACCTTAACCGCGAATCATTTACTCCATAAACAAAACATTCTGATGCTGTAAACACCAACTCCCCGCCGACAACCTATGAGATACATTATAATGTTCATTTAGCAGCAAAATATTATAATCATCACTGATATATGTATCATACTACTACGATATATCTACTATACCACAACATACCTCGTCGTCCCTGAGCTCACCGACCATCTGGATCATTTCGAATGTGGACTCCTTACCCTCTAGCCCCCACCACTTGTAACATCTAGGTATTATGGAAGGCCTTGGTATGTCGACATTTATAGAAATATGCTCCATAAGAAACGGCTGCACAGAACATAACTAACTATTAAAAAAAACATTTTCCTAACAGACAGGCTGATCATAACTAGCTATACTTACAAAAAGCAAAGCAACGCATCCGATAACTCTTGAAGGATGCCCAGCCTTAATACATTTGTCCAGCGATTTGTGAAGCTTATCCAAGATTGCTCCAGACCAGTCATAGTCGTTTATCTTGTCAAGATTCTCCACGTAGAAGATTGCTGTCCAACCGATTACATCGCCCGACACTGAAAAGAAAAGTGTCGAGCATATGAAAAGTATCAGTAGCCTAGCCACATCGCTCGCTTCATCCTCCCCTCCTTCTCTAACTGCTTTCTCGATTGCTTCCTACAAAAACATCCAAAATCATAACAACAATACAGACAGAACAATTAAATGCATCCACAACTAATAAGACATTAGATAGATGATTGCATACATAGCATAGTTGTTTGTAAACATACTCTGATATCTATACTCGTTTACATAGCTACCTATACGGCTACCCTCTGATATTTATTACAATCCAAATTGCTATGTATCTTAACATCATATATATTAGGTCTAACTGGACAGTTCCTTTAAATGTTACACTATCTGTGATATGTTAGTGTTCATACTTTGCTATTAACAGCAATCTATTTATAGTTATGTGAAAATGTCCCTGGATTTCATGAACCAAAACACCCTGCAGTACGACCTACAAAACAACTACATTCAAACGTACTGTATTTACCTTTATTAACGCGTTTGACACAGATTTGTCGTTTGTTGGCCCGCTCCTCCTCGTCCTTGGACTCAAGAAATATTTCTTCATCAAAGTCGAATCTAATTCTGCTCCCTCGGCGTAACGAGCGATAAATCCACCTGATTTGCTCATCGGCATCTCTTCGTTACCGTGTCTCAGGCCAAAGATTGCCTGAACGTCTTTCTTCGTCAGCCTTACACGCTTTTGTCCAATCTTGAAAGCCTTCCATCTGACGTCGTATAACCCACAGATCGCCTCTATAAGGTGGTGGAACTTTTTAAGCTTCAGAGTTTCGTTCCTCAAGTCGTACGAGGTTTTGAGGAATGTGTAAAAAGGTGTTCCGCGAGCAGCCTCGATGTGTTCGGCTTTGATGATATCTCGTCTGAGGACGTTGATTATACCAACCAATCCAGAGCGGTAGAATACTCCTGTCATTTTAACCTGTCAACGTTCACATAATAAGGTAGTTAGTAATCAACATGGTAACTAAAACAATAATACTAAGCAGCCACTACATTATGAATATTCGTATAAGTGACCTGAAACTTATACTTATCCCCTAGGCCTGCTGTCTTACATGTAAACTACTACCACACCCTGATATATAATACAATATACATTGCTACCTGTATGACGATACCTGCATACACTAACAACATTTGGAACAGCATCCCTATAGCTGTTACACAAGATCTAACACGTTAACGATCAGCCTCATTAACCTGATAGTTGTACTGATAGATAATAGAGCCCATATTGCTAGACATGGACCAACACTTCCCAAACTCACAGTGCTTAAAACATCAGCCTCACAATGCTAAAAACATCAGCATGACAATGCTTCAAACCCCTAAACCCCTAAACATCAGCATGACAATGCTTAAAACCCCAGTCTCAGAATGATTACAACAAACCATCCTCACTACCAATACAACTATCACGTAACGTTGTCCAGTCCAGCAACAGCAACAAATGACCTTACGATTCTACCGGATTGTTACACATAATACAGCATGGACTATCCTTGTGTTCGAAAACCTCAACAGAAACGCATAAGAATCGAACACATACCTGATTTCGTTTGTAGGCGACTGTTCCGTTCGACGGACACTTCGTCGCAGTTGGATTCTCGCCGGTTGTGTTTCCAAATATTGAACCAGAAACAAAGACAGTTCTGGTGCGCCTGTAGGTGCCTGATACAAGGAACAGAGACAAAAAAAACTGGTTAGTTGTCGCCGGTTTTTTGCCGGCCGATGTCAGAATCATCGGAGGAGGCATACCTAGATGCTGCTTACTAGTCGCCGGTGGTTCTCCGGTAGGGGGCAACAAAATCGGAAGAGAAACAGGTTCAGTCGTGGTTCGACGGTACGTAACGTTCCAAAAATGGTTTTTGGTTTCGCTCTCGTAAAACGTGTTTCTCTCTCCTCAAATTTGGAAATGTGAAAGTGGGGGGAAATTGGAACCTAAAAGTCAGATTAAAAGGTGAAAATAAGTGGGTTTCAAGGAAAAAACCCCTTTTATACCCTAGAGGGTATAATTGTCCAAAATGTGGCTTTAGGTAGTTTATGAAACTAGACCAAAAACGGGTACCATCTTGGTATTTGACACTTGAGAAGGTATTTAGGGGTACTTTTCTCTATTTTTAATTGAAAAATATTTTTAATTGAAAAATACATTAAAATATTATTAAAATATTTTAACTAAATTAATTAATTAATATTTTCAAGTTTAATTAATTATTGTCCTAACACCTGGGTCACATTCTTCTTGTGATGAAATTGTTTCCATATCGAGATATCACCTACAGAGAATTCACAACAAAAATTTGAATTAAATTTCATGCATAGTTTTAAGACTATAGAAGAAAAAATTGGGTCCACACGGCGAGTGTACATTAATCAATAGATACGATGGATTAACTTTATATCGAAATTCAAATGTAAAAAGGGTTAAAATCGATGAATTATAGGTGATACAAACTTCTGTTAATTATGGTATTGTGTGACAGATTTACATTAATCAATAGATACGATGGACTAACTTTATCAAAAAAATTCTATTAATTATGGTATCGCGTCACAAGTTTACATTAATTAATAAATACGATGGACTAACTTTATCCAAACTAGATAATTTATAGACTACCGGACTTTTGAGAATTTATAGAGTAACTCCCACTTAAATCGGTATTCCAAAAATAATTTACGGTTCAAAACCTAATCTATATATTAAAAAAAGGCCATAAAATTATAACAACAATGTTTTTATATGTGGGAATACTCTTCGATAAAATGCGAGAGAACTTTCTTTGATAAAATGCGTGAGAAAGTTCTTTCCACTGTGTTGTTGACTATCTCCGTGGGAGTTGGTAAGTCAACTTATAGCCATTGGTCATATTCGGCTAGCTTTGCTTTTCTGAATGCTTTCCACATTTCATATTCCTGGGAATTATATTTGCGCAGTTCAGGCATGTAAGTAACTAAGTGGGATTTCAGTCTATCTTTATGCTTAAAAAGGTCCATAAAATTATAACAAGAAGATTTCTAATACATGTAGGAAAGTGTTCGATAAAATGCGCCTGAAAGTTTTTCCACTGTGTTGTGACTGTCTCCGTGTGAGTTGGTAAGTCAATTTTAAAGCCATTGGGTCATATTTGGCAAGCTTTGTTATTCTTAATACTTTCTACATTTCATATTCCTATGAATTATATTTACTCAGCTCAGGCATATGAAAGCAACTAAGTTAAAGTTATAGCCTTTCTTTATGGGTTTTAGTTGTAATTGCTAAAAAGTAGTTTAATCAGTGTTTAGTGGTTAACTGGCTAGTAAAAAAACATATCTTTGCTGTTTCCGGAGAAAAAAACAATCCT
The DNA here is from genome assembly GCA_036936605.1 of Limnanthes douglasii subsp. nivea. Classification (NCBI taxonomy): domain Eukaryota; kingdom Viridiplantae; phylum Streptophyta; class Magnoliopsida; order Brassicales; family Limnanthaceae; genus Limnanthes; species Limnanthes douglasii. The sequence continues at coordinate 267,368,323 of JAUPFV010000005.1, read as the reverse complement.
ACCATTGTTATATCTCTGAAGACAGGTCTTTGTTTTGAGGCAGGCAGGTAGGGCAATAAATTATGACCACTTGCTTAAGGTTTCAAAATTTGAACACTATTTTATTGAGATTTGTTTTGTCTAGAGATAGGTGGGCAATAAATTATGGCCACTTGCTTAAGGTTTTTGGAATCTTAAGCACTATTATTAAAAGTTTCTTGTAAATGGAGATAGCCAAGGATTAATTCTCTCTTGAGTGATGGACTTAGTGTCACAGTTACCGGAACAAAGTGATTTGCTTACAGTCAATGATATACTCTCAATCTTGTCTGAGTTATCTGAATGTCTACCTCCTCCACACCACTTCGAAAATCATTTGGTCCCTGAGGAAGCAGCTAAAGACAATGTCAGTGGCGAAGGAAGAAGCTCAAGCGCAGCACGGGCAAGTCTATCTCCATGGTTATCTACTGTATGGTTACGTAAGTTGCTATCGGGGTCAAACCCTATAAATGGAGAACGACTTATAAGAAGTACAAGCGCCACCACATCTACCAACAATGAAATCAGCGACAATAAGATTGTCCGGTCCCGTACCATCCTTGGAATACCGGAAAGCCAGATTCCTCAGACTGGTGTTAGCAACTATAATGATAGCCATCCGCTTCATAAGTTGCACAGTGACCTTTATCGCATGATCAAAGCTTTTAATAAGCTTAAGGAGTTTGAACATAATGTCGCCAGTCACGCGATATATCTCAAGCAGCGTCTCCAGGTTGTTATCGAAAAAGTAAAGAAGAAGCCGGATTTGATCAGATTGGATTATATCCAATTGGAGCTTCGAAAAATCAGCGAAGATCTTAACTTGAAGTGTCAGGTTCCGCGTTTGCCCAGCAAGCTGACTGCAACTACTACTTACAATGCTTCCCATTTCGAGAATCAAAACATCGCTGCAGTTGGTGAAAGCTGTGATATCCCCAGCTTACACATGGATCCTAATTTTCTTAATGAATTGACTTTCAAGGAAATTTTTGGAAAGTTCAATGAGCTTAATATCAATGAGAAACTATGTTTGTTATGTTTTGCTGTCTTTCATGAAAATGCGGTGGTTAAAAAGCGGGTCTTGATGTATTGGTGGATTGCAGAGAGGTTCATCAAGCCAGATAACGCCGAGGATGACGCCAATCAAATTCTTAAGGAGTTCATTAGCAAGGGATTGGTCGAGGCAAAACTGAAGTCGAATACCATTACGATGACTCCTCTTGTTCGTTCTGCAGTAATTATCCTTGCCAAGGACTCTGAATTCATCGATTGCTATGACGATAAAGGTAAACTAAGAATAAAAGTGTCAGGTTGGCACAAGGCGTTTTTAGTAGAAAATTCTTTGAAGCAGATTGAAGGCGATAACTCTATCATGGATCTTGATAAAAAGATGGATCTTGAAGTATTGTTTAACATAAGTGAAAGGTTTCCTGATTTCACATTCAAATGGTTTGCAAATATGACTCAGCTCAAGGTTCTTTATCTTGGGAGATGGGAGAGCACAGCCGAGCGTCACATTGAAATAGAAAGCACGGTTTTGATGAACGAGTTGAAGCTGTTGAAAGAGTTGAAGTTACTTAGCTTTCAAGGCATCTCAAGAATCGAGAAGCTTCCGGAAGCAATTTGCAAGCTCCCTAATTTAACCATTTTGGATCTTAGAGCTTGTTACAATCTTGAGGAACTTCCAGAGATGATAGGATGGCTCAAGGGTCTGATATATTTGGACATATCCGAGTGTTACCTTCTTGATCACATGCCCAAGACGTTGCGTTCACTAACCAAACTTCAAGTTTTTTAGGGATTTGTAATCAGTGATTCTGAAGAAAGAAAAACTTGCTTATTAGGTGATTTGGCCAAAGCACTGAAGAATCTGAGGATACTGAGCATTAGCATCATTAAGGAGAATTTCAAGATTGCAGAACTCGAAAATTCTTTTCAGCATTTGCACAAGCTTAAGGCTCTAAAAGTTACATGGGGAGGTATTTTTTCAGGAGACATGGATACCACGAAGAAAGGAATGGATGCCACAACGTCAACAACTACACACATGGCTAATACAATTGATAGCAAAGCGGAGGAAGAACGAACAAAAGAGAATAAAAACGACGCCACAACTTCAACAACATCAAAACAGGATGATATTATCCATAGCAAAAAGGAGGAAGGACAAACCAAGCAGCTCGATAAGGGAAAGAAACCGATGACTGCGCTGCAGAACAAGGAAGGAGATAATAAACAAGTGAAAAATGATATTCAAGGGATTGTCGAAGCATCATCATCGCGATCGGCAACCATTAACCAAACTAAAGAGGAGACTAAAGTCGCAGAAGTAGTGCACATAGACAAGGATAAAAAGAAAGTTTCCTTCGGGCCTGACAAGAAGAAGGATAACAGCAAAAAGCAGCCAACTCGCACTATAAAACAACTCTCCAGGAGTTTTAGTAGAATGCCCTCCATTAGAAAAGCTCACCTTCCTTTAATATTAGAAAAATTGGAGTTGCAGTGTTATCCGGATGCAGAACCTCCCAGTTGGTTGCGGCCAGAAAATCTCTGCGAAAGCTTAAAGAAACTTCACATAAAAGGAGGGAAACTCGGCAGATTGGTTTATGCAGAAGGTGAAAACAATAATGAGATTGAGGTTTTACGTCTCAAGTACTTGAAGGATTTAAAGTTAGATTGGAGGGAATTGAAAAGTTTGTTTCCGAAGTTGAAAATGTTGGAGAAGTTTAAATGTCCGAAGGTCACCTTCTGCCCATGTGATGGAAATGGACTGTGGAGAAAGTGTGAAGTAATACGATCACAAGATATGTAAGGTGCTTTTATCTTTCTTTCTATTTTGCTATTTGTTTTCAGATTCCTTATTTGCATTGTAATAAGTAAGTATTTGATTTGTGTTTTCAACTGATGTTTGTAGTGTTTTGAGACTCATTGATTTGCATTGTAATGTATTGGATTCGTATCTATGGTTTTGGCACTCGTATTTGCTTATGTAATAAATTTCATATTTGTGTTTTCGTTGATTATGGTTTGGTGATATTTAAAAAGAAAAAACATTAAATTAATTGAAAAGAGGTTTTCATAACTACAGCCTACAGGGGCATACTCTGTAAGACTAAAAAAAAATGATGATATGAAAATTAGCCCGAAACTGGCTACCTGGAGACCTAAGTTAGGAATGGATTATTTTCCCTTTGAAGATAAACTAATGGAAGTGCGTGAGAATTTAGCATTTAAATTAGTGGGAGCTAATAGAAGACTTAGTTGCTACAAAAGCTTGTATAATCTGGTGCAGGCTTAATCTATCTAGAGAATTTTGCTACTTTTTGTTTATGTCAACGGTCTACTTTTTGTTTATGTCAACGGTCTATTAGTTTAACTGATAATAATATAGTTTGTTCTGAAATTTTTATTAAGTGGGTGTATTTACTTTGATCATTGTTTTGATTGGGCCTTTGGATTTCATTATATTCGAATTTTTATGTGAATTTGTTTTAGACTACTTGATATTGTGTCAGACCGAATCGTTGACATATTCTTCACTCGTTGGGCTGATCCGAACTACCAAGTTGACAAGCCAACCAGAGTTGCATGTTGATATCGGCGCTCCCTCACCATCGATGCTCCATACTTCGACCCAAGTTTATCATGGAGAAGCATGAGAGGTGAGGACGTCGTACCATGCATTACATCGCATTTCTGGTCCCCTTAGCTTTTAAAAAGCTCGAGGGTTATGTATGTAGCTCAATGTGCCTTGCACAATAGGTATGTTACTGATTTTTTTTTTAATTATCAAATTCTGAGTTTCACCTCAATCGTTAATAGTTTCAGTTTCATTATACTCTTTGTATAGGCTCTATGTTTGGCTAGTCGTAAGACTGACATGCTCTTGCCAGACAAGGGAAGTGGGCACACAGAGTTCTATCCCGAAGGGGTAGCTGATGTACTTAAAGTTAGTTTGTGATGTACTGGCTGGAACTTTCCCTTTTTTGTATTCTTTAATCGACAATTCGAGATTTTTCCTTTGATTGACAGGGAGAGTGGATTTTATATGAAAGGGGTGGTCGTGATGACATCAGAGTTTTGCAGCTATACATGTATGAAGTTGAGTGCGTAAATCTTCGCTCCTCAAAGGATCCCTTCTTGAATCAAGTCTCAAAATATGCAGTTCTGTTCCGAACCAAACTCAATGCAGAGGTATCTGCTTTTAACTGGCTTCGTAGTTATTAACGAAACCAGTTATGGTATCAATTCTGAGACTTTATTCAAGAAGATACCTCTGCATTGAGTTTGGTTCGGAACAAAACTGCAAATTCTGGGACTTGATTCAAGAAGGGATCTTTTGAGGAAGGAAGATTTACGAACTCAACTTCATACATGTATAGCTGTAAAACCCTGGTGTCATCACGACCACCCTTTTCATATAAAATCCACTATCTCTGTCAATCAGAGGAAAAATCTCTAATTGTCGATTAAAGAACACAAAAAAAGGAAAGTTCCAGCCAGTACATCACAACCTTAAGTATATTAGCTACCCCTTCGGGATAGAACTCGTGTGCCCACTTCCCTTGTTTGGCAAGAGCATGTTAGTCTTACTACTAACCAAACAAAGAGCATATACAAAGAGTATAATGAAACTGGAACTATTAACGATTAAGGTGAAACTCATAATTTGATAATTAAAAAAAACAAAGCACATTGAGCTACATACAGAACGCTCGAGCTTTTTAAAAGCTAAGGGGGCTAGAAATGCGATGTATTGCATGGTATGACCTCCTCGCCCCTCATGCTTCTCCATGATAAACTTGGGTCGAAATATGGAGCATCGATGGTGAGGGAGCGCCGATATCAACATGGAACTCTGGTTGGCTTGTCAATTTGGTAGTTCGGATCAGGCCAACGAGTGAAGAATATATCAAAGGTTCGGTCTGACACAATATCAAGTAGTCTAAAATAAATTCAAATAAAAATTCGAATATAATGAAATCCAAGGGCCCAATCAAAGCAATGATCAAAGTAAATACACACAAATAAAAATTTCAGAACAAACTATATTATTATCAATCAAACTAATAAACGATTGACATGAACAAAAAGTAGTCGATATAAGAGATCATAATCGATAATACAAAATTCTCTAGGTAGTTAACCCTGCACCAGATTATAATACAAGCTTTTGTAGCAACTAAGTCTTTTGTTAGCTCCCACTAATTTAAATGCTAAGCTCTCACGCAATTCCATTAGTTTATCTTCAAAGGGCAAATAATCAATTCTTGTTTAAAATCCTACCTTTATTCTTTATTTTTAGGATTAGATTTCTGGTGTGAGCTTAATTTGTATTAAACAAAGTAGAAAATTCATTCGGCATAAAACTGATCGTAAAAGTCATCAACAAAAGAATGAAATATCTTCTAGAAAACGATTTCTAAGAACAAACCACACCTAACTGATATCCTAAATCTGTGTTAGACATATTCGATAAAAAAATCGGACATTACGACGGCAATAGATAACAGAAGTCCTCACCTCGATCTTCTCTTTCGTAGAGACTGTTTCCCGAGGTTTGGCCGCGATTCCGTTTTTCGGTCAAGTGTTAATATTTGCGTCTATATTTGACTCTCAGCCCAGAAACAAGCAAGGTAACAAAATTATTTTTATTTTTATTTTTTTATTTTTCTTAATCTTTTTGTTTAGTAATCTAATATATATATATATATAAATATATATTTGTATAAATATATTATACTGTTTTAATGTCATAATAATATATTTTACTAATATAATACTTTTTAAAATATAAAATCAAATCTAAACATATTTTTCCTAAATTGAATAATATATTATTAATTAAATAATATATTTTCAATTGAATAATATTCCCAATTGAATAATATATATTATTCAAAAATACATTAATATATTATTAAAATATTTTAATAGAATGCCCTCCATTAGAAATACATTAATATATTATCCAGGATTTCATTATATTCGAATTTTTATGTGAATTTGTTTCAGACTACTTGATATTGTGTCAGACCGAACCGTTGACATATTCTTCACTCGGGCTGATCCGAACTACCAAGTTGACAAGCCAACCAGAGTTGCATCTTGATATCGACGCTCCCTCACCATCGATGCTCCATACTTCGACCCAAGTTTATCATGGAGAAGCATGGGAGGTGAGGACGTCGTACCATGCATTACATCGCATTTCTGGTCCCCTTACCTTTTAAAAAGCTCGAGGGTTCAGTATGTAGCTCAATGTGCCTTGCACAATAGGTACGTTACTCATTTGTGTTTTTTAATTATCAAATTCTGAGTTTCACCTCAATCGTTAATAGTTTCAGTTTCATTATACTCTTTGTATAGACTCTATGTTTGGCTAGTCGTAAGACTGATATACTCTTGCCAGACAAGGGAAGTGGGCACACAGAGTTCTATCCCGAAGGGGTAGCTGATGTACTTAATGTTAGTTTGTGATGTACTGGCTGGAACTTTTCCTTTTGTGTTCTTTAATCGACAATTAGAGATTTTTCCTCTGATTAACAGGGAGAGTGGATTTTATATGAAAGGGGTGGTCGTGATGACATCAGAGTTTTGCAGCTATACATGTATGAAGTTGAGTGCTTAAATCTTCGCTCCTCAAAGGATCCCTTCTTGAATCAAGTCTCAGAATATGCAGTTTTGTTCCGAACCAAACTCAATGCAGAGGTATCTGCTTTTAACTGGCTTCGTAGTTATTAACGAAACCAGTTATGGTATCAATTCTGAGACTTGATTCAAGAAGATACCTCTGCATTGAGTTTGGTTCGGAACAGAACTGCAAATTCTGGGACTTGATTCAAGAAGGGATCTTTTGAGGAGGAAAGATTTACGCACTCAACTTCATACATGTATAGCTCTAAAACTCTGGTATCATCACGACCACCCTTTTCATATAAAATCTACTATCCCTGTTAATCAGAGGAAAAATCTCTAATTGTCGATTAATGAACACAAAAAAGGGAAAGTTCCAGCTAGTACATCACAAAATAACCTTAAGTACATGAGCTACCCCTTCGGGATAGAACTCTGTGTGCCCACTTCCCTGTCTGGCAAGAGCATGTCAGTCTTACTACCAACCAAACACAGAGCCTATACAAAGATTATAATGAAACTGGAACTATTAACGATTTTGGTGAAACTCAGAATTTGATAATTAAAAAAAAACAAAGCACATTGAGCTACATACAGAACGCTCGAGCTTTTTAAAAGCTAAGGGGACTAGAAATGCGATGTATTGCATGGTACGACCTCCTCGTCTCTCATGCTTCTCCATGATAAACTTGGGTCGAAGTATGGAGCATCGATGGTGAGGGAGCGTCGATATCAACATGCAACTCTGGTTGGCTTGTCAATTTGGTAGTTCGGATCAGTCCAACGAGTGAAGAATATGTTAAAGGTTCGGTCTGACACGATATCAAGTAGTCTGAAACAAATTCAAATAAAAATTCGAATATAATAAAATCCAAAGACCCAATCAAAGCAATGATCAAAGTAAATACACTCACCAATAAAAATTTCAGAACAAACTATATTATTATCGGTCAAACTAATAGACGGTGGACATAAACATAAAGTAGTCGAGATCATAATCGATAATACAAAATTCTCCAGGTAGTTAACCTGCACCAGATTATACAAGCTTTTGTAGCACCTAAGTCTTTTATTAGCTCCCACTAATTTAAATCCTAAACTCTCACGCAATTCCAAAGCAAATAATCAATTCTTGTTTATTTTTATTTTTAAACTCAGACATGACGATTTTTTCGATTCCTTTGTCAAGGTGAGTTTTATTTTCAAAGTTAACAAACTCTTTGAAGTAGTTACCAAAATACGTACTGACCTAACATTCCATCCATCACTAGATTCCACCAGTTTCAAAGTAAAAAAATATAAGAAAATTCCAGAAGGGATCGCACATATTTATGGGTTCAGGATATGGCCAGTCATTGGGTGAACTACGCGGTTATCACGAGGTCCACCTTTGCGGCCCATTACTACCATTGGAGGGGAGGAAGTAAACCAGCTCTGAAAAGAAGACGTTGGACTGGATCAGAAGGCTGAGCACCAACTGACAGCCAGTATTTGATTCTATCGAACTTTAGACCCATTCGTTTACCTCCATCTTGACCTGGCAAGGGATTAAAATAACCTAAGACCTCAAGATGCTTGTCGTCTTTAGGAGATCTGCTATCAGCAGCCATCACCCGGTAAAACGGCCGGTTCCTGCATCCGAATCGAGCCAATCGGATCCTGACCACCATTTCGAATTGGATCCTAATCAATTCTTGTTTAAAATCTTACCTTTATTCTTTATTTTTAGGATTAGATTTCTGGTGCTGAGCTTAATTTATATTAAACAAAGTAGAAAATTCATACGGCATAAAACTAAAACTGATTGTCTGATTGTAAAAGTCATCAACAAAACAATGAAATATTTTCTAGAAAACGATTTGTAAGAACAAACCACACCTAACTGATATCCTAAATCTGTGTTAAACATATTCGATAAAAAAAATCGGATCTTGCGACGGCAATCGATAACAGAAATCCTCACCTCGATCTTCTCTTTCCTAGAGACGTTTCTCAAAGTTTGGCCGCGATTCCGTTTTTGGTCCGTGGTCCGTGTTAATATTTGCGTCAATATTTTTAGGGTTTTCATTGTCAGCCCAGAAACAAGCGAGGTAACAAAAGTATTTTTTTATTTTATTTTTTTTAAATTTTTTTACTACATCATATATATATATATATATATATATATATATATATATTTTTGTATAAATATATTATACTGTTTTAATGACAAAATAATATATTTTACTAGTATAATACTTTTTAAAATACAAAATCAAATCTAAACCTATTTTTCCTAAATTGAATAATATATTATTAATTAAATAATATATTTTTCAATTGATAATATTCTAAATTGAATAATATATTCTATTAATTAAATAATATATTTTCAATTGAATAATATATATTATTCAAAAATACATTAATATATTATTAAAATATTTTAACTAAATTAATTAATTAATATTTTTAAGTTTAATTAATTATTGTCCTAACATCGTTAGATTTTAATGGGATATTTTTTTAAAAAGAAAGAAAAATATTAGAAAAAATAAAGATTTTTTTTTGTTTTTTTAGATTGCAACTCAAGAATGATAAAGAAATTTAATACTTACCTCCCTAATTGCAACTTATTAATCAATTTGTGGTCGAATGAATGAAAAGGAATTCGAATACTTACATCGCTGCTCTTGATTTGTGCGCTGTATTTCACTTCGAGTTCTTCGTAGCTTAAGGATTAGTTGCTCAAGCTCTCCTCCCCGCTCTCAGGCTTCAAATTGTACTCCATTCTGAACCTTCTTTAGATCTACTTATATATTGATCATCGTCGCTTTCGCCTGTACAGTCATCATCATCGCTTTCGCCTATACAGTAGTCATCATCGTTTTCGTTTTCGTTTTCGCTCCCGCTCTTGATCTCGCTTTCGTTTTCGCTCCCGCTCTCGATCTTGCTTTCCCTCTCGTTTCAAATCTCTAGTGATCTGTTTTTAGATTCGGAATCGGAATCGACATTGACATCGACTCTTCTCGTCTTCTCCATGGTGAGAAAACTAAGGAATTTGAACCCACCAGAAAACCCTAGACAACTGAATTTTGTTATTTTAATTTTTTTAATCTTTTTGTTTAGTACATCTCCTATATATTAGTATAAATATATTATATTGTTTTAATTTTAATGACCGAATAATATATTTTACTAATATAATATATTTTTAAATATAAAATCAAATTTAAAATATTTTTCCTAAATTGAATAGTATATTATCAATTAAATAATACATTCTCAAGAATAATATTTTCAATTGAATAATATATTCTTAATGGAATAATATATATTATTCAAAAATACATTAATATATTATTAAAATATTTTAACTAAATTAATTAATTAATATTTTCAAGCTTAATTAATTATTGTCCTAACATCTGGGTAACATTCTTCTTGCGATGAAATTGTTTCCATATCGAGATATCACCTACAAAGAATTCACAACAAAAATTTAGATTAAATTTCATGCATAGTTTTAAGCTAATGTGCGAGGTACGCGACTATAGGAGAAAAAATTGGGTCCACACGACAAGAGTCACTGCGCTAACATTATTAATTAAATAATATTTGATACGAACATGACATCAAGTATCATCTAAACAGAACACGAATAAAATCCCGTACAACACAAGATGTGGTTTAAGGAAAAAACGAATAACACCAAATTTTATACAACCGAAAATTAGCCTTTACGACTAAGCCTCCGAAAAACCCTAGCTCACACGTATAGTCCAACCAATCGCACGTATAGATTAACCAATCGCTTCGCCGACTTTTGGTCGCGCCATGAGGCAAAATGAGGAGGACTTGGTCGGGCCAAATCCTATGACCATCAGTTATGCAACGAGACGACGCTACGAGGACTTCTTCGAATAATCATTTATCCCAATCCAAGTATGTATTATGAAAATACCACTAGTTTCCATCTTGGTTTTATTGTCTTAACTTAAAGATCCTTTCAAACACAACAAGTAAGCTGTATATTTCAACATGTGATATAACATACATCAAGACAAGCACGCGGTTCTAAATTTCCATTTACATGACATACTACTCCACTTATGTTTCAAATTACAAGTTTTAATAGTAAGACATTTAATTTCTCAAATCAATGGAATTATTTATAGTATGAAAATTACAAATAAAACAATAATTGAGATTTAAAACTGTAAAATCCAACAACATGTGGCTATAGTGTTTCCATAACTACTAAACCCATCTGGAGATCCAAACCAACATGTAACTTTCAACAACATGTGGCTATAGTGTTTCCATAATTACTAAAACCATCTGGAGATCCAAACCAACATTAGGTTACTTAGATTTTGATATAACTTTGTGTGTTTTGTAGGAACCAAAACAACCACCGTCTTACATGGTCGATTACACACAAATTTTTACTACCGATAGTTATTTTACGAAATCTGATTTGGTCTCATGGATTGATTCCGAAAGTACCAAGTTATGATTTATTATGTTTATCACTAAATACGATGACGGTAACAAAAATAGTAAAACTCCAAGGATGTATTTTAAGTGCGAGAGGCAAGGTGTTTATAAATCTAACCCCAAACTGGGATATGTGAAGACATGCCAAGATTTTGTTCGTAAAAAAAATGCGGTTGTCCCATCATGTTAAGAGGAAGTTCGGTCGTAAAATTACCTGGTTATTAGAGATTGGTAGTGGTAAACGAGAAACGCAACCACTAACTGTTTTTACACTTGCATGGTCATTCACGAGTCGCTAGACTAAAAGCCAACAAAAAGGAGTATGTTCGTAAACTCTAGACAATTGGTTCTCCGCCAAGAGAGATATACCGTGGTTTAAAAATAAGTAGCCCATAAAATGTATCTAGTATGCGTACAATAATATGCGTTAAAAATCTCATTTGGTCCATAAAGAGGGCAAAATCCAAATGTAAATCGTGTTCGATAAGTTAAAACAACACGAGTACTTTTTTGGGAGCGAACACACAAAGCAAAAGACGAGATCCTTGACTTGTTTTCACCAGATATTTTGTCAAAACTTTGAATTGCAGATCAATTATATTTATACATAGAAATGTCAGACTTTGATGTGAGTGTTATTTTTATAAGTGAATATTGAAGAGTTTTAAGAATGCCCAGGGGTGATTTTGTGTTACGACGATCTTTTAGTGCCAAAATAGACTTAGGAACTTAGCTAAGGAATCTTTTTAGAGAGAGAAAGTAAGTACTAGCTTAAGTAGAGAGATAAAGTAGTATTATATTCATCCCGGGATATGTGAAGCGTGTGTGGTCCTTTTATAGTACAATTGTGGGTCCCACATGCTTTAATTCCCGTTTATTATATTTTTTGTCCCTATATATTTTCACCTTCTCGTAATAGTTATCTTTTCTTTAGTTTATACAATTCTCCCCTAATATAATTTATTCTTTACAATTCTCTCCTAACAAACTTCTTCTTTACAATTTTCTCCTAACAAACTTCTTTTTTGTAATTTTACCATGTCTTTTATTCTCCCTCATCAAAGATAAGGGAGTTTTGAAGCCAGTTTATTATGTTAGTAAAAGTTTGTTGGAAGCAGAGAAAAAGGTAACTGAGACTTGGAAAATTGGATTTAGCTTTAGTAATGGCTACCAGGAAGATGTGTCCTTGTTTTCAAGCTCATAATAGTGTGGTTCGAACTTATTTCGCACGAAAAAATATGTTACAACACCCAGACATTTCTGGTAGGATAACCAAGTGGTTAGTAGAGTTGGGAGATTTTGTTATCAGTTTTTCTCCTTAAATAACTATTAAGGCTTAAGCTTTAGCTGATTTTCTTGTTGAAATTCATTCAAGCAGATCAGACGATGAGACAAATAAAGAGGTCTTCCTAGAAAATTCGAGGTGGATGGTTTGAACTGAAGATGATTCTAAAATATTGGAATCTAGTGCATGAGTCCAGTTGGTTTCTCTTTTTAGGGAGGAAATGTTTCAAGTTATTAAATTTGGTTTTCATGCATCAAATAATGAGGGTGAGTATGTAGTTTTGTTGGTTGGTTTAAGGCTTGCGAATATTTGTGGGGCAACTACCGTTCTTTTGGAAACAAATTCAAAATTAGTGGCAAATCATATGGCAGGCGTTTCCGAGGCTAAGAATGATCAAATAATTATTTATATCTTCGTGAGCTTTGAAATTCGGATCTTCTATTTGACAAAGTGATTGTATAGCATATTAATCGAGGATATAATACATTTGCTAATTCTTTGGAAACAATTGCTTATACATAAGAGAATCATTGAATATTATTACATGAGAGTCCTTCAATTTAAACATGATCAGAACAATGTAAATATGCTGAGGAGGTATTTATCACATCGGATATGATTAGAGGTGATTGGAGAACTAATATCCTTAATTTTTTTACTAAGATGAACGTTACCTCAAGATGTACAGTTGGCTAAAAAATTAAGGTATAAGGCTCATGGATATATTTTATTGGACAAGGTGTTATACAACAAATCTTGGAGTATGCCATGGTTGCATTGTTTGGGTAAGCAAGAATCTCAAGATATTTGATCTAAGTTGCATGATGATGAGGGTTCAGCACGTTGTAGTTTCAAGAATTTAACACGCCGAGTTTTTTGAAAGGTTATTATTGGCCTTCAATTATGAACAATGTCAATTATGAAAAACAAAAGTAGAAAGACTAATCGAATTCAAAGCAGTGAAAAACAAAAGTCGAAAGACTAAACGATTCCAAAAATTCCAAAGCAAAATGTCGAACATTAGGTGCAGTAAACACGGACACAGCCTACTGTAGGACAAAGGACATGTGTCTTGTCCAGTAGCCACGAACGCAGCCAACAAATGGCACCTACTGTAGGACAAAGGACATGTGTCTTGTCCAGTAGCCACGAACGGAGGCAACAAATGGTAGATAACTGCAAATACGGTAGAAGACCACATGGCAGATGCAGCGCAGGGATAAAAAATTCTTGTATTTTCTCATGCTAGACGTCGTAACTTATCGCACTAAAAAATACACGCTTAAAATGACGCATTAAATGAAAACCCGAGTTTAGAGCTACCGAAGACCCTACAAACGCGGAGAGAAACTACAATCATGGAGAATATGAGTAATAGTTTCGGAGTCCTCATTACATAAGATACAGGCTGAGAGGATGTTTAAACCCGAAGTGAGTAGCTTATCTTGAATGGAAAAGTTGACGTGGATAACAAATCAAAGGATGAAAGAGTGACGAAAAATATTGTACTTATTTTATACTAACCAGGTCCACCCGGCAGATAGGGTGGATGTACGAATGACATTGTAAGTGTCTTTTATAATGAACTTTGGATTCCCACTTTTGATGATCCAGTAATACATATCACTGAAATTGATATGTGGAGGGGGAAGAGAGGGGATGAAGTTGTTGATCTCCTGAAAATTGAGTTGGTTCCTTGCATGCGTCGATGTTAGATGGTCAGTTCTAATTGTCGTTCAAGATGGTGTCGGAGACCTTGTGATTCTTTCTGAGTTTGGTGTCTTTGATGATATTGTTTTGATAATGATTTACTACAAAGGTGGGCAGAAGCCAAAGTTCATACAAAAAGAAGCCGTCGGTCTCGCTACCAATCGCCACTTTATAAAAATTACTTATCATAGACCTAAGATGTAGAATTTTTCTTCAAATCCAAAAAGAAACCCCGATCTAATTTATTTTTAGATTATTTTTCAAAATTTGATCTGATCCCTCTAAATTAAAATTTTATTATTACGTATGAAAAACCAAAAATATTTTAGGACGACCTTCCAGAATTTTAAGTCCACGATGATTATAAATTTTATAATTGTAATAAAATTATAATTGTCGAATAGACTTCTTAAAATATAATCACATAAAAATGTTACATGATTTAAACGATATTTTTTATCTTACATTTTAATCTTTGCATTTCATATATTTTTTATTTGTGATTGTTTTTAAAAATATTTATTTTTATATTTTATATTTTATGTTAAACAAAATTATTCGTATATTATTGTGTTTATTTGAGTTACAGTTTACTATCTTGTTCTATCATATGGTTTTTCATTGTTTTTCCAATTTTAATATTTTATTGTGATTTTTAATATTAATTTTTATTTTAAGTAAGCTACCCTTTTGTTTCATTAGGACTAATCTCAAACATTATAAGTTATGAAAAAATTTATAGGTCACATTTTGTATCAAAAATATTTTTTTAACATAAATAGGTTTTAAAAAAACACAAACTTTATTCTCTTAATTCTTTTGTCTTTTTTAAAAAATATCTCATTTTTCTTTGCTAATTTTTTTCTCTCAAACACGACGATTCAATTTCTCTTTAAAAAACTGATGATCTAAACCGATTCAAACAAATGTTAGAAACTAAATACTGAGGCAAGACAAAAGAGACAAGATCAACTCTAATATATAATCTAGGCTTAACCTCTTTTTAATCTAGAAAACACAAAATCACATACTTTTTTTTCTTCTTTACTAAATCAGTAAGTTTAATTATTTTATTAATTTCCAATTATAATTTTGGATTTTTTTTCTAAGGACTAAATTCGGTTTTGTTCAATTATTAAGTTCAATTCTTAACTTTTTGTCGAACCAAGAATTAAAAGTATGTAGAAACTAGACCTTTTCGAATTTGTTGCTCTATATTTAGTACTATGGTTGGCCAATAATCTAAGAAATTCTGTTGCATGTGGTTTTTGAGTGTTGGATTTTGGTTATTAAATTTTTCATTAGTTAAAAATATAGAAGCACACGTGATTTCCATGTCGTATTTAGTTGGGTATGGCATCTATCGCATTTTTAAATTTGGTTGTTTTCCGTGTGTGCATACCAAATTTAGATTTAAACTTGTCTCGCATTTCATGTCTTGATGATTAACACTTGTCTCGCATTTTGCGTATTGACAATTAACATTTGTCTCGCATCTCTTATAAAAAGCATGTTCAACGCTTGTTTTTTTTAAGATCATGTTTATTTACTGTTATTAAATAAAATAAGGAAAATAAAGTAAAAAAAATTGACATGTAAGAACAATGAGATCATCATTCTATAACCTTTTAAAAGCTACATATGATGTGCGAAATGATAAAAACAAAATACTAAGAAAAATCGAGAGTTTGTCGTCGAAATAGTTATTGATACAAATTTATAAAATTTATTACCAAATATATGAATAATACTTTTGATTTGAAGCACATAGAAGAGAACATGTTCTTAAACAACAAAATATTTGGACCTAGATACTTTGATTTAAAATAAGGACAATCAAAGATATAAAATACATACTTCTGTGATGAAAAAAATCAGCAAAAGACCGAAGTTTACTAATTACGAATTTGATGATAAAGGTATACAATTCCTTCTTTAGCTATATTTTTTACTTTAGTTTTGCATTCCGTATTTGTATATTAACTAAGGTTTTGTCTTCAGAATTATACTTTTTAAAGGTAATACATTATGTATTGGGAATCTTTTAACATTTCTCATTTCATACCTGTAAATTCATTTAGGTTTCGCATTATGTTTTATATAATAAAAAACCAAAAATGTTAACTAGAGGGGATCAATGAATACATGATGTTGTTATATTTTTAATCATGTAAGCACGTTCCACATTGTTCTTTTCAACATTCACGAATGTATTGGCTTTCATAATGGTTTTTTTATGTTAAAAACCTGAAAAAAAATAAACTAAAAATGTGTTAGGGAAATCAATGACAAGCTCATGAATTAATAAGAGATATTCAAGTTACAAAACCTGACAAAGTCTTAGGATGTGTTTCTCTTTTATGGGTTAATATCTTACAATATTGTTAAACATAAATTTTTTTGGTAAATATAACTTTTTTTATACAAAATAAATGCAGGGATTCATCATAGAACACATAATCATTCGTGAAGGAAAATCTTGAAAGACATTATGCTAAAATGTTATAAATAGATGAGATATGAATCAAAATCAAACTTGGATTTGATTCAATCTCTAAAGTTGATAACAGGTGGACAAGTATGTATAATACATGGTCTTTTGTTTTTATTTTAAATAGATATCGCAGTGTATTCATCAGATGTATCATATCTTGCAACCCACATTTATTTTAAAACTAGTATTGTATCTCGCAATTTGTGTTTGTCTATAGATATGGTATCATGTCTAGCATTTACTAATTTATTTGAAATTTTGTAGGTTTTGGATGAAGAATTGGCTCTAACAAATGAAGAGGCGCAAAAACTATCCAAATACCAAAAGGTTTTCAGAGAGAGAATATAGATTTTAAATAGATAAAAATAAAGAGAGAATCATTTTTAGTAAAATGAAATTGGTTCTCTTTTCAGAGTACATATATATATATATATATATATATAATCATAAGTGGTTACATGATTTTAATTCTGATATATTATTATCAATAAGCATATTAACGTTTAATACAAATTAAATGCTTATGTATTTAGGAATGCTCTTATTATCCTATCATGATTCGCATATTATTGTCTGAGTTTGAATATTACATAAAGTTTAATGATTAAAAATGGTTAACTCAAATGTCCAAATAGTGTAATCTTCAAATCCTTCATTCTCCACGCTTCCAAATTAAGTTATTTTCCCCTTCTGCGCCTCCAACTTCAAGTCTTTTCTTTTCTATGCATCATGTTCGTACTTGAGTTTATTAACCTTTATTTTTCTTGTTTTGATAGTAAATGCTCAATTATGTTGATATAACCTCGATACTCGTCAATACATATATAACAAACTATGGTAATAGATTAATCTCGTATATGAGAAATAACATGATTTAGCTCAGAGTTTGTTGATATGTTGATTTAAATTTGATCAAGTTCGTCAAATTGCAAATCGCGAACGAATATTTAATACCAAATTAGCCAAAATTTGAAATATAATTTGACGCTTACCTTTTATGTTTCCACTAATCTTTTCAAATATCTATTATCTCTTTTTAGATGATAGATTATGTCAACCATATCCATAGACTTCTTATTATATTGTGACCTAATTATTGGTTTCTTTAGATACCAAAATATATATGAGGGACTTCTTCTCTTTTAGGTGTTTATTTAAGAATGAAAAACATTTGTTTGTGAAAGAGTTCTTTTCTTATTAGTAGGTCTAGCTCAATTGAAGAACCATCATCATTATCATCTTTTTGCATAATATTTTTTGCTTCATCTGCCAAATCACTAACATTATTTTCTAGCATAACTTCTTTCTTCTTCTTCTGAGCCCTCATTATCAAATGCAGTTTTTGGCATATGTTAGAGCCAATATACTATCCATAACCTACAAGGTTGTGAATCATAAACCATCAGTAATATTGAGTTGTGAAAATATGAAGGAAATGCAAATCGCAAAATATGTAAGAATCGTGAATCGCAAAATATGTAGGAAATTTGTTAAGAGGGAGATAATTGATCACCTATGATATTTCTAAGCAATTCAATCAAATATACCTACTAAATTCGTTTCCATTTTAAACATTTTGGGATCAAACCTTCTTTGCATGCTCATTCTTTAAATGTTTGTGTTCCATAATAAATGATTGCATGTATCAAATATATAAGATTGATTATATAAAATTTTATTTTATTTATTCAATTTTTTTTATTAAGATACTAATCAGCAATATTACAACACATCCTACAACTTTATATCAAGCTTGGTATCAAAACATATGTGAATTTAATTCATAATTTATTCTCTTATTGCTTATGTCAAATTACAATCATTGATTTTTCCCATTTCTTCGATGTAGTAAAGCATCATCGAAGTCGAGACATAATTTGATATTGCAAAGAACAATGTTGCGCAAGCTAGCAAAATCATGAGTATAACCACATTTATACTCATGGTTTTTTTCCAATTCTAGAAATTGTGGTTATTCCATCATAAGACACGAAAGAAGAAACCACAAACATAATTTTATAATGAAGAAAAAAAATAATATAAATGCTTATCGCGAATGAAGAAGAAATCATAAATACAAATCAAGAATTAGAATAAAACATAAATACAAATCACAAATGAATAAAAAATTATAAATGTGAATCATTAAAGAGAATGAGAATAAAACATAAGTACGAATCATGAATGAAGCAAAAAGCAATCACAAATACGAATTGATAACAAATTCCATATCTTGATCTTCAACTTTCTAATTTGAGTACTCCAAGTTTAATTGTTGATAAAATATGTATTTATTATTCTTGATTCTTGATCTTTCTTAATCTATGCTGTAAAGTTTTAAGACTGTTTAATGGAATTTCATGTTCATCGCGCTTCAAATCAAATATAGTCTTTATATATTTGGTTGTAGGTTGTACGCATTTGGATCCCAACTTGAAAACTATTTTTTTCATTGTTGTAGGTCTTGATGATTTCCACTACCAAGTATCATTGTTTCCTCTTGGAAATTTTATATTTATTATTTTTTAATATATCATATATTACTTTCAAGAGACAATAAAAATGTATTTTTTTAGTTTGGATGTGAATTTTTTTAATATCTTTATGTTAAAGATATAATGCTCAAGACCGTTAGCCTTTTATTATATCTATAAATAAGATCATTTACACTATGTACTAGACACGCTTTCTAAATAATACAAAAACTCTAGCCGCTCTCTTTTCTCTCTTTTCTTCTTTATTAACATGGTATCAGAGCTTGGAGCAATCTAATTGGGAAGCGTAGGTTTGCCCATGTTTCGTGGATCTACCAGGTATTTGATTTCGTATTCGTATTGGATTTCGTTTGAAATTAGATTTATTCGAAAATTTTGGATCTATTCGGCAATTTTGGATTGTGTATTGGTATTGGTATTGATCTTACCAGAGCTGGTTAAAATTCAATATAGAGTTGTATTACTCTTTTGATTTTAGAGGAAATAATCTACTGAGTTATTTGAGTTATTATTCGATAAATGTATAATCTACTAAGTTATTTGAGTTATTTTATTGTTTGATTTGGGAGGAAATAATCTACTAAGTTATTGAGATTTTTCAATTGAATTAATTGGTGAAATTTCATTTGTGAATTAATGAAATTTTGCAATTGAATTAATTGGGGAAATTGCATTAGTGAATTAATGGTAAAAAAATTAATTCGTGAAATTGCAAGTATAATTTGTGAAATTACAAAAAGTTAATCGGTGAAATTACATGAGTGCATTAATCACAGAGAATTAATTGGGGAAATCGCATCAGTGAATTAATTGTAGATAATTAATTGGTGAAATTGCTGAAAATTAATTGCAGATAATTAACTGCAACTAACATTAAAATATTACAATTATATTTAATTATTTTATAATTATTTTTAGAATAATCGGATCATGAAATCATTATAAGAGATAAAATTTTGGGTTTCGGATTTGTTCTCTGCAACCCCAATCAATCTGTCTGATCGAAAGACTAAGAGTGTCCGTTTTTGTCGAATTTTGGAGAGCGTGTTTGGGATATCCAATCCTTAAATCTGACTGGTTGGATTAGGATTATGATTGAGCGGAATTGCTACTGGAACAGTGCAACAATTTGTTGGTAAAGCCGCGAATTCATTTTGATTTTGATTTTGATTTTGATTTTAATTTTGATTTTGATTTTGATTTTAGAAATTGGAAATTGGAAATTGGATTTAGTTTAGTATTTGGACTTGGATTTGGATTTGATTGAGTATTTGATTTGATTTTGCTGGACCATTGAGATTTTGAATTTGGACTTGTGTTGATTTTGGATTTGGGGTTTGATTAAGATTTTGATTTGATTTTTCCGATTTGGAGTTGGTATCTCTTGATTGTTTGATTTTGTTCGATTAGATATTGTGGATCTTATTGCGAAAATGATAGGAAAAGCTGAATTTCTACAATCTACTAGTAACAAACTAAATAAGAAATACTTTGTTATGTCTACATCTACATACCATTCAGGTATGTCCTCGTCTTCCACTTCAGGTATTGATTTATCATTGTGGGTTTTGGGTTCGAGTGTGTCTCATCACACGTCACCCACATGTCAAACTTTGTTTCGTTGTCTCATATTTCACCTATATCTGTTTTGTTTTCTAATGCTACACCAATGTCAGTAGAGGGTGTTAGCTATAATTGTACCATTCATATATCGTTATCCGATGTTTACTACGTTCCCACCCTTGCTTTGAATCTTGTTTCAGTTAGCCAATTGGGTAAATCTAGTTATTGTGTCTTGTTTTCTGATTCTGTTTGTGCTATATTAAATCAACACACTCATAGAGTGATTGGGATGGGTCATAAAATAGGGGAACTCTATATTTTGGAGAAACTCAAAGTAACATATGTGGATGTCTATGGTGTTGATAGTGGAAAAACATACTTGACTGATATTGCTACATCTGGTGTTGATTTATCATCGTTTCGTTTAAATCCTTCATTGTGTGAGTTTATCTTTGGCATTGTCGTCTAGGACATGTATCTGCATCGCGTAATTTTTAGTCTTTACAGGTGCTTTAAGTCAGTTAAACACTTGTAATATCTTGGATTGTAGTGGTTGTAAACTTGCAAAACAATTGGCGTTACCGTTTAATGAAAGTGACACTTATTCTATTTCTCCGTTTGATATTATTCATTGTGATGTCTGGGGTCCATCTCATGTCTCCACAAATGGTGGTTCGTCCTACTATATTTTTTTCATCGATGATTATACTCGATATACTTGGATTTACCTTATGAAACGAAGATAAGATTTCATTGGAATTTATAAAGAATTTTGGGTACTTGTTAAGACTCAGCATTTTGCTGTAACAAAATGCTTCGGGTGTGACTTAGGAGGTGAATATACATACAATGATTTTACTCAGTTACTTGCATCTAATGGTACCATATATCATGCTTCTTGCACTGACACCCCTCAACCAGAATGGTATTGAAGAAAGAAAACACCGTCACCTTATTGAGACTGCTCGTTCTTTGCTTTATCTGCTGAGGTTCCTACTATTTTTGGGGGGACGCAATTCATACTGCTGTATATGTGATTAATCAAATTCCTACTACTCATAATGCAGGTATGTCTCCCTTTCAGAAGTTATACTGGCAATTTCAAGATTATTCTTCATTACGAGTGTTTGGATGTACATGTTTAGTCCTTCGTCCTTATGTAGAATGCAACAAATTGGGGCCTAAATCCGCAATATGTGTATTCTTAGGTTATGATGTTAGACAAAAATGTTATCGTTGTTTTGATCCCACTAGTCAGAAAATTTATATCTCTCGACATGTTACATTTCTTGAGCATATCCTGTTTTATTCAATTCCAGCGAAATCACATGATATAACAAGTACCAAACTTCAGACTATTGATCCTTTTAAAAATCATAGCAACATACCCATTGATATTGATGTGCTAGCTTATGAGACATCGGCTACAACTGATATTACTTCTGCTTTATCAAGGCCTGAGTCAACTTCTTCTTTTAGTGAACCATCAGCTTCATCCCTCAGAAGATCTACTCATACAAGTAAGTCTACCAAACTACCAAATTTTGCGTATTCATCTTACTCAACTTCTTTCTCCTCTTTCATAGCAAACATACATAATTTATATGAACCTCATGTGTTCAAAGAAGCTATTTCGTATCCTCGTTGGCAAAATGCTATTTTCGAAGAGCTTACCGCTCTTTATTATACTCATACATGATATATACTTAAACCTTCATCCGGTAAGCATATAATCGGATCTCAATTTGTTTTTAAAATTAAAACAAAGTCTGATAGGTCTGTTGAAAGATATAAGGCTCATCTTGTAGCAAAAGGTATTCACAGAAGTATGGTGTGGATTATGATGAGACATTTTCCCCATTGGTAAAAATGACGACATTTCGTACTCTTATTGCGGTTGCATCCATTCTCCACTGAAAGATCTTCCAACTAGATATCAAAAATTCACTTTTGAATGGTGATCTTTATGAGGAGGTTTACATAACTCCTCCTCCAGTTTTTCGCACCAACCAAGTGAATTTTGTTCACGTACGAAAGATTTATATGATCTTAAACAAGCTTCTCGCGTTTGGTGTGAAAAATTCTCTATAGTTATTACTTCACTTGGTTTCCTTGCTAGTAATCATGATTCGGCCTTGTTTATCAGATGTACGAGGGTAGGAAGAATTATTTTATCCATATATGTAGATGATATGATCATTACAAGTGATGATATTGATGGTATTGAGGCACTAAAACGTGATTTGGCTCAATTTTTTTTAATAAACTTTTTTAAGAGAAGATTTAACAATTTTCTTTATAGGATTAGATTTTCCAACAAAAATAGTCAATGAAGAATGAAGAATAGAAAATATACCATGATCCTTTAATCCAGACCACATTCTACTATCAACAAAATGAACAAAGCGAGAATGTAAAAATAAAAGTTGAAATATTTCTTAGCTTCCACCATCAAAATAGAATATAACGCACTGATCCTTTTTAGTATTTCTTTAACCATGGGTAATAGGTGGATGGGGACTGCAAAACAAATTGCAACAAGAAGAACAATAATTAAAATAGAAAAATAGAAAAATAACATAAACCTAAAAATTTTAGGTTTCATGGACCACACTCTACTAAGTGAGGAAATAGTATGGCCACACTCTGTTTTCCATTTACCAAAAACATAAACAAATTTTTGCTTCCAATACTTGTTGTTCAAAGGAGGATTGTTAAGAATTTTAGCATTTTTCTTCATGTCAACAGAAAATAAAGAAAAGGCCGATAATTGTAATATGTGATTCTGAGCAAGAAAATCCTCTATTCTATAGTGATGACCAAGTTTCTTCAATATTTTAAAAGATATAGGTAGCTTCCAACAATTTGAAGCAATTTGGGAAGGATGAATACGAGTATCAAGAAAACACTCAACCAAATCCCCACTTAAATGGAATCGGAAACCTTGTTCAAGCGTACAACACCAGAATTTCTTTTTCATCAATATCATGAAACGAATTCTGCCCATAACAAGGAATCTAACAACAACTCATTTAAGAATGCACCAATCAATGCATTTTTACTATACTATTTGCCAAAAAAACATTGGTATTCATGTTTAATTACCCCATTCATTTGTTCATGAGTCAAATCACCAGAACTCACACGAGAAATATCTTGTGATGATAAAGAGGTACTTTGCACATCAGCCATAACACTAGAAGAGTCACTTCTGCCAATAACAACAGAACTGACAACAAATATATAGGCAACATTAGAATCAGACGTTTCCTTTCAACTATATCAATTTTTCTTTTAAATCACGGTAAAAGCCGGACGAGGAAATTCAAGAACAACCCTTTGAATAGAAATTGCACCATTATTAGAATGACTAATACTAGTATTGAGAATACCATAAGTATTATTATCTTCTTCTTGCCTTTCCATATTAAAAATTAAAGTTTGGAAAATCATAATAAATTATCAAAACGAGAAAGAAAAGCAGTAAAAATGTATAAAGGAAAACTTATTAGTAAAAACTATATAACATTGAGTTTTTCATATCTGACAGTAAAAAATAACCAAAAAAATAAAGAGCGCGGATAAGAGAAATCCAAAGTACGACATGTGTACCTGCAAAATAATTATTTTTATTACACACGTCTATCATTATCAGTATAATTATATAAAAAAAAAGTTATTTGAGCAAATTATTTAATTCTAAACATATAAAAAACAATATATTTTTGAAACAATAGGTCAAAACATAAAACTATGTTATTCATAATTATCTCAAACTAAGAGAGACAAAGAACTGATTCAACTAAATATTTAAAGAACAAGCTTTAATTTAAGGTATTAAATCAATGATTATTTTATAGTTAATATCGTGATAAAAATTCATCCCTCAAGTATGAATTCTTAGAGAAGTCAATTCTAATATTATTTTACTTAGAAGCAAAATAAGGGGTTACAATGCACAATGTGTTCTATACACACTACAACAATTAAGTAGTGTTTTGTTTTGTTGCGTAATTCTCTTTTTGATAGATTTTTATTCACTTTTCAAGAAGAACTAGGTTAATATATGTACAACAACAAAATAGAACTAACCTCCTTCCAATGTTATATATATATATATGTCTTCATTCTTTTTTAAAGGGTGGGGGCTATCGGGATACCTATGCATAAATACTAGGATAAAATAAAAATTGACTAAATAAATCAAAACAAAATACAAAAAGTCGAAGCAAAAGGAAAACATATATAAACAAAAATAAGGAAACCCAACGCAAAAATGAAGAAGTTCGAAACAAAAAAAAAGTAGACATAAGCCAAAAGTAAAAAAAAATTGAAGCAAAAATAAGCATCTCACAAAGCAAAAAAGATTCCAAAGCGTCATTAGAGATAAATGAAAACCTTTAAAAGAAATAATAAAAATTGAACAACATTCAAGTAGGGAGCTTCATCTATCTTACAGTTACTCGACCAGATATAGCTTATGATGTTTATGTGGTTAGTCAATTTGTTACCGCTTATACATCTGTCTATTGGGGAGTTGTTCTACAAATATCGAGATATCTTTGTGTCACTCAGTTACAGAGCATTTTATTTCCCTCGACCTCTTCATTGGAACTGCGTGCCTATAGCGATATTGATTGGGATAGTGATCCTCATTATCAAAAATCTACTATTGGTTTCTGTATTTTCCTTGGAGATTTATTAATATCATGAGAAATAAAGAAACAAGATGTTGTCTTTAGATCGTGTACTGAAGCTGAGTATCATACTATGGTCGTCACCACATGTGAGATTGTTTGGTTACGATGACCTGTTGCAGATATGGGGGTTAATGTTACTAAACCCACTTCCCTACATTGTGATAACAAAAGCGTCATGCAGATAGCAAAGAATTTTGTTTTTCATGAGAGGACGAAACACGTTGAAGTAGATTGTCATTTCACTTGGCATCATCTTCAGATCGACACCATCTCGCTTCCATATGTTCCAACAGCTTTATAGGTTGCTGATATTTCACGAAGGCTCACTCAAGATCGCGGTTTCGTTTTCTTTGTGACAAACTCTTAATGTTTATTACTGTTGTATTGTGAGTCTGAAGAAGGGTGTTAAAGATATAAGGCCTAAAAACAGTTTCCAACGAACAAATCAGAAGAAATTTTATAAATTAATCACTTACCTAACACAATTTTGAAATAAATAAATTAAAAAGATGAAAGCATTTCATTATTTTAAGTGTAAATTTTAAGAGATAAGTTGTGTGTGTTTTAGAGTTCATTGTTAAATTACAAGGACTAATAATCACATAAATTTATTATTGAACTAAAAATATATAATTTTCTTAAGTATTGGTTTACTTTAATTTGAAAGAACTAGTGTTTATTTTTCACAAAAAATTCAGAAACAAGATTAAAGAAGGGTTTTAGGTTTTGATTTTCAAAAAATGATTGTTTTGATCTTAAATGTTAATGAAATAAAATGTGAATGTTTGATATTTTAGTGTAATTGGATTGATTACTCGACCAATGTAGTTGTGATACATTATTGAAGAAGTCGTAAAGGGTGGAGTGCACACTTGTTAGAATATATTATGATAAGTGGGGTCAATGAACGGAGCCCTTGACTCGGGTCGATGTTGAAATTCTCCAAAATTTCTAATCGGATAAAATCAGAATGTTCGTGTGTTTGTTTTTAGAGAACCCTTTGTATATGCATTTCAACCATAAAGATAGGTTTTAGGTTATGATCAAAATTCGAATTGTTTAACGAGACTTCAGAGCATATCCAAAAATCTACACAAATTTCATAAAATTTTGTGTCAAGGATATATGTACTATTTTTTCATTAATGATAATTTCGAAATTAAACAAAAAAATGTCAAAAGTGGGTTAATGACTTATTTTGATTGGAGTTAAATTATAAATTAGAGATTATAGGATTAAAAGGTTAAAAACATTATTTATTTTTGGTATAAAAGCTGTAAAATATATATAAAAGAAATATACAATCGCTTAGAGAGGACGAGTGCCTCAAGATAAATCTAACATGCCCATGGGAGGGCTACTCAAGCATAGGAACAAAGAGTAAAACTATATTACAAGATTTTAATAATAATCATTACAATAGGAAATTCACTTTGGTGCATTTAAGACGGTAATAGAGATCCTAGATTACACGGTGGGCGATACTTGAATTGGAAGCCATCAAGTTGTTGAATATTCTAACATTTATTTCTCTCCAAATGTATTAGATGGTGGAGCAAAAGGTGGTTTTCCAAATATAATCCCTACCATTGATAAATGTGTTCCAAACGCTAGCCTCAGCTAGCCAGCCACCCAAATAGTGTTAGAGAAGGGACAAAGAATAAGGAGGTACTTAAGAGACTTCAGACAGTATGAGAAAAAATGTAAGTAGGTGAGGTATCAAGCCCTCAAGCAATTAGTTTGTCTCGGGTAGTGAATTTGTTGTAAATGGTCATCCAAGTGATGAAAGAGTGTCTGGGGGAGGGGTATTTATGCCAAACTAAGTGGGTCCATACGACTTTGTGTTTATGGGATCTAAGAGCATCATAAGTGTTGTTGATAGTAAAGTGGGGCTAGGATTTATTGGGATCCAGAGGAAAGTGTCATTAGTCTCAGATGCGGGATGAAGGGTATTTAAGGCAGTGATAATCTCAGTGAAATGATGATGCAGTCTTCTATTAGAGGCTCTAGCATACGATGGCCAAACCCATCTATCGTTGTTGCGCAAGTCAGCAACTTTCCTGATGTTCCGAAAGCGGGCTAGGTTTCAGATGTTAGGGCCAAAACGTTTGACGAGAGAGTTTCGGAAAAACCATGGGTCATGCCAGATGGAAGTACCATTTCCATTTCCGAAAATTATTTCATAAATATTAGAGGTCTGGTTTCGGATCTTGATGATCTATCTCCAACTCCAACTAGTGTTGGAATGAGTAGGTAGGGTCCAAATGCAGTTATTTTTAATTTTTTCCTCGATTATCCATTCGGTCCATATGGAGTTTTATTAGTAAGAATGGACCATAATAATTTAAGGGCAGTCGCCTGATTCCAAATTTTTAGGTTTGGTATCCCAAGGCCGCACTCCTCCTTTGGGCATAGTGAGTTTATCCCAATCGAGCTTAGCTCCTTAAGACTTCATCTCTAATCCGAACCAGAGGAATTGACATAGCAATCGGGAGAGCTTGTTAAAGACTCGAACCAGAATAATGAAGATAGACGACCAGTAGACTTGGCTGGCGAAGAGCACCGAGTTTATAAGTTGGAGTTTGGCGGAATATGAGAGGTGATTGGAGGTCCAAGAGTTGATACGACTGGTGATCTTGTGTAGAAGTGTCCTACAATCATTGTAGGAGATCTTGGACGAGATGATGGGAACTCTCAGAAATCAGACAGGGAGAGATCCCTCATTGAAACCAATGAGGTTGAGGATGGAAATTTTAGTGTTAGTCGCGATCCCAGATAAGTAAATTTGGATTTTGTTTGTGTTTAAATGAATACTAGAAATGGCCACAACTTCTAGCAGTCAATCGTGAATCAGACTGATGATTGTGAGTTGGCTCTACAGAAAATCATGAGATCATCTGTAAAGCACAAGTTGATGAATTTAAGGTTGTTGCATTTCCAGTGAAATCCGAAGAAAGGATTTTGAATCTTCTCTTGAAGGATGTTGCAGAGGGCTTGCGTAACAATAACAAAAATATAAGGTAATATGGGGTCCCCCTAACGGAGGCCCTTGACCCTTGAGAAGTAACCCGTAGGCTTTCCATTCATGGAGACGGAAAATGAGGGGTTGTGATGCATTGAATAATCCAGTTAATCATGGCCAAAGGGAAGTTCATGATAATGAGGATATCATGAACAACTTCCCATATAATATTATTGAAAGCCTTCAAGAGGTCAATCTTAAGGGCGCATATAGGTCATTTTCAATTGGGCTGATAGCCATGCAGGAGGTTCTAGGTCAAGAGAATATGATCTGAGATAGAGCACTCCGACACGAACGCGGATTTAGAGGGGTCAAGTAGCCATGGAAGGGTGGGCTTAATCTTGTTGGCAATTATTTTTAATATAATCTTGTAGATAACATTGCAACACGAGATGGGTCGAAAATCGGAAGGCGGGGAAGGTGAGTTAGATTTTCGAATAAGAGCGATAAGGTTTTTGTTCCAATCAGGGTTCATTTTTATTTTAAGGAAGAAATGTTTAACCCTAACACATACATCTGGGCCCATAGTAGTCTAACAAGACTTAAAAAACCCAGCACAACACCCAGGGGCTTTGTTGCTATTAACAAAAAAATAAGACAGTTTTAATCTCATTATCCTGAACGGGTTTAATCATTGCAATCTTAAAGTCGAGGGAGGGGGGGGAAGAGGAATGGATGAGGGATGCGATTCTTCAAGGGCCCGAGTAATTATCCTTACTTGGGGAACCCAAGAGGTTGAGGAAGTGGTTGTGGACAGTGAAGGGGCTAATACGAGAGTTGGTGCTAGCGAGACCCTCCGGGTTATAATCGTGAGGATCTTATTTATGGCCCTACGAGCCCAGATACTGTTTTGAAAGAACTTGGAGTTCTTGTCCCCAAGCTTGAGCCAAGATTCTCTATATTTTTCTTTAGGAAGGACACACGACAGTAAAAAAATATAGGAATTAGAGGCATCTCTCTCAATTGATATAAGGGATCTATCAGAAGGGTATGAAGATAGATTTACCTAAGTTATGCAAGGGTAGATTAAGCCACCTCAACTCTATGGCTAATGTCACCAAACTCATTTTTATTGAGGAGGTCTAGGGAAAGGATAAACCTTGCCAACTTAAGAACTATGGCCTTCATTGGAATTTCATTACAAGGAAGACTCCAACTAGCGAAAACCAGATCCTGGAAGCTCAGACGGTGCTTCTACATATTTAAATATTTAAATGGTTTTGGGTTGGTAAAGAAAAGGGGCTGTAAGATAGATAATGATATAGTATGGTTAGAATTGCGATGAGGGTCAAAGTGGGCAAAAGATTTGGCGAATGAGTCGTCACAGGGGTCATTCACAAGGGTCTTATCGATTCTTAAGGAGATATGGTTTCCAATTTGATGGTTAAACCAGGAGTATTAAAATTCGGAGGAGCGGAGGTCGTCAAGGTCAAAGTTTTGGCAACACTCGATGAAAGAGGTAATTGAGTTATTCCAATAGG
Organism: Limnanthes douglasii subsp. nivea; assembly: GCA_036936605.1. Lineage (NCBI taxonomy): Eukaryota > Viridiplantae > Streptophyta > Magnoliopsida > Brassicales > Limnanthaceae > Limnanthes > Limnanthes douglasii. The sequence continues at coordinate 267,338,440 of JAUPFV010000005.1, read as the reverse complement.
AGTCTGAATTTGATCGTTAGTGGGGGCTTTGAATAACATTGCAATCCTCAATAACGATCCATGGGTTGGTTCCAATAGTTTGGGTAGTGGATCATAGGTTGCTCCAAAGGGGCGACAATCATTAGGCTCATTGAAGCCATAAACCGTAATTAGATTGAAGGCCATGTTTTGAGTAATCCAGCTAAATTCACAATCTAAGGTCTGTGCGGTGGAGTTTCTTACAATGATGCTATAGACATTTGGGCTCCAAGAAATCCAAATTCTTCCAATATGGTGGCAATTATGGTTTGTAAGGAATCACTTAATAGGCAACATGGTGCTCATAATGGGGGTAACATTGTCAATATTAACTTTGGTCTCAAGAAGATAAATAACATTAATGTTATTTGTGAAAACAAAATCGTGAACGTCTTTTTAACGCGCGGGGTCATTTAACCCCCTAAGATTCCAACATGCAATTCTCATATAATAAACTTATAGATTTAAAGATTAGAAATGACTAGTACAACATTGGGGAGTCCCCATACATACTTGAAGCTACCGCAGTACTTGTGGCTTGAGGTCTTGGTGATGTTATTTTGGTAGATGAAGGCTCTCCTTCATTATGTCCAATCTGGACGGCGACTAAGCTATTGCTAGCGATGATAAGGATTTTAGTCAAATTTTCCATGTTCGTCATATAAGTTTCTGAGAGACGAGGAGGCAGAATCACTGGTTCTTGAATCAAATAGGGCAATATAAAGAGGATAATGTCCATCATTGGCGTTTTACCGGGTAGTCGAAGGAGGGTGGTTGAGGATGAGGGATCAGTGGAGGGTTGTTGATGATGAAGGATCAGAGGAACAACATGTGCAAATGGTAGGAAATTCTTGATACTCGACTTGGATAATATGGTCTTCGCCCAAGAATTTGATGGCAATAGTGGTGGGGAAGACGAATCAGGCTTGCTAGATGATAGAGATATTGACATAGTTTAGCCTTGAGTGGTTGGCTGTTTGGTTGTCTACATAGATTGGCGTACCTAAGAAACTCACAAGTATACTTAGTCCATTTTTCGACCATTGCTCATGGAGCATACCGTTGAATTTGACCCAAAGTGAGATGGCCTTAAGGGCTTCCTTCACAAGTGATTCCATAGATTCCTATCGCTTGAGAAAAATCGGATGGCTACTGACGAACCAAGGCGCCTAGTCTAACACTTGAGTTGCATGGTCGTCCGTAGAAAATTTGAAGTAGTATTGACCAGAAAGAGTTGGTTTACACTATTGAAGCCCAAAGAGGCTCCAGATTTGATTAGCCAGGGCTTGGACATGCGATACGACTCTCTTTTTAGACAGAAAATACCCGGATATGCATTTAACCCAGTCGTCCTTATCGCCGACGAGTGCGTCTTCGGGGAAGACCAGGGTGCCATTATCAACATGGAAAGACTCTGTATTTTTAATTTTCATCGGCGAGTGGGTGTCAACATGGGCCACTATATTAGCCTAGGATTGTTGGTGCGCGTTTAGGTCTGTTCCAGGTGGGTTAACGTTAACCATCGAGGCAGTTCTGCAACAAGGTGATGAAGTATGGAAAAACTATCACGATGGTTGCAGAGGGTGTGTTTGAGGGTGACCGGGTGATTGGGTCAGACACCAAGCGGTATGAAAGCCTTTGAACCACGGGAGATGGTTTGCCCCATACTGTTTCTACCGGGGAAAGATTCAGGGAAACTGCTTGGGGCCGGGATCGGGTTGACCTTGAGGGTTTGGTCAAAGGGTAGGCCAGAACTATGAATGAAATAAAGTAGAAGTAATGGTCGGGGTGAGAAAAGGATGGTTAATGGTTTGAGCTGCATTTTAGAGGGTTTGGACGACTGTTGTGAGGATACTTGTCGGAGGCAAAGGAAGGGAGGTGCGAAGTTAACAGTACTAAACAGGTTTTTACTCGTAATGGAGGTAGGAGTGATGCTGGACGGTAAATGTGTTTCAGAAGAATACGAGATATTGGCTTGCATGAAGCTAGGGTTTTTGCTCACATGCAATTGGATTTGCATGCAAGAAGCAGAATATGGGTTTTGGGTAGAATCAAGGAACGAGGATGAGCAAATAGGTGGGATAAAGGAGGAGAATACTGAGATAGACATAGTACTAGCAATGGGGAATAATTTGAGGGGTTGAGAGTTACAAACGGGCACGCGAGGATCGGAAGCAGAGCATTCAAGACCGAGAATAAGGGGAGTCTCACTTCCATGAAGTTACGGTTTGGGAATGGAGCCTAAGGAGGTCGTCGGTAAACAGATCAGAGCATCAATGGAAGAGATGTCCTGAAGGAGTATGTCGTTGCCATAGAGGATTGTTTGAAGTTTCTTTTCATTGGAATATGTAGATGTGGACTCGATCTTCGAGAGGTCTTCGTCGCCAGAAAAGTTTTCATGTTGATTTTGGGTCCTGGAGGAGATAGGGATAACGAATAGATGTCCATCTCTTTTCTTATCTCCTCAAGGATCTTCTTGTTGGCGGTGCTGAGAGGGGCGATGGTGGTGGGAGGCGGTGTAGAGTGGACAGAGAGAGGGAGCCCATGCATGTACAAGGCCCGTGGAGAAAAGATGAGAGAAAAAAAGAAGGATTTGGATTCTAGGGATAAAGATGTGTTTGGGCTAGCAGGTCTGGGAAAAACATCGTGAGAGGAGGAGGGAACTTTTGCGTTAAAATTATGTGTTATTTTCCTGTTAGGGAGGCGAGAGGAGGAGCTACGTCTAGTCTCAACCATAGTTGCAGAGGGAAGAAGATGGGTGATTATCAACGTGAAGGTGAAAGGATGGATAGAGTTATGAAGGGTGCGGGTGTTCAAGAGGAAGTGAGTGGAAATGAGTGTAGGCTTATGGTGAGACAATCGAAGAGTTTGTTGGTGAGGGAAAATGTAGGGTTTGGTTAGGCTAGAGTTGAGGGTATCGTGCAAGAAAAACAAAACCATTAATGAGGAGAGAGAAGCCATAAAGGCTCATTCAGTCGCACGACGCTTGCTATTGGCACAAGGAAAGAGAAAGAGGGTGCAACAAATGGAATGGTTTGGCCAGTGAAATAAAGGCAGAACCTGGCAGTCTCGAACCTGTAACTTTTTAAAACTCGTGATTTATAGTCGCCAGTCAGATGGGCAGTTACTGGAGGCAACTGCAGTGGGGGCTGCCATAACTGTGGGAGGTTGCTACGCCAGCGGTATCGACGTCAGAAGCATCTGCTTGAAAAGTAGTTTCCAAAGTAACCGTAACAATGAACTGCTTGTTCGAGTAGGAGTTTATGAACGGTTTGATGAAGTTAATCGTCGGTTCATGGAGCTATCGAAGTTAATGAAGACTTCATTCTCCATTAAAGCCACTCTCTTAACTTTATTTATGACAGTATCAAGGGTAAAAGTAAGTAATTGTTGGTATATTTTTTCAGGCTTTAAGGAGTCGGTCTTAGGATCGATGGAACCAAGCTTTACCGCAGTGATGGTTTTATAGTGACTTGGACTGTTCGATTGACTTCAAAAGTTTGAGAACGGTGTATCAGTGGGGGGAGTCAATATCAAAAATATTTTCTTGGATTTAGTTCTTTTGAGAATAAACCCAGATGAACTAGAGCTCATGCAAAAGTTATCAACACCATCTTTAGTAAGCAGATTACTGATAGTAGCATGTGTTACCTTTGTTAGCACAACATTATTACTTTAAGGGAGTAAACTTTCAGGGACACAACTTTCCGATATAAAATTTGTATGAGTGATACATAAGAAGCTAGTTACAATGATATTATGACAATGTAATTCACATATTACATTCATCAAATATGCATTGATTAACAATACAATACAATCGGTTGTTTCTGATTTGATGATTTTTTGGAGCAAATCGATTAATTTGTATACGAATCTCGCTCTGGCTAAGGGCCATAGGACTTTCCTGGAGCCTTTTTGCGGGGAGTTTCTTATTGGATAAAAATATAATCCAACTCTGGGCATTGGTCAGATTCCTAAGAGCTGCTTCAGGCCCGAGACCAGAAGTGGTGAACGCCAAAGCAGTCATCTGACGAATGGGAGAGGGAAGCGTATTGCTAAGAGGCTCTTTGGGACCAGAATCAGCAATCTGTGATTGCAAGCTTCGATTTTTCTGTGAAGGGCATATGATGATACAGGTTGAGGGCTCAACCAGTCGCTCTAAATACTTTCTGAAGATGGAGTGGACGAACAACTTGGAAACATACTTTTGAGCAGCTCCAACCATGAAAATCAAGACTATAGTTTGTAAAATTCCCCCATCAAGAAGCACTAGAACTTGTGATAAAAGATTTTGGAAATCAGTAAATGAAATTAGATTTGGTTTTAAAAATCAGATGATTTTTCGAAATTTTTCCAAAAAATGGATAGTTTATGAAAAGAGGTTCCCTCTCTAAAAACTAACCATTTCAAACCTTTAAACGAATACTAAAAACCGCTATTAGCCAAAAACAACCAAATATCAAAAAAGTTACCACCTACCATCACTATTATTTTTCCGAAATCATAATTTTTTTTAAAAACCAACAAACATAATTTTTTTATAAAAATATAATTTCAATAATACTTTTGAAACAAGTGACGACTCCAATAACTTACCATGGTCTTTAACGAAATTAAAACTAAATAATTGAGAAAACATTACATTTGATTTAGGTGGGTAGATTCCTTCTTTTGGGAGGTACTTTACCGAATTCCTCTTAAAATGAATATAATACAAAACAAAAGGAAAAAATCCGAAATAATCTTTGGCCTTGCTTTGTGCGAACTCCGATCACCGTGTTAATGTCGGCTTCAAAACCCCACACTTAAAAAAGAAGATGGATTATGAAGAAGATATTATACGGAGGAACCAAAAGGATATTCACTCCGCCGTCGCCTTGCGGCGGTTGACTTTGCTCGCCCTCTGCTCTTTATTTAGCTTCTTTTTATTATCATTTCTGATTGATATCGTACTAGTTTCACTCCCGGAGCTGCCGATTTCCTCTCCTACTCTCGTTCTATCTAAGTGCAAGATAGTGTCCAGCAGTAACTTCTCTTCACTTCTAATATCCTTTCGCAATTTTCACCAAATTCATAGTCTCTAGTACCGGCCATTTGTAATCGTTTTGCTTTTGTTTTTGTTTTTGTTTCAGCTGTGGATCTGAAGTCGTCGAAAGTTTGTGGAATTGGACTGTTGGATTACAAAGCCAACCATGTATATTACCCTTTTGAAAGCAATAAGTTTCGATGTCGATATGACTATTATTGGGCGTCGATCTTCAAGGTGATTTTCTTTTTGAAGTTCTCAATTTGAGTTGTATTTCTGCTACTGCTTTTTTATCTGGGCAGATGATACTTATAGAGTTGGCTTATTTTTCAGTACCTTGTGCATATATGGTTGTTGATTTCAGTGTTGCTAAGCTCCATTCCTGCTTTGATATAAAGTACATGTAGATGTAGATGATGCCACTGACTCTAGCCCATAAATTTTATCACTTATTGTATTCTTTACTTTCTAATTTGGTTGATTCAATACTATAATACTGGGAGAGAGAGACATGGAAGGTTTTTTCTTGGGGTACCTACATGATGGATGTCTTTTAAGGTACAACGCAGTCCACTAGTCAATGTTTCGGTTAAGATGGAGTTTTAAAACATGAGACTCAAAGGGTTACATTTCATTTTAAAGTGCTAATTGACCCTAGAAAGATCCTGCATTGTTTTCTTCCTAGATTGCTAAATAGCATAGCTTAGATAGATTTTCTTCCTAGATTGCTAAATAGCTTAGCTTAAATAGGACCGACTTGTCAGCTGCTTATGCTCTTCTTCTTTTTGCCATAAAAGTTGAAATCATATCGGCTTGAATTGTCTTTTACTGAGAGAGTGTTTTATACTGGTGAGGATTCATGCCAAAAGTAGAGTGCTTCACTTTACCTCCAATGAGTCATTGGGATTCAGGCATGAAGCGTAATGGCTAGTTTGGGTGCACACTTACTGAGATATGGGTCGATGGAATTTAGTAATTTTTTCGTTCCACTTATAAAAAGGATCTCAATATTTCCTGAGATATAGGGTTAAATTCGAACTGCATCGTGAGTTATATAAAGTTCTAGAAAGTTAAGTAGCATATACTTACACAGGTTTCCACCGTTTCATTGAACAGTTTTTTTTTCTTTATGTTAATTTGGAAAGAAATAGCTGGTTAAACCTAAGTGAGCAAAAGAAGTGGAGCAGACTTGCCTTGTATACGCTGATCGCAGCTATTGGTTGCAACACAGTTACAGAATATACTTTATAGGGACTTGTCATGGCATTACCGACGAGTTGTAACGTAGACCACGATGTGGAACTTTATGAATCTATTCTTGCATCGATATACTGTTTTGTTTTGAGGTCAATCAAAATATTGTGTATATAAAGTAAAAAGAGGTTCGGTTCAAGATATAGTTCTCATTCTCAATTTGTAGAAAACTACCTATTGTTTAAAATGTCTGCTAACCAGTGGCCATTTGGAAAGGTTCAGGATAGTTTGATTCAACGTTTTAAATTGACATTTTATTGCAACCTTCATGCTGTTTTCTCATTTTAAAGGTTGTAATATTCGTTTATTTTTGTTAATGCAAAATTTATAGCATTAGTTATTTTTTCTCAAATAATCTGGTTCTTAGATGTAGATATGTTTTTACTTCAGTGGCTGTAAATTGCAGAACGATAGATAATATATTTCTCTTGCACAATTCGACTAAGATTTTCTAGAAACTGTAGCCGATTAAAGGGGTCTCTCTGTATCTTATTGTGCTATCAGAATTATTTAATAAATCACTATGTTCTAATGTTTGAACTGTTATCAAGTTCAGGTTGAATACAGACATCACTCATTGGGTCGAACTCAGCTGGCATTTGCAGAGGCACCAACTGAAGCTCTTCCACTTGATTGCCGGCCTAACTTTAGCGGTGCCTGGTTTACCAAAGATAAGTTTAAGGTAGGGTTGTTGAGGCTTTTTGTCTCAATTTAATTCAAAATTTCAGAACAGTCGGTCCATCAGTATATGGATACTTAGATGATATACATTTATTGTTGAACTTTTTATCTGTATGTGTTTCTGGTAAAAGATATTATAATTCTATAATCCTTTCTTCAGGTGAATGAGACTTATGATTGCTGGTACACATCAGATGTTGCGAAGATAAAGTTATATCCTAATGGTTTTTTCGGTTGCCAGGGAGGTGATCCGTCTACATTAGAGATGATTACAAAATATACCATAGTGTGAGTTTGTACTTAATTTTTTTATATAAGTTTTTTTATTTGTTTGGTGTATCATCCTGTATAGATACAAAGGTCTAAAAAGCGCAACGCTAGTCCATGGTATTTAGGTACCACCTCAGGGTTAATCGACGAGATAGCGATTATTAGGGAAATAAAATAGTTTTTCAGAAATAGTGTAATATATAAAAGAACATAGACAGAGTTTATGAAGTTGAAGTGGGTTAGGCTAGATAGAACAGAAGCGACCGAATCAGAGAGTTTTTCTAATTTTAAAATAAAAAAAGATTTAACTTTGAAAAGAAAAACTGCTTAACTCGCTTATGACCAGATTAACAGCCTGATATAGTTGACTCGTCCCAACCCGCACTAGACCGTCTCAAACCGTCGAGACGACCCCCAAACTTAGTTTTCAAACCTTTAGCAGGAAATCGTAAAGGTTGGGGAGATTTACCTTCAAAACGATCTTTGAGGCAGTATCTTAGACCTATATTTGGAATATTGATGAGTTAAGCTAAGACATACTCAATTGATACATCCATGAGTTCTGGTCTTTTCTCCTGATGTAATATTCTTTGAGCACATTAAAGTTCCTTTTGGTTCACCTGCATGGAAAAATTCTTACACGAGTTCTCACATTACTCGGACGCCAATGGTCTCATTTACTGTAAATTAGAGTTTATTTATCCAGTTTCTTTTTTATATATTTACCATACTACAACTTTACAGCTTACCATTTGATAATTTATCCTTCACCACCTAAATTTTTAATCTAATACTGAAGTTAATCATTGCCTCATCACTTTGTTGACCACGGTCTCATCTAACAATCACTTCCGTGAATTAACATTTAGTGACAGTTTTTCATTACCGATTAATCTAAGCCATTAAAGTAGTGATAATATAATACGATAGGCATGCCATTCTTGAGAGTCGATGGTGGTGTGTATTTTGTTAGCTTATCTTCAGTGCGTCCTCGGCTTGTAATTGCTATATATTTTAACAAATTTATTATCTGTTGTATGTTACCTTCAGGTTTACTAGATTCCTGCGCTCGACAATTACTAGGCAAGGATTCAAGTACAGTAGTTGGGGAGCTGTAGCTGGGTTTTCAACTTCTTTGATCACTATAATTGCTATCAGAATCGTACAACAAATAAAATCTCGTTTTCTCCAAGCCTCTCCGGCAAAGATACTTGTACAGGTCGTTAACTCGGTTCATTTTAGGCGCGCTTGTTTTCTGTTGGCATACTTGTCTATTATGGGATGGTTGGCTACCCAATACTGGAAACTGCTCCACCTCCCTAATATTTTCATCATATAAGCATTGTACATATGCCTCTAGCTGTTGTATGTAGATCCCTCGAGAGTACATTTATGCCAATTTAACTTTATTGATACTTTGAGATGATATTAAAATAAGTGAAGCCTCGTGAAAACTGGTTTGTAAGAAAATGAAAGCACTTTTTCTAGAATATTCAAGCAGGTTTTAATGTTGAATTATCAAAAGCGTTTACGATTTGAAAAATAGGGGAGACTGAACGGAAGATGGCTCCAAGAAACAGATTTTGAATCAGAGACCTCCATCCGTCTCCGATCTCCGTTCTAGCCCGTCGATTCTCTCTTCTACCCTCCGTGAAGTCTTTCTCCATCCTTCAAAGTTTACGTTTCCTATCGTGCCTTTGATCCTCTGATCTCATTCAAGCGGTTCGTGCTCTGTTTCCCTTGAAGCTGTTCTTCTTCTTCTGTCATTCTGCGATTTGATTCTCTCCAATTTTAGTTCTATGTCTTATGATATCCTCAACAATGAAGAGTTCCCTACTCTTCTTCCAGATACTAACAAAGATAATCACAGGTTCAAGAAATCTTTTTCAGAAATCCTGAACTCTGTTTCTGATCGTTCTGAGCCAAAACCAGAGTTCGTCAAGTTTTCTAATGATGATAACGTTATACACTACTCAAAAGAAACTAAAGATGCTCTCATTACTAAATCTAGATCAACGTTGATTGGTAAATTTAGCCAAAGAATCCCAAAACGTGCGGCATTCCAATCTTTTCTTGACTCTTTTAAGTTCAAAGGGTCATACTCATTCATAATTGTAGACTCATGACAAATCTTGATTGAATTCTGCTTAAAGGAAGTTGTTGGTAAGTTATGGTCGAAAAACATCTGGAATGTCGACGGGAAAATAATGAGGATACTGAAATGGTCCCCAGACAATAACAAGAATAAAGAATGCCCTATTGTATTGCTTTGGGTCAGATTCGAAAACTTGCCTGAATACCTTTATAACAATTCCATCATGAGCGACCTTGCTGCTACTTTAGGTACAGTTCATCAAATCTTTGTTCCTACATATAACCGGGCTAAAGCTAATGCTTCTTATGTGCAAGTGGAGATTGATGTTTCCAGAATGCTTAAAAGAAAGCTGTGGATTGGGTTTGGAGAAAACGAAGGGTGCTGGATAGGAGTTAGCTATAGAAATGTCCCTAATTATTGTTATAGTTGTTTTCATTTGGGACATAATGATGAAGATTGTAAAAAGAATGCTTTAAAAACGGAAGACAAATCTAAAGAAGCCATTCCTCAAACTGATAATATATCAAAGGATATGATTCAATCCAATTCTTTACAAGAAAGCTCTGCTAATGTTCAGCAGTCAAAACCTACTCAGATTCAATCATTCACCAAGGTTTACAGAAGAAAATTGAAATCCATTATAACAGCTAAATACAAGCCTAATGTCTCAAGTCAATCTACTAATCCTAGCAGCCCTAATAGAGTTGACACTGCCTCCAACAAAGAGCTTGATCTCATCAGTGCCCTCCAAAACTTGGACCAAGATACTAACTCTTATAGTCAGAATGCTCAACAGAATTTTCCTCAAGGTGACAATATAGGCAGCTACAATCCTTCACCAAAGTCCAGCTCCACTGATCAAGACTTCAACACGGTTATCAACAGGAAAATCAAATCTGCAAACAAAAACAGAAGTATCAAAAGATTGTTCATTAACTCTCTACTTAAAAGAGAGAAATCCTACAATAAATCTCTATCTGATAATGATAAAGACTGTTAGTTGGAATGCTCGTGGTATTCATAACAATCCTACCTTGTCTAGATTCAAATACATCATTAAAAACGACAAAGTCAAGGTGATTGCTATCCAGGAGCCTATAGCTAGGTATGACAAAAATGATCAGATAGCTAGAAGGATTGGGTTTCTTAATTACACTGCTAATAGCTCTAATAAGGTCTGGATCTTCTGGTTTGATGATATTAATATATTTGTGATAATTAATCATGATCAATTTCTCCATTTAGAGATAAATTACTCTACCTTTTCATGTTATCGTACCTCTGTTGAATCAAAGAATTCAGCGCAAAATTCTCTGAAGCCAAATGTGTCAGCTATCTTGTGATGATAAGCCCTGGATTATAGCTAGAGATTTCAACACCATCACCTACCCTGAAGACCAGCTCTGCTGCTCCACTTTTGACGATCATAGTGTTGATGACTTCAATGATTTCATCAGACATTGCAATCTGGAAGACCCTGGTTACATTGGTTCAAGATACACCCGGATCAATAACAAAATTTAGAAAATATTAGACCGGGTGTTAGTTAATCATAATATGATCTCTTCAAGGCACATTCAGGTTTTTCACATGGTCAGAACTTGTTCTGACCATGCTCCTCTCCTTATCACTATCTTTAATAATCAGAACAGAGTATCTCTTTATAACAAATGAAAATTTAAGTTTATAAATGCATGGACTAATAACACTGAATTTCTAAGTTGTGTCAAGCAGAATTGGAACAAGCATTGCAAGGGTGATACTAATGTGATTTTCTGGTTTAAGCTAAAGAGATTAAAGAAGATTCTCAAAGAGTGGAATGCTATTACTTTTGGCAACATTTTTAGTAAAGTCAAGGAAGCTACTAATGAGGTTAACAACTACGAGACCATTCATCAACAGGAAAACAACAATGAGACAAAGGCTAATCTATCTAAAGCCAATAGCATTCTCATCCAAGCTCTCAAAAATGAAGAGAGTTACTGGAGACAGAAGTGCTACAACACCTGGCTCAATGACAGTGATGGTAACACTAAACTTTATCACAATTATGTTTCCAAGAAAAGAAAAAAGAATATTATAAATTGTATTAAGGATGATGGCATTTGGCTCACTGATCAAGATGACATTGCTAGATCAGCTGAGTCCTATTTCAAAAAGATCTTGTCTATTGATTCCTATGTTTGCAATAACATTAATACTCAGGACTCTATTATTAACAATATCCCTAAGCTTATTATGGACATGGACAATGAAGCTATTCTCAAGCCTACAACTAAAGATGAAATGTGGTCCATTGTCAAGGATATGAAGAATGATAATGCACCAGGCATTGATGGTTTTAACTGTTTTTTCCTTAAATCATGTTGGGAAATAATTAGCACTGACCTGTGTAATGCCATGAACTCTTATCTTAAGGGTCACTGTATTCCCAAGGGTGTTTTTGCCACTGGGATTTGCCTCATCCGTAAAGGCCCAAATCCCATATCTTTGAATAACTTTAGGCCCATCAGTCTTTGTACCATTTTCAACAAATTGATTTCTGGCCTGATTAACAAAAGAATCTCCTACATTCTCCCTAATATCATCTCTAATTGTCAAAGTGCATTTGTTAAAGATAGAATTATTCATGATAACATCCTTATCATTAAAGAAATGCTCCATAACATCAATAGAATGCCTTCTCAAGGTAACATTATTATGCAATTAGACATGTCAAAGGCATTTGACAGAATGTCCCATGCCTTTGTCATTAATATTATGAAATGTTTTGGTTTTTCTGATGATCTTGTGACCCTTATCTACAACCTGATATCTAAAGTCATGATCTCTATCTTGATTAATGGTGTTAGCATTGGTTATTTTCCTCAGAAGAATGGGCTAAGACAAAGAGATTCATTGTCTCCTTGTCTTTTCATCCTTGCTGAGGAAGCTCTTTTAAGAGGCCTCTCCAATCTATATAACACTAATAACAGTATGAAATATTACTTAAAGTATGGTTTTATTTTACCTTGTCTTGCGTTTGCAGATGATATTATCATCTTCACTAATAGCTCCTCTTCCTCCATTGATAATCTGAGTAACCTGCTTGAAAGATATCAGTCCGAGTCTGGTCAATTGATTAACAAAGAGAAGACAAAACTCATTACCTCTTCCAAGTGTGCTTATGTTGCTACAACCAGGCTCAAATCAGCTACCGGATTCAACATTGATCAAGCTCCTTTCACATACTTGGGCATCACCATAGCTGCAAACAATAAAGGGAAGCATTACTTATCTTTAATTGCTAAAATTCACAATAAAATTCAGGAATGGGATATGAAGAATTTATCTTTTGGGGTTAGGCTGTCTCTCATTAAGAATGTTCTATATTCTATCATCTATTTCTGGATGCAGAACAGTCTGATCCCCAACACTATCATTAACAGAATTGAACTTTGCCTTAATAAATTTCTTTGGAGGTCTAAGTTTAATGATAGTGCTATTCACTGGTCTGCCTAGAGTCACCTTTGCAAGCCATTTGAAGAAGGTCGATTGAATATCAAACAACTGTCTGATATTCAACTTACATTCTCTCACAAATTATGGTTTTTGTTCAGGAAAAGAAAGTACCTTTGGGCTGACCTCATTCACAAAACCTATTTCCTGAACACCCACCCTTCTAATGCTAATTGCAAAGTGTCCGACTCTATAATATGGAAAAGGCTCCACTCTATTAAATTTCAAGCTGATCAAAATGTCTATTGGAAACTTGGTAGAGGGGACATTGACTTTTGGAGAGATTCGTGGCATGGTCTGCCCCCTATTACCAGTGATCATGACCTTAACAGTTGGTATCTCCCTGTTAAAGTTAATTTATTTTGGAAAGGGGACAATTGTTATACTCCCACTCTTCTTACCTTCCTGCCTCATGAAAGAATCAAGCACATTAACTGTGTTAAGATCATTCATGATCAGGAAGAAAAAATTGAGTGGAAGCTCTCTAAAGATAAAGAGTTTAACACTAAATCTACCTGGGAAAACATCAGAGATAAACACACTAAGCTTTCTTTCTTTAAAATTTTTTGGCACCATTTCATACCAACAAGATTCTCCTTTTTAAGCTGGAAGTTAATAAAAAACTTTTCCCCTATTGACAACATTCTCCCCAAAAGACATTTTGTTATGGTCTCTAAATGCCAGTTTTGCTACAATTGTGAAGAGAAAACCCACCTCTTCATCAATTACAGTTTTGCCTGGTCTTTATGAAACTACTTTGGCATTCTTTTTAAAATTCCTGTGAGACGATTTATGACTCTAAGTCACATGTATCATTGCTGGTTCTGGTCTTCTTCCAGCAAGTTTCATATTACCCACACTGTCCGACAAATCATTTGTTGGACAATCTGGTACAATAGAAATTGTTGCAAGTTTAATAGCACTCATGATAACTTCACCAGTACTATTAACAGAATCAACAATGTCATTCTAGGGATTGACTCTAAACACATCCTTAAAGCTAAACACTGGTCTTGTGTGACTGACGCAGGTGCTGCTTTAGGATGCTTAACTATTAACAACGTCAAAAGGAAGTACCTGAAATGGCAAGCCCCTACAGCAGGCATAATGAAAATCAATGTTGATGGAGCTAGCAACTTTGTTGGTGAAGCAACTGGTGGAATTCTTGTCAGAAATGAGCGTGGTAACATAATTGCTGGTGCTGGTTTTGTATTTGGAAAAATGGGTCCATTCCAGGCTAAGAGTAAAGTGTTGCTGGAAGCCCTCATCATTTGCAAGAAAAATGGCTGGCATGATGTTGATATAGAGTAAGATTGTCTAACTCTAATCAACATCATAGCCACTGGTAACATTGCTTCTATTCCAACCGCAACTATATGTCGTAGCCTGATGCACCCCTCCATGAGTCTTCGCCACATTTCGCGCACTCAGAACGCTGTTGCTGATTGGATCACGAAATGGATCTTGAGCAAATCGGTCATTCTCTAACATCAACACCCCGACTCCTCTCCTGGAGATCGTAATACTCGAAAGTCTTGGAATAGGATATATCGATCCCGGTTAGTTTGATGCATCCAAGACCTTATGGTAGCTGCCTTGCGCTTTTCCTTCATGATGTTTGTTGCTTAGCGATTCTTCATGAAGAAGTTTTCATCTTCATCAAAGCTTATGTGCCTCCCTGTTTGATTAGGGAAAAATTGTAATTAGGGTTCCTGATTTGGGATCCTAGGGTTTTCTTTCTAGGTTTCTCAATTGAGTCCCTCAATTTTATTGAACTCCCTTGAGAGGCCCTTTTATTTGTAAACATTTCATATTAGTAATTCGATCTTCTTTTGCTTATAAAAGAACAGGTTTTAATGTTTTCTAATGAGTTTAGGCTATAAAGTGAAACGTGATTCTGATAATTGTTTTAATAATTTTGTTTTGTTTTCCAAAAGTAATAATATTAATGCCCTCCTTCTAGTGCCAAAATAATAATAATAATCTTAATGAAATTAAAAACTATATTTTAGATATGAAGTTTGGAAATTTTTTTAAAAAAATACGATGATGTTATACAGAAGATAAGATCTACTGTAAATTTAAACTAAGAATAAGATCATCTGTAAATTTAAACTAAGAGACCGGCTACGAAGAAATGACTCCTTTTTTTTATTATTCATGGTTGTTTTATTTATTTATCTTTTAGGGAGGTATTTTTTTTGTTATTAATATGACGAATAATAGTATCAAGTTAAAATTTCGTTTACTAGTTGTCAATTTTGGGACGAATAAAATAATATTTGTAATACTCAATTTATTGAGGAATACGATATTAAAATAATACAATATTTCATAATATATTATTTTGTAATTCACTATTCTGCGAGGATCACGATAGATGTTCATAAAACATAATCACGATGATGCGGTGATACAATATTATTTCGCATTTCGGTATGTGAAAGTCATTCTATTTCTAAGATTTCTACCATTATTCAAAATATTACTTTTCCGTATGCAAATTTGTGTGCTATTTTTGTAGTGGGAATGCAAAATTGTGTATCATCGTCGTTTTTGGGAGCGAGATTTTATGTTATAATCGTACGTGAAATAAGAAAATATCCACAGCCGAGATTTTATGTTATAATCGTGCGTGAAATAAAAAATATCCACAACTATCTTAAATGTATCATACTGTTTGTTATATTTTTATTTTTCAAATTTGAGTTAACGATATTTTAGAATTCGGAGGAACAATCATGGTGATAATCGATTACATACAAATATTCACCACACACGAGTTTTACATTAAAGTCGATTTTGACGCATGGGTTATGGACGATGTTAAAATAATATGATTAGTCATCATCATTACCCTCTACGATGATGGTAAGTGCGAAAAAAATCCTAGGTTATATTACAAATACAAGAGGTACAACGTTTTTAAACCAAAATCTAGTGCGAATGGTGTGAAGAATTTTTTTGTTAGATAATAATATAATTGTTTTTTCTAGTTGAGAGCATTTCAAGTTGATTGATTAGGTATTTATTGACGACGCACCATTCTAGATGGGCAATACAACCACGGACTACGATGATTATTCATAAGCAAACAGATTCAAACTGGATGAAAATGAATTAATCTATAAGTTAATATTATCATTCAGAAACATACATATGGGTTTAAAGAGCCATAACTCTAAAAATGTATCCAACATGAACATATTTCAATAATATTTGGTAAAAACATCGTTTTTAGCCGCCTAAACTCAAATGCAATACTTGTTATTGAAAGTGAAGGACCATAATTAATTTGTTTTGCATCAAATAACTGCGAGAAGGAATATGATCACCAAACTGTTTTTTGTGTATTCCACAGGCATTTAGTTGTTGTGTTCATTCTCACAAAGTACTTATAATGGATATTACTTATAAGATGATGATGTGCAAAATGTCATGGCTCAAAATTGGTGGTGTGACTTCAACAAAATTGACATTTTGCGTTGGTTTTATTTTTATAAATTGAGAGTAGCAAGTGAACTACATAAAGGCTTTAAGTCTTATACGTACGGTGATGGTGTATAATATTTGTGCATTTTTAGTATTATTGTGACTGATCATAAGTTAGCATTGATCAGAGCTATCAAAGACATATTTCCATATGCAATCCACATGTTTTGAAAATGACACATAAACAAAAAATTCTTACAAACAAGAAAAATATGATGGTTAAAGCGGAGAATGTAGATGAGTTTATGGATTTTTTATAGCGTCGTGGTTGAATCAAAGATCGTAAAAGAGTTTTACATAAAACTAATTACGATGAAGAAATATTCTCATTTGCCCAAATGTTATGGTATGAATTCTTGGATAACACCATACCATACGGTGAAAAATGCTTACTTACTTGACCAACGATATTCAACATTTGGAAAACACAATAACCAATCAGGATATGATTTTCATTTTACGACTAATTTTTATAAATTCAGTGTTATTATTATATTGCTTTATTTGTATTTTATAGAATCGAGATTCCTCACATGAGCCTAAACCATTGCATCAGTTCAAATCAGTTGAATTTTTAACTTTTATAGGAAAAAATTTACACATTGCTTAATCTTCAACATTTATAAATTTTTGAATAATTCGAGAGAGGTAATTTTGGTATTAAAAGTATGTACAAAATTTGTATGTTTGAAGATTAAAAACGTTAATTACTACTTTGGCCTTGAATATGGTGTAAAAGGACTATCAATGGGCTAGATATATGAACATCGATAGGGTAGATATGTGGATCAAAGGGCATCGTCATAACCTTTGCTCTGGTCCGAGTATGACTATCAACATCCTATTTTCAAAAAGTATCATATAAGGCAAAACACTATAAGCGATCTCGAAGCTAAAAAACATAAAACATATCAAAATATACCGATAAGCAAAAACAGTATTATTCAAACATATGATTTTGATAAACTTACATCCACATTGAAGATGTTATACTCTTCGTGTTGAATATAGTTCAAGTACAAATCATAAACGTGAGGTAAGGGGTTACAAAACACCTCCAACGGGTCCGCCTGTGAAGGACCCCCCAAATATAGTACTGCTCGACCCTTTTCTCACTTCAAAACGGCTCAAAACTAAAAAAAAAGTACATACATTTTCATCCAATAGATGACCACTTAATCGATTTGTACCGGAAATAAAAAAACACTCATAAAAAGAAAGTTATTAATTATTTAGCAAAATATAATATCAAAGTTGTATAAAACTATCGCATGACAATAAACAATTTATAGCAAAGGTAAAATTCGTATGCAATCAAGCCAAATATTTATTTTTTTTCTCGCACGGACAGATTTCTACTTATCATCATCACGCGGCTCGTGCGATGAACAAATAAATACAATAAAATCCTAAACGACTCGGACTTCCTCAAATCTAATCCAAATTTGATAAATATGCATCTAAAACGTAGATCAAGGATAACCTACACTATAAAACTAACTAAACATCCAACAAACATAAAAAAAAGTACAAAAATTATATTTTCTTTATTTTTAGAAATTTTAAACTTAAATAGCTAACAACCTAAAGAACAAAAACAAAAACAAAATATACCATCAGACTAGCAATATGTACCTTAAGCTTGTTGTAAAGTTGGATTTGAAAAAAACTTTTAAAATAGGTTTTTTGTAAAGCTTTTAGTGAATAGTGAAGGCTAAAAAACGTGACTAGTCGCTCATATTTACCACTTGTCTCATCATGATCCATCACGTTCACTTTTGTAACAAACCAGTTCCTGACATTTCCAAAATGTTACAAAGAGAGTCACTTATGATGTCATCCAAATTTACTACCTGATAATATCACTGAGCTTGCCATGTTAGCATCCAAGTAGGAAACCACGTGGATGTCGTAATTATTTAAGTACTCACATTTTATTCTTTACCTAAATTATTTACCTAACCCATTTACCCGACTCACATTATTAACATAAAATATAACCCAACACGACCCATTAACTTAACTTTAACCTGTTACGGGAATAACAAGTTGTACCAAAATAGAGATTCACGTTTTTAGTTAGAAAACAGACAAGGTAAAAGATCATCTTATTTATCAAAAGAATTTCCCTATTTATAGTTCTCCCGGTTAGTGGGGAGTTACACTCATATTTAATTATACTTAATAGTCCACTAACTCACTAACATCACTTCTCCTGTAATTCCGAATAGACTGGCTAAACGGTTTGACTCAAAGTTTACAACGCTATTAAATGATGAGTGGAGAAATGCCTTATCCTTTAATTAATCGTTTTGACTGAACACGTATGCCAATCTGAGCTGGCTCATTTCTTGAGTGCGATAAGACTCGTGTTGAACTGCATGTGTCTGAGCTCGCTCAATCGTTTCTGGTCGCTTGGCTTCTTTTTGTCCTTATCTGAGGTCAGCTAATTATCTTCAAGCTCGTTCTATACTTAGCTCGAGGTCGATCAGTTATGCACGAGCTTGTCCTCTGTTGGGTTATTGCATCATTGGTCTGGTCGATCAACTCATCCCTTAGATTGTCAATTGCTCCCCTTCCTCTGTTCGTTCGTTTGATTATTTCTCCTCTTCTTTGTCTATTATCTTAGTTTGAGCTTATCTCTTGTCTTTCATGCTCGTTCAAATTTTTACTCGGGGAATCTCCTGTTATCAGGGCACCCCCTAGTTTATAGGTTTAATAATTTTGGAACGGAATTGATGAACCTATAAATTAAATATTACCGTCAAGTAGAGAGTAGAGTAGACGCGTGGTTATCCCTAGCGACTGTTTGCATTGCTATTTTCCAATATAACGACATATGTCAAAGGTGTAAATGTGACGGTTTTGACATAGTCCTATCTGTGATACAACGCATGGAGTTTGGGTGTTTGGTACGATTTCCAAGCGTTGGTGACGTCTAACTAATATACTTCAATAATTTTATTCTTTAACTCAGTGTTCTATGTTTGGTGGAAAAAATAAAAAATACCCTCGAGTGTTACTAGCTTGCTTTTGCCGGAGAAAAATTTATAAGTTGCCATCCAAAAACTCTTTGTCGACTTGCATAGCACAAACCAGGTATGTTAAATCTTCTAAATATGTGTTTGTTCGTAGTGCTTTGTTAGAGTTGTAGAACCGTAGATTCTTGAGTGAGGCACGTATAAATAGGGTACCCTCAGATATGCATGCTTAACCTGCATCAAATCGATCTCCCTTGCCCGCTATAATCATGTTGATTCATAATCTTACCTCCTTGCAACCTCAGTAGAAGGCATGACACCAAAAAGGGTGACGAAGATTAAGGTAGAAAAAACTTCAGAACCCGTGTTTGAGGAAATCAGTACTTTGGAGAATTATTTCTCGTAAATAGCCCCCAAATATGTTTATCTAGATGAGTCTGAGGTGGCTACATTTAAAATAGATGTGTTATCCCAGAGAACGTGACCATAAGAGCCCCCCTTGTAGGCGAGCATACTTATCATGCCCAAGAAACAAAGACGTGTCTTTTCACCACTTTGTTTGATTGGGGTCTCCGGCTGCCGCTGCCTGAGTTGATTAATTAGTATATTAACGTGCTAGGCATCTGCCCTACCCAGCTTTCCGCAAATGGGTGGAGATTGCTGCTTATTTTATAGTGATCTCACACTTACTAGGAATTGATGTGTCCCTAGTAAACGTGTTAGTTGCTACTGATGTGACGAAACTTTCCAAAGCCTCTTTCTTCTATATACATTTTAAAGAGATGGAAAAGACTATCGAGCTCCCCTTATCGGGTAGAAATTGGAAGAATTTCTTTTCTTTTTGTATCCAGCAATTGGGAGCATAAAACACCCACTCTGAATCTTCAATTAGAAAGGAGATGGAAAGTAAAGTGTAAGTCTCGATATAACTAGTTGAATATCGAATTGTTTGTCGAGTTTTTGTTAATCAGTGACTTATAAGTGTTTGATTGTGCATGTGAAGAAGTCAGTCAGAACTGGTGAAAGGAAAGGAAAGCAAAGGGTTCCATGAATCCCTTAATAAGAATTGGGAACTTAGCCTATGAAGCGTGGCAACAGGACCCCAAACAGTTGTTTACGCGCTACAACTATTTGGAGTCAGGCTTGTGGTCTGTCCTGAGTTGGAGGTTGCATCAAACGGGAAGGTAACAATGGAATATGGATCTAAATCTACGATGGAACGGATCAGAGTGCTAATGGAAAAACGATACCGGGAGAACAATAACACCGGGATTTGGCTTGCAGTACCGCAAACTACCCAAAAGGGTACTGAAACAGGAGATTCATCATCTGATCCTGGTCAACCGGGTGGGCAAGGAGAGATAATAACAAATAGAAAAGGGGAGGTGGTCGATCAGGGTCAGAGGAATGCCCATGTTGTTCAAGAAGTTTCTCAAACAAGTAATGTGCGAGCAGAACGAGAAGAAGAAGACAACGAGTGGCCCTCCTTGGTAAAACCTTGGCGTAAAAGACAAAAAATGATTAAGAATGTTATCCCTCTGGTTGTCAGGAAGGTGCAGCTGAAAGATGAGGATAATGGCTGCACAGAGGCTGCGCCTGGGGGAACGTCCTGTCTTCCAACTCAGACAGCACCTAAACAAGGCGAAGGAAAACATGCTGATACAGGGGAGGCTTGATTGACTTAGTGGAAGACAGTAAAGAGAAAAATGATAAGGCGCAGAAGAAAAAGGCCATCCCACTGGAGAATGCTGAGAAGATGAAGCAGTGGGTTAATACTTCGAATATGCCTCCTTTGACCGCAGCAGTGGGAGGGACTGTTGCACCTCAATCGATAGGAGTAATGAAGAAAGCCACGAGTGAGAATAATACAGTTAGGACCAGTCAGCAAAAAGTGTCTTTGGAGAAACTGCTGCCCAAGCAGATTATCACATCGCGCCCCTCCTCATTTATGTTCAAGCAGCTCGTCGAATTCCTGACTTATCGTATTATGATGGAATGTCGGTTCTCGAGATCTTACAACATCAAGTTGAGCTCGCCATTGAGGTATGACACTGGATTTTATGTGTTGAACTTTTTGCAGATTCACTATAACTCAGTCATATTAGGCTACCAGCGCATGTCGCCGGTTGATTTAGAGGCTATGGAGAAGTGGAGACCGGAAACCATGGTGTTCGGGTCAGCCAAAACGACCACTGCTGAACTTATTTGTGTGAAACATGCTTATACCTAAGCAAAGACAACCAAAAACCAGGCGCTCGAAGCGAAGACAAAACTGGAGACCACGATACAAACCCTAAAAGATGCTCTAATATGCAGTGACAAGAGATGCAAAAATGTATACAAAAATTACAAGGCAGTGGTAAAACAAAATGAAGAACTATTGAAGAAGAACGATGAGCATTTCGTTCAGAACTCAAAACTTGTGGAAAGGACCTTGTCTCAATCCAAAAGGGTAGAGGAGCAAGTTGAGCGAATAACAAACTTATTTGTTGATAACATAAAATTGAAGGCCCAAGTTGAGGGGGTCATGAGGAGCTCGAGCGAGAGAAGCAGCGGTGGGAAAGGGACTTGGAGGCTGCGATAGCAGAAAGGGAAATGCAAATGCTAATTGTTGTCACTGAGATGATAGCCAAGGAGAACAAGAAAGCCATAACTGAGTTGTTGGCGTTGAATCCTGGGCTGAACTTGGGTTCTTTGGCGTCGCTTATTCAGTCTTTTGTACCACCCCAAGATCGTGGCATGCAAGTTTTTCTAGTTGTTAAAGTTGTGACCACTACTGCGGCAGACGTGACTCAAGTTAGTCAGAACTGGTTTATTGTCGTACGAGCTCCACACTTTCTCCTCGTCAAACTTCTGTAATTATCTACTCGTACACGGGCCTGATCTTGTCGCTCTTTGAGGAGATCCAAACTTGTTGATCTGGCTATTATATTTGCCTTTTCTTGGTAGTGTTCTATTCTATGGCTTGGCACGATGATCTCTGCTGGGAACTGCTTTGGTGCCGTACACTAGGGCAAAAGGTGTATCTCCTGTTGTTGATCGCGGAGTGGTTCGATATGCCCATAATACCTCAGCTAACTTGTCCGGCCATTTGCAGAAATATGGGGTAATATGGGGTGGAGAAGTACTGGAGGATCCCGTATCGTTTGCAGAAATTAATAAGCATTGAGTTTTGAAATTGTGAGCCATTATCTGTCATTAGAATTCGTGGGATACCATATCTGGTCAAAATCTGATTATGAATGAAGTCACATACCTTCCGTGCTCGTGTTTTGAATAGAGCTTTGGCCTCAACCCATTTGGAGAAGTAATCTACCGCAACGATAAGGAATTGCCTCTTCCCAGTAGCAATTGGGAAAGGGCCCACGAGATCTATCCCCAATTTATCGAAAGGGAACGGGGATGTCTTGTATTGGCTCGCTGGGCCTATGTTGTGTGTTGGCATATTCTTGACATTTGTGACATTGCTGCACAAGACTTTCTGCGTCAGCTGCTAGCTTGGGCCAATAGTATCCGGCCAGATTGAATCAACGAATTAATGTTCGGTGACCACAATGAGCACATACCTCCCCTGAATGAAGATCAGTTAAAATTGAACTAACCTCTACACAATTAAGGCATCAGATTAGAGGCTATGTCAAACTTTTCCTATATAGGACACAAAATGTAGCTGGCCTAATTTGCAGTGCCCGAGCCTCGTTTTTTTTTTTTGCTGGCACTTGGTCAGTTGTCATGTATTGCAAGTATGGTTTTCTTAAGTCATTATCATGTGCGATTGAGTTGATGGTTTCTATTTCTGGTATGAGTTCCGTCATTGGAAGCTGTTGGACTAAAATCGTGAGGTGTTCTCCCAAGACTATTGTCTTGGCTATGAGATCGGCTGCTGAATTATCCTTTCGTAGGTTCTGCTCGTATGAGACATGAGTGAACTTGGACTCGTATTCCTTGACTATAACAAGGTATTCTTTGATACCTTCCTGTCTGGCATCATACGTACCCATTTTTTGGTTGACTACCAATTGGGAGTCAGATTTGACCCTAATACTCTGCGCTCTACAAATTAATGCCAATTTCATACCATAGAGAGCAGCTTCGTATTCCGCCACATTGTTTGTGACTGGAAATTTGAACCAAACCGCTTGCTTGATCTTTTCTTCTTGTGGACATCGTAAGAAAATTCCCGCTCCTCCGCCTGATGTGCAAGATGCACCATCAACTTCAATGATCCACTCGTCTAGCTCTATTAATTGGTGACCTTTTGTATCAGCTCGCTGATTCCTAGAGTAGGAGAATTCGGCAAAACAATCAGTAATTATTTGTCCCTTAATAGCTACCTACGATTCGAAACGAATGTCATATTCACCGAGCTCGATACTCCACTTGGTGAGGCGCCTAGAGACATCGGGCTTTTGTAGTACTGTTCGCAGAGGAAAATTTGTTCGCATAGTGATAACGTGCTCTTGCAAATACAGGCGCATTCACCGGGCGACGATAACTAAACGTAGAGCTAGCCTCTCGAGATTTAGGTACCTTGTTCCCGCATCCGTTAACGTTTTGCTTGTGTAATATATCGGGCGATGTATCCCATTCTGGTCGCAAACCAATGCTGAACTGACGAAAAACGGTGATACTGACAGATAGAGGAACAGTGGTTCCTCAACCACAGGTGCAGATAAAATCTCTGGAGAAGTGAGATATTGCTTGAGGTTGGTGAAAGTCTTGTTCCGTTCCTCTGTCCATGGGAACTTCTTAGCACCTCGCAGGACTTCAAAAAAGTGATGGCTCTTATCCGAGGCTCGAGAAATGAACCTGGATAATGCCGCTAACTTTCCCATGAGACATTGTACCTCCTTAATATTCTTTGAGGGGTTCATTTTTAAAATTGTATTTAGTTAGACATGATCAGCTTCAATACCTCGTTGACTCACCATATAACCCAAGAACTTTCCTTTTGATACCCTAAAAGAACACTTATCCGGATTGAGCTTAAGTTTGGAGCGACGTAGTAAATCAAAAACAGTCTGTAATGTTTCCAAGTGTTGTGTTTCCTCATGAGTTTTAACAATCATATCGTCAATGTATACCTCTAAATCTTGTCCTAGATGGTCTTGAAAAATGTGATATATTAGTCGTTGGTAGGTCGACCCATCATTCTTTAAACCGAAAGGCATGATCGTGTAGCAGTATAAACCTCTTTCAGTTTGAAAGTGTTCTCCTGATCGGATGGGTGGAGGAAAATCTGATTGTACCTCGAGTACGCATCCATGAACGACAAGTATTCGAAACCTGAAGCCGAATAAACTAACTAATCGATGCGCGGCAGCGGGAATCCATCTTTAGGGCATGCCTGATTCAAATCCGTGAAGTTCACGCACATTCTCCACTAGCTTCTCTTCTTTTTTACCAAAACAGGGTTAGTTATCCAAACATGATACCGTTCTTTCCGGATGTGCCCCAGACGAGTTAATTTGGCCACCTCTGATTTTATAGCCACCTGCTTTTATACTGATAAAGATCTACGCTTTTGGCGTATTGGCTTAGCGCAAGGGTTGACAGCCAATTCATGGCATATAGCGGATGAGTCTATCCTGCAACATCAATTTCCTCCCAAGCGAAAACATCTAAATTTTTTGCCAATAAAGCAATTAAACGTACCTTAAAATCCGGAGATAACTCCCCTCCAAGTCTGAGCATGCGACCGTCAGCATAGGTGCGTCCACTACTACAGTAATCGCGTTCACTGAGTTGTCGATCTCACGCGGGTCGTCAACTATGTCCGACGAGGTAGGATCCAGTATTTCAGGTTCAGGGACCCCATCTTCGTTTAATTGTTATCAGAGCGATATGGACGGATCTAACGCAATCGCGTAGCAGGTTCGCACGGTTCTTTGGCTGCCTCGTATCGTACCAACCAAGCCGCCCACTGTATACTTTATGTATTTCTGGAATGTGCACGGTGTTGCTTCCATTCTATGTAGCCACAATCTCCCAATAATGGCATGGTATTGGCTCGGTGCGTCGGAGATTATGAATAGTGTTTTTAACTCCATTTTGGTGGCTCTGTGGCCAAGTTTTACCATCAACTCTACTTCCCCGTCACATGGTGAGGTTATGCCCTCGTAGCCGACTGAAGTACGCTGCATGGGCCGGTATGGAGGTACATTTTGCATGCGGTCAAAACTGCTTTTGAATATGATGTTCGCGGAGCTACCACCATCGACAAGAGCTCGAGTCACCATAATACCTCCGATATCCATATGACTAGTCAACGCGTCCTCATGGGGTAGACTGACACCTCTGATATCTTCGTCATTGAACATGAGATCGGCCACTGGATCTCTGTAATTACGATAATAATATGCATCAATTTCATACACGTCGAGCTCGTTTTTTTCCCGTTTGTTGGAAGTGGTCCCCTGGGTTGGTGCTGAATTACCACCTAATATCGTGAGAAGCCATTGTTGATTAGTAGCTTCCCTTTCTTCTCCATTTCCAAGTTTCATTAATGGGAGAGCAAACCTCGTCACGACGATCTGGGTGCGATCATTTGATGTATTGTATCAACTCTTTGGTGTCAATCAGTCGTTGGATCTCTTCTCTGAGTTGCCAGCACTCATCTGTGGAGTGTTCATGGTTATTATGATAAGTGTATAAATATCGGTTAGATATTTTAAACACTGGGGCGTTCATCACGCGAGGTGCCTGGTACTTTGTTCGTCCTCGCGTTCGATCGTAAATCACGGAGATGGCTTCAATCAATGGGATAAATCGTCTAGTTGGTTGCTCGAACTAGTGAGCTCGCCGGCTATAGTATCTTTTGGGCTGCTCTTCGACCCATTTTCTTCGTGACCCTCATTCCTTAGACTCTGATCTGCGTCGTTTGGGCAAACCATATTTTCTTGCGTCGTCGACTCTGATAAAAGTGTCAGTTATGGCGAGTAAATCTTTCATATTCTCTGTTGGGAACTTGATAAGGTCGGCATAAAGGTCACCCTTTCGGTCGAGCCCTCGCTTTAAGGACGTCACCGTCATGTTTTCCACTAAATCTGGTAAAGCATTCATCGCATGAACAAACCTCGTAACATAATTTTTAAGGGACTCACCTCGCTGCTAGTACAGGTCCATGATCGAGTCTCGCTCTCTCTTGAGCTCTTTGTTACCAACGAACCTTTCTCTGAATACTTTCCAGAGTCCGGTAAAGTCTTAGATGGACCCTTTTGGTAAGCTGCTAAACCAGTCCATTGCATTACCCTTGAGAGTTATAGAAAGCGCTCGGCACATCATCACGTCATCAGGGTTGAACACCATCATCATGTATCAGAATTGTTCCAAATGCCTTTCTGGTTCTCCTGTTCTATCATAAGCTTCCATTAAAAAATGGTCAAACTTTCTCGGGAGTTGAGCTTCGAGAATCTTTTCGGAGAATGGTGATTTTTTTAATATGTAAGCCGATAGTCTCGGGCGAACTTGGTTATAATGGAGATCTTCATTTTCTAGAGTTTTCTTGATGAGTGTTTTATTTGCTTCCTCTCTCGAACCTTTGCTCCGATTCTTGCCTCCGCTCTCGCCTTTGCTTTCTTGCTTGTCGTCCCGTTTAGACGATCGCTTCGTCCTGTTAACTTTGCTGGCCTCCGGGCCAGATTGTTAATTGACTCGGCTTGTCCCCTTGAACTTAACGGTGATGACGTGAATAACATCATTTATTTCGGCCATGGTGGCGTGCATGGCATGTTCTCTCGCGCCCCGTTTAAATGCTATCTAAAATTGATCTTCTTGGATATGTTGGATCTTTTGCTCCAGTTACTGGACCACCAGACCAACTGCAGGGAGGGCTTTCACAGTTTCTTGGGCCACCCGGGCGTCCACCAGTTGGCGTGGCTGCACTTCGGCCTAGGGAATAACGGCGGGCAAAGTCGTGCGGTCCTCCGGATTATCTGTCCCAAGGGGTGCCATGAGATTGCCCCCTTGGGATGCTACATGGACTTGGTACAAGGTGCTTTACGGGGGATTCGTTGTTCCTCCCCTGCTCATTGTCACTTCACTTGTTTCTTGGTTATCCCTCTCGATTCCTGACCTTGTGACTACTATGGTTAGCGATTTACTGTTTTCCCACAGACGGGGCCAAAATTTGTTACAGGAATAAAAAGTTATGCCAAAATAGAGATTCACGTTTTTAATCATAAAAAATACAAGGTAAAAGATCGTCTTATTTATCAAAAGAATTTCCTTATTTATATTTCTCCCTGTTAGTGGGCAGTTACACTCGTATTAAATTATACTTAATACCCCACTAACTCACTAACATCACTTCTTTTGTAATTCCGGATAGACTGGCTAAACGGTTTGCCTCAAAGTTAACAACACTATTAAATGATGAGTGGAGAAACGCCTTATCCTTCAATTAATGGTTTTGACTAAACAAGTATGCCAATCCGAGCTGGCTCATTTTTTGAGTGCGATAAGACTCGCGCTAAATTGTATGTGTCTGAGCTCGCTTGATCGTTTCTGGTCGCTTGGATTCTTTTTGTCCTTATCCGAGGTCAGCTAATTATCTTCGAGCTCGTTCTCTAGTTAGCTTGAGGTCGATCAGTTATGCACGAGCTTGTCCTCTGTTGGATTATTGCATCGTTGGTATGGTCGATCAACTCATCCCTTAGATAGTCAATGGATCCCCTTCCTCTGTTCGCTCGTTTGATTCTTTCTCTTTTTATTTGTTTATTATCTTAGTTCGAGCTCATCTTTTGTCTTTTCTACTCGTTCAAGTGTTTATTCAGGGAATCCTCCCTTATCATAACTCATCCATCTCACTTAACTAATCAAAATTTATTTTAGGGTTTTCCTTTGAGGAGAGAAGCCAATTCGGTAACCGTCTTCGTTTCATTTTCTATACTTTCTAGTTTAATCGACGATGGTGGTCGCTAGGAAGTGGCGTAACCAAGACAAAAACATTATAATGTCCTAGTTATTTTTAAAAATAGAAGTAAAGGCTATTGAGGTTTGAACCATAAAACCTTGGGTTTCTACTTTTGATATTTCCACTAGTTTTAGTCTACATTGTTATTTTTATACTAGAACAACCACATTATCAATTAGAGTGGTGTTGGATTCATTAGTTTTCTTAAGGGAGAGCAAAAATAGTTCTTGTTTTGATTGTCCCTTTTTTCAGCAATAATACAATTAGTCCTAACGCTATTGTTTCTCTCAGTCTCCAACATAGGTTTTCACAACAGTAACAGATTTTTATTCGTTAGATTTGTTTTGTTACCTCGACTACCATCGATATGATTTGCCAGAGATGATCTAGTTTTTAAAAAAAAATCAAAATAATATATAAGAGGATTAGTTTGCATACGTTAACGGACCTGGAGATCTTGAAATTTATATCAATAATAAATTCTAGTATGATTCTCTTTTCATCGACAACCACGTCTACGTAATATTGAAAGTCATCACTTAAAAATATTTTAATTAATGTACTACATTAATTTTAAATTCATGTAAAGTGGAGGAGCTCTTCGTAAACATTTGAATGAATTATCTTGATCAATGAAGATTACATATATATAAAAGAGTACTAGATTAATATATGAAAACTAAATTAACATTCGCCTTACCCATAAATGAAATATAAAATTAATTTAAAGCTCTTTTACAAAAAATAAAACGAGAATATTTTTTTCTAATGAAGGTGAAAGTAGATGATTAAGTGAAAATTAATAAATCGAGTTAAAGTTAAATGAATGGGTCACACTGTTTTATAATTTTAACCGCATGGTTTGCGTCGGGTTATATTTTATGTTAATTAATTGAATTGAATAAATAAGTTAGATAAATAATTAAGATAATATTTAAATAATTAAATAATTAAATAATTAAAAATCTACATAGCGTCTTACGTGGACGTTGGCGAACCCAGTGGTATTATTAGCCAAAATAATTGGCATTGTGATGGACTATATTTGCAACACTTAAAAAACGTGGGGTTGATTTGTTATATAAGTGAACATGAAGGACCATTATGAGACAAGTGGTAAAAATGAGGGATCAATCATGTTTTTTAGAAAATTGTTAAATAAGATAAGTGGTTATGGTGAGGGTTCATTAGGTCGTTTTATTAAAAAAAATATCCAAAAGAATTGAAAAATTCATCAAAACCACGACCTTCCGTAAGAGATCTAACAAAAACATGATGAGATATATTGTAGTCATAAAGTGTTTACTTCTCTAACAATAATCTAGTTTTGTTATTAATTAAAATTTCTTATGACATATCGTTTATTCATAATTATAATTTTTATTTTTAATATATTATAATTTAACCATTATTATTATTGTCACCAAAAATACATTTTGGCTTAATTTTTGGGTTTGTTAGTATTGAATTAAAAACAAATTCATGAAATTATTTACGTGTAATATGTAGTAACATTGATTATAACATTGATAAGAGTATATCCCGCACTATGTTGTCATCACGTACTTCTCTTAGTATAGGTAAGGATTCGTATTATATCAACCAATGGATACGTAAGGTTATAAGACACATATGACAGATGGATATGTAAGGTTATAAGACACATATGACAGAAAAATACATTATACGACAATATTTGTTGTAAAAAATGTATCATGGATATGTAAGGTTATAAGACACATATGACAGAAAAATACATTATACGACAATATTTGTTGTAAAAAATGTATCATTAAGAGTCTTACCTAAATATCTCTGCATGGGTCGAGACCATATCAACACGGATCTGACCCGAGGTTTTATCATCAATACGAAGCCTATGAGATGTAATCATTCCCGATTCTTTTGACCATAAGAACTAGGCCAATAAGACCTTCGACATGAATAAAAAATAATCGATTGTGCATTAATAACACAATTATATAGTTACATCCGTAACCTAAAGTACAAGATTTAGTTGATATATTATTTAAAGTAATAAACTGTCCATATTGAGAGAGAAAAAAGATTTAATACAAAAGAGTTTATATGAATAAATCAAATATTTTTCACATTTTACTTTTTAGTCCTTCCATCATTGATATTAAATCATTAAATCTGAAGATATTTTCTGACATCGAATTTGGCGTTTGTGGGAGATTATTTCAAGTTATTCCGCTTTTGAAAAATTGAAAACCTAAAATCCAACAAATAACATCAAAAATTTACCGTACTTACGATTTTATTAATCATTTATTTGGTATGGATGTCCATTGCCTTACTAAAATTTTCAATTTTATGTACTAAATACAACACTTATCATCCATTTTAAACCATCCACTATCAGTCCCATTATTATTTAGTAAAAAACTCATTATTTAACTCTTTCTAAATACATAAAAAAAACTAAACATTAAAAAAAATAAAAATTATACGAATTCCTTCGAAATGAAAGCACATACAGAATCTCCCATAACAAAAAAAAGACCAGATAATAACAAACGAATATCGAAGCTTCTTTCATTGTTTAAATTGATGTTTCAACATCATGAATGTTCGACTTCTTATTGTATCCAATAAAAATAAAAAATACAAATATAATTAGTTGCTAACCCATCATGTGTTCCAATATTCGACTTCTTATTGTACCCTACAAAGAAGTAGGAATACAATTAGTTGCTGACCCATCATCTGTTCTTTTCTATTGAAACCCTATTAATTTCTGAACAAACAAAAATTACATTTGGCTTCGACCGAAGTTTATGTTCTTCAGTCTCTTTTGAGATATCCCGCTATAGTTACTTCCGTACCAATAAAAAATCTACAAAGAATTTGCAAATTTTTTGTTATCCGCTTGTCCAATCCTCAACTGAGTAATGGATCTGATGCTAAAAACAACAATGCTTTCGAATAAGCACGAATAATCAAATGAAATAATGCGATAAGAATCCATACCGAATCCATACCTCGAGCTAAGATCATAAACACCAGTTGAAACGTTGTAGAATAGGCTAAACAAAAAGCATACACCATCAGTCAGACCTTTATGTTTCTTCGCTCCTGAACTGGGAGCTTTTCCATAGTACTTTCTCTTCTAACCTAGCCCCACGTTAGGCTCCCATGTGTACTTTAACACGTTTGGATTCCAGCCTTTCCTCCAAATACTTTTTGTTTGGTTTATAGAAAAATGTTCAAACCAAAGACAGCCGAAAGATAACTAGACTGAAAGCAAAACAAGACCAAATAAATCGAAGCCAAATCCTCAGTTTTGGTTTTAAATTGTATCATACCGGAATTCGATTTTGCCGGGCAGAATGCGCAGCCGAATCTCACGTCAGCAGTAGCTTTTTAGTTGGAAGATTAAACTGCATAAGTTAATCATGTCTGAAGGCTACTTGGAATTGAGACCCTGGAAAAGACCTACCCTTATCTACAAGTTAACCTGATATCATAGCTCCTTTACACTGCTAGTAATATGATACTCTAAAATAGTTTTCTGCAGTAAACTATCCGGCTCGATTCCATTATTCAACATCCGCCTATACAACAAAGATGCCTCCGCCAATCTCCCAACCTTGCAGTAACCATGAATCAAAATAGCGTACGCAACAACATCTGGCAAAATGCGGCTCTCTATGGCCTGACTAAAGGTGCGCGATGCTTCATCGACTAAACCTCTTTTGCAGAGAGCATCAATGAGGATGCTGTAACTTACTATATTCGGACAGAAATCCTTCTCAAGCATTGCTTCATAAAGCTCAAACGCGCTTGTCATATTTCGAGATTTAAAATGCCCGTCTATTAAACAGCTATATGTAACTAAATTAGGTTGCGGACCCTTTTCTAGCATTTTGGAGAAAACTAGCAAAGCATCATCCATTGTACCTTCCTTGCACAAAGCATCGATCAATATACTAAAAGTAACGGTGTTGGGTCCGAAATGGGTGAATTTCAGCTTCTCGAATAATCTAATTGCCTCGTCCACTTTTCCGAAGGAGCAATAACCACAAATCATAGTATTGTACGTGATAATATCAGGTTCTGGTCCTCCGTCGACAAGTTTTTTGAACAATTTTAGTGCGTCTTCGGAACGACAAACTTTAAAGAGCATACTGAGGAGAATATTATATATCGCAATATCAGGAGTTATTCCGTTCCTTTGCATAAGCTCAAAAGTCCACAGCCCACCACTAGGGTTCTTCTGCTTGCGGAATCCATCAATGAGAGTGCAAAATGTAACAGCGTCTGGCGTAATGCCGATCTTCAACATTTTAAAGAAAACCAATAATGTCTCGATAGATCTCCCTTGCAAGGTAGCCACCTTTATAAGCACAGTGAAGGTCACAACATCAGGTTTTATACCATATAATCCCATTAAGTTGTAAACCTTCATAGCCTTCTCTAAACACTTCAATCTACACCAGCCATCTATTAAGGAGTTAAAAATTTGGACATTTGGGAGCATATATTTATTTGAAGTTTGAAAGAAGAGCCTGAGAGCGTCATTCATTAGCCTTTGTTTGCAAAGACCGTTGATTAGCACACTGTAGAGAACAATATCTAATGTGTGTCCTATATTTACCATATCCCGGTAAAAAGAAAAACCATCCCGCAAATTTCCAATTTTGCAAAACCCATCGATCAAACTGGTATAAACTAAAGGCGAGGGATTAAACCCGCGTTTAACAATCTGGCCAACTATACCAGAAGCCTCAATAACTTTACTTTTTCGGCACATACCATTGGTTAGGATACCATAAGTCACCATATTTGGCGATATCTCTTCCTTCAACATGCTCCTATACACATGGACCATCATTTCCATATCTCCGATTCTAGCATACGCATTCATAACCGAGCTCATTAGAACAACATCCAATTTGAGACTTCTTACAAGTGCCTGAGAGAGCAGTTTCTTTCCTGCCTCGAACCTATCCGCTTTGAAACAACCATCAATGAGAACACTAAAGAGCACTAGATCGAATTCTATTCCCCATTTTATCATAAGCTTGCTAAATTCAAATGCTTTGTCAATATTATTGTTTTTACAATAGGCGTTGATCAACGTCCCAAATGTCACCGCATTGGGTTTCGGACCAACATTTAGGACAAGATCGAAATAAGTAGAAGCAATCCCTATTTTAAATTTTGTACAAAGACCCTTTAGAATCTTATTACAAGAAATAATATCTACGTATAAACCTCTATCCAAGACTGCCTGATGAAAATGCAATCCTTTCTCAAACTGACCCTTGTCGAAAAACTCATCCATAACTGCCCCATATACACTAAAGTTCTGCCCTTCCAATGCTAGACAAAATGTCTTATAGTTATCGTAAATCAAGTCAAGACTATTGGCATCTATCAAACAGCTTATCAATCCACAAACAGAAGTAGGCCGTAACAATATGTCCAAATCGATAGTGTGCAAAAATACCTCAAGAGACATGTCAACCAAGCCATTCCTACAGCAACTTTCCATCAAAAACTCAAAAACAGCACTATAATTCAACCTAAAATTCATCAAACAGTTACGAATTTCACCAAAAACGTTAAAACGTTTGTCTACAGTACGGATCATTTCGTCGAACACCTTCCCGGCGTCTTCGAAATTCCGCCGGCGAAGCAGAACGACAATGAGACAGCAAAATGAGTGTGCGCCGAGCTGAGAGCTTTGAACGTTTCCGACCCATCGGACGAAATCAATGGAGGATTCAAGTTCGGATTGCAGTGCTATAAGGACCTGTTTGACTTGTTGTGGTTGTAATTTAGACTCAGGGTTTAAGAGGTTAACTTTCTTTTGGCGAAATGCTAGCGAGATATGGTGTATTAGGGTTTTACTTGAAGACGTAAAACAGTGAAGATGCAGAGGTGTTAGAATAGAATAGGAGGAGATAAACCATGGAATTCTGTAGAGTTTGGAAAGCATTTCTTGCTACTTCCATTTTACGTCTCTGGCTCCTGCCCGCCTCATTGTAATTCTGGGTTTTAGATTCTATTGTTTTTCTTAGGGTCTGGCTAAATATCGTAAATAATGATAAACTTCTTTTATTTTTAGTTTTCTCAATTTGTTCCATAAACTATTTTGACTCAAAAACTAAGTTTTTTTTTTCTTTCGTATTTTAACTTTTTTTTCGTTTTCGAATTTTATTACAACAAACATTTTTGGGGGGACATTCGGTGATCAGTACACATTATGCTCAATTATTAGAGGATTTTGATGGCTGATGTTATGCAAGTAGAGTTTCAAAAAGACAGGTTTGGTCTTAAATGGCTTATGAAAAAGTTTACTTTTGAACTATATTTCGATGGAAAATCATAATTGTACTTGTGATATGGTCGTCTAAACTACGTGCACGTACTTGATGTATTTCTTTTTTGTCGCATCATTTTCACTTATACCAGTCAGAAGTCCGTAAAAGGAGATTTCCTCGTCTTTTTAGACATATAAATAGACTATGTGATATAAGGTGGGGGACGTGCGCGTTGGTATGACTATATACGGGTATGAGAGAAGTATCGAATTCACCGATGAAGTTTTTTTTATGGCTTGGTCAGTTTGTTAGATTATTGGATCTATGACCATTTTCTTTGTTTTCGCCCTCACATGAACCGCGAGTATAACATGTCTAATTTGAACCTTTTTAGATGGTTTCCAAAGAAGCTTACGGGCACGAACATTCAACCAAAAACGTATTACCGCAACATCCTTAGGGGTCTGAAGGAGACATATGTAAGTACTCTAAATTTTTTCTTTTAATTTTAACAAATTCGGTATGTCGTTTGTTATATGTTTGTTTGCAGGTTATATTCTCGGCATATAAGCATTTGAGGGAGAGGTTTCTAGAACAAAAGATCGTACTATATCGTAATTTGACTCGGGTTATGCTTATGACTAAAAGATATATGCCAGATTAAGTGATGCAGCAGTTCGGTTGGATCCAAGAACAACCATTGTCTCCTCAAGAATCTAAAGTGGTTATTAAGAAAATAGGCCACATATGATATATTGTGCATAGATATACGTGGCGAGAATGACGTAACCATTTATTTGATGTTGACCATATGACACGTCCCTTGGCCGGAAACCGCAAGACGAAGATAATTGAGTACAATCAGTATGTGAAAATTTATAGCTGGTATGTCATAACCCTTACCACTCTTGATGCACGTGAAGCTGGTAAATGCGATTTAGCAGATCAACCGTGTGCAACCTCTTGACGACAGCGAGACCGAGATTTGGAGTATCGCACAACAGGTTATGAAAATCAACGCTCTTTGATCCTTGTTCTATTAGGTATTTTGATATTTTGTTTGATGTCATCGGCATCAGAAGGAATTTTTGTGTTATTGTTTTTGTTTTTCTATTTACGGATGCCGTTATTTATTTGAAGTATGGAACTATTATGTATTTTATATTGCATATTGTTGTTTACCATTGGACGTTGTTGTTTCCAAATGAATTATATCTATTGGATGTTATATTTGATGATGTTGTTTTGTGGTAGTTATGTTGCGATTTAGGTTTTCCATACAAATGTGTGATGGTATAAAAAAGTTAGGCATATTTTTTCAAACTTATATTAGTAAAGTAGAGTAGATGCACCGTCGGTACAGAAATTCCATACTAGCCGTATAATGTTTTACTGGCGGTCTAACAATTCTCTACCACCGATATAGTGACCACAAAATTAATATTTTACTGATTTGTTTTCTTATCTCCATATTGCGAAAAAAATAATTGTATACCACCGGTAGAATAGATGCACCGCCGATTTAAAATTCTCATACCGGCGGAGTGGTATCACACCGGTGTTACAACCATTCTGCACCGTTGGTATGCTAAAAAATATATGTTGTTTTCTTAGGTCTATACCGGTGGTATAGCCCATGCATATTTTCAGTAAAATAGACCGAGGCCTCGGTATAGAATTTTCATTCTGAAGGCGTAGTATCCCATCAACGGTATAACAAATCTATAGGGTCGGTATGTTGAACCAAAAATATTTGGGGTTTTAGATTATTTTCTTACTTTTATATCGGTGGTATAGATGACGTACATCGTCTGTATTGTAGATGTACCGTGAGTATAGAAATTTTATACCAGTGGTGTAGTATCCTACCGGCGATATAACAATTCTATATCGTCGGTACTTACAACAAATGCCTTTTTATGCTAAAAAACGGACAATAGATATGCCTTTCGCCAACTGAACTTCCCGTCAATAAAAAACTCATTCCAATTACAAGCTTCCTGCTAATTTAATAATTCATTTTTGTATAAAAAAACTACCAAAATTTACCAAATATATTTATCTACCAAAGTAGCATAAGCAATCAAACTCAAGCCAATACTCTTTAATTCTATGATATGGAATAGTTTGTCGATGAAAACAACCACATGCCTTAAACCGTCAAGTTTGTGATGAGAATAAGGTCGCATGTGAGTAATGATAGCTTTTGAATGAAGTGTTGTGTACAATGATGTACATGTATATGTATATGTACGGTTGTGAAACAAAACCATGTTTTAATCCTCGCATACGTCAAGAAGTCTCTAACATGTACACTTGTTTGAAATCTCAACCAACGGTTTGGGTGTTCGACCTCTCATACAAACGCAGGCAATAGAAATTTAACTCGTTCAATTTGAAAATTATTTCTTATGTTACAAATGATATGCTACGTTACATAATTGAGCAAATAATTAAAAAAATGATGCTGCAAAAATTTGCGAAAGAATTGTCCTTTGCGACTACGAAGGATATGCTTTAGCTAATATTATGTGTTTTTTATGTTCGTTTGATGTTATTTATGTTCGCTTGATATTTCCGAAGTAATTTTAATTTTTGTTATGTATGTTTTATTTATGTTAAATGTTATTTTTGTAAGTTATTTGGCTCTTGTATTGATGTTAAATGTATCTATGAGGTTACAATGTCCGGATTCGGTTCAAAATATTTAGGTTCGTAACCTTCTATGTGATGCTAGGAAACATGTGCATAAACTGCTCGACTTGGGGATACTTGGGCTAAAAACTGTGTCAAGTCACCGGTGTTTAACACATGTTGTATTCGTGCCACTAAGGTTTTTTCTTCTTCAAAATAAGTCACTGTTGTTTAAAAATATTTCATTCTGGATCAGTGACGCATGCAAATTAACAGGAGGCTGACACATGTCATCCAAATTTACTTCTGATTGTTCCAAATACGATCACCCATTAAATCACACCAAAAGTATCCTTATTTATTAGTTTTTACCTTTTACGTTTAACTTTTTACTTATCCTGATTTAGGTTTTCCATTTTTACCCATAATAATTACTTTATTGCTAACCCTATTAACATATTTATTGCTTCTTGACTTCTTTAAAACCCTATCATTTTTTTTACTTAACCTAACTTCTTTCTACTATAATTTTTATTAGACTACTAACATAACTCATTATAATATATAAATGCTTAATTAAAATTAATCAAATCTTTACACATTAATGCTCTATCAATACAAACCACATAACTGATTATAACATATAAATGCTTAATTAAAAAAATAATTTTTTACACACATTAATGCTCTATCAATACAAACTACATAGATTAGTCCAGCATTTCTCTTTGACAATATAACAAACACCTTGCAAGCAATATACAATCAAATGGATCCATATCGAACTGAATTGTTTTTCAGAAAATGATATCAATCCGTCATTAAAAATATACCAAAATACTGTAATCAAGCTATGGATACACAACAATGAAGCATGTGAAAAGAAAAAATAAAGCTTGAATCATCGACAAATTCAAGATCTTAGAGGAGAAAAGTTGATTACTATATGAAATAAAACAAAAGATAAAGCTTCAATATAACACATTATCATCCTCAATCGCACCATTATACCCACTCAAGCCCCAAATATTATTATTACTCTCTGTCACTCCTAACCCTAATTGATGCCCTCCAATTTGTTGATGTTGTTGCACTAACATCGACCCGAATTGAATCGGTGTGACCCGACTCGAACCTGAGTAATGAGCGGGGTTGAACGTCCACATACGTGGTTCTACTACGGTGGTTGAATCATGAACTCCACTAGATACAAGAAGCATACATAAGGATTTTCCGTTGTTTGTTGTTGTTGGATTCATTCCCCACACCTGCGACATGAGATTAGTCGTTGGCCATAACAAATTTTATTCTTGTTCCTGAATTCTGGATGATTGTGCTGCTAGTGTTGCTGGAATCCTAACCTAGCAGCAGCTACGGCAGGGTTCAAGTTCGAGATAGAGAAATAAATATAGAATACAAGTTAAGGTTTTTAGAAGAGAATGGCTTGGGTAGAAGAGAAGATAGTGGATTGGGTAGAAGATAAGATAATCGATTTAGTAGAAGAGCAAAGAAGGAAAAAAATCTTGAACGTTGGCTATGTTGGAGAGAAGAATTATGGTTTTAAAGAAGAGAATAAGCGGTAAATAAGTTAATATAAAAGTTATAAAGTAAATACTTGAGGTAAAAATAAATAAGATAAATAAGGTTAAATAAAAAAGTTAAAGTAAAAAGTTAAAAATAAAATATAAAATGAAAAAACTAAAAAACAAGGGTATTTTGGGTAGCTTTTAATAGGTGGCCGTATTTCAAACAAGGAGAAGTAGATTTGGGTGTCACATGTCAGTCTCATGTTAATTTGCACGTGCGAGAGACTTAAAATGAAACATTTTTAAATGATAGAGACTCGTTTTGGGGACGAAAGAACCTTAGTGGCACATATGCAACATGTATTAAACACTGGTGATTTGACACGGTTTCTAGCTGGGATACTTGAATCTGTTAAGAAACATATAGTTTAGAAGTTTGAGTTAGACCTCGTTGAGAACAGACTCGAACAAATGATATCGGATGCTAAATCTCTAGAAAATAGATAAGAAATGATATAACTAGCCCTACAGTGTTGTATTATTTTTAAGTATGTTTCGTTTAATATATTTTCTTATTATGTATTTTAATTTCATGTACGAAATGTTTATCAAGTTAAGTATGATGTTTTCAAATTGTTAGCACGATAATAGAAATTGACAATAAAAAAAAACTAAAGATAAACTTTACTGGAATGCTGGTACACCCTACCGAAACCGGTGATATACTACTACCATATCGTCGGTGCCAAATTGTAAATAGGCACTGATAATGTACATGCAACATATCGATGGTATAAGTACCTTGTACCGCCAGTACATATTGCGAATTTGTTCAATTGTTCTGAAGAAATCTATCAGATGTGTTATTATGAGTTAAATTTAGTCGGATACCTCTTTTGGAGTATTAATTTCATCAATAAATTGTTACCCATTTTAAACTTTTTTAAGGTTTGGGTTATAATATTTTTTTAGAAATAAAAAAGCTTTTTTAAGAACTAATTACGATATTTGAAAAACAAAGTTGGTTAAAAATGCAAAACAAAGACCAACACTAGTGACCACTGGTAAAATAAAATGATTGTTTTGATAAAAACATTAAATAAGTGGTTGTATAAAACAAGTGACCAACTCCGGTGACTAACCATAATTTTTAGTCGTTTAAAACTTTATAAAGGAAATGAGTGAGTTAGAAGGTTGCAATGAGACGTGTAAAAATTTCATGCGATAGTAGCTTATTAGAGGATTTGATTAAGTTTCATGTGGGTTGTCTGAGAGATTTGTTAGCAAAAATGAGGGTGTATATTACAGTATAAGACACAAATAAAGGAAGAATGATGCAAAATAAAATTACAATAACCTAAACCGACAATATACTAAGTTGAATGCACCAATGATGAGTGTTTACAATAAGAAAATTGACTAATTAACTACCGAACTCCCAGAGTTATATTTACACTGATTAATGAAAGAACCCGTCATAATTATTGTGCATATCACAATTATCATGGACATTCAATGGGGACTATATTTAGTTGAATGATGCAATTTAAAATTTGATTGATAAGAGAGAATTAGTGAAATTTATTAACGGAATGAAAGGAGATAAAATACAAATAAAGGCAAAAGAAGGAACTCCAAAACGACATAAAAAAGATAAGCAACATGAATTTGACATTATCTTTTGGGGAGATATGTTATCAAGAACTTCCAATTCATCAAGAAAGCGGTATAGGATATACCTAGAGGTTCATTTAATCGATGAATCATCTTTAAACTTGTATCGAAATCTAACTTTAACCTTGTCGTTTACCGATGATGATTTAAGAGGGTTAGTGATACCTCACGAAGATGCTTTATTGGTAATCCTTTTAATAGCTGGAATAATAATGAGAAGTGTAATGGTTGACACTAGAAGTTTAACTAATGAATTTTATAATGCAAGATATAACTGTATGATAGGTGTTGCACTCTTTTTAAAAAACCTGACAGGAATCTACTTAATTTTGCTGGTAGATCGACTGATTGTATAAAGGATGTGGATTTACTTGTATATGTCAGGAAAGAATAAAGAAAGAAAAATGTGATTACATTGTGCTTATTTCTCTAAGGTTTTATAATTCTATTTTCAGGGGTCCTTAGTTATACGGACTGAAGGCAGTGATGTCATTCTATTATCAGTGCCTCAAGTATGTAATTAATGGGAAAATATGAGTAATTCAAGTTCAATAGGGAGTTATAGATTGTTACTCTCTGGATTTGGATCTAGATAACATGGTATTATAGTAGTGATATTGATAAGGCTATATCTTACTGATAAATAATACTCAAGCCAGTATTATTTAAATATTTTGAGTAAGATATTGATAAGGCTATATCTTACTGATAATATATATTCCTTATAATTATGAGGTGTATATATATATATATATATATATATCAAAGGTTAAAAAAATAATAAGATGCGTGTAATAAATTTCATAAGAGTTGTAAGACAAAGCTTACAAAGAAACAAAGTCAAGGGTCGTAAGAAGGAAAAAAGTTTGTATAAAGTATGACGAAAGTTATAAAAAAGTACGGACCGATGGTCATAAAGAAGATAAAGGGATGAGGGTTGTAAAGAAGATATGAGACGAGGGTTATAAATAAGTACAAGATGAGGTTCAATAAAAAGATATGAGACGAGGGTCATGAAGAAGTACGAGGCAAGGGTCGTCGAAAAGATATGAAACGAGGATAAAAAGAGGTTGTTCAAGCGGTTATATCAGAATTACAAGTGTCATTATATTATAGGTTATTAAGAATGGTAGTTAGAACGGTTATAACAAGATAACACTTGCAAGCTTGTAATTGGTAGATAATATCTTATAAACGTTACAAATAAGGACTAAATTTTCCATTTGGAGGTTGATCACACTTTAATATGAAAAATATAATTATATTCAAAGAAATATTATTTCTCGATTATTATTCATCATCTTGGATTTATATTTGAGAAGTAAATCATTTATCAAATTTGGCGTCATCTATGGGAAAGTTTTCTTTTTAAAAAGTTCAAATTTTAACGTTACTAGTTGTAATGACAAGATCGAGAATCGAAAGGGAGACACTACGAACCCGTATAATTTGAGGAATTCTGATGATTATTCTATAAATCACAACAAACTTACCGGCTCGCGGAAGTAATTCAATGCCAAATCAAATTTTAGCATGGCATCTTGTGCATGCAATGCGACTGGTCGGGAACAGAGGAATCCAATAGTCATAGTGGTAGATTTCAACAAACCAATCAAAGCGTTATCTTGTGCGCATGGTAGGTTAATCAAGTTCAAAATGGTCTAGTTGGTGCAGCATATTGTGTGCACAGTTATTTTACACAAATTCAAGGAGAAAACCTCTTTAAACAAGGTTTACCAACTACCTCATCTAGTGTCCAACTATTGGAATTGCAAATTGAAGAGTTAAAACGAGATCAAGTTAGAGTTAGTCAATTTAAATTTGAAAGAAATTAAGAAACTGAAGTTATAACAGAGAGGTTGATTGAGGCATTGCAACTTTTAATAGAATTTTTTTGTCAAAAGATAATAAAAATCATAGATTAAACAAAGGAGACAGTAAGGCAAGTTTCACGGGAAGGGGGGAGAAAAAAGAAGTAACGTTTAGATTTGAAAAGAAAGAAAATATTATACAGATTGATGAGATTAGAAATAAATAACATAAGAAAATGAAGTTAAAGACTGTTGATTACAAGGATGAGTCGATTAATATGTTTCCAAAAAGAATAAGGAGGAAATAGAGATGTAGCATAATGAAAAAAAACCGAAAATGGTAGACTATATGCTTTACGAGTCTTCATTTGATAGAAAACTTTTTGAGGGAAAACTTCCCTAACATTTGATCTTTATTGAATGGATACCTATGATATTTCAAAAGATTCCGAACATTATATAGGTAGTTCGGAAACATGATGATAGGATGCCAAGTAAACTATATTTTACTCTGTATAGCTTTTTTATAATGTTTAAAGGAAACATAATTGATTGGTTTAATTGCTTACTGATAAGTGCATTTCATGTCACTTATTACGCTTCCATTATTCTTAAAATCGTCACCGGTTCTCAAATATTCGTTGTGTTTTAACGTGTTTTTCATTCATTCTCGTAGTTTGTATATCAGCATCTTTTGCTGCCAGGTTTTTTTCCTTTTTTTCCTTCTGGTTATTGTATATTATATTAGTCACGTGATACCTCTTCTGATGCCTGCTTTCTGTGGTACATGAATCGAAGGTTCCAATCAGCTATACAGATTTAGAAACCTTGTAGGGGAAAATTATGCAGATAAGTCCTAATTTTACGAGTCTTCATTTGATAGAAAACTTTTTGAGAGAAAACTTCCCCTAAATTTGATCCTTATTTAATGGATACCTATGATATTTCAAAAGATTTCGAACATCATATAGGCAGTTCGGAAACATGATGAAAGGATGCCAAGTAAACGATATTTTACTATGTATAGCTTTTTTATAATGTTTAAAGGAAACACACTTGATTGGTTTAATTGCTTACTGATAAGTGCATTTCATGCCACTTATTACGCTTCCATTATTCTTAAAATCGTCGCCGGTTCTCAAATATCCGTTGTGTTTTAACGTGTTTTTCATTCATTCTCGTAGTTTGTATATCAGCATCTTTGGCTGCCATGTTTTTTTCCTTTCTTTCCTTCTGGTTATTGTATATTATATTAGTCACGTGATACCTCTTCTGATGCCTGCTTTCTGTTGTACATGAATCGAAGGTTCCAATCAGCTATACAGATTTAGAAACCTTGTAAGGAAAAATTATGCAGATAAGTCCTAATTTTACGAGTCTTCATTTGATAGAAAACTTTTTGAGGGAAAACTTCCCCTAACATTTGATCCTTATTGAATGGATACCTATGATATTTCAAAATATTCAAACATCATATAGACAGTTCGGAAACATGATGATAGGATGCCAAGTACACGATATTTTACTATGTATAGCTTTTTTATAATGTTTAAAGGAAACACACTTGATTGGTTTAATTGCTTACCGAAAGGAAAAATTTGGGATTTCAAAGGCTCTTGAGCACCTTTGGAAATCAATTTTCCAGTAATATGGCGCACAATAAGAAGAGTGGTTTCATTATGAACATGTACCATAGAAAAGGAGAAACATTAAA
This sequence comes from Limnanthes douglasii subsp. nivea, assembly GCA_036936605.1. Classification (NCBI taxonomy): domain Eukaryota; kingdom Viridiplantae; phylum Streptophyta; class Magnoliopsida; order Brassicales; family Limnanthaceae; genus Limnanthes; species Limnanthes douglasii. Next base: position 267,294,556 of record JAUPFV010000005.1, on the reverse strand, counting down.
AAGTTATGTTCAAAGGTTTATGGGTGAGATGAACGGTTTGTTAATGTGTAAGGAATATTTTGTAGTGGTAATATTTAAAAGGGGACTTAATATGGAATGGTAGTTATATGAAGACCTCGTCAACTTTTTTAGATGGTATAGGAGATGTTTTAGAGAGGTAACAATTTATTGGAGTCTAAGAATCTAATATTTGAGCATTTTCTTATACAAAATCTCAAGAATTAGAGGTATCAGTACCATATAAAAGGAGAAGTGATAAGTTCATGCATGACGAGGTAGTAAGAGCCCCATTAAGAAGATCAAGGGTTTCATATTATGATAACCTAGTTTTGATATTTACTCGTTCGACAAAAAATATCGCTGTAATTTTTTATAAAACAAAAAGGAAAGAAGTATAACAGCCTCATAATGGATATTGGCTCCAAGCAACAAAATATCTTGATGATATTTTGCGCATACAATAATGATCATGGTCATGTAAACTTTAATTATTTCCAATTGCGAGACGAGATTTAGAGATTAATAGATAATGACGAGTTTGTTTAGTTTGCCAAGAATAATGGAGGTGAAAGAAATATAATGAAATGTAGAAAGATGAAGGAATGGAAAATATGAGAGAAGACAATAGGAAACAAAAATAGTTGTATACTATTTCTGACAGTAAACACAATGTCTCGGACTAGCCCAATGTCTAGATTAAGGCACAAGAAATATTTGGAGGTTCATTTGGTCGACGATTCGTCATACAACCACTATAGGAAATCAATCGTTGATATGATATTCAACGATGATGATTTTGGAGGAGTTTTTACCCCTCATGAAGACCCGTTAATAATTAATCTAAATATATCTGGATTCATGGTTACACGAGTTCTTATGGATAATGGAAACTCGGCTAATATTACTTTGAATAACATTTATAATAAAATGATTGGAGTGCCTCCGTACAAGCATACTGACATACAGTTGGTTAGTTATTAAGAGAAATCTTCTAGTTGTGCTAGTGAAGTTAAAATTTTGGTAACTGTTGGTTATAATAATAAAAAAATTGTAAGAACTCTTTTCATGATTACAAATACTCCTAGCTTGTATAACGTTATTGTGAGCATGTTGTGGTTGCACAAAATTGAATGAACGACTTTTTCATTGTGATATTTCCTTAAATATCCCGTTGGGAACCTAGTTGGGATAGTCAGGTATGGTCAGAGAACAATTAGGGATTGTTATGCGATCTCCTTAGATCTTGAGAAATTGGTTGTATAGTAGTCGAAGAGTTTAAGACAGTGTAACGAACCTTTGGGTGAAATAGTCAAAGATGTACTAGAAAGTGAACATGTGGTTAAAATTGAGAATCAACTAAGTCAAAGATGCAAGTTTAAATTGGTGGAATTATTAAAAATAAATTCAAATATTTTTGTTTGGAGTGTTGACGGTGTGTCTGAGTTTAGCTTGTCTGTCAACGGTCACGAGTTAGCGATCGATAAGAGGTTGAGGCCAGTTCGTCAAAAGAGGAGGGTTTTCTCTCCTGAGAAAGTAGAGGTCATTATCAAAGAGGTTGAAAAGTTGATGTGACTATGGCCTATGAGGGAATCGAGGTATCCAACTTGGGTTGCTAACCTAGCGTTAGTCAAGAAAAAGAATGGTCAATGAAGAATGTGCGTAGATTTTATTGACTGCAATAAGGTATGTCCAAATGATTATTTTATTTTACCTCGTATTGACCAGTTAGTAAACATATACTTGGGTCACAAATTATTGTAGTTCATAGACGCTTATTCATGATATAACCATATTTGAATGCATCTAGATGACGAGGAAGATAATGTTTTTTAGACAAAAAGAGGTTTGTACTATTATAAACTTATGCATTCAGACAAAAAGAGGTTTATACTATCGACTTAACAAAGGCTCTTCAACCGAATATTTGAGAAAAAACCAAGAAAACATGAAGGTGTATATATACAAGATGATTGTAAAAAGCAACAATGAGGAACAATAAATTGAAGTTTTATATGAAATATTCAAGATTTTGAAAAGGTTTAACCTTAAATTGACCCTTCAAAGTGTTCATTTGGAGTTTAAAGCGGAAAATTTCTTGGTTACATAGTCAATAAGAATGAAATTAAAGCTGATCCAGAGAAACTAAAATCATTGTTAATTATAGAGCCACCAAAAACTATCAAAGAGTTTCAACGGTTAACGGTTCGTCTGGAAACATTATCAAGGTTTATTTCTAAAGCTTATGATAAGATTCACCCTTTTGAAGTCCTTAAGAACGAAAATAAGTTCAACTCGAATGAAGAATATGACGAGGCTTTTGTGTTTTAAAAGAGTATTTGACTCAATAGATATCCTTTCAGCTTCTAGTACAAGACAAACCATTATACATATACATGTCTTTTTCCAATCATTATGTGAGTGTTGTCATGATAAAAGAAGATGAATGAGTGCATATAACAGTTTATTAGATAAGTAAAAACTTAATTGATGCTGAACAATGATATTGGAACCTATAAAATTGGTTTTTGACTCGTGGTAGCTGCAAGGAAGATGATTGCATACCTTCATAGTTATACCATCATCATACGAACTTCTTTTCCTCTAAGGAGCGTGCTATAAAACTAATATATTTAAGAAATTCTCACACAATGGTCTGTAGAATTAGGAGAATACAAGATTTTGTACGAAGTCCGTAATGCAATCAAAGCTCAAGCAACTGTAGATTTTATAATTGAATTTGAAGAGCTTTCAAGTCTTAATGGAGAAGAATATGAGATTATTTTGAAAGCACCATTTGGTGAAGAAATTAGACAGCCCATAAAATTCGGGTTCAAAGTTACTAATAATGTGGCGGAGTACGAGGTGTTATTTTGGGTGATTTTAAATTTGCTCGAATTTGAGGAATTATTCAAGTAAGATTGGATTCCCAATTGGTAGTAAGTAAAGTTAAAAGTATGTACGAAGCTAACCAAGAAAGTGTGAGGGGGTACTTAGAAGCATTAAAATAATATGATAAGAAATTTTAGAAGGTAGAATACAAATAGGTTCCTCGTCTAAATAACTTGATTGCAGATTCTTTAACAAAGATAGAATATTTAGAAGATAATCCATTCGTTATTATTCAAGAAATGTCATCTAAAGAAGATATAGATCAGGAAGTCGAGGTCTTAAAAATAGAAACGGTTGAAGATTAAAGACAATAGTATTTATTATTTTTTAGAGATCATATTATCCTAAAAGAAAAAGGTTGAGGCCCAATATTAAGAATACGAGTTGTGAAGTATACAATTCTTGACGATGTCCTATATAGAAATAGTTCTACAAGACCGATGTTATGCTATTTTAACAAAGATTATTTTATGTTTATTCTTAGAGATTTTCATGAAGAGGTTGTTGGGGCTCATAATAGAAATATAAGTTTGACCAGACACTCCTTTCTTATGGGTTTTTATTGGTTAGATTTAGAAACAAATGTTGAGTCCATTGTGCAAGGATGTGATGTCTATCAAAAGTATGCATAAATGAGCCACTTGCCAAGCGAACCAATGGCCATATTCCAAATTGCTTGTACATTTTATAAGTGCAGGATCGACTTGGTGGGATCTCTGGCAATGGCCAAAAACAATTATTAATAGTGGTTGTTGATTACTTTACAAAATGTGTTAAAGAAAAAACCTTATATAAGATGAGGGCTCAAGAAATTTGCGACTTTTTGTAAAATGATATTTTATCAAAGTATGGGGTTCCAATAATCTTAATGATAGATAATGAGCATCGATTTCAAAATAAAATGATGATAATATGTTATAGAATGTATGGGGTAGAACAGAGTTTCTTGACTCCTATTAACCCCAAGAAAATGGACATGTGAAAGCTACAAACATAACCATTATAGAAAGAATAAAGAAAAATATTAAGGGAGCTAAGGGGAAATGGCCATATAAATTATAAAAGGTGCTTTAGACGTAAAAGATGACCCTCAAGGCTACTACATAAGAAACTTATTTTTCTTTAGTATACGAGATAAAAGTCATGGTTCAAGCATAGATCGTCATTCTTAATCACATAATATGATATTATTCAAAAGAAAGCAACAATGAAGAAATATAATTTTTTGTTGATTTGATTAAAGAGCGTCGAGATCAAGCTCAGGTTATGGCGGAGCATTATAAAAGTTTAATGAAGAGTAGTTTTGATTCAAAGCTAAAGCCATGAGCTCTCAAAGAAGGTGATCTGATTATGAAGATAATATTCCACATGGAAAAGGCTAAAAATGAAAGAAACTAACTCTGAATTGGGATGGCCCGTACATAATTATTTCTAGAGAAATATCTAATGTGGATGTGTACTTTTTTTTCTCTTCTGATGGAATTGGCGTTTTTTTAATGAGGTACATTGTAAGTTAGTTTGTTAATAATGAGATTTTCTTTTGAAAAAAAAAACTATTCTTTATATTAGAAAAGAATAATCTGAAGATGAGGATAGATATTTGACTCAGATGAGGATAGATATTTTGTGTGTGTGTGCGCGTGCGCGTGCGCGTGTGTGTGTGTACGAAACATGGAGATTCCCTCAAAAGCATAATGCTAAGATGGATAATTTTCTTTAGTAAACACTTCGTCAATTCAACCAGTATGAGGTGGAGGATTTCTCTCAATAACAACCTTTCCAGCTTTCTTAGTACGAGGTGGAATTACATTGACGATGCTTTCATTAATTTGGTCAGTAGAAGGTATATTGTTGGTGCATTTATTGGTATGTTCTCCTTCAACAATAACTATTTTGTCATCAGGTTTTTAATCTTCAGTTTCTTCATCTTCCTCTTCATCACATAGCAAACCAGGTCGATCGTCCTCGGGTACTAAATCCTTGAGATTTTCTAAGATAACATTAGGATTTTTTCTCTAAATGTGTACGCTGGTATCTTTTCAGATGTTTTCAGCCAAATTTTTAGCAACACTCATAACTCAATCTTCTTTTTCCCTGGTAGTTTTTACAGCATCGTACAAAACTTTTTTCAAAGAATTTTCCATAGCGTTTCTGATGTCTTCATCCTTTTTTGTTTCAAAATTATCAAGTTTTCTTGATATTTTTTAACTTCAGATTTTAAAGCAACTTTTAAGTAGTCATTGCATTGATTTTAAGAGATAAAGTATTGATTTGGCCTATCAGACCAACATTTTGAGAAACCAACTTATGATTTTGAGTAGTTTGATAAGCACTTTGAGTAATTAAAAGAGAATTTTGACATATCAGTTATGTATTTTGAGTCTTTGGGTATCTATTTTAGTACGTAAGTTAACAACTAAGTTGTCAATTTCGAGTTAATCAGGACTTAGTTTCTTGAAATTTTGCTTTATAACTGTATATCCTCGTTAAAAATTTGCTAAGTCTTTTCTAAGTTCCTTATAAGATCCAAACACAATAAGTTACTTTTGAAATTATCTATCGTTTTGACATCTTATGAGATCATTTGTCGATAAGAAAATACCATTGAGTTGTGATAACTCTCGAAATAGAAATAAAAATACTAACAAATTTAAGGGAAGTATGATGATAAAAACGAAACTCTATTTCAAGCTTAAGTTGTCTTTGTAGGATGCCAACCATACTCATAGTGTTGTAACGCGACATGTTTGGGCAATATTTAAAATGGCAAGTCATCAATAATGTTGGAGTTGGAATGTCTGTAGGAACATTTTGTGACTAGAATTTAGATGAGGTGTTGGTTGGATAATATAATGAGCATCACTTAAAGTTTTGTCTTCATTAATGTTTTGATTCAAAGGACTTGTAGAGTCTATATTTTTACCTTTTCTATCGTCGAGAACTAAGGTTGCAAGTTTGGTAGATTCATCAATTTTCTCTTCGATCATTTGCTGATTATGAGAAGTATAAGGGATTTTCTTATTGGAAACAAGGACTTCGTCAAATGTGGGAGAATATATCTTGTTGGTAACAACGTTTTCGTTAGAGATAAAAGTATTTTTCTTTTTGAAAACACGGACGACATCAAAGATGGAAGGATTTCTCATGTTATAAATAGGAACCTCGGTATAACGAACGACATTGGTCGTTGATACTCCAAGCTTCATTTTAATACAAGTGCATAGTCGCGATATCCACGCTCATTATCATTTTAGCCGGAAATAAACTAGAGGACCTCTTTCGTCGCCATGGTGATTCCCTTTCGATAACAACTAGGATAGCAGGTTGTGAGGCATATTGGATTTTGGTAGACACGAGGGTTGCGGTGAATATGTTATTCAACTCTGCCATAAAGCAACTTCTTTTTAAAATCTTTCCTCTGCTCATCCTTCAACCTCGTGGTAGGCTCCAACGGTCATGCCACGTGGACATTAAAGATGATGTTGTTGGAAGTATCAATTGGAGCTAGAAGGTGGACCAAAACCGAGGTAACAGAGTTTGTGGTGTTGGACACCCCTACCTCCTAGAACATCATTACGGGATGGTCATGACTGCACAATTTCAAGATGTTATCTTCCACGTATACCAATGCCTAAAGTATGTTTTCGGAGAAGAAGTGAACATAGTCTGAAGCAACCAAAAGGCCACTCGAAAAGTCCTTGTTGAAGCCCTAAAAGACTTCACTTGAGGCTGATTATATTTTATCCTTAAAAAAGTCTACTATCGTTCTAAATGTCATTCCAACATTTTCACCTTACTCGTGTGATTAAAACCAAGACTTTTTTAATGCATACATTTTGATCTTTAATATATTCATACTAACATTTGGTGGTATGTGTAATAGTCCTTATTTTTTCTATGCCCATTTGTTTTACGTGTTTACGCCTCATCCCCCTATATGACCAACAGTGGAACAAAAGATAAATCGATAATTTACTTGATACATAAATCGACAGATCAGTAAAGCAGGAATAAGCTTACAAAAGAAAAGGAAACGCAAAAAAAATAGTTGGTAAAATATGTCCAAGCATTAGCTCAAACATATAGGTCCACCTCGAAAAGGTATACTCTTCAACCCTAAAATATGTCCAAGAATTAGATCAAACATATAGGTCCACTCCGAAAAGGTCTACTATTCAACCCTAAAATATGTCCAAACATTAACTCAAACATATAGGTCTACCCCGAAAAGTCTACTCTTCAACCCTAAAATATGTCCATGCATTAGCTTATAGGTCTACCCCGAAAAGGTCTACTCATTGTTTCAACCCTAAAATATGTCCAAACATTAACTCAAACGGAGAGTTTCACCCCTAAAAGGTCTACTCATTGTTCCAACCCTAAAATATGTCCAAACATATAGGTCCATTCCAAAAAGATCTACTCATTGTTTCAATCCTGAAAGGTCTACTCTTCTTGGATAGTAAGATCAATTTTTCTTTGGTAGTAGAGAACACGTGCATATGAAGAACTAAAAGGGCTAAAAACAACATGATTAGTTCATAATATTTATATTTGTCTTAAAACGGCCACTTGTCTTCATTTTGGTATTAAAACGATCATCTCTATTTAGCCATGGGAAAGGCTAATTTGAGACCCCATTTGGCTATAATGAGACCATTTTATAATGAGATCTCATTTGGCTATAATGAGACCCCGAAAAAGATTCATTTACCCCTGATATAAAAGCTGTATTTTCAGCCCAAAAGCCTCTTTTCTCTCTTCTTCTCTCTTCTCTCTAGAAAAAGCTCTCAAAATCCTGAAAAAGGGCAAGATTTCTCAAATCCGATATTACAAACACGTTAAGGTACAAATCCTTTACTTATTCATTTAATTTTTAAGCAATTTACTTTAGTATTTTTAGTGATATTTAGAGTTTAAGGTCCTGCCTCAAAAGTCCGATTTTCATGTATATGTTGTTGTTTTTTTTTGAAAAATAGTTGTAGATTCGTGTTAGTTGATGCATTATAAACATTTTGGTACCATTTTTGTTGAATTTGGGTTGTGTTTGTGGGTTTTGGGTTCGATTTCAGATCTAGGGTTTGGGGGCTGCTGGAAGTGCAAAATCGCGAACAAGCACCTCACAACTCGTGCAAAATCGCGAGGTGCTTGTTCGCGATTTTGCACTTCCAGGAGTGGTGAAATTGCAAACACGGAGCTCGCAATTTCACCAAAATTGCGAGCAATTTGTTCGCAATTTTGGTGAAATTGCAAGCTCCATGTTCGCAATTTGACAAAAACATGAGATGCCCAATTTTGGTTGTTTTGTCAAATTATAATGTTTTTATTTCCAAATTTATTAATGATTTTATTTTTGTTATATTTTAGCATGCAGCATACACTTGTTCGACATTCAGGCTCGAGCCATAGGCACCCGCGATTTAACCATTAATAATTTTTTAATTAAATGTGAATATATAAATTACGTAACTTATCTAATTATGTGTGATTTATACTAGTCTATTAATTACTATATTACTAGTCTATTAATTACTATATTAAACGGATAATCTATTTTTTATTTTTTTCACGGATGGTTCGCTATTACAAATGAAGTATATATTAAAAAAATTGTTTTTAATTTTACATATTCCGTTGTTCTATTTACAAAGTAACAACAAAGTTTAGTTCTTTTTGTCTTTATTACTTCAATAAACCTGATATATTGATTGACTATTTTAAATTAGAATGAAAAGATTTAGAAATTAAATATTACATAATTAATATTTAATAAAAAAATTAAATATGCGGTATATCTATTTGAGTTTCTTAAACTATAATAAAAATACTTCGAAAACAAATATATATGTTTGACTCTCTAGAATATAAAATTTAAAATATAATATATTTATTTGACTCTCTTAAACTAGAATGAAAAAGATTTAAAAAAAAATACATAATAAAAATAAAGCTTAAACTATATAGAAAATAAATATCAAATAATAAATATATAATATATTTCTTTGACTATTTTAAACTAGAATAAGAAATTCAAAAAATAAATATTGCATAATAACTATGGAATATATATTTTTAAATATTTAAATAAAATTAAAAAATAAATATTACATAATAAATATGTATTATATTTATTAATTTAAACTAAATATTATATAACTCTCTAATGAAAATGATAGTGATATATTCATCATTTAATAAAAACAACAAATATATTTAAATTTAATGAAAATGTTAGATATATATTTAGTCTTTAATGATTTTTCTAATTTTTTATTCAGGTGTGTCTCAGTTTGGTCTGCTTTCTAACAAGGTATGTGATAATTATATCAAAATATATTTAATATTTATATACTTAATTATATAATTCTAAAAAGGTATGTAATAATAAAATAAATTTAATTTTAATAAATTTAATTATATAAACTAAGTATTAAATGTCAAAATCGCGAGCAGTGAGTTCGTTATTTGGATAAAATCGCGAAGTGACTGTTCGCGACAAAAAAAACATGCAATTTTGCGAATTCTAGGTTCGCAGTTCAGTTCGAGAATCGCACTAAAAGTAAAAAAATCTCAAAAAATACTTCATCTTGGGTTTCGAGAGGGTCCACGAACTAATTTCATCGATATTACAGCTAAAATCATCATTCAAGTCGCTCAAATCCAAAAGTTTTAGTTTTTCTTAGAATTTTTGGTATGTTAGAGAGAGAAAACTTTATGAAGAAGAAGAAAAAGTTAATTTTTTAATTAAAAATGAGTTTTATATATAAAGAATATATGAGTAATTTTACGTGAGTTGAAAAAAATGTTGGATTTAAGATCTCATTATAACCAAATGGAGTCCTGATATAGCCTAGCCCTTTAGCCATCGTTACATATGTGATCTCTTAGATAAACCGTTGACTTTTGTTGCAACTTTAGTCCCTCTCATTTTCAAATCTAAAATAATTTTTTTTTACCATTACTTTAATTTTTAATCTTATTACTATTTATCATTACTATTTTACTACTTATTTTTAGCTTTTAGTCTTGCCAAGTAAGTTACGAAACCCAAATTAATTAATTTAACCGAAACCAACTAAATTAGTTCTACTCGGAACCTACTGAATTTACACAAGTGAATCCTAATCATTACCGTAATATGTTCACCTTTTACATAATTATAATTTTTGCACGTGACTTCCGCCGTTCAACTACCTCATATTGTGATCCTAGGCTCCTAGCACACATTTTACCCATCAACTATATTGAGCTTATTTTCCAATCATACATATAAGAAATATTCCAGTACTGAATCCCCTAGTCCAACAAAAATTTCCAACTTTCCACAGAAGTCTCATGGTGATGTTGATATTAGATCCTCCTACAATAGTTCCTACTCATCTACTAATGTTTACAAAAGCCAAAATCGGTATTTTGAAATCCATCAGACCTTACACAGGGTTGGTTGACTCGCCTACCATTGTTACAAAAGGTTTCAGCAGACAACATCGACCCTAAACGGAAGCTGATTTTTGGTATCCTAAAAAACACACCATGGTGAGTTTAAAAAATAAGGTTCAAAGTTGACAATGCACTCTTCTTTTTTGTCACCAATGCATAATTTAAAAAAACTTAAGCACATATGTTCTATATCTTCTAAATTAAAATCTTCAACACTAGATATAAAAAAATGGCTATACAAAAGATAAAGCTCCAAGGGGTTGAATGCAACATTTTAATTCTCTTCTGGACATAATACTTTGGTACATATCCTGACAAGAAAACCAATACTAAATCAACTAATACGAACTGTATTGCCAGATTATAAAATAAAGCAGTCAATTATAAAACAAATTTAAGAGGATGACAGACCTACAAATTATTGCCAGATTGTCATTCTTCCCTTACAAGTTCTCTTCATTTTCTTGAAAGTCATCTGAACTATGAAGGTGACCAAGTGCAACTTTTACTCTTTTTGGTCTTGGCAATGTCTCCGCCTTATCAAGTGAATCATCCTTCTTCTCTGCCTTTTCCTTATCAGTGAGGTTTTCAACACCGGAAGACTCTTCTCCATCAGGACACAACGAAGTCGGATCAGGTTTTTTGGTTTCCTGTTCAGCATCTATATTTCTTTTCTTTGAGGAGTGTTGATACTCTTCTAGAAACGTACGGATTTCATCACTAGTCGCAAGATCAAGAGGAGTTTTCCCAGCTTTTGTCTTCAGAACGAGACTAGAGCCTTTTTTAGCCAAGTATTTAACAAGCTCCATGTGAGACCCTTGAGTGGCGTAATGAAGTGGAGTAAAGCCCTTGCGTGTGCACGTCTTGACGGAGACCCCAAATGATACCAGAATTCGGACTACTTCTAAATGTCCTTTTTGGGCAGCAAAGTGAACTGCACCCATATCATCCATTGCGGTAGCACCAACATCAGCCTTATGTTTGCAAAGATAGCTCACCACCTCTGTCTGACCAGACCATGCTGCCATATGTAGTCTAAGTCATACAGTCCTCAACGTTAAGGAGACAAACTATGTGTTTATTGCTATTGCTTAATATATCACAAACTAAATGGAATTATTAAATGAAGCTTCCAAGACTTCTAGTGCATTATTTTTCCAAAGAATGCGAATGCATTTGAACAAAAATAAAATAAAATATGAGATCTAATGGTAAATTAGAGAATATAGAAGTACAAAACAACTACAAATCAATGGTTAGTTAATTAGCTTTGATGGCATATTTGCCGTTAGTGATACTGGAACCGTGTGCCATCAGCTATTGTACCACTGAGGCACTGACCTCATCTAACAACTACTTCATGCACACCATTGATGCTAAATATTTCTCATACGTGCAATACGTTTTATAAAGGTGAAGATCAGTTACCTCCTCTAGTCCCTTAGCATGTTTGAGGAAATAATCGTTAAAAACGCAGCACGCTCACTTCTCCGTGCAGGAAATGAACATTTTCAATGAAGGAAGAAAAACAAAGATCAGAATGAAACTTTACTCTCCTTCACGGTGTGTCAGTCTACCCTGTTGCCAAATTCGACACAAATCCTAAAAAGGTCTTGAATACTGGCATAGAGTACAGAAAAGCACCAAAGCTAAATTTAACAGATTCAAAGACCACTGAAAAGTTACGCACGCGATAAATTAGTGTCTTCTCATACTATACTATATTATTGCACTAAAATGTAAAAATCCTTTTCATTTATAACCAAGACCCATTATGACCCGTCCACATATGAGACATGTCAAACTCTAATTACTAACTGGCCGATGGGTGTGGTCGCAGATTAATCTTTCGCATTCCATGGGGTTTTTGAACCCAAAACCTTCTAGTATGCTAACTTCAAAAGGTCTTGTTAAGCCAACCCAATATCATATTTTCACAGAAGACATAAAGATCAAATCTTCACATTTTCACAGTTTATCGAAGAAGTAAAGAGCAGGTAATCACAGTACATCTAATACTTGTTTAGGTCTATGAACTACAAGGCTGATTCAGACAATTCAGAATTGCCCTACTACTTCCAAATACATATTGTTCTAGAGATACAATGAATTTGAAGTTAAACATGAAAAATTTGGGAGAAAAACGAAATGATAAACGGAACGTAAATAAGGGGAGAGTAGTATGTACTAGAAGGATACGGAGTCCGAGAGTGTTTATCTCTAGAGTTGACAGCCAAAGGATTAGAGGCGACGATAGCCTGAACTGAAATTAGGTCACCGGACCTCGCAGCTGAATGAAGGTCCTTTCCTCCTCTGCTCTCCATTTCGCTTGAGAAATTGATTAGCAGCAGAACTCGGAAATTCTGCCCTTCAGTTTTTCAAAACCAAAGCAAATCTAAGCAGAGGGTCTTATTCTTCGACCGTATTTGGGTCTATTAACACTTTCTCGGGTTGAAAAACACGGATGTTTTCTGTGTTTCGGTTTTTAGCATCTTGCTATAGTATTTAGGGAACCGTCACCAATCTTATTATCATCGCATATCCAAACTATTTTCTATGTCTAAATAAACATCTTCCTCTCCAAACTAATATTTTTTTAATATTTTATTTTTATTTTTCAACTATTTTTATATTCTGGTTTGTATTTTTTCACCAAAATTTTAAAATTTGAATTCGTCTTAATAGCTTATATATACAATAATATTTTATAAACTAGTAATACTCTAACAGAAAGTGAGCAGTTCACTGTCACTAATATTTCTACTGGTAAAAGTTTGCAGTTCACCGTCGCTGCCAAACAACTTACCGTCGCTTTTTAGACTGCCAAAAAAGAGCAGTACCTCCGTTGAAGCTTTAGGCCATCAAATTTCTTATTATCGATTTCGGGTAATATTTTTATCCGTTTTTTGTTTTTCATCTTGCCGAAGCTGTTTTTAGTTATTTCTATCGACGAATGCAAAGCTTTCGCCATTGATTTATATTTCTGAAGTTATCAGCATCTTATGAAGTGTTACGATCTTTACTGTCTCATGTACCAAATTGTTAGCATAAGTAGATTTCATGTTCTTCAATTGATTGTTAGTTATATATAGGTTACAACTAAGTTTGTATCCAAGTTTAATAGTTACTGCATTAGTTTTGAGTTTTGTTGAATTTGTTTATAATGTCATCGTATATATGGTTGAGCTTTTTTTTTGCTGGAGAAGATGTGATTGTTATTAACTGTGTTGCGCGCTTTTAAGATAGACATCGTAGTTGGGATTTTAAGTGTATGATTGTTTCATGCTAGTTACGTTTAACAATTGGCGCGATTGTAGTTTATACGATAGGCCATACGTCACCCGCGATTCTTGTACAATTATTTCATGCCATTTCCATCACGCGAGTTCTATATATTGGTTGCATGACCCCATATATATCACGCGAGTTCTAGTTTAATGTTCCATGCCATTTCCATCACGCGAGTTCTTGTATTAATTTTACACACTTCTATTTACATCACGCGGGTTCTATTTAAATGTTTCATGCCATTTACATAACGCGATTCTACTACAATAGTTACCTTGTTTACATCGCGCGAGTTCTATGCCAAATTTTTTACATATCGCGTGATTCTAGGTCAATGTTTCAAATTGTTCTTTAATCAAATTTATTTTACTATGCAATGCAATAGATGTCTAAATCAAAAGTGTGTATTTTCCAATATTTCCACCAGACCTCAATTGTTCCTTTGACCGAGTTTGAAAACTTTCAGACTCTTCAACACTATATTGAAGGTAGATGGGATGATCTTCTTAGGGGTAGCTACACTATTACCTACTCATGTTGTGATCAAAACAACTGTTTGTTTAATAATGAGACAGATTTCATGGGTTTAGTGGTTTATCTTGATGTGGAGCGTCTGAAAAGCATTAGCTTCTTTATAGAACAACAAGTAGTTGATAAAGGGTTAGATGACATGCGTAAACAGCCTTGTATAAGCTTGGGAGAACCCTGTCAAGATCAACTATTAAGTGGGGAAATTAGTAATGGTTTATAAACTATAAATAAGACATCTTGCTACTACCGGTTGGGTTGATACTATCACAGGTGTTGGTCAGACTTTTGCTGATGGTGCCGTAGGTTTAAGGTTATCGTAATGCCGATATGATTTAGAGTGTGGTTTTTCTTTCAAGTATATGCATAATACATATACTAAGATCACTGCTTACTGTGTCAACAAAGATTCAGGTGGTTGTAAATGGCGATTTTATGCATCCATTGATTCCAACATCGCTTTAATGATGATCAAACGGTTTGTCTAAAGACATACATGTAGCCCTGTTTTTTCCAAAACAAAAGTAGACATTTGATGTCTGATCTGATTGCGAATGAAATACACAAATCAATTAGGACATGACATTCCATAACGGTGAAAATTATTCAGTCTTCTATCAAACAAGACTATGGTTTAGACATCTCATACTGTCTCTCGTAGAATGCTTTAGTGAAGGCAATGATGGAAGTTTTCGAAGATAGTAATACTTCGTTTAGCTTGCTGAATGCTTACTTTAAAAAATTAAAAAGTCGAGACATTACTACTGATTGTCATATGGAAGTTGGTTTTGGTAATTGATGAGTTCGAAGATTTGAGTCATTGTGCCATGATTAAATCCTAAGGGTAATTCGGACTAAACCACCACAATGAAAATTCCGAACATGACAAATGTATTAATCCTTGACTAAGCTAGTTGCTAATCAACTTAAAGCTATATCACTAATGGGTCCTTAAACTCGACCCGATTTCATAACCCGATCCAATAAGCCCATGGGTCAGTAATGAAGTATAAATACCCAAACCACTTTTATTAATGAGGGTAATGAGAATTTATTACTAGTAGGCAGCTTAATTATCTCTTTACTCGTCACATTAAACACAAAATACCACAAAATACCCATACACCCTTTAAACACTGTACTAGATTACCCTCAGGTAGAAACAAACCACACCAAATTGGTGACCATAGTGGGAGGCGACAGTGCCTGAATTTTACATTCAAAACCAGCAAGTAAAGCAGTTTAGATGGATCCGAATGAGCAGAATGCTCCACCCTTGGAGGTGGAAAATGCAAGGGTAAACAAGGAGTATACCATCGAGGAGCAAGACCAACTGAGGGCTGAGGCGTTGAGAGCAATAAAACAGGCAAAAAAGGTATCAAGGAGAAACCTGAAACGTCAATACTTCACCACACTGTCAATCCTCAGAAAAATGATAAATCTTTGAAGACTCACCTCAGTTCAAAAAAGACGCACCAATCTAAGCGTGTTGAGAGTTCTGCATCTGAATCCTCCAGCAGTTCCTCAAATGAGGCAGAACTTGAAGAATCACTATCTTCAAGTACTGATAAAAGGAGATCTAGAAAGAAGATGAGGTTGACTAAAAAACATTCGAGAAAGAGGGACAGACATGGTAGGCTCAAGAGGCACCAGGGTAAGGGGTCAGCTCACAAGCATATTGATCAGTTGATGATTGATCCCTTTGCATTTCAATCTGAACCGGGTATTTTTGTAACCCCTAATGAAGATACCGTTTTCAGTCGCAGTAAGAATTAGAGGCAATCACCCTTGTTCGCAAAAATACTATCCGGATATCTCCCTAAAAGGTTTGATAGCTCCAAGATGGAGAAATATGATGGGAGCCGAGATCCGGAAAACCATCTAGAATAGTTCAAGAAATTCATGATGAACTTTGATGAACTTTGATGACGATGACAAGCTTTTGTGCAGGTCTTTCTCCCAAACTTTCACAGGGAGTGCCCTTCTAGAGGAAATTTGTTGGAAGTAAAGAACGAAAGGGTAACTGGGACACCATTATCCATTGTGCTCAGGAACCAAATGAGTCCCTCAAAGATTACATAAGTCGTTTTATGAATATAAAGAATGGGCTAGCAGATTGCTTTGAGCAGGTTGCATGCTTGCCTTAGGCAAGATTTAAATCCTGGGAATTTAGTTGATTTTGTGACTCGAAAGAAGGCTATGACGTGGGATGGTTTATTGAACTAAGTGGGAAAACAAATCAATCTAGAAGAAATAAAGAAAACAAGGGTATACCATTAGGTGAGGTCTACCACTACAACAACAGCTCCTCCAGCCACTAACCAATCCGGTTACAGGGCAAAGGAGACCGGACAAGGGTCCAACCGGTCTAACCGGACAAGGGTCCAGCCTGAGTGGTTCCCTGAATTGGGGGAGAATATAGCCACAATTTATGATAAGACCAAGAATGAAGTGCACTTTCAAAAACTGGCCACATTGTAGTCCCCCAGAGAGAACCGGAACACTCATCTTTGCCAATAGCACAATGATATAGGTCATGATACTCAAGATTGCATAACGTTGATACAGGAGGTCCAAAACCTTATTGAGAGAGGCAAGTTGGGAGCTTATGTCAAAAAACAAAGTGGAAACAGGCCGAATAACACACAAAATTATGCTCTTCGGACGAATCATTCAAACAATCCTGGGACATCTGCACAAGAGGGTGCAATGGTGATTCTTGAAAGATTTGATGTAGACTCTGAGTATCTAGATCTAGATCAAGATCGAAATAAGGTGGGGATGATAATAGAAAAAATTAAGACAGTTTCCGGACTGATCAACTTCTTCGAATCCTTAACTATTTTTGGAGGAGATATTGCGACTGCACCTACCACTTCATCAAGGAAAAGGCATGTATATAATTTTGCCACCCAGTTAGAAGGTAGAGTGTCTTCCCATCAGTGACAATCCACATTCCTATTCATAGTTTTTGATGAGGATGACCTGAGGGACATTGCAGGACCTCATGAGGATGCGGTGGTCATAGGGGCTTCAATAGGGGGAAACGATATATGCTGGATTCTGATTGATACGGGAAGTTCGGCAAACATCCTATTTTTAAGCTCCTACAGGCAAATGTGAAATCCAGCAGCTATTCAACGTTCGAACATAACCAATGTAGGCTTCACATGGAGTTCTGCAGATTTAATTGGGGAGTTCGGAAATGAAGTATTGTTGGGTATGGGGCCCTTTAAAAGATGGTAAGAGTGCTATTTGTTATGGTGGATTGTCCAACATTGTATAATGCAATTTTTGGGAGGTCTTGGTTTTCCAGAATGCATGTTGTGGCCTCTATGGTCCATCAATGCTTGAATTATGTTGTTCAGGGACAAGTAGGTGTTGTCCGGAGTAGTCAAAAGATAGCAAGGGAGTGTTATGCGACAGCTCTTGCCCCTAAAACTCTAGGGGCAGTCAGAATTAACAAAGATTAGCGGCTACTGGAGCCTTCTACTGAGGAAAGTGAGATTGATGATCCCAGGAAGGCTCCCAGTGTTATAATACATATTGAAGAGGTTGAAACTCACTCTCTCGCAGAGGGTAAGAATGTTAAGATTGGAACTAAATTGACACCAGAGTTGAAGCATCAGTTGTTGTCCTTTTTTATGAATAATCAACATGTGTTTGCATGGTGCAACATTGATGTTACCGGAATACCAGTAAATGTTATTTCATACAAGTTGTCCATCCGGAGTGATGTTGCACCAGTTGTACAAAATAGGAGAGATTTTTCTAAGGAAAAAGAAGATGTGATTGTTCAAGAAGTTGACCGATTAACCAAGATGGGTCATATTAAAGAATCTCAGTACCCTTTGTGGACTGCCAACCCTGTATTAGTCAAGAAAAAGAATGGAAAATGACGTATGTGTATTGATTTCACTGACCTCAATAGGGCATTCCCTAAGGATCTTTATCCCGTTCCTCGGATAGATTAGTTAGTTATACATCTGGAAACAAGTTATTATCCTTCATGGATGCCTTCTCTGGGTAAAACCAGATACAAGAGGATCCGAAGGATCAATATTGCACTACTTTCATCACAGATAGAGGTCATCATTGTTACAAGGTGATGCCCTTCTGGTTGAAGAATGTTGGGGCTACTTATCAGAGGCTGGCCAATACAGATTTTGCTAATAAGATTGGTAGGAACATGGAAGTGTACATAGATGATATGATGCTTAAAGGCTTGGAGGAAGATTCACACATATCTGACCTTCAAGAGACATTTTCCAATTTAGAAGCTGTGAATTTGAAGTTAAACCCTGAGAAATGTGTGTTTGGGGTCCGATCTGGAAAATTCTTGGGCTACATAATAAGTGAAAAAGGAATCCAGCATGATCCAGATCAGCTTAATGCCTTATTAGCAATGGTCCCTCCTTAGAATGTTAAATATGTTCAAAGGATCACAGGAAAGTTGACTGCATTGAATAGGTTTATTTCAAGGTCATTAGGCAAGTGCGCACTATTTTTCCAAGTATTAAGGAATGCTAAAGGCTTCAATTGGTCCCCAGATTGCGACCAAGTTTTTATTGAAATAAATAAACATTTATCCTCAGCCAAAACTCTTTTCAAACCTGATAGATCCTCCGGACAGAGGTCGGAATATTGTTTTAAAAAGGAATGGGTAGTTCGAACTAGTGGTGGATCAAGTATAATGGGCTGTGGAGCTGGAATTTTCTTAAGCTCCCCATATGGTGATAAAATGTATCAAGCTATATGTTTTGGATTCAGAGCTTCTAACAATGAGTCTGAGTATGAAGCAGCCATAATTGGTCTTAAACTACCTCTCCTATGTGGGGCTAAGAGAGTTCCGTTAATGAGTGATTCTCAACTAATCACCCACCAGGCTCAAGGGCAGTCTGAAGCCAAGAAGGAACAGCTGGTCAAATATTTTCTTATGTTAAAAAAGTGGCAGCAAAATTTAAAGATATTTTCTATGAGCACATTCCCAGATCAGAAAACACTTTTGGTAGACTCATTGGCAACTATAGCCTATTCTGAATCCTACCCCTGGATTCTTGTACAAGAATGTCCGTCTATACGGATAGATCAGAAGAAAGAGGATGAAGAAAATATGAATATAATTGTTATTCAACCAAAGGATTGGAGATACGTTCATCTCCAATACATTTCCGATGGGATATTACCTTCGGATAAAGCCGTGGCAAAAACGATTAAGTGCAAGGCTCGTGGTTTCTTGATAATAAGGGAAGTTCTTTATAAAAAGTCTTTCAACAGGCCTCTCCTACGATGTTTAGGGTTTGAAGAGTCTCAGGTTGTATTATCCGAATTACATGATGGGGAAAGCTCAGCACACTGTGGCTATAGGGCCCTGACCCGAAGAGTTTTGTTAGCCGGATACTACTGGCCAACCATAATGACAGATGCTAAAGAAATGGTGAAGAAATGTGATCCTTATCAAAAATATGGGAATGAAATTCATGTGCCAGGAGTACCTATGGAGTCTATATTTGAACCAATACCTTTTGCTAGATGGGGTATGGATCTAGTTGGACCTCTTCCTATGGCATCCGGTGGATGTAGAACTATTATAGTTGCAATTGACTATTTATCTAAGTGGATAGAGGCAGCTCCTTTGGCTGGAACCACTTCGAAGACTGTTATTAAATTTATCCTATCCAATATATGCTGTAGGTTTGAGGTTCATCAAAAGATTACTACGGACAATGGGCCATAGTTTGATAGCAAAGACATGGAAGCTTTTTGTACCTCTAGAGGAATTCAACATTATTTTTCTTCTCATTTCCACCCTCAAGCAAATGGCCAGGTTGAGGTTACAAACATGGCCATCTTGTCCGGACTAAAGAAAAATTTGGAGGGAGCTGCAGGAAAGTGGCCAAGTTATTTACAAGAGGTATTGTGGGCCTATCGAACTACTCCCCGGGCTGCCACACAAGAGTCTCCTTTTGCTTTAGTATATGGGATGGATGCAATTACTCCCTAAAGGCTACTTTACCATCACACAGAGTCCAACACTATTCCGAACAGGCTAATGATGTAGCAATTAGTAATCAGTTGAAATTAATAGAAGAAAAAAGGTTAAAGCACACCTGAGAACAACACACTACCAAGGCTTGATGAGGAGCATATTCGCTTCCAAAGTCAAACGGAGATATTTTCAAGTAGTAGACAAAGTTTTAAGAAAAATATTTTTACATACTAAGGAGAAGCAATTCGGTAAGCTGGCTCCAAACTAGGAAGGCCCTTATATGGTATGTAAAAAGGTCAAACCATGGACATACATGCTCCAAAACAAAGAAGGTATAGCTCTAAAGCAGCCATGGAATGTTGAGCATCTCAGGTTATATTTAGAATAAAACTCTTTTGTAAATATTTACTTGTTAAATACCAATGTAAATATTAGGGGGCATACTCTTTCCTACCCTGGTGGCGCGGGGCGTTTTAATGAGGTGTCCGAATTTTTCAATAATATATGGTGCCTTCTTCAAAAGTCTGGTGCGATTTTGTTTCAATTTGGATATAAATTGCTTATACAACACCCCAGCTCTCAAGTTTTCTTGAGTTAATTAGATATATTTAATACTTGATCACAATTATTAAACGCATGTGATCGGAGATATTATATACTGTTGTTCAACACTTCTGAAATATTGTGGCTATTTAAACATTGGCCATGGAAGATTTAAACACAATATTATACAAAAGAGAAATGTGATAATTAAACTTGATCGGACTTGAACCGATCAATACTACAAAAAATGTCTTGGCCATCCAAGGAATTTAGTATTTCTAGTACAAAAAATTCCTTGGCCATCCAAGGACTTTGGTATTTTAAAAACAAAAATACATAATAAAACCTTAGGGTTTGGACCCTTCGGATTTTTCTTCACCACCATATTTTTTGGGACTTTTGAGTTCAACACTTAAACTCTCACACGTTCCTTCATCATCATCAGTGGAGTCAACTCCACTAGAGTAGTTGTGTTTGTCACCATCTGCTAAGGTATAGAATGGGATGTCATCGTAGTCTACGTATTTCCATAGGGGACCAAGGGTTCTCTTGGGAAAGGTCTCATGGAACAACATGACCATATCAGACTTGACCCATCACCCCTTTTCTCTAAAGAGCCGACTACCTCATTGGTATATTTATCTATACCTGCAACTACGACTTGTTTTTGTTGGCATTCCAAAACCTCATTCTCTTTGATCTTCTCTTCAACAGTGCGCTACAACTTGGTCTTCTCATCGGACAAAGTCTGGATAGTACCATCCTTAGTTTTCAATTTCTCCTTCAAAGCTGTGAGGTCTTTTGAAGAAGAGGTCTCCAGGTTAGAGTTTTGGTTTGGAGCTCCATGTTGGCTACTTCTGATGTGAGCAGTTTGGCAACTAACTCTTCTTTATCCTTCTTCAATACCTCTATGCTTTGTTGATCATTGAGAATATCATTCGACAAGTTTTGCTTGTCTGTGGTTAGAGAATTAATGATGCATGTTTGAGTCCTTACATGTCTCTCCAGATCAAGCACTGGTCAGATATAGCCTAGGAGGGCATGGCTCAAGGTGTCTTGCTCCCCGGATATAGAATAAGTTTTCCCATTATGAGTCACCACATTGGAAGAACTGAGAGGGCGATAAGGACCCGCGAATTCATCTTTCTCTAGATCATTGAAATAAATATTAATGTCTTGAAAGGCCTCAAGGTTTACCTCATCTTTGCCATCACCAACAACCTGTCCGGAGTGAAGGTCAGTTGGAATTTCCTCCTGTAAAGTGGGATCGGTTGGAGCTGGGGGAAGGACTTCAGGTGGGCGAAGGATTATCTCTGCTCCCAGAGTAACCTTCTTTTTCTTGACAGTTTTTCCATCACTGTTGACCTTACGCTTTTTATTCTTCTTCGGAGGCTTTGGTGGGCTCTTTGATCCACCAGATTCCTTTACAACCACCTCTACTGCTTTCACCAAAGCAGCATTAATACCTCCCTAGTTCTCTGAACCGGTCCCCTAAGTAGTCGTTTGGGCTGCGTCTGCTGTGGCTTTTTTCTTCTTCATGTTCTTCATTTTGCATTAGGCTTTGGCCTGGAAGGAAGATATAACTTAGCATTCTTTGCTTTTGTCCTCTTTAGGATCACATCTGCGGGGGAGGGATAGTCAACTCTTCCCATGTGAGATCTCTTCTACCTGTGGTGTTCCACAGGTGAGACCTCACAAAGTTACCTGACTTGAAGCAATTGTGAAAAGTATTTCCCCAATTCTCTGAAGCCCAAACATTTAGCTTGGCGCAAGTATCCTGCCCTGCCTCCAAGTAACCCAAGAATTCCTTCGGAAGTACTGTAAAGAAATATAAATTAGTCTAAATTAAAAACTTAATACTTGAAAGATGAAAGGAAAAAGCAAGAGAAACTCACAAGTTCTCTTCCAGCGACTGGTCAAAAGGTTTGGATTTGAGTCTGCCTTGATTTTCTTACCATTCTCCCAAGTCCCACTAATAAAGAGGAGTTGCGTCATTTAGGATTTTTTGGACTCCAAAAGGTCATCCACTACTCTATAATCATTCCTCATGTTGTAATAGAAGAAGGGGAGCTGATGGTTCTTGCACAAGCTTGCCACAGCAGCTAACTGATCCATCGGTAGTGGAATCTTGGACAACCTGGACGCTATGATGTAGGCCAGAAGGGTATACCAAGCGTTAGGGCTCAATTGGCTGGGGCACAATTTAATTAGTTGGAAGTATCTGACTATATTTAGGTCTAATGGGAACCGAAGTCCCCAATTCAACACTTCGGTGTAGACCACCATCTCGTTTAGTAAGAAAATATCTAGGGAAGTGGTTATGTCGCTTGTTAATTGACTTAATTTACCTAGGTCATAAAAAATTTGAGATCCAATGAACGATTGACATGTGTCAGAAAATACGGCTAAGTAAAATGGCTACTTTTTTCTATTCGAAACCTATTCTAATTTATTTGACTATTGAAGAAAAGACGATAAGAATGGCGGTTCAGAAAATTAGATAAGTTTGATGCGAATAAATATTTCTTAGTATTTCAAAGAAGTCTCTCAGAGGAGTAAGGGGGTATATGATGGGATCAGATATTTTTGGAAGTTGTTTCTCAAAGGAGTTAGAATAATTCAAGGGACATTCTAGACTGTGCTATGAAAGGTATTTTAGACCTGAAATAAACGAAGTACTTTTTACTTTTTGACTCAGTTGTCTACCTACTAAAATAGTGTTTACACCGATGGGCTTTGGGCTTTTAAGTTTTCAAACCATAACTCGACCCATGATCCTAAAATTAACAATAAATACAATACGAGACTTCATTAATGGGGGGATTAACTACGCTAATCAATTAGCTGCTCTATTATCTTAGTACCATCCACGGAATATTAAATATTTCTCTACCAACTACCAAGAATACTCTCGACCATATTTTTACCTTATCAAGTTATAAGAGTTTTCTTATTTAAAAAACAAATAAAATATGATTCGTTCGAAGAAACTAATATTGATTGTCTCAAAGATATGAAAAGGTTGGGCTAGAATAAATGAAATAGTTATTAAGCCAAATGAGAAAACTTGTATGGTAAGTACAAGTATTTGGTTTATTAGTGTTAACAGAGACTATAGAACTTAACCTATATGATTCGACAATAAGTCGAAGCTTTAGGTCAATAGATGATTCACTCTTTGCAAGTGTGGCAAAAAGAATAGCACTCCTATGAACCTTCAAACGCGAAATATGTATAAAACAAAAAATAAAACCAATCACACAAGACAGTTTTAATGTGATTTGGATTGTGAAGAAATTATACATCCACAGACAACCTACACATATTTTATACATAGTCCTTATCTTGTCTCTATTTTCATGCATTTCATCTACTATGTGTAGAACCAACGACGAGTGAACTAAACCATCAAGCTCACAATAGCACCTTAGAGCTTGTTCTCTAGAACATCTGAACGGAAACGACTTTGACATCCTGGCATTCTTACGACCGCACACTGTCATAGGTAGTGGCACCACCAACCATGGCGCTGCCCATTGTACAATTCTGCTCATTTTCGAGCACACTCCAAATCAACGGATAGATCGACCGTTGAACTCAAATTCATCATATCATATCCTTCAACATATTAGTGAATTTGTTTCTTCTAGAACTAGCGATGTATATTCAGAGATTTTAGATTTTCAACATGTTTTGATCTTGTTCTTTTGAATTCAACTATAACATAACACTTCTTTAGCAATATTTATCTAATAAATAAACAATATGCACTCTTAAATTCCACCAAACTTCTCCTTATCACATCTAAATATTTGGCTGAACATCTGACCTTCAATAATTCTCAGCTTAATCAAATTTTCCGATACTTGAATATTTGGTTGAAGTACAACCGTCACTTTTAACCTAACCAACCTAACCAAAGAGTAAAAGGTTAGGGCAGTTTGGTAAGAAAAATATTGAAAAATTGATTCAAACTCTGCTTCCGATGGTCTACGCCTTTAGATAAAATAATATTAGCTATAAAAATGTCACATTGAATAAAGTTGTTTTGTATTTTCTTTTTTATTAATTATATATATACCATTCTCCATGTATCAAAAGAATTTCACAACCTGAGATGTTCCAATATTGTATAAATCCCGCCAATATACAATATAGGCATCGATAGAGCTGTCAACTGTACTGGAAATCGAGAGCCGAACGGATAAAAACGGTGCAGCAAATTTAAACAATTTGGTTGGCTGTTCTATTTTAAAAACCGAAACTATAAAAACAATAAAATCTGTTCGGAACAAACCCATTACAAAACAAATCAATAAAATTGGTAAATCGATAAAAAATCGAAACAACAAAATCGATTCGGAACCAAACCGATAAAACCGATTACGAATCAAATCGATAAAAAACCGGTAGATCAATAGAGAATCGAACCGATAAAGATTCAAACAATAAAACCGTTAAAATCGATTATTATTATTATTTATTTATTATACATTATATTATATTATCAAAATTCCTAGTTAATTATTAATTATTAATAAAAATAAAAAATTAATTCTAAAATTAATTTAATTTAATTTTTTACTAGGGGACTGGACGGAACCGAAACGGAATCTGACCAAACTCGGACGGAACCGGAACCGAATCGGACCGAAAACTTAACGATCCGGTCCGGTTCCAAAAACTAGACCGAAAGCTTAGCAGTCCGGTCCGAACTGATAAGCTTAGCGGTCCGGTCCGGCAAAACCCGGACCGATAATACCCCTAGGCATAATCCCGAGAATAGATTTGGTCTGACCCAGAAACCCCAAACTCGGAGTTACATGTTCTCCTTTATCCGGAAAATCTAACTCTGAACAAGAGACTAAATCAGCTAATTTCAGTACTTTGCCATGTATTCGAATAGTTGCACGAAAAGAATTTACCAGGCTGTTAAGCAGCTAACATATTAGCTTCATTGTATACAATATGTACAAGTGCTCTAGATACATTTCATACATTCGAAGTTCATGCTTATAATCCTACCACGCGTCAACTCAATTCTGGCTATCCAATTGTTTCTATCAGCTTAATGATAATAGCAGCTCAAACTTTAGCTTAACAAAATGAGAAAAAAAACATCAAAATTTCTTTGTCCACTAAAATGTCAATCTAGTGGGCATTTCTTGGCAACAGTCTTCTAGAATCGGTGAAGAACTGCTACCTTCTGAAGTTACTCTGGCAGAATGTGAAGCTTTTGTGCAAAATAGCATATTTTCTGATGCACTGATAGATTTCTATGCAACAGAATTTCCTCATTGCTACCTTTCAAGACTTTAAGCAATTTGGATTTCCAGTAAGCTTTTTACTGATTCGGCTTCATGTCTTCAACGACTCTTTACAGCCTCTGCAAAACAAGAATTGTCAGAAGCTTAATTTTTCCTCCTAAGCAAAATTTTAAATTCGACTGCCAATCCTATTTGAATTATACAATACCATCATTACCAATGCAGTACAAGTTCCAAATCTCAAACAGAATAGGATTTGTTAGACCATATATCTCTCATGCAATAGAAGATCTTGTTTATTACAATGGACGTTATCTTTTATACGCTTGGCTAGAAAATTCCCAAACTTGCTGTCGAGATAAACCATGAAATATCACTGTAACTGTAAGCAGCTATCTGGCTCTATAATGCAACAATTGAAGATACTGATCATCGGGCATTGTTTTGGCATTTCCAACTACAGAACAGTTGAAAAACGAATTTGACACGAAGTATATCACTAATGAATATATGATTTCTCGAGTTGATGTTTAATAATTTTATATACTATTTGTCTCTACTTTGCGAAAAACTCATTGTGTGACACAACTGCCTAATTTTGATCATATTCACTGACAGAAGACAACAACATACATGCTCAAATAATATCGACTTCAGATAAAATTATTAGACCAAAATAATATTTCTAAGGAACTGGAATTGCCATTAACATACTCTTTTCGTGGTGGCAGAACAGAATGCAAGCTCTTCACTCTTAGTTTGAGTTCCTCCAACTTGTCTCCCTCATTCGACTGCTGTAAACATCTCTCCAACATCAAATAAACTGGTTCGCTCATAGACCGTCCTCTCTCTAATAGTTGTTTAGAACACTGGAAGGCATCTCCAACCCTGCCCCGCGAGCACAAGCCAGTTACAAGAAGATCCAATGCATGGTTATGAGGGCAATACCCTTTGTCGACTACATAGCCCCACAAATTCAAACCCAAATCAATCCGGTTATTTTCGCAAAATAATTTTATTAACTTCACAACAATCCTTGTATTAGGCAAAAATTTATTTTCAATCATTCTATCGAAAATCTCACAAACACCTTTAAAGCCTTTTGATTTCATCATTCCGACAATCATTGTATGATATGTCACATTATCTTGTCTAATATGTTTCTCTTCCATTTCCTTCATCAACCCCATTGCCGATTCAATATCTCTGGTCCGAACAAATGCACTGATCAAAGCATTATAAGCTCCAACATCAACCTTAAGTTTTCTCTTAGGAATTTCGTCGAACAGCTGGCGGGCCTTTAGATTGTTTCGAGCAACACCGGCTCCGTGAATCAAAGTAGTGATTGTCTCCAGTGTGGGAAGGCAATTAACACGATCCATTTCTTCTAAAAGCCTCAAAGCATCGGAAAAACACCCTTTCTTGCAGTAAGAATCAATTCGAATGTTGTAGGTATGATCATCGGGCTTAAACCCTCGTCGAACCATATCATGGTAGAACAACTCCATGGCGGTGATATCACCGGACTCTTTAAACCCTAAAAGAAGAATATTCATGGTTTTAGTATTAGGCGAAAATCGAGAATGCATCTTCTGGAAAACAGAACGAGCCTCTTTCATCTCTCGCTCGGTGCAAAACGCTCGAAGAAGGACATTAAATTCATCAACACCAAACTCATTCCGAACAAAAATCTCCTTCTCCATTTTCGAAAAAGCTTCGAGAATCTCTTCGTAGGAGTAAAACTTGGCGATTTTGCAGAGCATGATACTCATGGACTTGAGCGTGAGTACAGAAGGATGTTTTTCTCGCATTTCCGCCATCAAATCCCATGCTTGATCGAGATACCGCATACGAGCGAGAATGTGGATAGTCTTCTCGAACGAATCCGAAGTCGGAGGGAAACGAGAGTTACGAATCGAATACGTGAAGAACTCCAAGGCCTTGAGACCATTGGAGTGAGCTGCAAAGAGACGGCCAAGCACGGCTTCTACTAGCGTTTTAGAGATGGTCTGCTCGGGAACTTGCTTGAGTAGTGTGGGTTGCAGTGGTTGATCTGGGAATGGATGATCGTTGATGATTTTGGTGATTCTTTCGATTTGGGTTTGGGTTTTCGAGGTACTTGAAGTCGAAATGGAGGATTTTGGAGCGACGGAGTAAAGGAGTAAGAAGGGAATGTTGGTCTTCTTTTGAAGGAACATCGGTTTGGTGAAAAAGATTAGCATCTTCATGCATGGGTTTGGTTTGGGGCATCTAGTTTGGTTCTTCGGCTAGTCATTGTTCCATTTTCTTCCCAGGTGCTTCGTATCACCTTATCAACAGTCATGAGCGCTCCTTTAACGGAGTTAATAAATTAGAAAGAATTTATAGTAAACAGAAACGCCGAGGATAGAGATTTTTTTTTTTTTTTTAGATTTGATTTTTTGAACTAAGAACTTTTTGGTTAGTCATCGAACTTTATCATGTGTATCTAAAATATCACTGATGTTTTTTGTACCAAAACTGTCATTTTTGTGGGTTTTAATTTGCATCTGTGGTCACTTTTGTTTGTCTTGATTTGCATCCGTGGTCACCCATGAGTGACCACGGATGTAACAAAAATCCAACAAAGATGACCGTTTTGATGCAAAAAGGCATCAATGCATATTTGATACACATGATAAAGTCTAGTTACTAATCAAGATTCTTAGCCGATTTTTTGTATGAACTTGAAATTATTAAAATACCCTCATATATAAAACCCATCAATTTTTCTACCAATTCATTTTTTTCTTCTTCTCCTCTCTTTTCCTACCATTTCTCTCTCCAAAATTCAAAACAAACACCAAATCCCACAAACCCAAACTCCTACTCAAACATTTAATAAGTCTTAATTATTAAAAATAAAAACTCTACTACTCAAACTATGGATTTGAGTGACTATAACGACGATTTCAGCTGCAACATTGATGATTTCCTTTCGGACGAAGAGGAGCCACTTACTGACTATATGAAGAGTGTCCTTAAGGTAAACTTCATTTTTTTCTGAACAAAACACATCCTCGCACGAAACCGTGCTTGGAATTGTACACTTCCACGCAAGAACACGCGTGAAGATACAAATCTTCGCATGATCGTGCGAAGATTGTGCAAAATCTTTGCATGATTGTGCAAAGATTGTGTCAAATCTTAGCATGAAATTGCGAAGATTTGACACAATCTTCGCACAATCATGCAAAGATTTGACCAAATCTTCGCACAATTATGTGAAGGATTGATACAATCTTCGCAGCAATGTGTGCGAAGATTGTGCCAAATCTTGGCATGAAATTGCGAAGATTTGAAGTGTTTTTCTTTTATATGCCCGTTTTTTGCCGAATATTGCGTTTGTCTTCATTTTTTGAAGTGTGAATACATGTTTACAATTAATGGAGTTATTTTTGTTGTTGGTCATATGAAAGAATGGTGATTTTGTGTGAGTTAAATGATATTTGTTTGTGTAGGAACCGGGACAAGCGCCATGTAACATGACGATTATAGCCAAATTTTTACGACGAATAATTTCTACACCAAAGCGGAATTGATAGCATGGGTTGATAAGGAA
This sequence comes from Limnanthes douglasii subsp. nivea, assembly GCA_036936605.1. NCBI lineage: Eukaryota > Viridiplantae > Streptophyta > Magnoliopsida > Brassicales > Limnanthaceae > Limnanthes > Limnanthes douglasii. Next base: position 267,265,032 of record JAUPFV010000005.1, on the reverse strand, counting down.
AGCAAGAGTATAGGATTCATTGTTGTGGTCGATAAAAATGACAATGGTTGTAAAAATGGTAAAACTCCGCGGCTATATTTCAAGTGCGAGAGGCACAATGTTTACAAGCCGAGGCCAAAACCGGGGATTGTGAAGACGCGACGAGATTGTTCATCCAAAAAATACGATTGTCCGTTCATGTTTAGGGGCAATCCGGTGTTAGAACTACCCGGTTATTGGAAATTGGTAGTTATAAATGGAAAACACAACCACCAACCCTTATTGCACTTGGATGGTCATTCACGGGCCCCGAGGTTAAAAGCGGAAGAGAAGGAGTATGTACGTAAACTCACAACAATCGGTTCTCGGCCAAGAGATATATACCGTGCACTGAAGTTAAAAGATCCGAAAAATGTATCTAGTATGCGTATCATCTATAACATGCGACACAAACATCAATTGGTTGATAAAGCGGCAAATAAAAAATGCAATACTTGTTCGGTAAGTTGAAGGAGCACAAGTACTATGTTGGGAGCGAACAAACAAAGAAACTGACGAGATCCTTGTATTGTTTTTCGCACATCCTACAAGCAACGATTTGTTGCGCACTTTCCCTCAAGTGCTTATAATGGATAGCACGTACAAGATTACAAGGTATAAAATGCCTTTGCTAGAAGTAATTAGCCAAAATTCGACGAAAAAGACCTTTTGTATAACTTTTTTTAAGCTCGGAGAAAGAAGAGAACTACACGTGGGCAATGAGCGTTCTAAGGATAGTGATGGTAACCAACGTGTGCGCATTACCAAATATTATCGTCACCGATAGGGAGTTGGCTTTAATGAACGCTATCAATGAGGTATTTCCGGATGCAAGTCATATGTTATGCACTTGGCATATAAATAGGAACATTAGCTCCTACTCTAAGAAAGTTTTGCATAAAGCGGACATGGGTGAAGAGTTCTTAGAATTTTATGCCGCGGTTTAACATTCGGCGACGATCGAAGAGTATAACAAAAACCTCGCCGAGTAACCCATGAAGTGTAGATCAAAGTAGTACTATCCTCCTGGCAAGGATTATACTCTCCACCTTTCAAACTCTGGTGAATATAGTGTGACTCCCAGTTGTCCCAAATGAATGCATCCGAGTTGTAGAGGTTGTTCGCACGGAAAACCTTACTAGAAACGGTAAGAATAGGACGTAGTGCACCAGGAACTTGTATTTTAAGAATTATTATGTAACATACATGCACAAAACAAACAATATTAATATCTCGAGTATCGCAAAATATTACCTGCTGAATGCGACCCAACTGTCTAGCCACCCGTAGCGGATAGTATGCCTCGACAATGTCTGACGCCTTCAGTGTCGCATCTATCCAAACTACATCAGAGTGACCTCGAGCATCCCTCATGCTTGTATACGACATGAATGATACCTAAAAAATATAAACAAATCATTTAACATTAGCAATTTATATTAAATTTAAATATTACGATAATTAAAAATAAAACTAATTATAACTTACATCGTGCTCGGTGAAGGTAGCTAGGTAATCTCAAACAACGTTTCGAGCCTGCTGGCTTTGTCGAAACTGTGGAGGCGCATACTTGCACAAAGTAGGATGTACGATACTAAACCTCGGGTACTGAACAGCTGTAAATGACGAGAAATATTCGTAAATCCATGTCTCTAACAAGCCCAAAAATCCAGAAATACCGGAAGTAACGTGTATGCATCCTCTGCTAGCTGGTAGTAGAGCTGCGCGAGTATCATCTGTCCCCAATTATACCTGCCGAGCTACTGTAATCATCTATGAACTGTAAGTAGTCGAGGCTAATGTTGTTGTCCGACTTGTTGGCCAATATGGTATAGCCAAAGAAGTGCAACAAGTAAGCCTTAGTATCTCGGCGAACATCCGCATCAGTAATATCATCGTCGTAATACTGATCAGTACAGAATCTCCTCTCCACATCAATGGAGAACATGCCTCTTGATGCCCTCTTTGTTCTCCCCAATCTCTGCCACAAGTTTCTGAACACTGCACCCAAGTAAGCGAGTGTATGCCGCATTACGCTCATCAGCAGCAGAGTACTCATATGTCTTACAGTTGACACCTACAACTGATAGCCCTGTGATCATGTAGACATCATCGAGTGTGACAGTCATTTCCCCGAAAGAGAAATGAAATGTGTTCGTCTCATGATGCCATCTCTCCAAAAATGCCTCTATCAAATGAACATTTGTAGCCCATCGAGCAAGAGTGTCAATAATGGGTCTGAATCATGTGGCCATCACCTGCTCATGTACTCGTGTCTAACGGACTTTCAAGTCCCAACCACGGTGATTCTGGTAAATAGCATAACACCGCATATGTACCCTCGGCTGCATAAAAAAATACAATATAAACATATATGCAATATAACATTTAAGATAAACCAATAAACAATATGTTCAATTTATGCAATATAAAAGCTAAGATAAACAAATAACCAATAACTTAAATCACAAGTATAACATATAAGATACACCAATAACCAATAAATCCAATAACAAATAAAACATATAAGATAAACCAATAACGAATAAATTTAATAACAAATAAAGTCATTCTAACCTAAACTAATAAATTCTATAAGAAATATAAGTTATAACACAAACCAATAACCAATCCAATGCAATAAACAATGTTTTAAATATAAACCTATAACTATAACATAAACGACATTGCATCTAATAATAATAACTTTAACAAATAAATTAAAACTAAAAAACTTACATCGCTTGTGAATACGCTATAAGCCTCATGCTCTTTGTAGGCATGTAATGTCGAGTATAGGTCGATCACATGACGGTTATATTTATGGAAGCATTGGTTCGTAGTGCGACGACGGCGAACAAGGGCGACCTATAAGCCCCCTCTAGTACGGTGACGGACGCTCCGAGAAGTCTCGCCTCGTACCACCTCCTCGGCCTCATCAGCCGTATCTCGGTCCGTAGTGGGAGAACGGGGGCGTAGAGGCATCCTACACGAGACAAATAATTTACTTAAATGAATTTCAAATTAAAAAAAAATTCTATGTAGGATAAAAAAATGTATCATAACATGCGACAAAGTTCAACATAATCAAAATCGGGGGATAAAAGCTCAATTACAGAGCCACGCACTCAATTGCATGGATTTGGACAAATTCCCGCATTGCAAATTTGCGGAATCCACGCAATGTGGATCTTTCCAAATCCACGGTGTGTGGGTTTGGTATTTCCTCGCACGATTTTATGCGAGGAAATACCGGATGCACGCGTGTTCTTGCGTGCATCCGGTATTTCCAAGCACGAAACCGTGTGAGGAAATACCAAACCCAACACCGATGCCCTCACTTCCTAAACCTACCATAAACTACCCCAAAGCTCTAAAAAGTCACCCAAAACGAACCTAATCTCCTAACTAAGCACATACATGCATTTATACTTCAAGAAAACACCTGCAAATACATGAAAATCCGATTTTTCTACCCATAACTTAAACTCTAAAAATCTCTAAAACAAACCATGGAAATTTAAAAAAAATTACACCAACAAGTAGAGTGTTTACCTTAACAAGTCTTGGGTGTTGGATTTGAAAAAACGTCGCTTAAAAATTTGAGGGTTTAGAGAGGTTTAGGTTTTGGAAGAAGAGAAAGAACTAAAATTTGGGGTTTTTTGTATTTATATCAGTGGCAATTTCATAAATAATGTGGGTCTCGTTATAGCCAAGCCGGATCTCACTATAACCGTGTCTCATTATAGAAAAACGAGTCTTGAATTAGCCTAGCTCAGCATCATATTTGTGTGTAATTTATATTCATATCAAGGTTAAAGAGGTTTTTTTTTCTAAATAGAAGAAATAACGCACATTTGAAGATGGACGAAATAATAATTCTAACGGAGAAAATAGCTTTATTCATTTTAAATTTATAAAAAAAGTTAATTTTTTTCTTTCTAAAATTAGTTAAAGCATGCCAATTTTATATTTTATACTAAAAACACTTATCATCTTAAATATTTATTCCTCAACCATTTATTTATTTATTAATTTTTTAAAACAAATAACAAAACCTAATTTTATTACTTAATAAGAGAACTACAAAATATTTTGACTCAAATTAGAGCCATTACAAGGCAAGAAACTTCAATTCAAATACAAGATACAAATTTAGGCGCCAAATCTTCCCTCTAAATGAAAATCAATTGAAAAGTGAAAAATCTACACTTCCTAACTAGCATATTTTTCACGAAAAAGAACAAAGTCACCAGCTGCTTCATAACAACTTCCTCACCCACCAGCAACCAACCAAGCTAAGACCTCATACTCCTGAGCTGATGAGACACATAGATCGCACTCATCTCGCTTGAAATACCTCACCATCCCTCAACATCCAACTCCATCAAGCTAACAACACTTTCCTAGCTAATGAAAGTCAAGACTACACCTTCAGTAACTCTCCAACTTGCTATCTACAAGTCAAAAAACAAGATGGCAACAGAACTTTGCCAATCTAATTCTCAATCAAATCAATATATCCCAACCTAATGCTCTCAAGATGAATAATTGCAAGAAGAGGAACAAGAGCATTGAGTTGATTGAAATGAAGATTATTTTTGCAAGTTAAAGTCCATTTCGCTGTCCAATCAACAGCCTGATTTCGGACACGCGAAATGTACTTTAACTTCATGCTCGAAGCAATGAGCTTCCTACAGATAGACAAAGTAGAGGAGAGAAATAATGGATACTTCCCTTCACTAAGCATGTTGATTAAAGACAGACAATCAGATTCTATGTCTACATGGTTTAAGTGTTTCATTTTGTAGTAGAGCAAGCCCTCCAATAATGCCCGAGTGTCAGCAACAATAGGTGAAAGCTTACCAAATGTCTTGCCAATCCCCAACACCAGCTCACCCTTGTTGTTCATAATTATCAAACCTCCACTAGCTTCTCCGTTGGAAAGGCAATCAGCATCCAGGTCTAGTTTCAATCTACCACGAGCAGGAGTGATCCACTTGAGGTACCTCACATTCTTTTTCCTATTTAATAGACAACCCATCATAAGACCTGCATTTTCAACCTTATGCCAGTGCTTAACAGTAAAGATGTTAAAATAATCAAGACCAAATATAATACTGTTAATAATCCTGATAGCAGAAGAACGTGATTGCTTGGTGTTATTGAACTTGTAATTATTTATATTCTTCCAAATAGACCAACAAATTACAGTTGAGATCACCTGAGTTATGTGCCTTTTTTTCTTACAAAACCAGAACCAACATCTAAGGATATGAGTAAATACCATACATCTATCAATTTTAATTTGAAATATAAGACTAAAATGAGTCCAGATGGACCAAGCAAAATCACAATTGATAAACACATGGTTTATATCTTCATTGTTCTCACAAAACTGGCATTTAAAAACAATGGGAAAGGATCTTTTCATAAGAACTGAATCAATAGGAAAGAAACCTTTAATAACTTTCCAAAGAGTAAAAGAGAACTTCCTGTGAGTAATGGAGTTCCACAATTTGCTGAATAGACCAGACATAAGAGAATGATGTCTAATGTTTTCCCAGGTAAGCTTAGTGTTGAAGTTCTGATCAGGAGATAATTTCCAAATGAGCTTATCATCTTTCATGTTGTCAACTCTGAACATCATAATCTGCTTCATTCTATCTTCAGATGTTAAGCCATTTGTGTTGTCGAAAACCCAGTTGTCATTCTTCCAAAACGTGTTTATATTTGCATTAAGAAACCAGTTACAGTTAGAGTTGCAGTTGATGTTAATAATAGGCTGACTATTGTGCTAGTCCTCCCTCCAAAAATCGATATCTCTTTTGCCTAAGATCCATCTCATATTGCATTTTGCCCGAGACTTAACACATGCAATTCTCTTCCACACTAAAGAACCAGTAATGTTAGTATAAGAGGATCAGAGTGTTTATTGTAAATATTATTCATGATATTGGACTATAGACTGTTGTTTCTTCTATAGTTAAACCATAACCTTTGATTTGATAATATAAAACATTAGGTATTTTTTAAATGTTGTAATTTGCTAATCTATATTTAACTAGGATTATTTCATTTATAAAAAAACTATATTTTTCTTCGACTTAAAAAATAAATAGAAAGTAATCTTATATTATTTTGATAACTAAACACTTAAATATTAAAATACTATCCAAATTATTGATTATCTGGATGCTATTATGGAGGCGGCCGATTTTATTAATAATAATAGGTTACGTTAAATATCATATCAATATTTTATAGGCTAAGGTACCATTTAAGACCCAATACTCAAAGTATTATCCACTTAAGACCCATATTTTCACATATCTCTAAGAAAGACCCGTTTTTGTGAAATATTGATTATTTAAGACTCATTAATACCTTTTATACCCCTACTCACTTATATAAAAGCCTTAACACTCATATTTGAGTCTTTTTCTCCCTAATTATTTTTCTACATGACTTTAACAATTCACTACTATCATAGGTAATTCTTCATTCTTAATCGATTTCTTGTTTTTTATTATTTTTTTGTTGATTTTGATTATATTTAAGTTGATTTCGCAGTTAGATTTTTATTATAGGTGTAGAAATCGAGTTTTAGTAAAATCTGTTAATCGAGTTTAGATTTCTATGTATTAGGTTAGTTGATTTTTTTTTTTTATGTTTTTAGTATTCACCTATTATTTTACATTGATATTGTAGTATATTTTTGGTATTAACATTAGTTTTTCGTTGACTTTGAGTACATGTGCTAGTTTTTTTTAAGTTTTTAGTATGCGTGTAACTGTTCTGTGTTTCTACGAAGGAGATGCGAAACGTTTTGTTATGAACTTAGTGATGGTTGCGAAACGTGTAGGTTTTTTTGGAACTTGTGATGAAACATGCCTTTTTAGGAGATGTGAAACGTTAATGATTTTATTTATGAAGATGTGAAACAGTAATGTTCTTTGTTTGAGAAAGATGCAAAAACGTGTTTTACAGAGAGATGCAAAACTCATGTATTGTTTACTAATGATAGATGTGAAACCCTTGTCTAATGCAAGTACACGATGTTTAGTAGTAGAATGTGCATTTTAAACTAAATGAGGAGCTTGAAATTTGTGATCTTGGTTTATTTTCTGAGTTTGAAGATATTGTTAAATTTGTTTTAAGTAGATATGATACGTTGGTTCGGGGTAAATCCAAATTAAGATGCTCTCGTAGTCATCTAGAAAATATTATTTTAGGTTGTGATGGTGATTTAATTGCTTTGGTATCATTTGTTGATAGTTTGGGTGTTTCAAGTGTTACTATTAAAGTTGAAGGTGATGTTGTTGTTAATGATAATATTAGAGAAACTACTGAAAGTATATTTGATGTTTCAAATGAAGATTTTGTTTGTGGAGAAACTAGTGAAACTTCTGGTGTTAATGTTATTAGCCGCAAGCACAAAACACTTGCTACTATTGGTTGGGTTAATGAAATTAGTGGTGTTGGGCAAGTGTTTTAAGATAGAGCAGTAGGTTTAAGATTAGTTGTTAGTCGTTTGGTTTTACAAAAAGGTTTTTCTTTTAAATATTTGTATAACAATAAACAAAGAGTAACTGTTTATTGCATGAAAAAAGATTCAAAGGGCTGGCCTTGGAGACTTTATGCTAAACAATAGGGGTCTACCGGTTTTTATTATTATTAAGAAGTATGTCGAAACTCATACATGTGGGACTGGTTTTAGCAAAGAAAATAGAAGGCATTTGTCATCTGATTTGATTGGAAATGAAATACGTGATTGTGTGAGGAGGAGAGTTGATGTTACAGCTACAAGCATAAAATCATTTTAAAAAAATGATTACAGTTTAGATATTTCTTACCGTGTTTCATGGCTTGCTCTAGAAAAAGCTAGGAGGGCTATATATGGAGATAGTTCAACTTCTTATAAACCTCTTAAGAATTATTTTAAAACATTGAAGGTTCTTGATACCAGCAGTGATTATATACTGCAGTATTCTTTGGAAACCAATGTGTTCAAGCGATGTTTCATAGCATTTGGGTCTTGACTCTATGGTTTCAATTCGTGTCGTCAAGTTTTATTTTTTATGGGATTTTTTTAACGGGAAAATATAATAGAGTTTTTCTATCTGCTATAGCCAAAGATGGTAAAAATGGTAAGTTTTATTTATATTGGAATAAATGTTGTCTTTAAGTATGTTATATATAAATCTGTGAAAAAACAGGATTGGAGATGAATAACAAAGAGATAGATGCGAAACGTTCTGAATAAATAACAAGATAGATGTGACACGTGTAATTTATGATTAACGAGATAGATACGAACACCTATAGTATATGATTAACAAGATAGATGCGAAACATATCTATATCAGTAAGTGATAGTTATGAAACCTCTTATAATGAGTCATTTATACTATGTTTTGTTCTATATATCGGTTGCAGGTATTTTCCCTATTGCATTTAGTATTGTTTCGTCTGAAGATACTGAGAATTGGGTATGGTTTTTGGAGATGTTGAAACCTCATTTTTTGGATCGCGAAATCACATTTATTAGTGATCGTCATTTAGGTATTGTTACTATTGTATCTGTTATATTTTTCCAAATTTCCATTATGCATACTGTCTTTATCATCTTATGAATAATTTGAGGCATTGTTTAAGGGCTACACCGACGACATTTAAGGATACTATGGTTAAATAGTTTAAAATATGTGCATATGGTTCTACACAGAATTTGTTTAATCAATATATGGATGAATTACTTAAGCAGAGAGGTGAGAGGGTTGAAAGTTTTTTCAAAAATTTATCTCTTGAGATATATGATTGTGCTTTTTTCAAAGGTAAAATGTATGGTTCTACGGCATCTACTCCAGCTGAATCTTTTAACAATCAACTTAAACAATTTTTTGGTTTGCCTATACTTGAGTTGATTGATAGGATAAGAGTTTTAGAAATGAGTCAAATTTCGAGACGTTTTGGTGATGCTGAATGTTGGACTAATGATTTGTGGCCTGAATTTGATCAAAATTTTAAAGCTAATGTGGAAGAAGGCCGTCCATGGATAGTTCATTTGTCTACTCCTTTTTTGCATAAAGTTTTTTTTTATTCTGTTATGGTTGTTGATCTTAGTGTAAGTCGTTGTTCTTGTGGTTTGTGCAATATGAGTGTTTTCCTTGTTCTCATGCTGTAGCTGTGATATTTTATATAGATGTAGATCCTATGAAATATGTTGAGCCATGCTATTTTGTAAGCTCTTATAAGGCAACAGATTTATATGGTATAGCTGCATTTACCACTTTTGGTCAATGATATACTTCAATAACTTCTCCAGATCTACTTCCTCTAGTTTTAAAAAGGAGAGCTGGACGACCTAAGAAAAACAATTCCATCTAAAGGATAATTAATTATTCGTAAGATAATGTGTTCTTGTTGTCGTAAATATGGTCATAACAGACGAACATATGTAGACATTTTGTAAGATGAATGTAATTTTTATACTTTTAGTTTTCCGAGCTGTTTTGTCATAATGATAATAGATTGGGAACATTTCAATGGATGTTAGATGCAAAACCTTTTGTTATATATAGACCTGATTGATATGAAACGTGTAATAACCAACATGATGGGCTTTGCTAGATGTGAAACACGTTTTACAAGATTTACTGAATTGGATGCCAAATGTTTGTTGACAAGTTTTTTTATTTATGATAGATGCGAAACATTTGACAACAAGTTGATAGATGCGAAACAACTTACAACAAATATACTTATCTGATAGATGCGGAACCTTGGATAATCAAATACTAAATATTTTTTATAGATGCGCAACCTTGGATAATCAAATATATTATACTGTGATAGTTGCGAAACGTTGGATTTAAGTACATTCTTTTGGCAGTTGCTAAACCAGCTCATAAAATACATTTTTTGATGTATGTGTTAAAATATGAATACAAATAAATAAATAAATAAAAGGATTAAGTTCATTATGAAACAAGTGCAATACATGCTAAGTTTAGTAAAATGAAATACAAACTTAACCAAATTTAAAAAACAGAGTCTCCATGTTCAGACTTTGTTTAGGCAGAGCCTTAGTCTTCTTGTTTGATTTGGGTCAGCAAAAAATAAAAAAAAATAAACTTTTTCATACCTTTAGTTAAAACAACAACAAAAAGTAGACCCTTCATCGGTCAGAGTCATCTTCCTCAGAATCTTCTTCGTCTTCAGTGTCTTCATTCTCTTCCATATGGTCTTGTTTCCTCTTTCTTTTTAAGAGGACAGAAATAGGATCTTCATCTGGATCCTCTTCATCTTCAGAATAAGCATCTTCGGTATAGGCATCTTAAAAAAAGGAACCAAAACTTTCATCAGATATGTCGTTAGAAAATTCGTTTGTCGTGGTATGTTTCCACTCTTCCCTAGCCTCAGAGGAACGAGTGGGAGAACTGATATCACTATAACAAGGACCATCATATGAAGAATAGTTAAATTTTGGCATTTTTTCAAAGCAACTTTTTAAGAAGTGAAAAGTTTAGAAGATTTTCACTAAGAATGAAGTGAACTTTTGTGTTTGAGAACTGAAAGTATGAATTGCTATTTTATAGAGGTAGCTAAAATGTTATAAGAAGGTGAAAAGTTTAAATATTAAATAGAAATAATATATTGGTTGATATTATTTAGATTTGTAATTAATGCAATGTAATAATGGGCATCTATTAGTTGTCAAGTCATGTAAGTAGATATCAAATCAAAGTAAAGCTAATAGTTTGATTTTTAAATTTTGAAGTTTATATGTGTGAGATTGGTAGAGTATATTAACTAAAAAACATATTACTTATATAATTGATAAGTGGATGAAAAATAATTATACCAGAAGATGTGAAAGAGTTTCCAAGAGAAAAAACAATTGATAGATGCGAAACATTCATTATAATATAAACAGTAGATGCGAAACCTTATGTAAAAATTAAATAATAGATGTGAAACATGTTATTTACATTTCTCTAGTAGATGCGAAATAACATGTAAAATATAAGGGACATATGATATGCTAGATGCGGGACGTTGTATTCAAATTTTTGATAGGTAAAATTATTAAGAAGGTGAAAAGAATACAAGCTTCGACAAAAACAATATCTTTGATTGATATTCGTTAGCTTTTTTAATTAATGAAATGTAATGATGAGTATGTTAGACTTGTCAAATCATGTAAAAAAATCAAATCAAACTAAAGCTACTAGTTTGATTTTTGATTTTTTGAAACATATATGTGTGAGATTGGTTGAGTTTATTAACTACAAAAACATATTTACTTCCGTAAGTGGTAATTTGATGAAAAATAATTAGATCAGAAGATAGGAAAGAGTTTCCAAGAGAAAAAATAAATTAATAGATGCGAAACATTCATTAAAATATAAAATCTAGATGTGAAACCTTATGTAAAAATTAAATAATAGATGCGAAACGTGTTATTTACATTTCTCTAGTAGATGCGAAATAACATGTGAAATATAAGGGACATATCATATGGTAGATGCGGGACGCTGTATTTAAATTTTTTATAGGTAAAATTATTAAGAAGGTGAAAAGACTACAAACTTTAACAAAAATAATATCTTTGGTTGATATTCGTGAGCTTTTTTAATTAATGCAATGTAAAGATGAGTATCTTAGACTTGTCAAATCATGTAAGAAACTATCAAATCAAACTAAAGTTACTAGTTTGATTTTTTAATTTTTGAAATATATATGTGTGAGATTGGTTGAGTTTATTAACTACAAAACATATTTACTTCTGTAAATTATAATTGGATGAAAAATAATTAGACAAGAAGATAGGAAAGAACTTCCAAGAGAAAAAATATATTGATAGATGCGAAACGTTCATTGGAATATAAAATCTAGTTGTGAAACCTGTGGAAAGATTCGAGATCCACCGATAGATGCAAAATCCTAGTAATTACATTCAGATAGATGCGAAACCATAACTGTTAGACAGTTTTGTCATTGAGATATATTTTATAGTAGACAAACTGTACAATAAAAAAATATGACAAACATCACAAAAAGAAGTAAACAAATATTACAAATCATCGTCCCAATATTTGTTAGTGTCCATGTCATTAAGAAACATGTAGAACATTTATGCTCTTCTCAATGGTGCAATATCTGAAGTTTTTGTGAAAGTTAAGTTTCCCATGCAAAATATAATCTTTGAAGTAATCGCAGACCATTACTCCGCAATCAAGTGATCCAGGTCTTTGTTTCAGAATTTTTACTGGATAAATCATCTTTATTGGTTCTTCTGCTTGTAAAATGTTTTTATTTTGGAGGTATGCAATCTCTAATTTAATAAACAGACAAATAAATCAGATGATATATATATATATATATATATATATATGCTTAATGAAATATTATAGAAGAGAGAACCTTACTAATCTTTCTTTAATTTTTCTTGTTGGATCTAGACATTTTGGTATTGGGTTTAGATTTACTGCTTTTTCATGTTCAACATCTATTACCAATAATGTCTAATGGTTAACATTCCCAGGTCTAGCTTTTATTATGAGTGGAACAAAGATTAAACCTTCTGTGATGCCTCGTAGCTTATCGTCAACATATAATGTTACATCCATATTTCAGTTCAGCATATGCTACATTGGAGGAGTAATATTTAGAAACATTTATGTTTATAAATTAACATATGTTGTAAAAGTCTTTTATTCTTACCAGTACACTTCCAGATGAGTATGTTACTAGCATAAATTCTCATGGACTACTAGCAACTGGTATTTGAAAGTTGTGTTGTTTAAGGTTGATATATATATATATATATATATATATATATATATATATATATATATATATATATAACCATCAAGGCATTGAACAGTAAATCGTCCCTTGACTATCGTGTTTGGTGGCAGATAGTCCCTTGACTTTCAAATGTTTGTTGACAGTCCCTAGACTATCGCGTTTGGATAAAGTTAGTCCACCAGATCCTCTAATCCATGAAAGGCTGCCACCTGTCACTATAGTCCCTATATTTTTGTATCACCACTAGTCCCTTGAGTTTAGGTCAAACCCAAAATGTAGAATATTACGGAAAACTAAACTCAAGGGATTAGTGGTGATACAAAAATCTAGGGACTATGGTGACAGGTGGCAGCCTCTCATAGATCAGAGGATCTGGTGGACTAACTTTATCCAAACGCGATAGTCCAGGGACTGTCAACGGACATTTGAAATTCAAGGGACTATTTTCCACCAAGCGCGATAGTCGAGGGATGATGTACTGTTCAAAGCCTAACCATCAATTACCTTTGTTGTCAAAAATGGAAACCAGCAGTTTGTTAACATATGTATTGGAAAGCAATGTAAACAAACTAAATTTAAATTTAACTTTTCTCGTAGAGTAGATTTCATCTTCATCTGCTATCTCTATCAAAGTACTAACAAAAATATTAAATCCTAGTACATCTGGACATGACCATACTGCTGGATTAGAATTGTTTTCTCTTTTTTCAATCAGTTCTAATTTGTAGTATTCCTTTATGTCAATTGTGATGAGTCCGAATTCTGTATGCTCCCCGGACAAGGACAGATCGGTCCAAGACCTCCGGACCGGACAGGTCACACGAACCGAACAGATCACTTCGAACACTCTGACCATAAGACTGTTCGAACCATGACAAAAGTACTAAAAAACATAAACACTTCTTAACTAAGCTACTTGCTCTCCTACTTAGAGCTCATGGGTCTTTGAACATGACCCAGGTCCATTAAACATGACCCGAAGCCCATAAGGGCCCAAACATCAGGGTATAAATACCCAACCACCTGCATTAAGTGTAAAAAATGAGAATTAACTGCTACCAGGCTGCTTAATTATCTCTCTACTCTCTACTCTAAACACATAACACCCACACACTACTATAAAACACCAACCAAATTACTGAGCCTACCCTCAGGTGATAATTATCCTCACCAAATTGACGACCACAGTGGGAGGAGAGGGTGCCTGAATCAAGCATTCAAAACCAACTAAAAAAAATTATGTCCGAATGAATCCGGACAATCCAGAAGTACCACCAGCTTTGCTCGAAGTGGTGGGAGAAAACGATGAATACACTATCGAAGAGCGTGATAGGCTAAAGGGTGAAATAGAAGCTCTGAGGGCAGAAAAGGCCAAGATGGGCGTGAAAGAAAAGTCCAAAGCATCGGCTGCTCATCACACCGATAACCCCAGAGAGCATGAGTCTTCGAAGACTCATGTGAGCACCAAAAAGACTCATGCCAGTTCCAAAAAGTCTCACCGATCTAAGCCAGTGGAGAGTTCTGTCTCAAGCTCAGAATCTTCTGATAGCTCTTCGGACAGTGAGGGAGTTGAAAAATCGTTGTCCTCTAGCAGTGATGAGGGTCGAACTAGAAAGAAGCAAAAGCAGATTAAAAAATATTCGAGAAAAAGGGATAAACAAGGAAAGATGAAAAGGCATATTGGTAAGGGATCATCTCATAGCCGGAGGCATGTGGATCGGATGCTGATGGATCCTTTCGCTTTTCACGATGAACCATGTATCTTTGCAACTCCCAATGAAGGTACTGTGTTCAGTCGTGGAAGAAACTGGAGACAATCTCCATTATCTTCTAAAATTCTGTCCGGAAACCTCCCCAAAAGGTTTGACAGCACCAAAATAGAGAAGTACGATGGCAGTACTGACCCGGACAACCATCTAGAGCAATTTAAAAACTTCATGATAAACTTTGACGACGACGATAAACTACTTTGTAGGGCATTCTCCCAATCATTTACGGGGAGTGCTCTAAAATGGTACAACAGCCTGCCTCAGGGTTGTATTAAAGACTTCGATACCTTTTGGGTAGCCTTTCGAAGGCAGTTTGTAGGGAGTAAAGAGCTAAAGGGCAATGGAGACACAATAATCCATTGTGCCCAGGAGCCAAATGAGTCCTTGAAAGAATATATAAGCCGTTTTGTGAATACCAAGAATGGGTTGGCTGATTGCTTCGAACAGGTGGAAATAGCATCCCTAAGGCAGGGTTTGAACCCATGCAATCTAGCTGATTCAGTGACCAGAAAGAAGGCCATGACATGGGGAGGGTTGCTGAATCAGGTTGGAAAAGAAATAAACGTCGATGAAACAAAGAAAACCAGGGTGCACAGGCAGGTGAGGTCTACCCCAGTGGCACCAAATCCCAATCAGAATCAATCCGGAAATAAAACAAGAGAGACCGGACAGGGGCATGGCAGGGCAAAAGCTCAGTCTCAGCCAGCTGCTCCTGCTCAAAGTCAGCAATCCAGAAACAAGAGAGGGCCATGAGTGCAACCGGAGTGGTTCGCAGAGTTGAAAGAAAATGTGGCAACTATTTTTGAAAAAACAAAGGAAGAGGTGCATTACCGGAGACCGGCTACACTACAGTCTCCCAGAGAGCATCGTAATAACTCTTTTTGCCAGTATCACAACGATATTGGTCATACCACTGATGACTGCATAGCATTTAAACAAGAAGTTCAGAATTTGATTGAAAGGGGAAAGCTGGGGGCTTACGTGAAACGAAGAGGGGGTAACAGGCCTGATAACACTCACCGGGTTGGTCCAAGTAATGCTGCTCCGGAGGGAGCCATGGTTATAGTTGAAAGGTTTGACGTGGAATCTGAGTACTTGGATCCTGATCCAACTCGAAACAGAGTGGGTACGATTGAGGAATGTTCTAGGTCGGTCTCCGGGCTCATTAAGTTTTTCGAGTCACTTACAATTTTCGGAGGGGACACTATGACAGCTCCTACTGCTTCTTCGAGGAAGAGGCATGTTCATACTTTAGCCTCTCAGCTAGAAGGAGGCATGACTTCCTATCAGTCACAAAACTCATTCCCCTTCATAGTTTTTGATGAAAATGATCTAAGAGACATTACTGGCCCTCATGAGGATGTTGTTGTTATAGGAGCATCTATAGGGGGCAATGATATAAGACGAATCTTGGTGGATACTGGAAGCTCAACCAATATCATTTTCTTAACCACATACAAGAGAATGAAAAATCCAGCTGTAATTCAGAGTTCGGACAGATCAATCGTGGGCTTTACAGGCAGCTCAGCAGATGTGATCGGGGAGTTCGAAGAAGAAGTTTTATTGGGCAAGGGCCCTTTCAAGAAAATGGTTAGAGTACTATTTATTGTGGTGGATTGTCCCACTTGCTATAATTCCATTCTAGGGAGGTCTTGGCTCTCTAGGATGCATGCAGTGGCTTCAACAGTCCACCAGTGCTTGAAATATGCTGTTCAGGGACATGTTGGAGTCGTCCGGAGCAGCCAAAAGCAATCAAGAGAATGTTATGCCACTGCCCTGGCTCCGCTAACGATGGGGGCAGTCCGTATTAATGAACAATAGCAGTTTTAGGGCCTTTCTGGGTGAGGGTGAAATTGATGACCCCAGAGAGACCCCTGGAGTATTGATACCAGTTGAAGAGGTAGAAACACACTGTTTAGAAGATGGGAAAAGTGTCAAGATAGGGTCTCAGATGCCACCTGCTTTGAAAGATGAAATGTTAAAGTTTTTGAAGAACCATCAGCACGTTTTTGCTTGGTGCAATGTTGATGTTACTGGGGTTCCATCAGAAGTGATATCACATCACCTATCTGTCCGGAGAGACGTAGCTCCAGTGGTTCAAAAAAGAAGAGCTTTTTCCAAAGAAAAGGCTGATGTCATTGTGCAAGAGGTTGACAGGCTCACCAAGATGGGGCACATCAAGGAGTCTCAATACCCTTTGTGGACTGCCAATCCGGTCTTGGTGAAAAAGAAGAATGGCAAGTGGCGCATGTGCATTGACTTCACAGATCTCAATAGAGCTTGCCCAAAAGATTTGTATCCAGTTCCCCGGATTGATCAGTTAATAGACTCCACCTCTGGGAACAAGCTGCTTTCCTTTATGGATGCCTTCTCCGGATACAATCAGATTCAAGTATATCCAAAGGATCAAGAGCATACCACATTTGTCACTGACAGAGGTCTTCATTGCTACAAGGTAATGCCATTTGGGTTGAAAAATGCTGGGGCTACTTATAAGAGATTAGTCAACAAGGCATTTGCTGATCAAATTGGAAGAAATATGGAAGTGTACATTGATGACATGATGGTGAAGAGTGTGGATGAGCAGTTGCACTTGTCCGATCTCCAAGAAACTTTTGCCAACTTGGTAAAAGTGAATTTGAAATTAAACCCAGAAAAGTGTGTGTTCGGAGTACAGTCCGGGAAGTTTCTGGGCTATATTATAAGTGAGCATGAAATACAACCTGACCCGGACCAGCTTAATGCCCTACTTCAGATGGAATCTCCTCGAAACATTAAAGAAGTACAACGGTTAACGGGGAGATTAGCTGCCTTAAACAGATTTATCTCAAGGTCTTCGGACAGGTGTGTACCTTTCTTTCAAACTTTGAAGGGTGTAAAGGGATTCAATTGGACTCCACAGTGTGATGAGGCTTTCAATAAGATCAAGAAGCACATGTCCTCTCCCAAAACCTTGTTTAAACCAGTTGATGGGGAGACCCTCTTCATATATTTGGCAGTTTCAAGTTATGCCATCAGTGCTGTGTTGGTAAGAGAGGTCGATGGTCATCCCCATCCAGTGTACTACATCAGCAAAAGCTTGATAGATGCAGAAAGGCGTTACGTGAAACTTGAAAAGTTAGCATTAGCCCTGGTGATAGCTGCTAGGAAGATGATGCCTTATTTCTAGGCTCATCCCATCATCGTCCGGACTTCTTTTCCCTTGAAGAATGCCCTCCAAAAAGCAGACATTTCAAGTAGGATGACTAAGTGGTCAGTAGAGTTGGGGGACTTCGACATAGATTTTGCTCCCCGAACAGCGGTCAAGGCCCAAGTTGTGGCAGACTTTTTGGTTGAATTCCACTCCGACAGGGATTCGGAGCAGACTACTGATATAAAAGATAAAAAGGTATGGGTCATCCGAACAGATGGTGGATCTAGCACTATGGGGTGTGGTGCAGGGGTGTGTTTGACTTCCCCATATGGAGACAAAATGTACCAAGCTATTTGTTTTGCTTTCAGGGCATCTAATAATGAGTCCGAATACGAAGCAGCTATAACTGGTTTAAAGTTAGCCTACATTTGTGGGGCTAAGAGGGTCAAGCTACTAAGTGACTCCCAACTTCTTATCCACCATGCCCAAGGCCAATCTGAGGCTAAGAAGGAGCAGCTTGTGAAATATTTACTCTTCCTAAAAAATGAAGCACTTAAGTTTAAAGGTGTTGTCTATGAGCATATTCCCCGGGCAGAAAATGAGCTAGCAGATTCATTGGCAACCATAGCATATACGGAGTCATATCCATGGATCCATGTGCTTGAAAGCCCCTCCATTCAACTTTGTAAGGGTAAAGAAGAAGAATTTTTTGAAACACAAGTAAAACAACCTCAAGACTGGAGATTTCCTCTCCTGCAATATCTCTCCGATGGTGTTGTGCCTCCGGATAGGTCACTAGCCAGAACACTGAAACACAAGGCTCGTGGTTTCATCATATTAAGAGAGGTGTTGTACAAAAAGTCCTACAGTAAACCTCTCCTGCACTGTTTTGGGGATGAAGAGTCACAAGTGGTCCTCTCCGAATTGCATGATGGTGAGGGATCAGCCCATTGTGGGTTCAGAGCTTTAACAAGAAGAGTTTTACTCTCCGGTTACTATTGGCCATCGATCATGAAAGATGCTAAGGAATTGGTAAGAAGGTGTGACCCGTGCCAGAGGTACAGCAATGAAATTCATGTACCAACCATTCCTTTAGAGTCAATTTCTGAGCCTATTCCTTTTGCTCGATGGGGGTTGGATTTAGTAGGGCCTCTCCCTGTGGCGTCCGGAGGGCGTAAAACTATAATTGTGGCCATAGACTACTTCTCGAAGTGGATTGAAGCAGCCCCTCTAGCAGGGACAACGTCAAAAGCTGTTATAAAGTTAATTTTATCCAACATCTGTTGCAGATTTGTTGTCCCACAAAAGATAACAATAGACAACGGGCCACAGTTCGACAATATGAAGATGGAGAGCTTCTGTGCCTCAAGGGGTATACAACATTGTTTTTCTTCACATTTTCACCCACAAGCAAATGGGCAGGTTGAAGTGGCTAATAGGACTATACTGTCCGGTTTAAAGAAGAATTTGGAAGGGGCTGCTGGGAAGTGGCCTAGTTATCTACAAGAGGTCTTGTGGGCCTACCGGACAACACCTGGGGCTGCAACACAAGAATCACCCTTTGCTTTGGTCTATGGGATGGATGCATTAGCTCCCATAGAGGCAACTCTCCCCTATTTCGTGTTCACAACTTCTCCGAACACGCTAACGAGGTGGCAATCAGAGGTCAACTTGATTTGATAGAAGAAAGACGAGTTAAATCTCACCTTAGAGTTGCACATTATCAGGGCTTGATGAGAAGCAGGTTTGCTTCCAAAGTTAAAAGAAGAGATTTCCAACTAGGGGACAAGGTATTGAGGAAGGTCTTCTTACACACTAAAGAAAAGTTGTTCGGAAAGCTGGCCCCAACTTGGGAGGGTCCGTATATGGTTGTTGAAAGAATTAAACCTGGAACATATTGGTTGGAAGACAAAGATGCCAGAGTTCTAACTCATCCTTGGAATATCGAGCATCTCCGGATGTACTTGGAGTAGCACTTGTGTAAATATTTACTTGTTTAAACATCCATGTAAATATTTGGGCGCATACTCTTTCCTCCCTGGTGGCACAGGGAGGTTTTAATGAGGTGTCCGGGCTTTTGAATAAAATTTGATGCCTTCTTAAAAAAATTTCTAAGTGTTTTTAAAGTTTTGTCCCTTGTTATACTATCCAGATTAAAATAACTGAGGGCTATCTAAACTCTAGCCGGAGAACTTAAACACTCTCACTTTGAAATAACTAAGGGCTATCTAAACTCTAGCCGGAGAACTTAAACACTCTCACTATGAAATAACTAAGGGCTATCTAAACTCTAGCCGGAGAACTTAAACACTCTCACTATGAAACAACTAAAGGCTACTTAAACTCTGGCTATTAAAATTAGAACAAACAATGAAAGAAGATGATAGTTGCACAGAACAGAAATATTCATTAAAATAACTTAAAATTGTCTTGGCCTTCCAAGGACTTTTAAATGATCAAAGTAGAACACAAAAAACCTATCCGGTCAGATACCGGACACCATTACAAAAAGAATGCCTTGGCCTTCCAAGGACTTTAGTCTAGATAGAAAATAAACAAAGTGGATCATAAGTTAAGGTTGAGCCTTTGAAGATGGCTCACCTTCATCTACCTTCTTGCCCTTAGGATCGTCTTTCTCTTCATCTGGGCTCTCCCCAGTATGTTCTTCATCACCTGAGGAATCACTAGAGTAGCCATACCTATCGCCTTCGGCCATCGTGTGGTAGGGAAGGTCTTCAGGCTCAACATGAAGCCATAAGTCCCCTAGGTTCTTCTTAGGAAACTTTTCATGGAAAAGTAGAACCATGTCAGACCTCACCTTGGCAAGCAGTAGCTCTTCGCTTTTGATCATTTGGTTGGCATAGGCATTGATCTTGGCTTGGATCTTGGCCTCCTGCTCCTGTAACAAAGTATTTTTCTCCTCGGCAGCCTTGGACACTGCATTCTCAAGAGCAATCTTTTCAGTGGTTAAGTTGGTGATGACTTTGTCCTTTGCCTTGGTTTCTTCCTTTGAGGTAGCAAGGTCTTTCTCCAGACCGGACAGCTTCTCCTGGAGGTCTTTAATGGTTTCCTCTAAAGTGGCGACTTTTGTGGTGCTTGTCTTTTGGCTTCTCTTCAACTCCTCGTTTTCTTCTTTCAACATGGCAGCATTGGAGGTGGCAGTGCGAAGGTCTTCAGACAACTTCTCCTTGTCAGACTTAAGGTCTTTAATGATGTCTGCCTGACTCCGAACTTGCCTCTCCAACATAAGTACAGGATGCACGTTGCTTAACAAGGAGTGGGCTATAGCATCTCTTTCACTAGAGACAATAAAAGTCTTACCATTGAAATTGACTGTGTTGGAGCTGCTCGGAGGAAGGTAAGGCCCTACAAAGTCATCTCTGGGGAGATTGAGGAAGTATTCACCAAGCTCACCGAGTCCGGTGATGTCTACTCCATCTATGTTGATATCTCCCCCCTCGACCTCATCGGTGTGAAAGTCGCCAGGAATCTCCTCAGCATGCGTCGGGTCTGCAGGATCAGCTTGGAGAGAAGGCTCTGGAGCCCGAAGAGAAAGCTCATCTCCCTTAGATGTCTTTTTCTTCTTAGCCTCCTGGTCTGCGCCTTCGCTTCCCTGTTTCCGATTCCTCTTGGAAGCCCTTGGAGGTTTTGGGAGGTCCGCTTCCTGCCTTTCAGTCTCTTGCTCCACCACTTGCAAGAGAGCAGCATCAATTTGGCTCTGAACTGGCCCCTCTGGGTCTGTTGGAGCATCCTTCTCAGCATCAGCAGGGTTGGCATCACCCACCACCTTTTCGCCCTTCTTCTTCTTGCCTTTCATCTTGCTCGGGGCTTTGGCCCGGCCTGGCAGGAAGAGTGTCCCATCTGGTTCATGGGTCCTCTTGAGTACAACGTCCGGAAAAGGCTGGGTGGTGAGCACCTCCCATGTCAAGTCTCTCCGACCTGTGGTGTTCCACAGGCGAGACCTTGCCAAATTTCCACTAGTGAAAGCGTCGTGGAATCGGTTCCCCCAATTCTCAGCAGCCCATGCATTAATCTTGCCACAAGTTATTTGCCCGGCTTTCTGATAGTCACTGAACTCCTTGGGTAACACTGCCAAGGCAAAAGTGAGACTCATTAGTTCGAACTGCATTAGATAAGATAGAGAGAAACAAAAATAAAGTAGGAGACTTACAATCACTCCTCCACCTACTTCTGAGGAGGCTTGGATTCTCTCTGGATTTTATCTTCTTGCCATTCTCCCAGGCACCACTGACAAATAGGAACTGGGTCCTCCAATTCCTCTCTGCCTCCAGCAAATTATCCACCGCCTTGAAGTTATCCCCCATGTTAAAGTGGTAGAAGGAGATGTGGTGGTTTCTACACAGGCTAGCCACTGCAGCAAACTCCTCCATAGGCAGAGGGATCCCGGACAGCCTTGATGCCATGATGCATGACATAAGGGTATACCAAGCGTTGGGGCTCAGCTGGCTCGGACAGAGTTTGATCAGATGGAAATATCTGACAATCTTTGGGTCTAGTGGGAACCTGAGCCCCCAGTTGAACAGCTCCGTGTACATGACCACTTTACTCAACTTGCAGTCCATAGGGGTCTCCGGATGTATAGGAATCCTGATCTTTACATTTTCTGGAATGCCCCATTTTGAACGCATCCTGCCCAACTCGGCAGTGTGGATGAATGTGTAGTTGATTTTTTGTAAGGAGAGAAGGTAATTAACGCTGACCTTGTGAAAACAAGGCCCCACTCTTCCCTCGAGGCTCTTCGGCAGATCCAGATGCCTCAAAAATAGTTTTTCTTTGCCCTTGTCTTTCTTGGAAACTATATCTTTGCTGGTCTGACCGGAGGGCTCAGACTCTAACGGGGCCTCTTCAACAGAGTCCTCCATCACTTCCTCCATGATTGTTGAAGGGATTTCAGCAGCTGTAGTGGGGGGAGGGTTCAAACTTGATTCAGCCTTGTCTCCGAACTGATGGGCCTCAGTGCCCCTTTGATTTCTGCTCTCCGGTAGAGTGTCTGAAACAGAAGTTTCTGGTTGAAGGTTTGGATTGGGCCCCTCCGGTCCGGACAACCTGTCCATAGGGGCTCTAATAGGCACCTCTGATCCGGTGCTGCTGTCCTTTGCCCCCGACCTTGAGGGAGTATTTTTTGTCCTTAGGCCTTTAACCAGCCGGCCTTTCCCCCTGTCGACCAGCTTCTTAGGAGAGTGCTCTGTATCCGATCCCATTGCAATAAAGGGAGAAGGTTTTCTGAGGCTAGTGGCTGTAACTCCTGGCTCGACAGCAGGCACCGATTCCTGAACTGAGGAACCAGAGATTATGGGGGAGAGGTTGGTTTGAAATAGTTTTCTAGGCTTAGTACCTTTGGAAGAGGACGAGCCTCGATCTGACTCGGTAGCAGAGGTAATTAGTCTCTCAACAGGCGAAGGGGGTAACCCTGCTGCGATCCGTCGTTCTCTTTCAACTTTTTGGGCCTTCTCTAACTCAGAAAGGTTGAGCCACCCGCCTTTGACAAGAGCGTTCCTCGCTGTAAACATAAACTATTGAACTAAAACTTTTGCTTTAGAGAGAGAAAGCTTTGAGAGTTTTTGCAGAAGTAAATTTGAAGGAGATGGTAAAACAGTAGAAATGAGTTTGTATTTATAGTAAATCTGAAAAAGGAAGTTGATTCCTAGGAGAATTCGAAACGTTTGGCAATGATTAAAAGACGGCGCTGATGTCACCACCTGTAATTAAAGAGGTTGCTTTTCGAAGAAGGTGGGTTCGAAATTCAAGGTGAAAAAACGGCTGAAGCAACCAATCAGAAAGTGACACGTGTCCCACAAACTCTGGCAAAAACCGTTTTGAATTCGTAAAGCTTTATCTGTCCGGATAAACCCATAGCCCAAGTTAACAGATCTGTCCGGATCAAAACTACCCCTGAAGTCGGACTGTTTTTCAGGTCTTTGACAAGAATATTTGCACAAACACCTAAAAAAGGGGCTCCTGATGAGTCCGAATTCTGCATGCTCCCCGGACAAGGACAGATCGGTCCAAGACCTCCGGACCGGACAGGTCACACGAACCGAACAGATCACTTCGAACACTCTGACCATAGGACTGTTCGAACTATGACAAAAGTACTAAAAACCTAAACACTTCTTGACTAAGCTACTTGCTCTCCTACTTAGAGCTCATGGGTCTTTGAACATGACCCGAGTCCATTAAACATGACCTGAAAGCCCATAATGGCCCAAACATCAGGGTATAAATACCCAACCACCTGCATTAAGTGTAAAAAATGAGAATTAACTGCTACCAGGCTGCTTAATTATCTCTCTACTCTCTACTCTAAACACATAACACCCACACACTACTATAAAACACCAACTAAATTACTGAGCCTACCCTCAGGTGATAATTATCCTCACCAAATTGCAACTGTTACTTTGCTCGTAAGTGGTCATTCTTTTCTGGTAATTTCCTTGTTAGGTAGTTCTTTAGAGACTTGATGTTGAGTGGGATCTAAAATTAGTTCAAACGAAGGACCTTCATCCAAATCTTTCTGCACAAATGGGAAATAAGTGAAATTGTTAGAGGAGATAGATGCGAACCGTTCAGAAATATAATAGATAGGAAAGAAAGGGAACCAAGATAGATGCGAAACGTTCAGAAATATAATAGATGGAAAATAAAGGAAACCAAGATAGATGCAAAACATATGTAATATTGATAGATGAGAAACCTTTGTTATTCAGTTAGGTGCGAAACCTATGTAACTTTCATATGTGAGAAACCAGTGAAAACCAAACTAGATGCAAAACCAATGGAAATAAAGAAGATGCGTAACCAGTGAAAATAATTTAGATGCGGAACCTTTTTGTAATTTTGGTAAATGAGAAAGCATGGAAACTATGCTAGATACGAAACAGTAAAAATATGATGGGTGGGAAAGTTTTTCAATCACTTACTTTTTTCGTTTGTATATCATTTTTAATTCTTATAATTTCTTTCTCAATTGCTGGGTCTAAGTCACTGGTTTGTGACGTTTGGATTTCTTGGACTTCTGATGCCTTTTCCTTAACAAAACAGAAACATGGACATTAGATGCGAAACATGAGTAAATGTAAAACATAAGAAAGATAAATGCGAAACATGTATCTTTAAATACAAAACCAGTATTCAATTAAGCACCAGATGCAGATAAACATATAAATACAGATAATATTAAAGTATTTAAGCCAAAAAAGAAGATAATACACAACAGTATATATCTTTAAATAGAAACGTTTTTCAAAACATGTTTTGTTAATTCTGGGTTATCTGTATCACCTCTTTGTTAACATCATCTTTGTTGGTCACTTTAGATTCTTCAGGAACATCCTTTGTCACGCCAGATGCTTCAGCAGCACTTTTGTCTCCTTTAAATACTTCAGCTACACTGCTTGTCCCTTCAGATACTCCATCCACTGATTTTTTAGCAATAGGAACAGCAACATTAGTATTTTTATCATGTTCTTCCATAACATTATTGGGATTTTGTTCTTCTGTAACATTAACAAGAACTGAGGGATCATCTTTGTTTTCAAAACCAACTTTAATAGGATTTTCAACTGAGGGATTGTCTTTCTTTTCAAACCCAATATCACTACTAATAGTGGCATCAACTTGTTCTTCCACCCCAACTTCAGTAGGAGTAGAATTCTCCTTTTCTACAACAACGATATGTTCAGAAGTAACAATATCAACATTAATAGGGGGATCACTATTAACAGGGCATCAAATTGCTTTTCCACCCCAACATTCTCGTTTTCAACAACAAAATTATCCTCAGATGTACTAGCAGCAACATGAAACTCAACATCACCAACATGGTCATCTTCAACAGCAACAACAACATTATGATCCTGTTTTTCTAAATTATCTTCACTTTTTTCTTGTTGTGTTTGTTGTTTTATCTTGGTTTTCATCATAAACAACAGGGTTTTCGACTACAGTATTAGGTGTTTTTCTTATTTTATTTGGTGATTGGTGCCCTTGATCATTCAATCTCTTTCTTCTTGAATAATATTTTGGTTGTTGTTCAGTTTTTTCTAAGTTTAGCTTTAACATAGGCAGTTTAAGTGTGTTTTGTAGGTCAACCTCAATGTCCATCTCTGCATCGGCTTTCATTTGTGTAATGATCTTGTCTTTTTCTTCGAGTTTCTTTTTCAGTTTATCAATTTGTTGTTGAAATCCTCGACGTTCCATTTCAGTTTTTTATACTTTTTCAAATGTTGTTAAGTCAAAGAGACTGGGTCAGTTTGTGGTTTGGATGCGTCTAGGGCTGGTGTTGTTGTTAGGGCTGGGTGTGGGTATATTGTGTTAACTTTCTGCAAAATAATAAGCAATGTCAAAGATGGATGTGAAACCTTTGACATCAGAAGATGAATGATAGATGCAGAAGCTTAACATTCATAAAACTAGATATGAAACCTTCAAATCAAACCAAAATGATAGATGCGGAACATAGTAGAAATAATAGATGCGGAACGTAGTAGAAAGGATAGATGCGGAACGTAAAAGAAACGATAGATGCGGAACACGCACATAAACGGTAGATGCGAAAGGTAGAACAGAGTGATAGATGTGGAACCTAAACAGAATGATAGATGAGAAACGTTAATTATAAGTAGATGCGAAACCTTCAGTAATCATGACGCTAGATGAGAAACATCTTCGGATACAATTGATTCTATATGCGGAATGTATAGTAAATATGATAAAACATAATTTGTTTACCTTTTCTCTTGCTAGTAACTTTTCCAACCTTCTGTTTTCTGTTTTGAGATGGTATAATCTGTTCGAAATGTTGATTTTAGATCTATTTTCTATTCTATTTTCAGGTTTCATGAGAGTCCTAAGAATCTGTGATGTTGTATTCACTTTTTTAGCAATAGGGGCATGAGTTGTATGTACTGTCATCTGTTTGTTCAGAGGATGAGTTTCTACCGGTATAGTTTTCTCTTTCACGTTTTGTACTGGTTTTCTTCTTCGTGTTGCAGTCTTTTTAGTTCTTGGAACTTTTTTACATGGTTGAACTACGTATTGGTCGAGTATTTTTTCGCTATCAGTAGAATCTGTTGCAGCTAGTTCTTGTAACGTATCCCAATGCAAAGCATCTTCATCTTCGTTGAGATTTACTTGTCCAGAATCTATTGGTGGAACAATATCATTTTCTTGAGGAGCATCATTATTTTCTTCTTGTATTTGGAATTCTCCTCCAAATTGTTCTTTTGTTTCTTCTATTTGCTTCAATTCTTCTTCAAGAATCTATAAAATTGTTAAAATTTTATAGTATAGAGATATATATGTAAAATTTGAAACACAAATAAAAATATATCGTAAATATACTTGTTCATTTGTTATGTTTTCTATGGCTTCAACCAAATCTAAATTTGTTTTGCGTTCAATACCCAACCATTTGAAGCATCTATGTATCTTATCTTCAATTTCAATATATTGACATAAAGTTGTGTGTTCCATGATGAATGACTAAATATTAAAAATACTTTAGATATCATTTATTGACTAGATGCGTAACGTTATGAAATTTTTAAAGTAAAGCAGAAGTAATAGATGAGAAACAACCTATGCAAATATTAAAACAGTCCAAAAAATGTGAGAAAATGGAATTAAGAACCTTTATAAGTTTGTTTCTTGCTCGGTTTTCATTAAATTTTCTTGATGTCTTCTCAGAAAAATAGTTCTTTATTATCCTTTATTTTTCTTCGTCTTCAAATTCTGAAAAGTTAGGCTCAAAACATTTGGTTTGAAGTGGCATATTTTCATTCTCATGTTTTAAACCAAAGATGATCTTTATGTCATGGTGTGCGAGCTGTAAAAACTTTTCCCCCAATTTAAATGCTTCTTGTTTGTCATCATATGCCATTATTATATGCTCAATTACATCCTAGGGTTTTTTGTATGCAGTCTTCTTTGTTCGAAGATCATAGGCTATTTTTAAAAGCGAGTAAAAGGGTGTCTTCTTTGTTGTTTCTATATGTTCTGGCCTCACTTTTGTCTCTTCCATCTGTTTTAACAGTGCAAAGAGGCCGGACCTGTAGAAACATGTTTTTGGTTCGCTTTTACCTATAAAAGCAATATAAGAGAAAAATATATCAGACGTGATAGATGCGAAAATTATGGATGTTAGATAAGTAGTAGATGCGAAATCTATGCAAATGTCAATATATTGAGACATTGGTAGATGCGAAACCTAAGTAGATCTATAACCAGAAACTTTGCTAGAAAGAATTGTTAGATGCAAAACCTAAGGAGATCTATAACCAGAAATGTTGCTAATGCGAAACCTATGTCAGATGTTAAGCAGTACAGACTGATAGATGTGAAACTCTATAAAAACCTGCAAATATAGGGAAGATAATAGTTGCGAAAATTATGTAAATATTAATGCACAGAAAGACTGATAGATGCGAAACCTATTGGAGATCCATAACCAGAAAACCCTAGTAGATGCAGAACCTATATAAAAAACCTGCAATTACAACCAAATACTATCTGTGAAAACTATACAAATGTCACAAAAGTATGTATGAATTTCAGTATCATTTGGTAAGGCTTTATGTATTCGAAATTATATTTTGATTAAGCAGTTTCTACAGCATCTCGTGTCTCGCTTTAGCGAGACACGAGTAAGCAGTGTTTATCACTAAAAAAATACTGGAAATAATGTTTTTGAACCCTAGGTTTCAGTAATCGTATTCGTAATCGTAATCGAACTGAATAATCGTAATCGTAAAATAGTATAAAACTTACTGCTTCACCGTTGTTGTCGTTATTGATACTCTGATACTCTGACCGGAGTCTTAATCGGAGTTGATACTCTGATCGGAGTCGAGTTGAACTGTGTTTTTGAATTTGTCGGAGTCGTAATCGGACTGTGGTTTTGAATTTGTCGGAGTCGTAATCGGAGTCGTTATCGTTGTTGATTCGCCAGAGTTAATTAGAGTAGTGAGTTGAATTTGGTATCAGTGTCGATATCAGAGTGAGGAGATAGAGAGGAAGTTAGAGAAAGAGGGGGAATCTGAAAGAGAGGGAGAGGGAGAAGTTACATGTGTTTTAAAACGGGTCTTTATATCGAGGGTAGTTTTGGAAAGAAATTTGTGAATTATTTTGGGTCTGTATTGGTAATAGGTTTGTAAAATGGGTTTTTATTGGTATGTCTCCCTATTTTATAAGATCAATTATCATTAACTATCTAGTCATATTTGAATTACCATTTATTATTTTAAAACTTTAATTTATTAACAATTATATTTTTTTAAATATATATATTATTAATAATGAAGCAATCTTTACATGAATTTAAAATTATAAATATAACTAACATAAAAAAACTGATTTCCCATTTAAAAGTTTCTTGAACTTGTCAAAACTTTCGATTGTCTTTAACAAACTTCTTTGTTGGGAATTTCACTCTCCTTCTAGTTCTAAGCTCCCTTATTATTCGACAAAACATCTCTAATTTCACTGCCCTTAATAAGATTGTCTAGTTTCAAGGCTTGTTGCAGGTGATGTTCTGTAGGATGTCTGGGTTCATCTACAACAAGTTCCAACACCATAGGAAAAATCACATTTTACATCTTCCAATTCAGATATGTTGCAACCAAATTTGTAGTCTTTAAATTGTTCGAAGAAATTCTCGAAAGAAAGAATAAAACCAACTTAGAGTCTAATTGCTATAAGGAGCAGTCAAGTATAACATAATTTCGTTGCCTATATGATGTTCCTGGTCAGAAGGTTTCGCCAATTGCTAATGGTAAAATGGAAAACTATCTGAAGAATGTGGTAGCTCCTCAGGTACTTTCTAGTTTCTTTTACGTATAGTATTGTTAAGTTTTCATTCCTCACTATGACCATGATTTTATTTGATAAATGATCTTCTTCGAGAAATCTGCTACTTCATATAGTTCTTCCTTTTTAGAATTAAATAATTGTAGTTTCTCGAGTGATATTTAAGATTACATGTTAGTATTCTGATCTTATATAACCAATATTTAGACTTTCAAGAAAAAAAATAGCTCTAAGCTGACTTGGAGCCAACCATTTATCATAATTTAGATTCATATTTCTCTTTAAAGTCTCATTAGTCATCCAATCTGCTACTTAGTTTTGTTCTCTATAAACATGTTTGATTGTCATACCATGTTGTATCGTCTTTCTGTAGCAATCAATTAGAGAGGCCATGAACCATGAAGCTTTTCCTTTGTGAGCATTTATATAAGTACAATTGAGTCTACTTCAATATCTAGATGAACTAGGTTCATGTATCTCCAAATTAATAGACATTCTAGAAGAGCTCTACATTCAGCTAAGATTGTTGTTAGTTTACCATAAATTCTTTCATAAGCCAATATAATCTCACCCTTATTATCTCTTAAAATCCCTCCACCACTTGATTCTCCCGAAAACAAACTAGCGCCATTTGTATTTAACTTTAATTTTCTCTCAACACGAGGATTCGATTTAATAGAAATATATGTTCTTGGCTAGAATATTATAATTAAAACAGCCTAACTCAACGCTAAATTTAGATCTCGTTTCCAATAAGATATTTTAAATAGGTTGTCTCCATCAATCCTTGATAATATGTTATAAATGTATTCCACTACTGATCTTACTATTATATCCTGACATTTATGCTTAGTTTATTTCTTTGTAGTCCATAATTTCTAAAAAATAATATGAGGAAGAATAGTTCTAATATGAGTTATGTCTTGTATTGACCAGAATCAAGTCTTAATAACATGAACTAAGATCATATGCTTAGATAAATAAATTCTAAACATCCCTACAAATGACTTCTAAACTTCACAAACCAATTTAAAGTGCACAAATAGATGATTGATGGTTTTATTTTCATTACAGAACTAACAATTAGAAGCCAACAAAAAGTGTATGTTCAGCAAAATTGAATCAACTGGAACCCAACATTTCAATAATCTTCAAAGTAAAAAAGAATATTTTGTAGAAGTTGAATTGTTCCATAATTTGTTGAAATATTTTGACTACATTATAGGTTCTTTTAGAATTAAATTGTTTATTAGATGGAAAAGGATTTAATAACATAATTTTCATCATTTTTAATTCTTATCTTCATTATTTTTCCAATATGAGAAGGGAGGACTGAAAATCTCAACTTATTAACATTCCACTCTCATTCTGCCCAGTAGTTCTCAATTTTTTCTTCAAGGACTGAATATTAGTTTGAGAATAGAATGAAGGCCTGTTTATCACACCATTTATCAAAACAAAAGTTTATCTCTCATTTTCCCATTTTCCATAAGATAAAATTTTATGTTGTTTCTCTAATTTGAATGATTTTTTTCCAAATTTTGAGTTTTTGTATGTCATCTGAACTTGCAAAGGATGACGATTTCGATATTATAATGAGAACATATAATTTGACCATAATGACGTTTCTTTCCTAAATTTGAACCATAGCCTACAGGAGAAAACATCTTGTATATCTTCTAGATTTCTAATATTCAGACCACCTTCTTTATAAGGTTCACATAGGTTACTCCAACTAGCCCAATTCACAACATGTTCTCTTCTGAAGAACCTCGTAGGAATTTATTATATAATTTTCTAATCATTGTAATCATAGTTTTTAGCAATTGGAAACTTTGAATATCTTATAAAGGGATATCCTATTAAGCCTGACTTCAAAAAATAGTAATGTCCCATCCCATTATTGAATTATTTCCCTTAATAGTATTCATCTTATTATATGAGTAAATTGGAAATCCTAAGTATTTAAATGGTAATCTCTCCATGCTTAAAACCAATTCGATTTTTTATTAGAGATATTCTTGGAAGAGATATTTTTTATGGAGTTACAATAATGGATTTATTTTTGTTAATAATTTGTCCATATATGTCTTCACAGTGTTGCAGAAAATCACTTTTTTATTAAGATTTGGAGAGGAGCTGTTTGTAGAAAATGATAAAATCATTTGCAAAAGCTAGATAAGGTATGATCATTGTACTACTTGTGTGATATCTCATACTATTGTTATCTTCATATAGTTTTATTAGATGTATAATTAGATACTCTTCACCTTGGATGAATAGAGAGGATCTCATTGTCTAACTCCCATTGTGGATTTAAATTTGTCATTCGATTCTCCATTGAAATTATTGAAAACCAAGAAGATTCTATACATTTCCTGATCCAATTTAGCCATCTTTTATCAAAACCAAAAGCCTTCATAGTATATATTATAAAAGAGGAAGTAAGTATATCAAAAACCTTTGACATATACAACTTACACATATCATTCTCTAACTTTCTTATGTAGTTCATTTGATAGTTCTTGGGTCACTAAAATATTTTCATGGATTTTTGTGCCTTTAATAAAACAAACGCACTCTTCTGAAATGAGTTTAGGAAGTAGTTTTTCTAATCTTTCATTTAAAATTTTGGATAAGATTCTATTAAAGAAAGTGTACAAAGTAATAGGTTTGTATTCACTCCACTTTTTAGGTGATTCCGCCTTTGGCACTAAACAAATTGTAGTAGCATAAACTCATTGAGGAACCTGATGGTCTTGAAAGAATTTTGAAAGAACTTGGTGTTGAAACCATCAACTCCACTTGCACTATTAGTTCTTAGTGATTTCACATAAATAAGAACCTCTTCTTTTATAGGTAATACGAGTAAACTCTTATTATCCTGATATGTCACTAATTTTGGGATTATATTGTGGATTTCATCTAGTTCATTTAGATTACTTTGCTTTGCTAATAGATTTATGAAAACATCTTCTATAGATTTTCCAATCTTATACCAGTCACTAATCCATGTATCTCCTTCCATTATACCATGAATTTTATTCATTTTTCTCATTTTTTAATAAAATCATTTAAATATTTGGTATTTCTATCAAATTCGTCATCCAATTGAATCTACTTTTTTTGTTCCTAATAGATTTCCTTCATAGCCATAAATTAAAAATGGTTCCCCTTATCTTTAAAGTATTTTAGTTTGTCCTTTAAAGTCTGGGTAGTTTCATAACAAATTTCTAAATATTTAACTTCTTCCTCAGACTGTGCAATACATTAAAAATGGTCCGAAAACATCTCAATGTTATGCTTTCAATCGTAACTTTAACTTTTTCAGTTTTTTCCAAAAATGTTGAATTGGAGGACCAAACATATCTTCATTCTAACTATTTTCAACAACTTGCAAAAAGCAAGATATAATATCTACATATTTTGAAATTTAAAGGATGATTTGATCCTTTTTTTCTTAATTGAAATTTTTAAACACAATGAAGAATGGCTTGATCCAGTTCTAGCCAAATGTTTAACTAAAGTTGTTTCAAAATGTCTCGACCAAGCATAATTGTACAAAGCTCGGTCTATTCTTATACTTGTTATTATTCGACCAAGTGAATTTAGAACCTGAGAAACCACCAGTCTTGAATTGTATTGTTAAAATCATTCATACTCCTCAAACATAAAGTAGAATAAGCTAGTTGTAGTTATAGCATGAAATCACCTATAACCAACCAATTTTTTTAATTTATCTGCTATTTCCCTAAGGTCATCCCAAAGAGCAACCTTTTGCTCTTTTGTATATATATATATATATATTTTTATATACCACGTCAACTAGAAATTTATTTTCTATAGTAGAGTGTCTGACTTTAAGGTGAATAAATTGTTCATGGTTTAATACAATATCCGCGATAAAATCATCTTTCCGAAAATTCTATATTTTGTTGTTTATATTAGATGTTTCAAACTGATAATCAAGATTTCTATATAATTTATCAAATTTAACCACTGAGATCATAGGTTCTTGAATAACAATGGAATTTACATGTTTAATTCTTCTTATTGATTTGAGTCTTCGAATAGTACCTTTGTTTCATACTCCTTTCACATTCCAATTTAAAATTGTGAGTCGTTATACTGAATCGAAGAGAGGGCTATTATGCCCCTTGATATTCAAATATTTATTGTGATTTAGTTTCTTGATTATCTTACATTTAGTTTTTTCCTTCTTTTACTCACTACCTTCTTAAACTCTCCCCCTTGCTCAATATTCCCCAAGATATGAGATGTAGGTAAACTGCAAACAATCTCTTTAATATGAGATGAATATGTTGTATATTATGTACCTAATTCATATGATGAGTTTATTTATGCTTCTAATTCAATAAATTCTACACCACCTATTATATCACTTCATTTGACAAAGTATTGTATAATGACTAACTCCATGTTTATATTTCCTTGTTCAAACTTTTGGCATGTTGTGTTATTTTATATAGTAACTAGATAATTGGTATTATCAACTTTAATAATAATTGGTTTTACTTTTGGAACCTAAATATCCACAAGTTTTGAATTTTTTCAATACGAATAGGATTACACTGGGTCTGCATTTGTTCTATATCCTTAACTTTATTCTCCTTAATTGGTTAAAGTTTTCTGTAATCCAACGCTGTTATGGCCTAAAGACTTACATTCATTTCAATAGTAAGTCATATCTTAATAGATGATATCTTGTCATAATCTATCTTCCTCCATATTTCCATCATCTTACCAAAACCAACCTATTATATAGTTAAGATCATCACACATATATTCTGGAATATTAGGGATGGAGATCCATACAAAGGTAATATGAGATTCTATATTAGGGTTAAAGTATATGAATTATTTAAGTAATCTCATAGAGAGCTTGTTAATCGTCCATACATTGTTTTTTCTAAAGTTTAGAGTAATATTCTAGTTTGTCTAGTTCAATCAAGATGTGCCTTAGATCCCACAATGATACATTGAAATTTTTAATAATTCCAAAACCTTTCAAAAAGTCTTAAATTATTGATATTATAGGTCTTCCATAAGAGAACTTCCCAATCAAAGTATGTTTCAATTTGGATATAAGTCTATCATTATCTTGCGAGGTGAACACAATTGCTGGAAAATATCATTTACTTTGAGTAGCCACATTGATTAAATTATATTCCTTGGAATCAGGATTAGCCACTTCTGAATATGATTTGAAAGAGTTTGAAGCATTTTCCTTGATTTGAAAGAGTTTGAAGCATTTTCCTTCGATGGGCTGTAAATGGAAGGGTATATATATTGTATCTTTGATCAGTAGTCGGAAAGATTCTTCCTCAAAAATCTTCAAGGTTCGTAGATCAAAGTTACATGGTTTTTTATTTATTTTAGATTCCAAAACTGGCTGGAGAGAGTCCGTATTTGATAATTTTTAAGGAAATATAGACTGATTAAAAGTTTGAGTTATTGATAAGACATCATTCCAAAACTATCTGCGACCAATTAAAGCATAAGTTTGCATCCAAATAGACTTATAGTTTTCAAAAAATAGTTTTTTTTCCGTAACAAGAATATTATTCTGCAACTAATTATAACATAATCATGCAACCTGTTACAACATAATTTTGCACCAAATTAGACTTATATATTTTCAACACAACACTTTTTTTCCGCAACCAAAATGAACGTAATTTCACTTCCAACTTACAATGGTTACTTTCATAACCGAAGAAATGGAATTGCATGTCCAAATACAAATTGGTTAAGAAAAAATAATAAATATGGAATAAAAAAAATATATCCAATTAAAAAAACAAAATATATTATTTTATATGTTTTTCACACGATCTTCTATCATGAACATGTTTCTTACAACGTCCAAACTTTAATTTATGAACCATGTCTTCACTTTATGATAAAATACATTTTTTTAGTTCTTTTAAATCTTGTTTTACAAGTTAGGTGGAAGAACAACATGAGATTGATTTGAACTAGAAGCTTCACCAAAAGTAGTTAAAACTGGTATGTCCGAAGAATAAATTTCCTTATAAGAATTTGAATTATAGCATGAATCTACATATGTCGAAGGATTTCTATGAATATTAAATATAACAACATAAGCATGTGAGCAAGAGAAACATTCAATTTGCCAAATACCACAAAAACATGTGTAGTTCAAAATATTAACAACCATAATCGGTTTTGAGTGAACTTCAAACAATACTTTGCTAGATTACCGAACAATCAATGTACGACATTCTTCAATGTTACTTTTAGTATTCTTCTAAATAATAGAACACAACTCGTTATTCCAACGTAAAAAATCAGAGTAACGCTTCGACATCTGGGTGATAATATTATAATCCTAATTTTGTCCAATAATTCCTAAACAGGAAAACTATGAAATTCTTTAATTTGATTATTAAAAGACTCAGCAATATCACCATACCGTTTACCTCTAAATTACACACACATAATTTTTAGGATGAATGCTTTCCATAAAGGTAACTACTTTTTGACCATTTTTATTAATAAATTCTTGCAATTTTAAATCGTATAAATTCTCACCGGGTGCATAAGTACATTGTGATGATCATATATAAAAGTGATTTGACGACCAAGTATATAAGATTTATTATCTCCAAAAACCATTGTCAATTATCATCATCTTCAGCCACAACAATAACAAATGCGCCTCGAAAAAAACTACATAAGATATAATATACTAAGTGTCTACTGAATAATGTAATTTAGAAACCAATTATATAATATATAATTTTGCAACAAAAACCTAATTCTGAGACCACTTTTACTCATAATTTTGCAGCCGGTTAAAACATGAAGTCATAACCATATAAAGTTATGTATTTCACAGCATAGGACTAATTTCGCACCTACTTTTTAATGTATTTTTATAACATAATCACACTCATTTTCGCAACCATATTTTTTAACACCAAGAAAAAAACATACTTACAAATAATTTTTCTTAAAAAAAATCTTACAATTGTTGCCATCTATAGCTATTGCCGAAAGTAAAACCCATCGATGTGTTTCGATATAAAATGTGCCATCGATAAAAGACATGGTATGAAATGAGTGAAAACCTTGCAGATAAGCCCCATAAATTATAAAACATCGCTTAAAAAACGATTTTCTATATCATACTCCAAGTGATAATCCCTTGTGATGTACAAACATTTTAATGTCTTAAAATAAACTTTTAACATGCTGAAGAAAGTAAACCTATCTCTGTAAACTTCTCGTCTAGCTTTCTCTAAAAAAATCTATGATAAGCAATAATAAACACCGAAATCATAGTCAGATTTAACAATAGATTGGACTTTTTTTTAAGTAACATTATATCTTGATCTAATACCAACACATATCTCATTTAATATCAAATCAGACTTCAAATACTTTTTATCTTCTATCAATAAACTAAGATAAAACTTATTCTCACCAACATTTTTTATAACCATATATCCATTCGTAATTTACCAATCGAAGCATAAAGTCTTTATGGATATCCTTTACTCTCTTTCATCAAATGATTTTGATTATGAATGAATTTATAACTATATCCATGTTTGATATCAAATCAAGATAAAGCAAGATGCAGGAAAGTAAAACCACCTTCAAATAGTTGCCCTACACATTAAATACCATCCACCTAACTTCTAATAACAAGTTGTTTTTCCTATGTTAAAAAAACTAACCCACAAAACTAGGTCCTCCAATTTGATATATTATCTTCCACTATCGAATCAATATTACGAAATGATATACTATCCAAATTAATGTCACGCATACCTAAACGTCTAGTTTCAACAATATCAACAATCTCCCTAATAATATCTTGACATTTACTACGGCCAGCCAATGCAACCAATTATACAAAATCAGATTCACGGCATAAAATACAGTTCTTATATTTGTCAATTATTTAAATTGAAACTAAAACAACCCTAGACAAGCCAATCCAGTTTGCTTATTAATTATTACAAATCAACCATAGGTTCATTATTCTCATAACTATTAAGTATAAGAACGAAAACCCGATTTGTTTTTGTTTAAAAATACCCAACGAAAGCATATCAAACCTACAAATAAATAAATAAATAAAACAAAAAAAATAACTTGAGACTATTTTTGCCCCCAACTTTTATATATTTCCGCAATAAAAAAGAAGAAAAAAATAGTTATTCCGCAACACTAACTAATTTCGAAACCAAAGTGAACGTAATTCCTGCAACCCAACAAACACTAACTAATTCCATAACCAAAGTGAACGTTGTTCTGCACCAAGTTAACACGTATTTACACAACATAATAACCCATACTTTGGAAACCACACCTGCAAACTACCAAAAATCCCAAAATATATCTTCCTAAAATTACTCTTTTAAGATAATTGTAAAAGAAAAATTACGTGAATGTATGAAATCAAAGAATCAACCGAACTAAAACATTCATATATATATATATATATATATATAAATATATAATTCGAAGAAAGAAAAACAAAGTGAAAAAATATCTGAATCAATAAACGAGTTCGGAAAACATAGATGTAATTACATAAGAACGAACGAGACAAGAATTAACGCAAATTAAAATAAAAATTGATTGAAAAGAAGAAAAAAAATTAAAATCAGCAAATTTATATTCACGATCCGAAAATATTAATAAAACAAAAAACAAATGATAGACATATGACATAAAAATATCGTTGGTATTCAAAAATTCTAAATTATAGATAAATATTGATTTAGGAGTAGATGGTCATCTCCATCCTATGAAACTTGGATGTTATTAGTAAATAATTTTAATATTTAGCAGTTGTCGATAGATTAACTTTTTTGAAATTAGTTGTAATAAAAATGATAATTTAAATGAATTTATAAAATAATATGTTTGAATTTGTCAGTGAATACAGAATTGGTAAAAACAGTTCACTCAAGTGGGTGAAAACAAAAATTTAAAATTTTGAAACTAACTACCAAAAAAATAGGTTTACGCATAATGTATTACTTATAGATTTTGTATCTTTCTTTTGAATATTCCAAATTATATTAAAAAGGATTAATACGATTATACCACAGATACAAAAGTGTGTATTTTACTGTCCTGCTGATAGAATTTACTATAAATATTATTCTCTTTAAAAGTCAAACACCACCCGAATTATTAGTCTATTGAAATTTTAATATCATCTAGCATCTGATTTTGTGTTTATTGTTTCATTTTCAAAGATGTCACCTAAACAGATCTAGCAACAAGAATCAAACATAACCCGATACAGCTGATAACA
Organism: Limnanthes douglasii subsp. nivea; assembly: GCA_036936605.1. Lineage (NCBI taxonomy): Eukaryota > Viridiplantae > Streptophyta > Magnoliopsida > Brassicales > Limnanthaceae > Limnanthes > Limnanthes douglasii. The sequence goes on along the minus strand of JAUPFV010000005.1, from coordinate 267,226,145 downwards.
CGAAAATGACATAAAAAACATAAGACAATTCTTTGACATTTTTAAATACCAACTTAAATTAAACATGAGCACTGAAATTAGGAAACAGTAGGTCCATTACAAAAATGCAAGCATGAACTTTTATATTAAACTTATTCTGAACTTGACCATGCACCACATTAAGCCGCCTCCTGCAGCTGTTTAACCTTGGTGATGTAGTCCGCCATTGCTTCATCCTTGGACTTGCCTGCGAAATTCAATAGGTGCAAACGTCTATTACTGAATGAATTCGAGAAAAACAGAATTCAAAAGAATTCACGGGGTTGCTTGGTGTCTCTAAGCTTTCTGGTGTTTAGATTTAGGGATTATCAGGGTTGCCATTTACTTTACCAGAAGGTTATAACGTTCCAACTTTCTGTTAGATCGTCACGGCTGGACCGAATGGGTTTCGGTCCAAGCCTGAACGACGTACGATGGCAACCGCCTTATTGTTTCATAGAAAACACTATATTTTGATTCTATATTCAACTCCTGAGTTCAACTCATGACATCATTGTTTACTTTAAGAGTTAGATTTCTACGATATGGATCCAACCATCTACGACTACTAATCAAAAACTAAAATTTTCATAAGCTTAGCTAAGGCTAGTGTTTTTTAGCTTATCTATTAACAGTGCATCAAAGTAAGCCTCAACCAAATACATCAGCGAATTATCTTTAATACCTTCAACAGCCTTCCAAGCATCCCACTTTGCCCTATCCTTCATGTTGAACATTCCTGGACGACCTGAATACAACCAATAAAACAAAATCATAAATAAAGCAAACCCAAAGGGTACAACCATCGAAATGAAGCAAGAAGATAAACTCTATAAATTTGTATTAACTGGTGTTCACTGGTCCAACTGTGGCTTGTTTGAACAGGCCATACAGAATTAGCTTGTCTTCGTTCGTAGTGGATGGGGGTAGCTGCTTTGCTTTCTCAGTGTGTTCCTCAAACTCCTCCTGCATATAGAAAAGAAACCGAATTCACTACATGACAGATACCAATAAGACCAAATTTTAAGAACAAGCTAAAAAATTGCAGACCAAGTATTCAAAAACGAATTTTAATATACAAAACTAGCCTGAAATATGTACCTCGATGTAAACTGTTGAATCCAACAATGGTGATACTTTCACATTATACAAGTATACAACCCAAATCGGATACGAAAATTAGGTAACATAAACAAGAGAACCGAATCCATAGAGAGCTAGCATTAGTATATGAATACAAACAACTAGATCTATACTTAGTTTATTACGAACATATGTCTAACTATAAGAAAACTGGGGATCGAACGCCTTTTCAACTTTTCATATTCAAATCTACAGCAATCGAGCGTGAACATACAAACAATCGACCGAGAGAACGACAGATCTGACGAATTAAAGCAAAAGAAAAACCAAAATGAATTTTCACTTGATCAAATTCTTAGAATTCTAATCGAGAAACTACGGCAACAATACAGAATTAAAAGTAATCGGAGGATAGAATCATTGAATTGAGTTGAAGAATAACAGAAAATAATGGAGAAGATGATGAAAAGAGACCTTCAATCCCATTGTTAAGATCTTCTTGGTTTCTCCGCAAGGCAAGGCGCAAAAGTTTAAGAAGTGGTGTGGTTCGAGAGATACGAAGGAAGAGGGTTGATATAGGAAGAGACGCGAATGACGTGTCTTCGATACTTTGCATTAGATGTGGCCCTGGCTCTGCAAAAGAATCTGATCCCTTCATCACCAACGTCTTGATGCCAACACCACTAATGCCACTGGCACTGGCACTGTGACAGTGGTCACACACATATATACAATTACTATTAAAAAAAAATGTTAATGATTAAAGGGAAATTGTACTTAAATACCCACTCAACTATTCAATTGGCACTCACCACCCAAGGTTTGATCAATTGTTACTTAAAATCCAATTCAACTCCTTTATTGTCACTTACAACCTAATATTATTTTAATACCCTAACTACCCTTAACCCACTATATAAACATAATTTTCTGTTTTCTTTCTATTTTTTTTATAGCTTTTTGAAGATTTGAATTTGTTAGCCGCTCTAACCACCTAACCCTACCAACCACCACGAGACCGGTTGAAATCACATTTTCCGGTGATCAGAAGATGCTAAAGGTTTGTTTCTTTATGTAGGTTGTTGTGTTAGACCTGTCTAACCTCTGTTTTATACGTACAGGAGTTGATCGTCGCTTTTTGGAATCTTATAGCTTACAAGTAATCGTGTTGCGACCTTTTTAGGTAATTACCTACCGATTTCGAAGTTTTTTATTGGTTTTCTCTGTTGTAATAGGTTCTATTCTACTGTTTTTAGATGCTATTGCCTCATTTCGAGCTTTTCTCTGTTTTTTTTGTTATAGTGATCTGTTATTTTTTAGTTAATATTGTTCGTTATATAGTTATGTCCTTGTTGTCTGATGTTATATTCTAATTTGGTAGTGCTTTAGTTTTGTCTTGAATGTGTAGATTACGAGTTTTTAGGTCAATTAGATTATTGTATTTCGAAACAAATATCAGGACTTTTTTTACATAGAAATACCAGGACAAGATGCGAATAGCTTTATGTAGGTATAAACAATTCGCAAGATAGGATGCAAATTGTTTGATGGAGTAGTAAATAATTTGCATATAGTTTTTGTGACTAATAACAAATATCATGACTTTTTTTACCTACAAATATCACGATAAGATGCGAATAGCTCGTTGTAGGTATACACAATTCGCAAGATAGGATGCGAATTATTTGATGCAGTAGTAAATAAATTAACAACATAGGTTTTGTGACTAATAACAAATATCAGGACTTTTTTACCTACAAATATCAGGACAAGATGCGAATAGCTCGTTGTAGGTATACACAATTCGCAATATAGGATGCGAATTGTTTGATGCACTAGTAAATAATTTGCACATAATTTTTGTGACTAATAACAAATAACTTGTCCTGTCCAGGGTAAGAGATGTCTAAATCACGAGTTTGTATTTTTAAATATGGTCACCAAACTGCAATTGTGCCTTTCACTGAGTTTGAAAGCTTCGAAAGTATCCAATCTTATGTAGAGAACACATGAGAGGAGCTTGCCACAGGTGACTACCTAATTACTTACTCCTGCGGGGATCACAATGATTGTTTCTTTAATAACCAAAATGATTTTGTTGGGTTGGTGTTATATCTTGATTTGGAGCGTTTAAAACGGGTTAGTTTTCTCATAGAACAACACGTCTTCGATAAGGGTTCTGGTAATAAAAGTTCTGTTGATAAGAGCTCTGGTGGTAAGGATTGTGGTGTAAAGCGTAAAGAGCGTAGCTTGATTTTGGGAGAACCATCTCTTGATCAACTAGTTAGCGGGGAGAGTAGTAATGGTTTAGTTAATTCTGATCAGAGGAAAAAACAACTTGCTACTGCTGGTTGGGCTGATGCTATTACATGAGTGGGTCAAGCTTTTGAAGAAGGTGCTGCCGGTCTGAGGGTATCTTTGTGCAAGTTTGCGTTAGAGCATGGTTTTTCTTTCAAATACCTGCACAACACAACAAATAAGATCACTGCTTATTGTGAAAATAAGCTCACAAGCGGGTGCAAATGGAGGGTTTATGCATCTATTGACTCAAGCACCGGCCTTATGAAAATCAAGAAGTATGTCCCGTACCATACTTGAAGTCCTGTTTTCTCCCAGAAGCATAAACATAAGCGGCACAGGCATTTGACATCAGATTTGATTGCAGAGGAAATTCAGGATTCTCTCCGGACCTGCCATTCGTTGACAGCCAAAACCATACAATCGACTGTCAAACAAGATTACAGTCTTGACATCTCTTATCGTTTGTCATGGAATGCTTTAGAGAAGGCTAGGAGGGGAGTTTTTGGAGATAGTTCAAGTTTTTTTAGTTTACTAAGCGGATACTTCAAACGCTTGAAGAGCCGAGATATTACTTCAGACTGCCAGTTGGAGTTGTCAGCTGGAAACCGATTCAAGCGCTGTTTTGTAGCATTCGGTTCGTCCCTTCGAGGTTTTCATTCATGCCGTCTAATGTTGTTTGTCGTTGGAACCCACTTATATGGCAAGTACAAGGGTACATTGCTCACTGCTGTAGCAAAGGACGGAAACAACGGTTAGTTACATTCATCTAGTTAATCTGAACGATGTTTTTGTGTGAAAATACTGATGCAATTCGCATCAGGTGATGCGAATTAAGCAGTGTTGTGATCCTCACATTTCGCATTTGAGGCTGCGAATTATGTATTATCTGAGTAAACTGTACTTACATCGCAGCTTGAGTTACAAACAATTCGCATGACAAGCTGGCGAATTGTTTGTATGAGCAATTAAAATGTCACACATAATTCGCATGGAAAGCTGCGAATTGTGCCAGGACAACATGCGAATTTCTTACAATTTTTAAACGTTTGCATACTGTTGTAGTGTTCATTTGATCTGCCTTTTTCCAGGACTATTCTCTGTTGCTGTTGGTGTAGTTAGCATTGAAGATTGGGACAATTGGATGTGGTTTTTGGGGTGTTTGAAACCACATTTGCTGGATCGCCAGATCACATTTATTTCAGACCGTCATTCTGGTATTGTTAATGCTGTTTCTGTCTTGTATCCAAACTGCTATCATGCGTACTGTTATTTTCATCTCATGCAAAATTTGAAAGCCAAACTGGAACATACTAACAGGGAGTATAAAAAAGGATGTTGAGTTTCTTCCATCGTCTTGCTTATGCTCCCAGTCAAGAGCTTTTTAAAGATATACTAACAGGTTTTCTATGTGAAGGTGGTGAGAGAATGAGTGATTTTCTTGCAAAATTACCCCCTGAAAAATATGCGCAGGCTTACGTAAAAGGGAAGCGATACAACTCTATCGCTTCTACCGCACCTGAATCGTTTAACAGTCAGATTAAAAAATATTGCGGCTTACCAATTGTTGAGTTTATTGATTGGATTTGAGTCTTGCTTATGACTCAAGTTTCACAGAGATACGAAGAAGGTCTCAGCTGGAGTACTAATTTGGTTCCCGAGTACGAGAAGAAGCTAAAGCAGAATGTTGACATGTGCCGAACTTGGGTAGTACGTAAGTCCTCTTCCGCCATGTTCGAAGTCTTTTCGAATCCTGTGGCTGTTGTTAATCTGTTGGATTTCAAATGTTCATGCGGATCATGGCAACAAGAGTGTTTTCCATGTTCTCATGCTCTAGCGGCATTACAATACACCGACCAAGATCCATTGACTCTAATAGAACCCTTCTTTACGGTTAAGAATTACAGGGAAAGTTACTCTTTCAGCATACCAGCTATAACTGATTTCGGCGAAGGGTCCAGCGCTAACGATCCTTCTTTTGTTGAAGTTCTGCCTCCGAACGTTAAGAGACGCTCCGGAAGGCCTAAGAAAAAACGAATCCCTTCTAGAGGAGAAATCTCAACCAAGAAGTTGAGGTGTGGCCGATGTTCAAAATCAGGCCATAACCGGAGGACTTGTGATGTTCTAGTTTAAGGAAAATTCTGGTTGGCCATATCACATTTATTTTTGTAGTACAGTTATTGTTCTGTACAGCAAACTAAACATTCATACATTCCTGTGTTTTTGTATTGCTATTATTGGAGTTGTAAGTATTTCGCATCCTGGGTTGCGAATTATGTACAATATGTTGGTATATTGTTACAAACATCTATCAGGATTACATGCGTTTTTATGTGAAATTTCACCAGGATGCGAATCGCTAGTAAAATCATATCAAACATTTATCATATCAAACGTTTCGCATGATAGGCTGCGAATTAGGGCCAGAATTATGATGCGAATGGAGAACAATTAGAAGTCCTGATATTGGTCATATGATAAGCTGCGAATTGTGCTTTAATAAAAATACCAGGATATTCAATAAGGTTGAAAATAAGTAATATAGCAGGTTAACATGCGAATGATGTGCAAAATGTATTTGATGCGAATCGTTTATATCATTGAAACTCTGTAAACAAATTGGATTACAAAAAAGAGGATTACAATATTTTCATGCACTAACAACTGTTTACACATATCACTACAAGCTACTGGTGCTAGTTAGTTGCATTCCAAAAAAAAAACAAAAAACAAAAACCAACTCTAGCAGTTGGTAGATGATTCATCACCATCTTTTTCCTGTTTCTCCTCTTTGTGCTGATTATCTTTGTCTCTCTCTCCACTTTCTCTTCAGCTTCAATATCTACGTCCATCATGCTTAAATTTTTTGTCCTTGATGGACGAGCTTCGTCTTCCCTCTTCCTTTTTTTGTTTCGAACCTCTGCCGTTTGAGGTTGCACCTTTTCTGGCTGAGGTGCAGCAGGAAGCATTGGAACCTGTTCTGGCTGAGGTTCAGCAGCAACCAGTGGAACAACTTCCACTGGTTGAGAGTCAGCAGAGTAGTAGTCATCATACATGTCTAGTTCGAAGACAGAGACTGGGCTGGGGGGGGGGGTGGTACTGCTGGCATGATCAACTCATCACTCCAGTTAACGGTTATTGATGACCAGGAGTCACCCAGAGAACCGAGTGAACCAGAGTTTGAGTATGAGGTGGTGGTTGTGGTGGTGGAAAAAGACATGACTGTTTGAATTCGAAGAGAAGAAGAGATGTTTTTAAAAAAATATGGAGTTTGGTGTAAAATTAGCCTCTGGTTACTAAAGGTATTTGTAGGAAAATGAGGTAATCATTACATAGCCTCCATGTCCAATCAGCATTTAATGAATTATATACTTGATTAGATTGTTTTTTGTGTGCTCAATGGAGAAAACGTTTACCAAGGCATAAGCCACAGCCTGTTCGTATCCTTGTACTTTATATTTTGAATTTTTTATTTCTGCACCAGGCTGCGAACTGATTGTAAGGTAGTATACCAGGCTGCGAACTGTTTTGTGTAGTGATAAGCATCTATCAGGTTAGGCTGCAAACTATTTGATGATAAATTAGGCTGCGAATTATTTAATGATAAATAAGCATCTATCAGGTCAGGCTGCGAACTATTGGATGATAAATTAGACTGCGAATTATTTAATGATAAATAAGCATCTATCAGGTTAGGCTGCGAACTGTTCATACATATCAGCTAAAGAATATTCAAATTTCTGAAAATGTAATTTTTTTATGTATGCACAACAAAACTAAAAATTACAACAGATGTAGTTACAAGCAACAGATGTATTTACAAGCAATACACGAATCAGCCATATGCGATGCGGTCTTTGTCATTTAAAAAGTAATAAAACATTTCTGCTCTGAAGGCAGTTACCATATCTGCATCGTATTTTTTCTGCACTGATCCATGCTCGATAATATCCCCTGCATATTTGCAGACAAAGATACCACAGTCCAGGGTGCCTCGCTTTTATTGTGGGATGCCTCTTTCCACTTTCACCTTCCATATTTAGGTAGGAATTCTCTATCCAACAAATATTTGATCTGTGTATAATAATTAGTGTTAGGAATAAGAACAAAAACAAAAACAGTTGGTGACATACAATTCGCACCTTAGGCTGCGAATTATATGACAACAAATCCAACATAATTTGCACCTTAGGCTGCGAATTGTATGACAACAAATCCAACATGGGCATGTCACACGATTTACAGCTTAAGCTGCGAATTATTTGATATGCACCCCATTGTTCGCATCATATGCTGCGAATTGTGTTATGGATAGGCTGCGAAAAGCAATTGATTTACTCACAATTCACAGCATATCCCAATAACAGTCTGCAGCCTGCATACTTAAAATGTGTTTAAATTTAAGTGTATAGTTTGGAATATTTACCAGTAGTGCAGGTGTCCTTGTGGTGTGGTCTATGGCTTTCAGCTTAGGCAGAAGCGGATTGTAGTTTGAAATTGTCCTGGCGTCGATATCAATGACGAGCAACGTCCAGTGGTTTACAGTGTCCTTCATCTCGGTGCATACTGGAACCATGATGATGTTGGCATCTTTGCGCCCCATTCTAAAAGCCATGTCCACCAAATTTCTACTTGCCAGCCTGCTTTCATTTGATGCTGCATCCAAGCAAGAGTATATTAAAATGAGAACATTTTCTGAGAACTTTGTTCAATTTACCTGAGCTAAACTTACCGCAGTCATGCCCGAAATCAGTACGGCGTCATGATGCTCTCCTTTAGATTTAGTGCATGGAACTTTGAAGTCTGCATCTTCAAGCATCTTTCGAATCCAAGCATCGATAACCTAACAAAGGAGTTGTAGATTTATGTTAAATATACAATACATATTTGAAACATTGAAAATAGAATTGGTTGACAATTGGATACCTTTAAGTCCAGCTCCAGTTCTAAAGGTAGTGCCATGACATCACTCGCTTGCACCCTGATTCCGTATGTAAACTTGGACTCTGGTAGCTGCCATACCACTGGATCAGGTGTGTCGCTCTCGTAGGCTTTAACTACCTGTATTTTGTGGTATTCTTGCAGATCGATACGTTCAGTTACTTTTGTTTTCTTTGGTCAGTTGCTTTATTTTACTGCTGGCGGTTCCCGTATTGTTATTACGAACTCTTCTTCTTCCTCTGCCACTTGAGGCTGCGTTTGTGTCAGTAGAGTAAAACTTGGCTCCTCTATCTCTTTACTGGGCTCGAGCTTAGTAAATAACAAAAATCAAAAGTAGAAGGGCGTCTGTAATTATAATTGCAGCGACTCCAAACAGTTCGCATCTTAGGCTGCGAACTGTTTGGTTCCAGTCTAATAAATTTATTAGTATCTATCAGGGTAGGATGCGAACTGTTCGAGGTTCCACTGAACAGTTCGCATCCTACCCTGATATTGATTTGTAATACCCCAATCAGTCTAACACAAATCTCATGTTATGATGCGAAATCGTTATAAGTAGGCCTTACCGCACGGTCAGCGACAACCAATGCCGTTGACTTGTTCGGCATAAGATCTGGATCGTGTCGGTAGAAATCATTAAAGTCATCCTCCGACATGTTCTCCAAAGACCGTTGTATTATAGAATCGTAATATACATTATCAATTTCATTTAAAAATGTCTATGAAACTTGAGTGTAAATACCATCAACAAAAGCATCGGGTAAACCTACTGTGTTATCGTGGGACTCTGGAGCTTGCAGTTGATTTGTTACCGGGCCTACAGTTTCACGTTGGCTTAGCAATTCTGACTTTGCTGACAGCACCGTTGGTCTTTGAGGTTCCACCAAAGAAGTGGTGTTGTCTTCCAAGGATGGTCCTTCCTGGCTGAGTAGTTCCGTCTTCTCAGCGGGATGGACAGGTTCTGACTCTTGAGGTGCTATCTCTTGAGTTAGTCTTTCTCTCTTCGCTAAGGTTATCTGTTGCTGCTGTTGTTGTTCTTGTTGTCCTTATTACTCTCGTTGTTGTTCTTGTTGTTGTTCTTGTTGCCGGTATTCGTGTTGAACTTGTGGCTGCTGGTGTTGTTGCTGGTGGTGTTCTTCTTGTTGTTGTTGCTGGTGGTGTTCTTCTTGTTGTTGATGTTGTTGCTGTTGGTGTTGTTGTTGCTGGTGGTGTTCTTCTTGGTCTTGCTGTTGATGTTGTTGTTGTTGTTGTTGTTGTTGTTCTTGCTGTTGGTGTTGTTCTTCTTCTTGTTGCTGTTGGTGTTGTTGTTGTTGTTCTTCTTGTTGCTGTTGTTGTTCTTGTTGCTGTTGTTGTTCTTGTTGCTGTTGTTCTTGTTGCTGTTGTTGTTCTTGTTGTTGCTGTTGGTCTTGCTATTTCTGCTGTTGTTGTTGTTGTCTTTCGGTCTTCTGTTTCATACAAAAATCCAAAAAAACAAAAGGGTGGAAGGGTTAAGCATAAGTTAATCATTGTTGAGCACGGTTTGCATGCTGACCTGATATCTGTGTTGTACATTCTTAACAATTCGCAGCTCAGCATGCGAATTGTGTAATAACCAACCCAATGGTTTATTACACAATTCGCAGCTTAAGCTGCGAAACGTTTGGACAGGACTACACAAGAGTCCTGATATTTGTTTGATAACATCATATCATCCACTTACATTATCTACCTCCTCTGTCTGTGCCTCCATGATGTCCATCTCTGCAGATTGCACCGGTATGGGTGAATGGTTGGCATCATCGTCCCTTTCTTCTGGGAGTACTCCATCAGCATGGTGATGATCAGCATTAGACACGGATGCTTGCTGATTAGTGGATTCTTCTCTCTCTGGAAGTGCTGCTGGTACCTGCTCTATTGGGCTTTCAATCCGGCAAATTGGCTGAGAGATAGCATTGTGGAGTTGTTGTGCTTCAAGTTTTGCAATCTTGCGTTTCAATTCTTTCAGCTGCAAAAATGTTAGCAAACGTTTTATAAACATATTAAGTGCTGATTGTAGTGATTATTTAAGGTTCAAGTCATACTTACTTCTCTGGCCTGTTTTTCTATCTTTCTCTCGTACGTGTTCTTGTCGGCGTATGTCTTCAAACGCTTTGATGTCTCGTGATTAAGACCTCTGCGTTTGAGTACATAATCACCGATTGTTTCACTCATACTGGTTGTGTCGTCGCCGGAGGGCTCCTGCATGGATTTGCCTTTCGGTTGTGGTGGAATCGTTTGCTTGGGGAGTCTTGGTGGTGGAATCGTTGGCTCGGGTGGTGGTGGTTGTTCGGGTCTGGGAGACATCACCTTATTCATTGCATCATGTGATGCTCGTCTCCTTTGTTTTGGTTTTGATGCTGTGCTTTTCTTCCTCTTCCTTGGTCTTTCTTCTGGTGAAGTAGAAAAGGTTTCTGCATCTTCATTATCTTCTCGTTCTCCGAAAGCTTCACTTTCAGCCTCGGTAAGCTGTAATGGACCTTCTAAAACCTACCAACAGAGGCACATGTAAGTAAATTAATTGTTTCGAAAGTATGAGGGTGTAGACAAACAAATTGTTTTTTAGAAACAGTTCGCATCATATGATGCGAAATGTGTGATTTTAATCATGTTGGAGTTGCAAAGAATTCGCATGCTGAGCTGCGACATGTGTATGGGACAATATACTGCGAACTATGTGTAAAAGATATGCTGCGAACTAAGTGTAAACCATAGGATGCGAACTATGTGGAAAAAGAAGCTGTGAAGTAAAATTCATATCAGGCTGCGAAATGATTGATACATTTTTCTAAGCAAAACGCATGATATGCTGCGAACTGTATGCACCCCCAGGCCAATACATATATAAAGCTTATACCTGGTCATTATCCAGGTAGGGTGTTCTAAGAAGATATGACATGGTTGATGCTTGGCACTCTAACCCCAACCATTTGAATAACCTTGGTATCGAGGTTGGCTTCGCTACCTCGTGGCCGATTGTTGTGTGCTCCATGATGAAGGGCTGCATGGGGACAAGTTTTATCAACACGATGCTATGTACATAACTAATTTTTATATTGAATAGATCAATCTTACAACTACAAGGGCGACGCAGCCGACGACTTTATCATCTCTTTCTATTGCTAAGCAACTCCTGATAGACTGTCGAAGCTTGTACAGTATTGATCCAGCCCAGTCATAATTGTTTATTCTATTGAGGTCTTCAACGTAATAAACCGTGCTCCAGCCCACGATATCTCCAGATACGGAGTAGAATAGTGTGGAGCACAAAAAAAATATCAACAGCCTCGCAACATCTTCCAACTCATGCTCCCCTCCTTCGTTTATGGCCTTCTCTATACCCTCCTGTAAAACCAATGACAACATGATATGTTAGAAATGTACAGAATCTTGCTTTATAAAGATGAAGTCCATTTTAGACGTACCTTTATAATGGAATTTGTTATTGTTTTGGTATTACTAGCTGCTACTTTCCTGCCAGTTTTACCCATGAATTATTTCTTCATCATCCTTGATTCGTCCTTCTCGCCGGGTGCATACTTGTTGTGAAAAGCTCCGGTTTTTGTTAACGGCATTTTCTCGGTGCTATGCCTCAACCCGAATATGATCTTGACATCGTTTTCAGTTAGATTTATATACTTGTTGCCAATCCTAAAGGCGTCTCTATCCACAGAGAATCGCTCGATGATATACTAAATGATTTGTTAGAATTTTTTCCTTGGCAGCTCTGCCTCATTACGGATCTCAAACACCGTTTTCAGCAGTGTGTAGAAGGGGGTGTTTCTTGCAGCTTCAATGTGGGCCCTTGTAATACGCATGTCTTTGAGTAGCTTCAGAAGGCTCACCAACCCTGATCTGTAGTAGCTAGGTTTTGCTGTCATACTTTCTGCACAAACACAAATCAATTGGAGTGTCACAAATAATTCGCATCACAAGCTGCGAATTGCATACATATAAATATTGTTTTAACAGACAATTCGCAGCTCAAGCTGTGAATTGTCTGTAAATAAACATAAACATACAATCGAGCTGCGAATTGCTTGCATAATGGGTGATCAGGATGCGAACTGTTACACTTTTTACATGCACGTTGCAGGGATCTGGGAATTATTCAACAAACACCAAAATCAACAATGAACTACCTAATGCAGATCTAACATAGATAATATTTCTCAGGAAAGTATTAGTATTACATGCAACTAAAATTCTACCATGCCTTCGACTATAAACCCATAAACTGAGCAACTATCGTCAGTAGATACTTCATTCTAGTATAAAAAGCAACGCCTATCGTGAATTAACAGAAAAAAGTGGTTCAAATTCGTCAAAAACGCAAAAAAGTACACTTTCCACGATGATGCATACTTGTTAAATTTCACCGGTCGGAGAACGAGATTGAACTTTCAGAGACGACTCCACGACAACTTTGTCGAACAGAAGGTGTGTAGTCTGAGTGAGTAAAAGACGCTGACCGGTGCGATAGTGTCGAAGGTCCGAACGGTGAGAAGCTGTAGGGTTTGAGAGAGAGAGAGAGAGAGTATCACGAAGTCGAACGGTTTTCTGGTGGTTTCTAAAATTAGACTTTTGCGTTTGTTTAGGGTGATAGGAAGGTGGAAAAAGTGGGATGGAATTGAAAAATGGGTATATATAGTGGAAGAGTATTTTTGTCCAATTTATTAGTCTGGGTATTAAGTAACACTATGTTAAATTTGGGTACTGCCGGGTAATAAGATAGTTGAGTGGGTATTTTCAGGTACTTTTCTCATGATTAAATCGGGTTCCAGAAAGATATCTAGTCCTAATTTTTTTGTATAATCTAATTTAATAGATTATAAAAAATATCAATCAATTTCTGTCGGAGTGGTTCTTTTCAACGGGGGGACTTTTTATTCAGGAAAATATTAATGGTTCGGCGGGTGAAAAAGTTCGTTCGACGGTTGAGAAAATCTCACTGGAACAGAACTTTTTCGGTGGTTAAGAAGATCTCAACCGACGGGTGAACAAATGGAATATAAAGATAAAATACTAAAAATTCAAAACTGCACTATTTTCGGGGTTGATTAATATTATTTGGAATCAAATTTAGTCATACCCGCAAAATATTATATTTTGCTTTATTATATATATATATATATATATATATATGTGTGTGTGTGTGTGTGTGTGTGTGTGTGTGTGTGTGTGTGTGTGTGTGTGTGTGTGTGTGTGTGTGTATGTGTGTGTGTGTGTGTGTGTGTGTGTGTGAGGGTTGATCCAAGAAGCTTGCCGGGTTTCCAAGAAAGCTCAAGAAGCAGTAACCCACTTTACTGACAGACCTCTCTCTGAGCTCGCTTCCTCATTTCGAGGAAAGATCGATCTCAAATCTATCTCTCAGACCTTCTCTTCTCTATTCTTCCCAAACTCAAAACCCTGCCTTTAAAATCAACAAATCACCGGTCAAAAAGGGTATTGAAGATCGATCTTCTTATGGAATTGATCTTCAATGGAGCAAGTTAATCCACATGCAGATCAAGAAACCCAAACAGTTCATAGAAATCAAGTCAGCATCATCCACCTATTCTCCATGAAGCCAAACAAAATACATGCAGAGTGAGATTCCATCGACAGGGACGATGAGTTTCCATCCCTCAAGGAAACCACCTCAACAATGGAGATGAGCTACCTCAGATGTTTTCAAATCCAGTGTTCGAAAGTTTCTTACCTAATAAAGAAGGCGAGCCAAAAAGAAGATCGTACACAGATATGGTAGGAGGAAGAGTACCAAGAAAGTTGTTCTTTCACAAAAAAGTTGTTCATGAGGAGCATGGAGACTACACTTTAGTGCATTTCCAGCTTGCTGATAAGTACTTTCTAACCACTATTGCTAAAACTACTCCGATTGCCAAGTTCTCATTTGGGAGTCCTACTCTCATTGAGTTCAAGGCATACATTTCATCACTTAGATTTTTAGGAGCATGTAGCATATATAAATGGGATTATATGTATTTTTTTCGTAGAAATAGACCTGTTAGAAGATGTAAAAAGATTTTGGGATAAAACTGTTATAACTATAGGCAAACTTTCCTTTAGAATACTTAAGTGGACACTTGAATTTCACCCCAAGAAGGAGTCTCCGTTGACTCCTTTTTGGATTTCCCTGCCCAAAATGCCTGAAATTTTATATAACCCTGATTCTGTTAATCATATTTCTAAGGCAATTGGATTGCCCTTAGCAGTATGGGTAGCTAAAAACAACATTGCAAGCTACAACAAATGTAAAACATGGATATTAGCTGATATTTCTAATCATCTTCCCAAAAGAATCTGGGTATGCTTTAGGGAAAATGATGGTTACTGGCAATATATTTTATACTTAAACAAGCCTTTTTACTGTAAAAAAATGTAGACACATAGGACACCAAGAAAAACAATGTAAAAATGAATAATTTGAGCAAATAATGATAAAAAATAATGCTAAAAACAACCAGTCCAAACTTCCCTCAAAAGAAGTTTGGATCCCAAAAACAAAAAAAATGAAATTAACAAAGAACCACAAGTAGAACCACTGCTAACTAAGAACTATGAATTAGATATTATAACATCTGAGAATGTTATAGAATTTAACCAAACAAACGAAACAAAGGAAACAAATGGAAAAGACATAGATAATAAAAAAATTGATAAAACAGAAAAGACCAACTTAACATCACAACCTGATAAATCACCTGAACTGATAACCAATAATGAAAAGAATAAAGACATAAGAATAACAAACAATGTAGAGCAAAGTGAAGGAATTCTAATCTTCAATAAACTTAATGAACCACCTGAAGTTACTGAAAATGACTAACTAAATCCATACATACCATTCTACTAAGTAACTCTTTTAGAACACTCAATGTTGAAGAATTAGATGAATTATCAAAACCAGAACAAGACTCTTCAATGACTAGGATTAGTTTAAGCCTACCTCAATCACCTCAACTTAAACAACTTAAAAAAAACTCTGCTAAACCCCCTATAAGAAGATCTTCAAGAGGCAAGATATTGATAAAACCTATAACCTCTAAAGGATCATTAAGATCCTCAAACAATCTTAATATGAACAGAACCATACTTAACTGGAATGCTAGAGGACTAGGAAATCAGAAAACATTGAAAAGAATTAAAAATATTGTTATAAAATACTCAACTGATATCATAGCTCTACATGAACCTATGATATCAGTTGATAACTTGAAATATACGTGTAATAAACTAGAATTTGAACCACATTTTCCAAATATTAATAATAAAATTTGGATTTTCTGGAAAAATGGCTATAATATCAATCTCCTAGAAAATCTGAACAACATGTTAACTCTATGGTAAGTCATTCTACTACTAACAAAGTAGTTCTGCTTACCATAGTTTATGCGATATGTACCAGATCCCATAGAGTCCCTCTATGGGATCATTTAATATCCATTTCTGATACTGATTTGCCTTGGCTTGTTGTTGGAGATTCTAACACAATCTCCAGTACAAGTGAGCAATTACATTGTTCCATACTTTGTTCAAAAAGTATGGATGATTTTAATAACATGATTTTAGATTGAAAATTAGAAGAACCTGGTTACATAGGCACAAATTTTACATGGACAAACAAACATAAATGGAAACGTGTAGACAGATCCTTACATAATGATAAATTGAGAGAAAAGTTTCAAATTACAAGGGTGAATCACCTAGCCAGAACATGTTCTCACCATTCACCCTTGATAATATCAATCATATTAAAATCTACAAACATAAACCTTCATTTAGATTCCAAAACATGTGGTTGAAGCATGAGGATTTTCTTAAAACTGTAGAAAATAACTGGTCAAAAAATCTGACTGATACTTCTCATATTTATATATTTTGGTCCAAGTTGGAAAGACTTAAGAAACATCTAAAAAAATGGAACAGTCTAAACAAAACTGCAGAGGAAATAAAAATTGCAGAAACTAAGTTAGAAGAAATAAACAGTCTTGAGAACCAAACTAATTTATCTAACCTTAATGCTAAACTGATAACATTACTTGAAAGAGAGGAATTGGAAACAAAAAAGTTATGTAAAATGGTTAAAGGATGATGACAATAATTCAGCAATATTTCACAATTATGTTAAAAAGAGAAGGTCTAAAAACAGATTCAATGGCATTTTAATTGAAGATAATTGGATTGAAGATGAAGAGAGAATTGGTTTATCTACTGTAGAATACTTCAACACGCACTTAAACAAGCTACATACACAGAATAACCTATCTATGATAAATGACATTATTCATAATGTTATATTAGATCAAAACAATGAATACATAGTGAAAATGCCATCAATGGATGAATTATACAATGTAATAAAAAACCCGAATCTTAATAGTGCTTCTGGAGTTGATGGATTCAACTCCAGATTCTACTCATCATGCTGGTTAATAATAAAAGATGATCTTCTCAAAGCTGTCATAGATTACTTTACTAAAACTGACATCCCTAAAGGCCTATTTGCAACCCTCATCTGTTTAATACCTAAGGTCAAATCACCTAAAACTTGGCTGCAATTTAGACTTATAAGCCTATGTTCAGTCCTTAATATAATCATATCTAAAATACTGAATAATAGACTAGCTAAATTACTCCATCTTATCATTTCAAATGAACAAGGTGCCTACTAAAAAAAGAACAATACATGACAACATTTTAATAACTCAAGAAATGATTAGAGACCTTAACAGAAAAACCAGAGGGAATAACTTAATAATTAGCCTAGATATGTCAAAAGCTTTTGATAAGCTTGAATTTAGGTTTATATATGAGGTTATGCTATCTTTTGGATTCAATCAACATGTAATAGAGCTAGTTTAGAAAAGTATTGAACATATTTCATATTCACTGAGAATTAATGGCAAAACTAATGCTTACTTTAACTCTAGTAATGGTTTAAGGCAGGGGGACCCTATATCCCCAAACCTATTTATTATAGCATAAGAATTCTTAATAAAAGGTTTAAACAAATTAATTGGCCAACATAAACTAATGATATATAACATGGAAGATTCTTTAAGTATTAACTGTTTAGCATATGCTCATGATATAATTCTCTTCCCAAATGGTTCATTAACAAATATAAAGAAACTTTCAAAATTCTTAAATACATATCAAATGTTATCTGGCCAACAAATAAATATACAAAAACAATTTTTATAGCCTCCACATACATGAGTAGAACCATGATAAATGCCCTGTAAAAACTTTTAGGCTTCAAACAAACTAAGCTACCTCTTATATATTTAGGTATCCTAATCCATACAAAGAACTTCTCTATTAACTTTGAGGATTTAATAGATAGGATAAGAAACAAAATTAATGAATGAAACTCTAAAAAAATCTCTTTTGGTGGTAGAATAACATTGATTAAGTCTATCATATTATCTTATCCAAACTACTACTTACAGTCAGTTAATTTGCCTTTAAAAGTAATATTTAGAATTAACAAATTGTTTAATAAATTTCTATGGAGTTATAGTGAAAACAATAAAACTATATTATGGTGCAAATGGAACAAGATATGTAAACCTCACAATGAAAATGGACTAAATATAAGAAACATATAGGATATTCAAAAAGCATATTCATTTAAGCTTTGGTTTAAATTTGGAAACAACAAAACTCTATGGTCCAAGTTAATGCATTCTGAGTACTGCCAAAACATTCACCCTTTACAATGCTCTTTAAGATAAACAGATTCTAAAACTTGGAAACGAATGTTTGAGATTAAAGAAGAAGCTGAGAAATATATAAACTGGAGACTATGAAAGGAGAACTGAACTTCTGATTAGATAGTTGGCACCATAATAAACCTTTAATAACCCTAACAGAAATTAATTCACAACATTACTCTTTAACAAAGCTAACTGAGTTCTGGAACAATGACAACTGGGATTTACCTAAATTACATGCATACCTACCATCTGCTTACATCAACAGAATTACAAAAACATATATTAATTTAAACACAGAAGACTCCATTATTTGGAATCTCTCCACTGATGAAACCCTTAAATTAAAAGACACAGTCAACGCAATTAGACAAAAAGATATAATCTCACTGATCAAAGGGAAAATATGGAATAATATCTCTCCAAAAAAGTGTTCTTTCACCCTTTGGAGAGTATTAAACAATCTCATTAGTGTAGATAAAATATTGCAGAAAAAAAAATTTCAACTTGCTTCTAAATGCCTAAAATGCCAGAACATTGAATCACTTAACCAAGCTTTTATTACTTGTGAATCTTTATGGGCTGCTTGGTCTTATTTTTCTGAAAAATCAACATTAAAATAGGAAAACATATGACAATCAATCATATCATTAACCTATGGTTAATATCTACTCCTAAAGCAACTCATATACGTACCATTTTACCTGTATTGATAACCTGGATCATATAGATTTCTAGAAACAAGTGTAAGTATCAGAACATTGGAATTTCACAAAAATGATTATTAATTAGATATCCTTTATGCTCGTCTCTTTAGAGTATGCATCAGTATTCAATAGAAAACATTCGAGAGGTGATTCACATATAGAAAAAGACCTTAGATATTTTAATCACACTAAGAAGTCAAAACCTTTCATATATATCAAATGGAACCTTCTATTACACAATCGATATAAGTTAAACTGTGATGGTTAAACTTCAATGAATGGAGATTCTAGCTATGGTTTTATCTTGAGAGATGAACTAGGTAACCTAATCTTAGCTAAAGGAAATGTAATAGGAAAATGTTCCCCAATGATTGCTGAAATTTATGCTCTGTTAATGGTCTATTAAGTTACAAAGAGAAAAAAAATTAACATGATAGATATAGAGATAGATTCTCTGGGATTGTTTAATATCTTAGCCTTAGATAAATACCCATGGCACTTTAAAAAATTATCCTTTGCTGTAGGAACTTAATTATGCCCAAAATGACTCTGAAACATATATATATATATATATATATATATATATATATATATATATATATATATATATATAGAGCAAAACATTACTGTAGATTGGTTAGCTAAGCATGCACTTAAAAACAGACAGAATTCGAAATCACAGCTAACCACTCTCCCAAGGAACTATGTGCTATCATATTACTTAATTCACTGAACTTGGGAAATTTTAGGTTCTTTGATTAATTTAACAACTTGGCAGGTTTTTAAAAAATGGACCACTTGTTTTATTTGCTTGTAGGACACAAGAAGGCTAGAGACACAAAAATATATGGCATAATACAAGAAGAAGGAGATGCTGAACAAGAAGAAGGAAAAGAGAAGAAGAAGAAATATATATAGTCATTGAACAACTGAAAGATTATTCAGAGCTATCAAAGCTCACAAATTGTAACGCCAAAACATATGTAACATTCTATTTCAACATCAATAAATAATTTTTTTCTTGGGAATATATATATTTCAAAAACATTAGATTTTTATTTGAGAAGGGAATTATTTTTGAGCTTTTAGAATTGGATCGGTTAGATTTAGATCCAAATTTGTTAGAACTGGATATTTTAATATAAAAATATTTTTTTGTTAAATTTAGATTGAAAAAGGATAAATTTATTTAGCGTACCATAAAACCTTTCAAAATTATCCATTTCAAAAGTTTGGTTTATTCAAATCCCACTTCACAACATTGTTAGGCTAATATTAATTCGTTTTCAATGTATTCTTTTCTTCAGTTTCAACCTATGTATTTTGAGATACTAGAGTTTAACATTTTTGTTTTTAAAAATCTGTTTTTATATATCTATAGTTGCTTGTTTGATTTCTAGTTTGTTTTATTATTTAGGCTATGTGTAGATCTTCGTTTTAGATGTTTATTTGTAGGAATTAGTAAGTATTGTAGGAGTTAGGTATTTGGGGATGCCATGGTAGTTCGCGCGAAGTCGCGCACAGATCGCACGACGAGCAACAAATTGCGAGCAATTTTTATTTTATTAAGAGAATTTTATTTATTTAATTTGAGGGCACTACAAACTCCTATTGTACAACAATTTTCTGAGTTTATATATTGGAGACCAACTAATGGTACGAGTTTGATTTACACGTGTCAGATATTGATATGTTTATTTAATAGGTTCTCCCGAGCAGAATGGTAAAGTTTATTACTTTATCCATAAATCACACGTGTCAGATATTCATAGGACTATTTCGATTTCATTATCTAGTAAACTTTAGGGAAACGCTATATCTGGACTATTTTATTTTGGATCTCAACTTTCAAAATTTAGTTGTTACTTGTCACGTGAATTGATCCTAACATACATTGGTGGTTCATTAATATTTTCTGAAATGTGTCCAAAGTTGAGAGGTTTATTTGGATTATGGTACTTGCAACTTATATATGTCCAAAGTTGATAGGTTTCTCTGGATTGTGTTATCCTTAGATTAAGCTTAATGAATACACACTACACTCTTGTAAAAATTAAAATTTCTAAACTCACACCCTATTAAAATAAGTATATCTTTGCAGACCAATAACGAGGATGAATATTTGAAAAAAAGCCTCCGTTGAAGTGAAAAAACATACAACGATGACTGAGGTAAATTGTATTGGGAGGCAAAAAGCTATGTTGTACTACCTCTATGGTAGGGATCGTGTCAAGCCAACAAGAATTTTTCGACGTTTGGATGAGGTGAAAATTAGATGGAAGAATCTAATGACACAAAATGTACACTTGGTTTTCAACCTCAATGGCGAGGAGCGTTTGACTGTGTTTCAGTTTTTTAATTGCTTGGTAACCGACTAGTATAACCGAGAAACAGTTGGATGAGGTGTATAACCAAATAACAACCAAATGATATGAAGCTATGTACGATGAGCAAGTGAACTACAAGATGGAGAAGGAAAAAATGAAGCTGATGAAATGGAACTTGCGTGACAAATAAACAATGGTTCATATTATTGTGAAGTTATGGTTGTTTATGTTTCTGAGTTACTATGCTATTTCTATTTATGAATTACTATGTTAATTCTAATTTTGTATCATAATTCTTAAGTTATCATTGTTTCAATTTTAGCATTTCTAAATTATTATTTTATCGGATTTGTATCTGATTTTAGTTAAATTTTAGTTGTTCTTTTTAACATTGATCTTCACACCATGTCTATGTAATGACTTAATGTAACGATGACTTATTTCAAAATTTCAGTTTTACGTATTACAAGTGGGTTAATTTTTTAATGCGGGCAAAGATATATTTCCACTAGGAGTGTGCATAATTGTACCCTACATCACACTATGCGTGCACCAAAGAGCATGAAAACGCACGACCTAGGTGCGACGTACTACATCACCTCGTGCACCCCTAGTGCGAATATATATCTGCCCGAATTTAAAAAAAAAACTTTTACTAATCATCTTTCTTACAATATTGATTGAAACTAAACAAAAATATTATATTGATTAAAAATAAAATACATATTGTACATAGATTGGTCTTACAATAAATATTAATATACGAACGATATATAAAATAGTGGTAATTGTGTTACACTAACAAAACTTAAACAAAGTTACATATGCCGTAGTATAATCAATGGTCTTCTGTCAAATCAGTGAAAGTGCAGCTCCATCATGAAAGATATTAGGATCAACTTGATTTATTTGAATTTGTTAAATCTTTGGTTTAGAGGATTCGCCCATGCAATTGCGTCTTCAGTATGAAACATGTGCCATACTGGATATATTTTCAGCAATGGCCCATCCAAAACGACCTGTAAAAATAAATGCACGATTATAGAACATAACATACCATATCGTAAAATATAGTAGTATGATAAAATGACATAGATTTACTTGCATGAACGAAGTGGTTACCATCTACAAAACCAATACAAACTACATTTATAGGATACGATTGAGGCGACGATCTGCGTATAAGTAGATTATATACGACATGTGGAGAGATATATGATATACCATGCATTGATATCTAGTGGTTATCACTAGGCCGATATACGATAAGGTGATCAAATACTTACTACCGATGTTGTATACGTTAACCCAATCTAATCTTTTCAAGTAAGTTGCATACAGTTTCTGCATCATAAACATTGTCACCCAAAAATTATGTTAACTTTTCAAAAGTCAAATCTCGTCTCACCAATTTCCACACATTTGTATAATGATATAGATACGGCTCGATAATCATACTGGATGTCTGGATCAACGTCTACATGCTAGTAATATAATCAACTAATTAATTCTGAAATCATCCCTTGTAACTAATAAGATCGTTGGTCTTACACCTATTCTTTATTATAGATACTTTTTTGGGGAGCTTTATCTTTCAGTATTAGGAAAGGGTTTGTTTTCGAGGCTAATGAGCTAGCTATTATACTGGACGTGTAATGCTATAACCTCGACTAGATTCATATTCGAATAAAGATGGGTCTCGTTTAGTCGATTTATTGGGACTAGTTTTTTTTATGATCTTTATTAATTACCGGTGCCTTATGCTTTAATATGTGACTTGTTTTGGGATTGAGGATCTGTATCACCATATTTATAATATGATCTTGTATATTTGGGCCATAACCACAGATAAAACTATCAATTTTACCAATTTTTCGTATTAGATTATCTTCGGTACCCATTTTATTTCTCGGGGTGATCTTTAGAGTACTTTAATGTACATCATATTCTACTAGAGAAGAAGGCCTACATTTTTTCTCGGCCATATCTAGCTTAGATGCACACAAAAACCCGTGTCCTAACAATACAACCACAAGCTACATGATCAACGCCTATTTTCCTAGCACGTTCATAAATTTTTTCGATATTTATGTTGTTTGTTCGATGGCACACATATTAGTTGTGTTGTTTAAGTTTACCCAACAAGAATTGCATTTGGGTTTGCCTGACTATTTTTGCCAAACATATTTTAACGAACGTTGTAAATGTGCGCATGTTATATACATCTTGAGGGTGATGAATCTTCAAACTGACGTATATCTCTCTAGGACGAGAACCAAATATCATTAACCTACTAAATACTTCATTTTGTCCACTTTGAGTCTAGTGGTTTGTGAATGACCATTCAAGTGTAAAAACAATGCGTGATTGCGTTTTCCGTTTAATACATTTAATTTAAAAAAAAGAGGGTTTCCTTTAATTGTACTTTCCCTTAACATGAAAGGGAAACCCTATTATTTTACAAACATTGATGTCATTTTTTCATAACTCTAGGTTTAGGTTTAGGTATATAGTGTTATACCTCTCGTATTGACAATATACCCTAGGATTTTTTCCACTTCTACTACCGTCGTCATCTTTGGTACTAGTTACGATGAAACTTATATCGATGGCTACAATATTCACCCATGCTTCTAAATCATTTGTATCGTAATACCTATGAATTGTAAAATATGCGTGTAATCGAACATCATACAAGTCGGTTGTTCTGGATCCTAAAACATACATAAAGATAACGTACATGAAAATTCACACTCACTAATGCGAGCAAAATAAAAAATTTAGATGGGACTACATGCGCATGTGAAAAAATGCACACACTCCATGTGCACAATTAGGGTAAATCGTGCATGAAATTGCGCGAAGTTGGACTGAAACACGCAAGAACAATATGCACGTACCAAAATTGCGCACAATAGGAGCACGTTTTTGTACATATACGTGCACGATACATACAAAAATTTACCTGAGCTACAAAAATTAAAGAAATGTACCTTCATAGCTATCTCTAGATGGTCTGTTAGTGTTTTCTCCTCTTCAGATAAAAAATTATCAATGTTACAACTAAACCCATTGATTTCATCACTTGAATCCATACTTTGTGACCTTGAGAGTTATATAGATTTAAGTAGGTTTTTAGTTGTGTTTTAGTAAGTTTAATTATTGGTAGATAAATTTAGGGTAGCTTATTTTTGAATAATAGGTTCAATTTTGTGTTTTTAGGCATGATGGTATTTTGGTAATTTTATCTTTTTAAAAACAAACATTCGGGGGTCTTGATCCAACAATAAGAGGTCTAGATATTGATAGGGTCAGAAATTATGGGAGGCTCGGATCATATTTGTATTAAATGGCACTTTAAACCTACAATAAAAACTATGATGAGTAAGCTAAGTGTTTGATGACTAAATTGTGTACCAGTTTCGAATGATCTTGGGCTTAGGGGCTCATAAGACTGACCCATACACTTGACCTGACCCGGGAGGCCCATTATATTAGTATCACTAGATTGGCGACCACAATGGGAGCGGAAGGTACCCGGATATCAATATTCAAAACCTAATTTACAAATTGACCTTCGAAGTTCTTTGAGACATGGAACTTAATATGCAGATAGATCCTTCCCCTGAAAATGAGGGGATCAGAGACAATGAGAAGCTTATGTATACATCCCATGCAAATCATAATATTAAGGACAGACTTTTCATGCAGGAAGAATGTGATCAACTCATGGCAAAAATCGAGGCACCGAAAGCCCAAAAGCAGGCTGAGAAAGATTTAAGTAAAAAGAACCCATCCAAACACCCGAAATTTGATGAGCCATATAGTAATCTTATTTAAAGTTCAGATGATCAATTTCCTAAATCCCACAAAGAGTCTAAAAAATAACATCGCATTACGAATTGTACAAGTACATCGTATTCAGATGGGGGTTCCACAATAGAGTCAGATTTAAAAGTTTATTCTTCCTCTTCTGTACAGACCATTGACGCAAAAAGAAGAAAGAAACGTTAAATAAGAATTATTGTAAGCAGCATCCAAAGTCAAGTAAACAGGATCCCATAATAAAGAAAAATTATTATCAAGGAAAAATTAAAGGGTCAGCATACCATGCTATTAATCACTTGTTAAGTGATCAATTTGTTGTACTATCAGAACCTAGTGTTTTTACCACTCCCAATGGAGACCATATGTTCAGTTAAAGCCATAATTAGAGGCAGTCACTGTTGTCTTTGAAAATTCTATCCGACCATCTACCTAGAGATTTTGACAGTTCGAAGATGGAAAAGTATGATGGGAGTCAGGATCCTGATAATCATCTTGAACAAAATAAAAAAAACTACGATGAGTTTTAATGATGATAATAAATTATTATGTAGATAATTCTCTCAAACATTTAAGATAAGTGCCTTAAAATGGTATACTAGATTGCCCCAAGGGTCAGTAAAAAATTTCGATATCTTTCAGATGCCATTTTGAAGACAGTTCGTAGGAAGTAAAGAACTCAAAGAAAATGGTGATACGATCACTCATTATGCACAATATCCTAATAAATCACTGAAGGATTACATTAGCCATTTTCTAAATACTAAAAATGGTTTGGCTGATTGTTTCGAACAAGTGGCCATAACTTCACTTCAACAGGGTTTGTTGGCTGGAGAATTGGTTGATTGAGTGACTCATAAAAAACTTATACCCGGGGTGGATTGTTGAACCAGGTTGGAAAAAAAGTTATAGGGAGGAAACCAAGAACTCGAGGCAGCCCCGTCAATATAAGACAACACCCATAGCCTATCTGCCACAAGCTAGTAATCAGTCACAAACTACAGTCAGTAATCGACCTAGAGACTCAGGCCAAGGCTCTCATCGACATCAACATAGTCAATTAAATTAGGGTCAACAATCAAGGCCAATAGGAAATTGATGGGTCAAACCTGAATACTATGCAGAATTAATTGAAAATGTAGCCACCATTTATAAAAGAACAAAAAATGCTGTACAATTCCGGAGGCCAACACCCATCCAAACTCCAAGAGAAAACTGAAATACACGGTTTGTGGGTACCACATTTATGTGGGGAATGATACTAAATATTGTATTGCACTAAAGTAAGAGATATAAGCATTGATTGAAAATGGGAAGCTGACCACTTTTGTGAAGTCACAGTGGGGTAACATGAAATCTATTATCATGCCTTAGCCTAGTACAAGTGGGGTTTAAGCTGCATCACCCAATGTCCGGCGACAAAATACAGAAGCATCTAAATAAGAAAGTAAAATGATGATTGTTGAATATTTCGATGTGGATTTATTGTACTTAGAGCTTGATCAAGATCGAAATCGAATCAATGTGGTGACATAAAGTGTGGGAAAAGTATCTAAACTGTGTTATTACTTCAAATTATTAACTATTTCTGAAGGATACAGTGACAACACATTCATATGAGTATCTATTGAGAGCACTGAGATCCAAAGATACGTGGTTAACTTGAATACTCAACTAGAAGTCCAAAGGTCTATATATCTCTATCAAAGCCCCGCTTTCTTTAGAGTAGTTAACAAAAGATGACTTAAGGGGGATTGCTAGGCCACATGAGGATGTTGTGGTAATATGAGCATCTATTGAGAGCACTGAGATCCAAAGAATTTTGATTGACACAGGAAGTTTGAAAAATAGTTTATTTTTATTTACTTATAAACAGATGGAAATCATTTGGTTATTCAATGGTCAAACGGGACCGTAGTTAGGTTTACAGGTAATTCTGCTAAAGTAATTGGAGAATTCTAAGGTGAAGCATTGTTGGGTAAATAACCGTTTAAAAAAATGGTGAGGGTGTTGTTTGTGGTAGTAGATTATCCAACCTTCGACAATGCAATCTTTGACATATCTTGGGTATTAAGGATGCATTCAGTTGTATCAACGATTCACCAATATTGAAATATGCAGTTGTAAGCCAAGTAGGGATGGTTCGAAGCAGCCAAAAAGTGCTAAAGAGTGCTATGTCATTGTTCCTGCTCCAAATTCACTGGAAACTATGATAAATAAAAATGAATAACAATTACTATATTCGTTTTGGATCCGAATAAGATATATGATCCAAGGGAGACTCTTAGTGTTGTTATCTTAGTAGAAGAGCTCGAAATATATAGTCTAGCAGAAGGAAAGAATGTCAAAATTGGAACAAAACTTGCATCACAATTGAAGGAAATATTGTTGTCTTTCTTATCTAATAATTTACATGTATTTTCTTGGTGCAAGTGGATGTAACTAGTGTGCTAACATATATCATTTTCCATAAGCTATTTGTGCGATCCAATGTAGGGCCACTGTCTAAAGAATGAGAACTTTCTCTAAAGAAAAGTCTGAAGCTATAGTCCAAGAAGTGGATCAGTTAACTAAGGTGAGTCACATTCGGGAATCCTAATATCCATTTTGGACTGCGAATCCGGTACTTGTTAAAAATAAGAATAACAAGTGGCGAATGTGCATTGATTTTACAGATCTCAACAGAGCATGTCCCAAAGACCAGTTCCTGTGCAACGAATAAATCAATTGTTGGAATCCAGTTCAGGAAATAAGTTGTTATCCTTTGTGGATACTTTTGCAGGGTATAACCAAATATGAATGAATCCGAACGATCAGGACCATACCATATTTATTACTGACATATGACTTCACTATTACAAGGTAATTCCTTTTGGCTTAAAGAACGTTGGGGACATTTACCAATGACTGGCCAATAAAGCATTTTCCAGCCAGATCAAAAGAAATTTAAAAGTATATATTGATGACATGATGGTAAAAATCCCAAGGGATGAATGTCATGTACTTGACCTACAAGAAACTTTCTCTAACATGAAAGTCATCAACTTAAAATTAAATCTGGAGAAGGGTACATTCGGTATCCGATTTGGTAAATTTCTGGGCTACATTATTAGTAAGAAAGGGATCCAAACCGACCAAATCAGTTGAATCCCTTGTTAGCCATGGATCATCCTCGGATCACCAAAGAAGTTTAGGTGTTAACAAGGAGATTGGCACCATTGAATAATTTTATTTCAAGATCATCGGATAAGTGCGCACAATTTTTCAAGTACTAAGAAATGCCAAAGACTTCAATTGGTCCTCAAATTATAATAAGGAATCCCTAGAATCAAGCAACACTTATCTTCACCAAAAACTTTGTTCAAACCCATTTTTAGAGAAAAACTCTACATATATCTAGTAATGTCGAGCTGTGAGTGCAGTACTAGTTCGAGAATTTGACAACTATCTCCGTCCTGTTTACTACAGCAGTAAGAGTTTATTGGATGCTGAGAAAAGATACCTAAAGTTAGAAAAACTTGATTTAACTTTGGTAATAACTACCAAGAAAATTAATACTTATTTCCAAGTACATTCAATCACGGTTCAAACTTCTTTCCCTCTTAAGAATGTGTTAAAAAACTGGATGTATCAGGCCAGATGACTAAATGGTCTGTCGAATAAGGGGATTATGACATTGACTTTTCTCATCGCACGAAAATTAAAGCTCAAACTGTAGCTGATTTCCTAGTTAAATTCCACTCGGAAAACCTGATAAGGGACTTCTCAAGTCAACATGCATGGAAAAGAATGAGTAGTTCAAATAGATGGTGGATCCAGTAGTATGGGATGTGGGGCTGGAATTTGCTTGATTTCTTCCTTCGAGGATTCATTGTACCAAGCTATACGTTCCGGGTTTAAATCCTTAAATAATGATGCAAAATATGAAGCAACTATAGCAGGCCTAAAGTTGGCTCAGATATGTGGTGCCAAAAGAATCTGGTTGTTAAGCAACTCATAGTTAATCATGCATTAGGACCAAGGGAAATCGGAAACTAAGAAATATCATTTGGTAAAATACTTAAGGGTATTAAAAGAAGTTTATGCTAGTTTTGAATATGTTAAATATGAACATGTGCCAAGGTCGGAAAATTCAATGGTTGATGCACTGGCTAGTATTGCATATTCCAAAACATACATTTGGATTCTTATACAATAATGTCCCTCTACAACAACAACTCTTGAAATGGAAGTCGACACTGAAGAGAGTTTCCAAATATCATCCTCAGTAAGTCAAGACTTAAGATATGATATCCATAAGTTTATTACTAATGGGATCCTACCTGAAGACAATAGTTTAGCCAGGATATTAAAATTCAAGGTACGTGGTTTGTCAGTATTGGGAGGGGTCATCTATAAAGGTTTTTCCAAGAAAATGGAAAATTTAAGGTGGAAAATAGAACTATATTGATGGGACAACTGGTAAATGGCCTAAATAATTACAAGAGGTACTATGAGCCTACCGAATGAATCACCATACTGCCACAGAAAAATCTCCATTTGCTTTAATTTACGGAATGGATGAAATTTTACTAATAGAATGAAGTTACAATAAGAGCTCAGTTGGATCTAATTGAAGAAAATAGAATAAAATCCCACCTAAGAACCATTTACCAACCATGGTTTGATGAGAAGTAGGTTTGCATTTAAAATACAAAGAAGAAATTTTAGAATAGGGTACAAACTTTTAAGAAAATTATTTATGCACACCAAAGATTGGAAGTTTGGAAAGTTGGCTCCAAACTGGGAAGGTTCGTACGTTGTGTGTCATTAATCTACCATCTTTGCCTTTGGAAATGTGGCTCAAGTATATTAAGTTTATATTTACTTCGAATGGATTACCTTAGAATGGACCAAGTAGATTAAGTTTTTATTTCCTTTGAATGGATTACCTTTGAATGGACCAAGTATACCAAGTTTTTATTGCCTTCAGATGACTTACCTTCGAATGGCTCAAGTATATCAATTTTTATTGCCTTCGAATGACTCATTTATCCCAAGTTTTAATTACCTTTGAATGAATTATATTTAGTTATCTTTGGATAAAAATGGAATTGAGAACATATAGAATAAAACAAGTTGATTAAAAATAGAAGATAATATAAAGTGCTTTAGGTGATCCAAGGGCTTAATAAAATCCAATGGGAGAATTACAAAATTTATTGGCCAAGCCAAAGACTTGCATAAACGTGTTCAATGAAAGAAAAAAAAATTCATTGTGTATATCAAGGGCTTACTTAGAAATAAACATATCCAAACATATTGGCCTCAGGGCTCATTCCCATCGGTCTTTCCCTCTTCTTTTCCTTTTGGACTCTCACAATCAGAGTCATTTTCCTCAGAACCATCTTCACACAAGTCATCAGATATACCAAGTTTATCAACCAAAGGTATGCTATTATGAGGTAACAGATCTACTGGTACATATCTCCATAACTCCCCAAGGGTTAACTTAAGAAATATTTTGTGAAACAACAGCATTATGTCTGACTCGATTGATTCATCTCTCTCTTGCAAAGATTCTATTACTTTTTCAGCATATGCTCCTCAGTATCAGCTATATCTTGAACATATTTTTCCTTGAGAGAGGTAATTTCCTTCTCTTTTTCTTTGAGGAGATCTTCAAGTTTTTATTTTCATCTGACAAGTTCTGAATGGTGGTTTTATCATCAGACTGCTGAGTGATGATCTCTTCTGAAGTAGATGATTGCAAACCATGGTAATTAGATTGCAATGTGTCGTGATTGAATTTTACTCGAACCAGCTAATCCTCAACAAATTTCACTTCTCCGTTTAAATTTTCCACATTGTCTTTCTCTTCTTCAACATTGTTTTGGTTTATTTTGGGCTGGGGGTAGTTTTGTAAAGTGTTTTATTAAGTTTAGGGTGTTTTGTGTTTAGTGTGAGGAGTAGTGAGATAATTAAGCAGCCTGATTGTATTAAATATTGATCACCCTCATTAATGAGATTGGTTAGGGTATTTATGCTTTAATTAATGACCCATGGGCTTGCCGGGTCAAGTTGTGAAACCGAGTCGAGTTCAAATACCCATTAGTTTTTAAGTAGATTAGCAAATAGCTTAGTCAAAAAAATTTTACATTTGTCCTGTTCGGATTTATAGTGTTGTGATATGGTCCGAATTACCCCTGTTTGGATTAATGGGTAGGTTGTATCTGCAAGATCCGAACTCATCAGTAGCCCCTTTTTTAGGCCTTGCAAAGTATCTTTGGAAGGGTTAAAAAATTTACCAAGTCAACATCAATTGCGTCTGATCTGCCTGCGTTGTCCAAACTGAAAATCTTTTCTCTCACAAACAGCTCAGTTCAAATTTCATCAGGACTGGTTTTTCTTTCCAGAATTCTAAGAGTTTTTTCATGAATCGTGGGACACGTGTCAATATCTGGTTTGACCTCGCAGTTGTTATTTTTCTTAGATCGCCGCACATACTACGTTTAGAAATTTACCTAGGTTTTGTTTTTTCACACGTTGCGCAACCCTTAATCATTGCAAAAAACCCTGTTCAACTTCTCTTTGGTAACTGTTGCTTTTTACTGTTATATATATATATATATTACTATTCCATTGTCTTTCACACTCAAAACTTTCTTAGAGAGAAAATCATCTTCATCTTCAAACTGTTCTTGAGAGATTATATGTTCACAACCAGAAATGCGTTAATTAAAGGTGGCTGGTTGAATTTATCGGAGTTAGAGAGAGAAAAAAAAGTAGATAGAGAAAACTGTATCACCGTCAGTCTCCCCGTTTCTCCAAGCGAGAAAAACAGTCAGCCAAACCAGGACGGCGATCAGGGGTCATCTACCTCAAAAAACCCATAGAACCAGAAAGCTCCTATTTAAACCAAACCTTTTACCCCTCCCTTCTGGTTGTTCCGTACAAGAATCTCAACAGCCTGTTTCTAAGGAAAAGCTTGTTTTAAGCATAAGAAAACCCTCACCATTCATAGCAATGGGTTCTGACACAAAAAAGTCACCGGAGAAGATAACTCCTCGCCGGAGAACTCGCCAAACCAAAACTCAGTCCACAACATCAACTCTAAAACCCTTCGGATCGGAGGTAGCTAAAGCGGCCCTGCAGGCCAAGCCCTTCGGATCATAACCTTTACCAGATATCAGGCCCTCAGAGGCAACAAGTGCACAACCACTAAAACAACTTCCGATGAAGGAAAATGAGCAACCTTCTTCAAGGACAACCAAAAAACCTTCCACAGGGATGGAAAACAATATATAAGACAACATTGAAGAGGCCCCTTTTGAGACCGAACCGTCCGGTCAGACAGGGGATGCTGCCTTAGACAAAAAAAGTAAAAGTAAAGTGAAAATTTTGATGACTCATCCGGACTCCCTTCCGGAGTGTTTAGAGGGTAAAGTAGGCCCTTGTCTTAAACATGTCAGCATTAAGTATCTACTGGCTTTGCAAAATATCAACTATGTCTACACTCACACTACTGTGTTATGTCAAATCCAGACTAAATGGGGGATTCCAGAGTCTATTAAAGTGAGGATACCAATTACTCATGAGACCCCCATGGACTGCAAATTGAATGAGGTGGTAGTATACACCGAAGTGCTGAACTGGGGACTCCGGCTCCCTTTAGACCCAGAGATTGTCAAACACTTCCATTTGGTCAAACTTTATCCCAGTCAGCTAAGCCCCAATGCATGGTACACACTCCTCGCATGTATCATGGCATCTAGATTATCAAAGATCTCTCTTCCAATGAAGCAGTTTGCTGTTATAGCAAGCTTGTGCAAGAACCATCAGATTCCCTTCTACCACTACAACATGGGGAATGATTTCAAGGTTGCGGATGGCCTATTAGAGTCCGAAAAACCTTGGAGGACATAATTCCTTTCTGTTAGTGGAACATGGGAAAATGGAAAGAAGATAAAGGCCAACGCCAACACTAGTTTACTGACCAGTATGTGGAAAAGCACTGGTAAGTCTCTCCTTCTTTTTCTTTTTTACTTCTTAAACTACAAGTTTTTTTATTCTGACTAATTTGTTATTTCTCTTTAGTTCTACCAAAGGAGTTCACCAACCACTTGGAAGAAGGGCAAAAGACTTGTGCAAAGCTCAATGCACGGGCTTCGGAAAACTGGGA
Source organism: Limnanthes douglasii subsp. nivea (assembly GCA_036936605.1). Taxonomy (NCBI): domain Eukaryota; kingdom Viridiplantae; phylum Streptophyta; class Magnoliopsida; order Brassicales; family Limnanthaceae; genus Limnanthes; species Limnanthes douglasii. Next base: position 267,193,051 of record JAUPFV010000005.1, on the reverse strand, counting down.
GAATGCATTCCACAATTGCTTCACGTCGGAAATTTTTTGTGAGGTCTTACCTCTGGAACACCACAGGCCGGAGAGACCTTTCATGGGAAGAGTTGACCACCCCTCCTCCTGCTGACGTGATTTTGAGAAGGATAGAAGCCAAAGACGCCAAGTTGTTCTTGTCTTCCGGGGCTAAGGCTCCCAAATGAAGAACAAGAAGAGGAAGGCTACAACAGATCTAGCTGAAATAGCTACAGAAGGGACTGGTTCGGGGAACCAAGATGGTATTGATGTGGCTTTGCTCAAGGCAGTAGAGGTTGAGACCATTAGGGAAGCTGGAGGGTCAAAGAACCCACCAAGTCCTCCTAAAAAGGACAGGAAACGCAGGGCCAACAGTGATGAAAAAACTGCCAATAAGAAGAAGGTCACCTTGGGGGAAGAAATATTCCTTCCCCCTTTGTAAATCTCACCACAAGCTCTTTCCAACCCTAATCCGCAACAGGAAATCCCCACAGACTTTCAGCCCGGACAGATTGCTGGTGGAGGGAACGATGAAGTGAACCTCTTTGCCCTCCAAGAAATTGGTATGTACTTTAATGACTTTGAGAAAGATAATTTTGCAGGTCCTTATCGGCCCTCCAGTTCCTGCAACAGGATGCCTTAAGTCACGTCCTCCTTGGTTATATCCGGCCAGTACTCGATTTGGAGAGGCAGGTAAAAAGTCAGACCAACCTTATCAACTCTCTCACTTTTGACAAGCAATCTCTGTCCAACTGTCTTCTAAGTGCTCAACAAAGTATAAAGGCACTGAAGAAGGCGAAAGAGGATTTGATAACCAAGCTAACCGCATCGGAAGCAGCCAAAACTGAGCTCCAAACCAAGTACTCTGACCTGGAGACTTCTTCCTCACAAAACCATACAGTGTTAAGGGATCAGTTGAAGACTAAGGATAGTGCTATTCAAAGCCTAACCAATGAGAAGACTAAGTTGGAAGGCACCATTTCGGAGATGACCTAGGAAAAGAAGGCCCTAAAGTGTCAACAAGAGCAAGCTATCAGAGCAGGTATTAAAGAATATGCCAATGGATTAGTAGACTCCTTAGAAAAGAGAGATGATGGGATCAAATCTGACATGGTGTTGTTGTTCCATGAGAACTTCCCTAAGAGGACCCTTGGTCCCTTATGGAAATATGTGGAGTACTAAGACCTCCCATTTGATACTATGGAAAATGGTGACAAGCACAACTACTCAAGTGGAATTGATTCTACTGATGATGAAGAAGGTACGGGTGAGACTTCAAGTGCTCAACTCAAAAGTCCTAAAAAGGTGGTGGTGAAGGAACATCCGAAGGGAACAAGCCCTAAGGTTTTTATCACGTATTTTTCTCAGTTTTTTTGAACAATCAAAGTTCTTGGATGGATAAGGAACATTTTGTATTACTGTTCGATTGAATTCTGAATAAGTCCTTTGAACAACCAAAGTCCTTGGGTGGCCAAGGCATGTTTTGTATTACTGTTCTGTTTAAGTTCGAAAATGTTTAATTTATCCAATTTCCTTTTTTGTTTAATACTTTACTTTAAATCTTCCACAGCTGATGTTTAAGTATCCCATAGAATTTCAGAAGTATTGAATTGAAAGTGTTTAATATCTCCAATGACATGTATTGAATAGGCATGACCAACCATCAACTTTATCCGATCTACTAGAGATCCGGGGTATTTAATAAGTGATTTATACTTGAAGTGAATTGAAGTAAAAATCACACCAAATTTTTGAAGAAGGCATTATATATTATCGAAGAGAAAACCGGACACCTCATTAATACCTCCCCGTGCCACCAGGGTAGGAAAGAGTATGCCCCATAATATTTACATTGATATTTAAGAAGTAAATATTTACATAAAAAGTTTACTCTAAATATGACTAGAGATGCTCAACATTCCATGGGTGCTTCAAAGCTCTCCCTTCTTTGTCTTGAAGCCTATATGTCTGAGGTTTGAGTTTCTCACAGACCTCATAGGGGCCTACCCAGTTCGGATCCAACTTACCGAACTGGGAGCACGAAGGTGACTAAATTTTACATTCCAAATGAGCAAGGTACTCCACCTCCTGTGGTGGAAACATTGAGGAGAATAAATAATACATTGTTGAGGAGCGAGTTCAGCTAAGAGCAGAAATAGAGGCACTAAGGGCTATAAAAACAAGCAGAGAAAGGTATCCGAGAGAAATCGGGCATCATCTATTCACCATACTGACAGTCCTGGGAAGAATAAGCCATCGCTAAAGACTCATCTTAGTTAAAAAAGACTCATCTTAGTTCAAAAAAGACTCATCTCAGCTCTAAAAAGACACATCGGTCCAAGCCTGATGAAAGTTCAGAGTCTGAGTCTTCCAGTAGCTCTTCGAATGAGGCTGAGCTTGAGGAATATTTTTCTTCAAGTAGTGAAGAGGGAAGATCTAGAAAAAGGTAAAGTTAACCAAAAAGCTTTCAAGAAAAAGGGATATGCATGGTAGGCTTAAAAGGCATCTGGGCAGAGGGTCATCCCACATGCATGCTGATCAATTGCTAATGGATCCTTTTGCTTTTCAGATCAAACCATGTATTTTCGCAACACATAATGAAGATACAGTCTTTAGTCGTAGTAAGAACTGGAGGCAATCACCTTTGTCTGCAAAAATATTGTCCGAAAAATCTACCCAAAAGATTTGATAGCTCCAAAATAGAAAAGTATGATGGAAGTCGAGACCCGGACAACAATCTGGAGCGATTCAAGAACTTCATGATGAATTTTGATGACGATGGAAAACTTTTGTGCAGAGCCTTCTCCCAAACTTTTACGAGAAGTGATCTTAAATAGTATAATAGCTTACCTCAGGGGTGTATTAGAAACTTTGATACATTTTATGTTGCCTTCCAAAGGTAATTCGTTGGAAGTAAAAAAATGAATGGTAATGGGGATACCATTATCCATTGTGCCCAAGAGCCGAATAAGTCAGTGAAAAACTACATAAGTCGGTTTGTGAATAGAAAGAACGGATTATCAGATTGCTTTGAGCAGGTGGCAATTTCTTCTCTGAGACAAGGGTTGAATCCCGGGAACCTAGCTGATTCTATAACCAGTTAGAAAGCTATGACCTGGGATGTCTTGTTGAATCAAATGGGAAAGCAGATTAATGTGGAGAAAACAAAGAAAACCAGGGTGCACCGTCAAGTGAGGTCCACCATAACAGCTCCTCCAGCCGCTAACCAGTTTGGTTACAAGGCTAAGGAGACCGGACAAGGGTCCAACCGGTCTAAACAAACTCAATCCAACGAGAACCAGACCCATAGCCAACAATCAAGAGGAAAAAAGGGTCTTTGGGGTCATCATGAGTGGTTTGCAGATTTAAGGGAAAATGTAGCCACAATCTATGACAAGACTAACGAGGAAGTCCATTTTCGAAAGCCGGCGACATTGTAGTCCCCCAGAGAAAGCAAAAATACTTGTTTTTGCCAGTATCACAATGATATAGGCCATAACACTCAAGACTGCATAACAATAAAACAGGAAGTTCATAACCTTATTGAGAGAAGAAAACTGGGAGCATATGTTAAAAGAAGAAATGTAAACAAACCTGGCAATGCTCCTCAGACAGGTCCTACAAACAATCCATGATGATCTGCTCAAGAAGAGGCAATGGTCATTCTTGAAAGATTCGACATAGACTCTGAGTATCTGGATCCTGATCCAACTCGGAATAATAACAGAACAAACCAAGACGGTATCTGGACTGATCAATTTTTTTGAGTCATTAACAATCTTTGGAGGGGATACTGTAACCGCACCTACCCCTTCCTCAAGGAAGAGGCATGTCCACAGTCTGGCTACTCAATTATAAGGGGGAATGTCTTTCCATCAGTGCTAATACCTGTTCCCATTTATAGTCTTTGATGAAGATGATTTGAGGAATATTGTTGGGCCTCACAAAGTGCAATGGTTATAGGAGATTCTATAGGGGCAAACGATATATGCCGAATTTTGATCGATATGGGTAGTTCGGCAAACATCTTATTCTTAAGCTCATACAAACAGATGAGGAATCCGGCTGTTATTCAACACTCGAACATAACTATTTTGGGCTTCACAGGGAGCTTTGCGGATGTAATCGGGCAATTTGAAGAAGAAGTGTTGTTGGGAAAGGGGCCTTTTAAAAAGATGGTAAGGGTGCTATTTGTTGTGGTAGACTGTCCCACATCATATAATGCACATTTTGGGAGGTCTTGGCTGTCCAGAATGCATGTTGTGGCCTCATAAGCCCATCAGTTTTTAAAGTGTGCAGTTCAAGGACAAATAGGTGTTGTCCAAAGTAGTCAAAGATAGCCAGAGAGTGATATGCAACAACTCTTGCTCCTAAGACTCTGGGGGTAGTTCAGATTAATGGAGATTAGCAGTTACTAGAGCCTTCTGCTGGGGGAAGTGAGATTGATGACCCCAGAGAGGCTCCCACTGTGGTCGCCAATTTGGTTTGGTTTATTTTGGGCTGGGGTAGTTTTGTAAAGTGTTTTAGTAAGTTTGGGGTGTTTTGTGTTTAGTGTGAGGAGTATTGAGATAATTAAACAACCTTCTTGTATTAAATGTGGATCAGTCTCATTAATGAGAGTGGTTGGGGTATTTATACTTTAATTAATGACATATAGGCTTAGCGGCTCAAGTTGTGAAACCGGGTCGAGTTCAAAGACCCATTAGTTTTTAAGTAGATTAGCAAATAGCTTAGTTAAAAGTTATTTAAATTAGTCATGTTCGGATTTATAGCGGTGTGATATTATCCGAATCACCCTGTTCGGATGAATGGGTAGGCTGTGTGTGGAAGATCCGAACTCATCAAACATACTTCTTTAGATTGTGGTTTTCAGTGTGAAGGGAAGAGATTAACTCAACCTGATACCTCACTTGTCTTTACAAATTAACGATTGGCCTTATGTAGCCTAAACCTGCATACCCCAACTCATCATTCTCCTTGGATATTTGTTGGGAACTCCATCATAGACCATGAAAATTGTGGTACTAGTGGATTAAGGAAAAACATTATCGAAATCATCAAAGCCAAAATTCCATATGTCCTCAATTTGATCACCTTCTTCGAAGACTATCCTATCAGTTTAGGGAAGGAATAAAGAGGGGGGATCGGATACTGAAGTTGGAGGTGGAGGAACAACTGCTGGAATGGTTGGAGGAGGAACTTCTCGACGAAGTATATTCTCTGAACCAACTGAAGCTTTCTTAGTAGCGGGGGATTCTGATGACACCTTATTTCATTTAATGGTAGCAGCTACAACTTCTAATAAAGTTGCATTTATCTCATCAGACTACCCCACATCTCCAACTTCAGGAATAAATTGTGACGTCCACCTTTGTTCTTCTTATTTTTAGTCAGTTGACTGGGAGCCTTATTTCTAGATGGCAAAAATAATTTTCCATCAGGTGCTTCAGTCCTTTTTATTAGTTTTGTAGCTCGGGGCCGAGTAGTAAATTAGTCACATAGGAGCTCCCGAACAGAATTGGTCCTCCAAAAATGAAACCTCACAAAGTTTCCAGAAGTGAAGCAATTATGGAACTCATTGGACCACTTTTCATTGTCCCACTGATTCACCTTCCAGAAGGTCACTTTGGCAGTTCCAAGTGTTATAGAAGAGCTTCTAAATAGCTTCAATAAATAAATTAAAAGTTAAAAAAAATCGTAAGGAGTAATAAAAATATAAAGAAAATCCAGAAAGACTTACGTGAACTCTTCCATTATCTTATGACTAAGCTCGGATTCTCTTTAGACGTAATTCTTTTGTCATTTTCCCAAGGACCACTAATTAAGAGGAACTGGGTTTTCCATATCTTATCTGCCTCCAGGAGGCCATCTACCACCTTATAGTTATTTCCCATATTAAATTAATAAAATAGGATATAACCATTGCAAGAATATCCAACTACAGCGGCCAATTGTTCCATAGGCACCAAAATATTTGATAACCTTGAGGCTATGATACACGCTAGAAATAAAAAACAAACATTATGATTATTAGCCAAGATAAAATATCTTATGATTTTGGGGTCCAAGGGAAACCAAATAACCCAGTTGAGCACATCAGTATGAACCACCAACTCACTAGCCATACAGTACATCGGAGTTTCTCCAGATTGGGGTAGTATTATTTTCATTGAATCAGGGAATCCCCATTTTGCTCAAATCCCCTCTACTTCGGATTCATGGAAATGTACATAGGATATTTTTTATAAAGCCAAAAGGTATTTGACACTGACCTTGGTGAAGTTAGGCCTAACTCGTCCGATGAGAGACCGAGGAAGTGGCTCAGGTTCTTTTGCGGGGACTTTACATTTACCCTTTATTAATACCCGCTTGTGAGGCCTTTGGATTTGTTCCTCTTGTTGATATTAGAGTCTCCCCAGTCTGACCAGATGTCTCGAGAGGGGTGTCTTCGCCACTGTCTTTCATGTCTTTTTCCATAAGTTGCGGCCTTTGTTCAGAAGGTTCACTAGGTTGAGCCCCCATATTTTTCTCCTCGAATCAAAAGGATTCAGCTTCTACACTTGTAGGATTCGGTTCTGTATTTGAACCTTATGACAGTTTGATTACATGGGTTTATCTTCCCTTGATCATGACCTGTCGTAAGGGATTGTCGGTAACTGCAAAAAGTTGGAATGATTTAGTTGGTGTAGAAGGCTTATCTTTTTCCTTAGAAAGTCTTGTAACCATGCGTGTAGTCCTCTCATTAATATCTGACCTCATAGCAATGAAAGTTGCGGGAATTCTATGGCTGGTGGCTCCCTAGGTTTTTTATGACTTGATTGATATGAACAGTTGAGCGGTTGAGGTAGGTGCAGAGGGAGTGAAAGACTTATTGTAAGGGTAAAGTGTCTGTATTCTACAGAATGAGTTGTAACAACTTTATTCAAAGAGGAATCGATAACGGCAGCTAGGGGCTATAGAGAAGTGTAACCGCTCCTCTCCATTAATTAGATGGTTTTGCCTAGGGAAAGACAAGATCGTCGGTCTAACGAAAAATTGACATGTGTAACTAATCAAAAGTTATGACCTTTGGATACTAACTGTTACTGAATAAACCCATCGGATAATATTCAGAGTGCTTCCAATATATTAGCTCTCCCAAAGTGCTTTTGAGAGAGCTAAGAGTGTTAGATGATAGGGTCAGATTTCATTGGAGGTTAGGATCGTATTTGTCTTAAGGGGCACTTTAGACCTATAATAAAAACTATATTGAGTAAGCTGAGTGTTTGATGACTAAGCTATGTACCAGCTTTGAATGATCATGGGCCTCGTTGCTCATAAAACTCACCCATACACTCGACTCAACCGGGGAGGCCATTAACCCGAATTGTCCTATAAATTATCCAAAAAACAACATTTAATGGGTTGGTAGATTTTCTCTTTATATTAATTAATAATTAGCACCTCTTTTCTCTCTCTTCCTCCTACTAAAAATTAATTTACCCTAAATACCCTCCGACCTTATTTTAGCATCACCAGATATAATCTATATCTATTGAAAATATACTTGTTTTGTTATAATGATATTTTTTAGTTATGTTACTCAGTTAAAAACTATGATTAGTCATCAAAATTGGATGCATGTATAAATAAGCTACTCGTATTAAATTTGTATCAAAATGATCAGTTTTGTTGGCCTTTTTTACATGCATGATCAATCACAATGATGATAGATGTAAAATAAACTAAAAACGTGGTCACGAATGCAACAAAAGTGACCATTTAAATACACAGGTAACACCACTGGTACTTTTTATACACATGATAAATTTAGTCACATGAAAAAAAGTCACTAATCATGGTTTAAAATATATGTCAATCCTAAGATAAATAATGATGTCAGTGTTACAATAAATAGAGAGTCACCGATAATTATTCGGAATATATTAAAAGTGCAAAAAAATCTTTCGATTTTGAAGTTTATCAAAAACCACAAACAACATAAATGCTTCTTATAATATCCATGAATACATAAAACACGTAAAGCCTCACCACTTAGTTATTTTTAACATTCAAAACTTCATATATTTCAAATCGTAACTAAAAAGAACTCTAAAAAGGCAAATATTTATATTTTTAAAGACAAACAGTACGGAATTTTTCGAGTGATTTTTTTACAGTTTTTTATTTGTTTTATTATTTTTAACCAAATTCAACTTAATTACACACATGGAACATATTTGTTTTTTCTATACTTATTTCGCAACTAAAGTTTTATTTACGCAACTAGTTTCTTAATATTTACACGACACAATTGTATGTAATTCCACAATTGAACACATTTTTTTTGCAACCAAATAGAATGTATTTATGCAACTTGAATGCATTCTATTTGTTGAAATAAAAGTTTTTCAACACAAAATTCACATATATTTATAACACTTATTTTGACACAACAAGTTTGTATTTTGTTTTTTCACACAATCAGACTTATTTAGCAAGCAAAGTCCTACTTACACATTATTTTCTTATTATTTACGCACCACATTTGCATGAAATTACGCAACTGTGACATAATTTATTTTTACCAACCAAAATACACTAATTACGCACACAATTGCTTTTTAGAAACCACATTACACGTAATTACACAACTGAAACACATTTTTTCAGACTTATTACGTAAGCAAATTTTACGTAATTACACAACTAAAAAAGTAAAAATAAAAGGAAAAAATTGATAAGTTCATATGACCTCTTGAACGTCATATATTTTTTAAAAGTAAAGATTTATATAATAAAGAATAACTTCAAAATGACCTTCAGATTATAGTCAACAACTATTGCACAAAATGAGGAATGTGTTGGCCAAGTAAAATTACTAATTGAGAAATGAAGGCATAAATAAAAGATTTGGTAAATTATATCGGGAAAAGATAAAGCAACACAAGAAAATAAGAACATCATCAAATGCTTACAAGAACAAACTAACCCACGACAAAAAGTATTCAGTTGAATATGTAAAATACTTAGAGATATTAACATATTTATAAAAGTTTAATATGCACATAGCTGTTAAGGGATAATATTGTAATTTTTAAATCAAATTTAATAGTTGATTGACACATATCACTAGATACACATGTCTTTTATCTATATAATTTAAGGGGTGAAAAGTACTATAAATAAGAGGTCCAATCATTGTGACACATTGGATTAATTAATTAATAGAATTATTCTTGATCATTTTTAATCTTATCTCTTTGGCATTCTCTTAATGTCGGAAACTTCATCATCATTTTTGGCACCGTATGTGGAAACACTTTTTTAAAATGAGTTAAAGTATTTTAAAATGGTGATGAATATATCATAAGTAGATATAGGATTATTAAGAGGAAATGTGTGTGGATCTCATACTGTAAACTCTCAAAATACTGTTTCACAAGCTTGTGAGACCAACAATGTCCAGGGGACTCTGTTAGTTATACAGACAATACTGGTTTCAAGGATACCAATTCAAGAATAAAATATTGTTTAAAAAAGTATAAAAAATGAATTGATAAGCCCAATTGCGACTATAATACCACACCAAGCTTGAACAACGGGGTTTAGGAATGCTAAACATTTACCGAGATGATTTAAGGATGATAGATCAAACCTTGTGCTTAGAGCTTTAGATATGCAATTACATGAGTTAAGTTCAGAACAATGTAAGTCAAATTTGTTGCAAAATAAGCGATATGAAGAAATTCAAAAACTATTTGAATTAATGACTAAAACTTTACAATTTCTTTTTGAGAAGATTTCTTTGGGACATAAAAATCCAGTAGAAGAAGCATATAACAATGAGTTAGTTTTTGAAAAAAATGTTGTGTTTAATAAAGGAGAGTGTGGAAAAGTTTTTTAGGAATCAAGTAATAAATAATTATCTAAGAATAAATATAAAGGAAAAAAGAAAATAATTTAGGATAATTTGAAAAATTATGTAAGACAAAAAAATGGCCATGTATAATTTAGCCGAGTCCTCATTAACACAAATGATATTGGAATGAAAAGTACCAAAAAGTTTTGATCTTTGTAGAATGGAAAAGCATGACTGAACTACACATCGAAGCACTACCTTGAGAAATTTAGGAATATTTTATTGGGATTTAATCTAGCGAATAATCTATATTAAGCATTTTCAATGAATTTTAAATGAATGATATTGGCATGGTTTAATAATTTACTACCTAGATCAATTGACAACTTTAGAGATTTTTGGACTTCCTTTATGCATCAATTTATTGCTCATAAAGAATTAAAGTGTGAAGGGGATCATATTATGACGTTATTCCAGAATAGTGAATAATCATTAAGGGATTATGTTTAAAGGTCTATTAAGGAGATGGCTTTATTGGAAGGATGTATAAAAAAAGGTAGTGTTAACAACTTTTAAAAGGTGGGAGTTCATAGGATATATTGGAGATTTGTTGGCAAGAATCAAAATGTATATAAAAGTGGAAAATACAAAGAAATGAGAAGCTATACAGGTCAAAATGATAGAAAAATGGGAATTCATTGGATAAAAAGAGAATTGATAGAATTTTGGAAGTTGCTAGGGATTCTATGAGTAGGTCGTGATTTTTTATACTACTTCAAGCTGACGTTATACTCAACTGAATGCACCTATAATAATTGTTTATGTAAAAACTTTGGATCAATTGAATTATCGAACTCCTGGATTTATTTTTACTCTAAATAATGAAAGAAGCCTGTAGTATTATTGTGCTTAATATAATGATCATGGACATTATACTAGTGATTGTTTCATTTGAAGGATGAAATTCAAAGGTTGATTGGTAATGGGAGATTAGTTAAATTCATTAAAGGAAAGGAAAAACAAAAAATATATAATAAAGCAAAAGAAGGAAGTCCATAGAGACAAAAGAAGTATAAACAACAAGATTTATGTACCATTTTGGAGGAGATACGTTGTCAAGAATTACTAATTTGTCAATGAAGATATATAAGAATAGTTTGGAGATATATTTAATTTATGGATCGTATTTACATCGACATCAGAATCCAACATTAGCCTTGTATTTTATTGATGATGATATTTGAGGTTTCGTGGTACCTCATGAAGAGGCATTATTAGTAAATCTTGTGATAACATAAGTAATACTAAGAAGGGTATGGATTGGTACTGTTAGTTAAACTAAATTATTTTACAAAGTAGTATATGATAGGATGACAGGAGTAACACCTTTTTAAAAAACCAACTAAATTTAATTAGTTTTACTGTTTGCTTAACTCATTGTGTCATGGATTTGAATTTGTTAGTATATGTCGTGAAAGGAGAGACAAATAAAACTATGACTATTTTATTTGTAGTTTTTAAATCTCCAAGTTCTTACAATATTATTTTGGGATGACCTTGGTTGCATAAAATGGAGGCGGTTGTGTTGTTCTACCATCAATGTGTCAAATGTACTACCAACGAAAAAATAGGAATAACTCGAGGAAGTTAACGGGTTACTAGAGATTCTTATTCTTTGTCTTTGGCCCCAAAGAATATGTTGTCATAATAATGTTAGAAATGTTTGAATGGTATGAAGAATGAAGTACAAGATCCTAGTATGAACAAATGTGAAAGATTGAAAGGAAATTTTTATGTAATAAAGTTTAATTGTGAAACTTTATGGGAATTTAAAGTGTTGATAGTAAAATTAGTATTGCTTTAATTGAATGCACGATACTGGGAAGCTAGTTTGAGAATTTTGAATGGTGACATGAGAAATATAGATTGTGTTTTTACCGTCATATGTATTACAATAGTAGAAATTATGTTTACAAACTCTAAATGACATCGTCCTTGGTAGAATTTTATGATTAAAAACGATACATTACTGGGTACAAAATATATTTTGACAATTAAAATTTATGTTGATTTGAAAGAATTTGTTGCTATTATGGTTAGTAAATATTTTTGTTAACAACAATTGTTGATGAAAAGATAGGCAATGCATTTAAAAAAATTATTTGGTTGGTTTCAACATTTTTATTAATGGGTGTAATTGAAAGATATTGAAATATGATGTTATTTGGTCGGTTTTAATATTTTAATTAATTGGTGTAATTAAAAAATATTAAAATATGACGTTGTTAAAGAAAACGAACACCAAGTTCTACATGTATATGAATGAATAAATGATCAAATAAGTTAGATAAAAAAATTATGACTAACTGTTAATGAAAATGTTTTAGTTAATAATAATAAGCGAGTGTGGCGACAAGTCAATCCTGACCAAAAATCTTAAGAGGTTACGCATCAAATTAAAGTGAATATGGTTATAAAACAAGTCTCGTTGAAAAGTGTAAGAGGATATACTAGAGCAGTAAAGACCAGATTGTAAAGTTCTTAAGTTGTGAACATGTTTATAAGATAATCCTAGCTAACAAAGCATAAAGGACTACACACCTCAATCGAAAAATATAGTTATAAGATAAATCCATCTGATTTTTTTTAAATATTATGTTGTATCTTTAAAAAAAGAAAAAGAAAACGGATTAATACAATAAATAGTTGGCAATGACAAGTTTAATTGAAATTCTAAAAATACTAAAAAGAAGAATAACGAGTCTGAGTCACTTAGAAGTAAATACTAACAATTTATTATAAATGTGAATATTTTCAAAATAAAATAGAGAACAACATGGTTTAAACTTAACGACGCTACAATATGAAACCATAAAAAAAATCATGTACAATTGATCATTTATAAAAGAATATGTTATCGGGAATAAGTAAAAGACATCGTTAAAGACTTAGAAAATGGAGTTGTAAAAAATAAAGTAAAAAAACTTCGAGAAGGTTCATATGGGCAAGTATTCTATGTTAGATGGTATGGTGAAAATAGATTACACATATGACAATATTTACTAAATATGTTGTACATTACCAAAATGGAAATAACAATTAAGGGAAGAAATACCATGTAATAAAAAATATATTATAAGCAAAAGTATAATAACAAAAAAATAAAACATTTGGTGATATGAAGTCTATATAATTCTAGATTAAAATAAAAATATATTTGTACCGATTAAGAATACAAATGAGAGCATAAATCATCATTTATATCATATTTGTCTCTAAAAGTATCTTCGATTTGACTACCGAAGAAATTATTAAGAGACGAAAGGCATAGACTGTTATAATATTCATGAAACTTATTCTGATATGATCCTAATAAAATTATTCTAGGATCATTGATTTCAAAAAAAAATTGATAATTTTTTTAAACAATTATCGCTGAGTTTTTTTAGCATCGTTTAAATTTCATCGGCCATTTTTTCTGATATTATTGCATATGAGCGTCTTTGACTTTATTTGTAATCATGGTATCATCTTGAAATTTGGAGATTTTTTGTTCCAATATATCCTCACATGCCTTAAGAAATTCAATTTCTCATTCTTTTAATTTTGAACTATTTTCAAGATATAGGTTTATCTTACAACCGACAGCTTTGACATATTTTAAATTTTCAATAGCTATTTCTTAATAACTTTAACTAACTGAAAGTAAATTGTTTGCCAGCAAGAATGATAGAGTTAAAAGAATATGTAAAGACATATTATAAATAAGCATAAATAAGTAAAAGATAATACAATGGATCAATATATTAAAAGTATAATTAAGATAAGATATACCTCTACTTAAAGTTTAAATTAATGTCACAAAAGGTCAACATTGGATATTCTTGACGAGAGATTTTTTAAAATTATTTTAGAAAATATTGAGCAAATGAATGTGGATCTAGAAAACCAAAATTATTAAAGATAAGCATTTAAAAATAAAATCTTATATGATTTTTTGAAATATTGGTTAGTTGAAATTTGAGGAAGTTAATAAGAGTATATAAATTACCTAAGCCGATGGGAAATTACATTTTGGGTTCCTAATGTCTCACTATGATCAAGTGCATGAGTAGTATGCTTAGATATGAAATGCTTATCGGTAATTTATTGTTTTTATCGGTGATATAAAAAGAGCATGTCGCTTTTTAAAAGATTGGTAAGTGATTTTTTTTCTTTTTCTTCTTCATCATCAGATCAACTAATCCCTTGTTGTTTAGGTATTTCAAGATCCATACCCAATCAAAACATTGAAAATAATAAGTTAATGTGAGTAATGAGATTTTGGAATGTTGCGTAAAGATAGGTTGGGAAAGAAATATGCAACGAGAATTTTTTCCCATCCTTTGGAAATTTATTTAGCCTTAATTTATGTCGTTCATTGTCTTTCAACTCTTATGATAAATAAGCATATGATAAATTTATAAAAAGTATAAAATTAAAAATTTAGTAGTATAGTAATAAAGTTTAACTTAATTTATATCGTTCATTGTCTTTCAAGTCTACAAAAATAAGATTTTTCAGATTCATAATCACCATTAATAAAGAAGAATATTTCTTTCCAACCATAGTCTGACGACGGTAAAGGGAAACTAACTTTATCATTAGAAGCAAAAAAAGGATCTTACGACTTTATTGAAATAAAATTTGTGTGTAATATTAAAAAAATTAAAAAGTTTTTCTAAAAGGACAGAAGTTGCAAAAAACTAGTAAGCGTCCTTCAGTTTTTTGGATTAAATTGTCTAGGACAAACCTCTATATATTTTGATTTTTTAATATGGTAGGATGAAAAGGAACATAATACCCTCATTATATTGTTCTATAGAAAAAATAGACTTCATCAACGACGATATGATGGGGAGAATCACCTTTTGATGGGAACCAGATTTTGATTTTATCAACAATACACCATTTAAAACACATTTTTTTCTTCTTCTATTTTATCATCAACATAAATGAATTTTTAATTTGAAAACCATCGGTTAAAAAAATCAATATCATATTCGTTGAGCATATTATAAAAAGAAGCATTTTTTGGTGTATTAGGGTCATTTGAATATATAAGCCTTTACTTTTATCTACAGTAAAAAATTAAATTACTAGGAAGAAGTGTTGAGGGGATAGTTTTTAGTTGATCATGAGTAGATAATGATGAAGAAGTATTAACCGGCGGGTTATTCAGTGATAAATCAGCTTCGTCTAAATTATCCTTGAAACCTAAAGGATCAAAGTCACAACTTGATTCTTTATCCATTAACATAATACCTGATAATATATATAAGAATGATTAATATATACGAAGCACCATCATAAAAATATAAAATGATTAATCGAAGTACAAGTAAGAAATAAATAAATATATTACGAGAAGGATGATTGATGAAATTCTGTAAGATAATATTAATAAGTATTGGCAATACAATGATTTATAGAATGAGAAGCTAGAGAGAGAAAATGTGAGGGTTACAAATCAAACAAAAATTAAAGTACATTTATATATAAAGAGGACAAATGAATATAAACCGTCGATTTTGGTGTGGATAATAATCGCCTGAGGGTAGGCTAGTAATTTCAGTTGGTGTTTTAAGGAAGTATGTGGGTGTTAAGAGTTTAAAGTAGAGAGTAGAGAGATAATTAAGCAGCTTGGTAGCAGTTAATTTTCATTACCAATAGTTAATGCAGGTGGTTGGGTATTTATACCTTGATGTTTGGGCCTTTATGGGTTTTCGGGTCATGTTCAAAGATCCATGAGCTCTAAGTAGGAGAGCAAGTAGCTTAGTCAAGAAGTGTTTAGGTTTTTTAGTACTTTTGTCATAGTTCGAACAGTCCTATGGTCATTGTGTTCAAAGTGATCTGTCCGGTCCATGTGATCTGTCCGATCCGTCCGGTCTGAAGGCCTTGGACTGATCTGTCCCTCTCCGGGGAGCATGCTGAATTCGGACTCATCAGATTTGATTAATAAATATTGGTTGGATTAAATAACATACGTGTCTCGAGTAAAACGTGATAAATTGATTGGTTCAATAGATGTATTGATGATGTTATTTAAAAATTTACTTAAAATAATAGTTGTAAATTAATCATTGACCATTAAAGAATAACCTTGTCTCAAGTAATTCTATATAATAAACTAGTAAACTTAATGCATATATTTTTTGAGAAATAATAAGCGGCGGTAACTTAAAATTTTGTATGTATATAAAATTGTATCATGAATTTTTTGTCAGATTATTATTTGATAATGATATTATATGAATTTTTTATCATACTTATTCTTTTAAAATATTTTTATATGTTTAAGAACTAGAAGGAGTCTTGATAAGGTCATATGACCGCTTGCATGTCATACATTTTTAAAAGTAAATATTCATATAATATAGAATAAATTCACGATTATCGTCGACAACTATTGGATAAAATGAGGGAAGTGTCAAGAACGCAAATTACTAATTGGTAAATTGAGGAATAAGTAAAATATTTGATAAATGATGTCGGGAAAATATAAAGCACCACAAGCATATAAGAACACCATCAAATGCTTACAAGAACAAACTAACCGACGACAAGACGTATTCAATTGAAAATGTAAAAGACTTAGATATATTTAGATATTTGTAAATGATGTAATATTTACTAAATTGCTCATAGCAGTTAATGAATAATATTTTAATTTCCAAATCAAATGTAATAGATGATTAATATATGTCACTAGATACACATGTCATTCACCATTACAATTTAGGGGGTGAAAATACTATAAATAAGAGGTCCAATCATTGTAACAAGATAGATTAATTGATTAATAAAATTACTCATTGATATGGAAGTAGGAATTTAAGGACTAAAATGTAAATAATGTAAGTTTAGTAGAACAATTATAACTATGTAATACTATTGATGAGTAAGGGTAATTTACCCTCTTTTATGTAACCGTTTTCAGTTTAAAGCTAAGTCTTAACGCCTCTATATAAAAGGCAAAGCTGAACTAATAAAAGGGTTGAACACTTTTTTATCTTACTTAATTGTGCTCTGACTTTTTGTCTCTAAAAGCTCTCTCTCTAGAATTCACATATTACTTCTTTCTAAGACAACATTCTTAATAACTGAACTGACAAAATTGGCGACTCCACTGGGGAATATAAAGAATCAGTGACTTGCATGTTCGAATTTTAATACAATATTCTTCTTTTTTCGTTTACATTTATAGAATGAATCCCGAAAACAATCCGTCACTTCGATCGACGATGGAAACTTTAAAAGATGACTTGCAAAGAAATTAAAACAGGCTGGATAGATCAAATCTGATCCAAACTCAATCAGACATTAAGATGTGTATGAGTCAACTTTTAGACAAAATAAATGTTCTTAATGAAAAATATGAACAATGAGAACAAGAAATCCACTCGGCGAAGCTCAAATCCGATGGGACAAGAAAATGAAAAAGGCTGACATGGGAGATCAATCTGGTCGATCCTGTGTTGATCGGCGAGCTAAAAGTGAACATAAAAATGCGTGATTCGAATCTCCTAAAGATCTCTATTCCTCCCGCAGAGGGAAAAGGACAAGAAAAAGTGTGTAACCTCTAGTGATGAAGAGGTAGAAAGCTATGCTTCAGGCTCTAAATCGTTTTATCTCAAGGTCTTCGGATATGTGTGCCCCATGTTTCCAAACTTTAAAGGGTGCCAAGGACTTTAACTGGTCTCTATAGTGCGACCAAGCGTTCAATGAAATAAAAAAGCATTTATCCTCCCCAAAACTCTCTACAAACCTATTGATGGAGAAACATTGTACATATATTTAGCAATGTTCGAGTGTGCCATAAGTGTGGTGCTAGTAAGAGAGGTAGATAGTTATCCTCGTCCGGTGTATTACATCAGCAAGAGCCTGATGGATGCAGAAAGAAGGTATTTAAAACTTGAAAAGCTAGCACTGGCTTTAGTAATTGCTGCCAGGAAAATGAGGCCCTATTTTCAGTCTTATTCTGTTGTCGTCAGGACATCTTTTCCTTTGGAAAATGTTCTTCAAAAGGCGGACATATCAAGCAGGATGACCAAATGGTCAGTAGAATTGGGAGACTATGACATTGATTTTTCCCCTCGAACTGCAATCAAAGCTCAATCTGTTGCTGATTTCTTAGTTGAATTCCATTTGGACAAAAGTACTAAACAAACTACAGATGAAAAAACTAAGAAGATATGGGTTGTCCGGACCGATGGTGGATCAAGTACCATGGGTTGTGGTGCTGGGATATGTTTAACCTCTTCATACGGCGACAAGCTATACCAGGATATATGTTTTGCTTTCAGGGCTTCTAACAATGAGTCTGAATACGAAGCTGCTATAGCTGGTTTGAAATTAGCCTTGCTATGTGGAGCCAAAAGAGTTAGGTTGATGAGTGATTCTCAGCTTCTTATACATCATGCCCAAGGTCAATTTGAGGCAAAAAAGAGCAGTTAATTAAATATTTATTCATTCTTAAAGAAGTGGCAGCTAACTTCAAATATATCAGCTATGAGCATATACCCAGATCGAAAAATACTTTAGCAGACTCCTTGGACACCATAGCATACTTTGAATCGTACCCTTGGATTCATATACAAGAATGTCCATCCATACAACCCAATTGGGGTAAGGAAGAAGAGGAAAGTTTAAGTATACAAGTAGTTCAACCCAGGGACTGGAGATATCCCGTTCTTCAATACATTACTAATGGCATTTTGCCTCCGGAGAAATCTATGGCCAAGAAAATGAAGTACAAGGCTCGTGATTTTTTTGTCATAAGAGATATTTTATACAATAAGTCATTTAGTGGACCTCTATTGCGTTGTTTGGGGGTTGAATATTCTCAAATTGTGCTATCTGAACTATATGATGGTGATGGGTCAACACCGTGGCTATAGAGCTTTAACCCAAAGGGTTTTATTGGCCGGATACTACTGGCCATCCATAATGGAAGATGCCAAGGAATTGGTAAAAAAGTGTGATCCATGCCAAGGAATTGGTAAAAAAGTGTGATCCATGCCAAAGATATGTAATGAAATTCATATCCCAGTTGTCCCCTTGGAATCAATTTCTGAGCCAATACCTTTTCCTCGCTGGGGACTGGATCTAGTAGGGCCTCTACCGATGACGTCCGGAGGGTGCGGAACCATTATTGTGGCCATTGATTATTTTTCGAAGTGGGTAGAGACAGCCCCCTTGGCAGAAACTACCTCAAAATCTGTTATAAAATTTATCCTATCTAATATTTGTTGCAGATTTGGGGTTCCACAAAAGATAACCACAGATAATGGGCCACAATTCGATAACAAGGATATGGAGAGTTTCTGTGCCTCTAGGGGCATTCAGCATTGCTTCTCTTCTCCTTTCCACCCACAGGAGAATGGTCAAGTTGAAGTGGCGAACATGAAAAATTATGTCCGGTCTCAAAAAGAATTTAGAAGGGCATGCTGGAAAGTGGCCGAACTATCTACCAGAAGTACTATGGGCCTACCAGACTACTCCTGGAGCTGCTACACAGGAATCCCCGTTTTCCTTGGTATATGGGATGGATGCAATTTCTCCTATAGAGGCAACTCTTCCATCATACAGAGTCCATAATTTTTAAAAATAGGCCAATGAAGTAGCAGTCAGAAGTCAATTGGACTTGATAGAAGAAAAAAGGGTTAAGGCTCATCTTAGAGCCACCCATTATCAAGGTTTACTGAGAAGCAGGTTTGCTTCCAGGATCAGAAGAAGGGATTTTCAACCGGGGGATAAAGTATTGAGTTCGTCCTACATACTAAGGAGAAGCAGTTCGGCAAGCTAGCTCCAAATTGGGAAGGACCCTATGTGGTCATTGAAAAGCTTAAGGTTGGGACATACAGGCTTCAGGACAAAGATAGAAGAATCTTAAACCACCCTTGGAATATTGAACACCTCCGGATGTATCTAGAATAAAAGTTGTGTAAATATTTACTTATTTAAATTCCATGCAAATATTAGGGGGGCATACTCTTTCCTACCCCGGTGGCGCGGGGAGGTTTAATGAGGTGCCTGAGTTTTTTCAATAACATTTGATGTCTTCTTAAAATATTCGGAGTGTTTTGATCCACAGTTTCTTTAAAACCTTTTAAGTAGCTTTAACAGATCGGATTAATCTGGTGAAGTGATGACCATTAAATATTTGTCATCGGAGAATTTAAACACTCTCATCTTAAAATACTTGTAAAATAAATAGGGGCTATTTAAACATCATCCATCAAGATTGGGCGAATATAAAACAAAGCAAGAATTTAGCAAAGTAAAATTATCCGGCTAGCACCGGAGAATGATATTAAAACATAAAGAATGCCTTGGCCATCCAAGGACTTTAAGTTCAAAAGGAAAAGCTTGATCGGACTCAAACCGTACATAATTACAAAAATGGCTTAGACATCCAAGGACTTTAGTCTGTCATAAGGATATATAAAAAAACAGAAGATAGCTAAAACTTTAGGGCTAGTTTCCCTTAGATGTTCCTGCATCATCTCGTTTCATCTTCGGATCTTTGGGTTCATCACTGGAGCTTTCTCCGGTCCCTTTTTCCTCATCAGTAGTATTATCAATACCACTGGAACAGTTTCTCTTATCACCATCCACCATTGTGTGGAATGGGATATCTTCATATTCAACGTACTGCCATAGAGTGCCGAGTGTCCTCTTCGGAAATCTTCGATGAGAAAGCAGTCCATGTCAGATTTAACTTCGACATACCTTTTTCTAGGGAATCTATCACATCGTTGGTGTATGCATCGACCTTGAACTGGATTGTCTTCTCCTGCTCTTTCATCAAATCCTCCTTTTCCTTGGTAACTTTAGATACAAAACCTTCAAGAGAAGTCTTGTCACTGGACAGGGCTTGGACAACATTGTCCTTGGTCTTCACCTCTTCCTTCAAAATGGAGAGATCCTTCTCCAAGCCAGAACACTTGGTTTGGAGCTCTGTGTTAGCCATCTACAAAGTGACCCGTCTGGTTTCCAAGTCTTCTTTCCCTTTTGTTAACTCTTCGAGCTCTTTCCTCAGTGCTTCAACACTTTGGTTGACGTTAAAAAGATCATTGGATAAGCTCTTTTTATCCGCATTGAGAGCGTTAATAAGGGCAGACTGACTTCATACTTGCCTCTCCAAGTTGAGCATTGGATGAATATGGCCCAGCAAAGAGTGAGTCACCGTATCATTCTCCCTTGAAACAATGAAAGACTTACCATTAAAGGTCACCATGTTAGAGGAACTTGGGGGAAGGTAGGGACCAGCAAAGTCATCTTTTTCAAGGTCATCAAAGTAAATGCCAATATTTTGGAAGCCACTAATGTCTACTCCATCAATATTTACATCCCTTCTGGTACCATCTCCGGCGTGTAGACCACTTGGGATTTGCTCTGCCAAAGTGGGGTCTGTTGGGTCGGCCGGAGGAAGAGACTCTGCAGGTCGGAGGACAACTTCATCCCCTAAGGAGACTTTCTTCTTCTTGGCCGCCCTCTCTTCACTATTTGCTCCCCGTTTTTTGTCCTTCTTAGAAGCTTTTGGAGGATCTTGAGGTCGACCTGCCTCCCTAATAATCTCATCTTCAACTACTTGAAGTAGAGTAGCATCAATTCCCCCTTGGGCCAGCACTCCCAGACTCTCCGGAGCGATCTCCTCAACAACACCCTGAACAACCTCTGTTGCAACTTGTTTTTTCTTGCCCTTTTTGCCTTTCATCTTGCTTAGGGCTTTAGCTCTGGAAGGCAAGGCCAGTTTGCCATCCTTCTCCTCTGTTATCTTGAGAATGACACCCAAAGGGGGTGGTGTGGTCAGCTCCTCCCAAGTAAGGTCTCTCTGGCCTGTTGTGTTCCAGAGGTGGGACCTCACTAATTTTCCGGAGGTGAACCAGTTGTAGAAAGCGTTTAACCAACATTCAGCAGCCCAAGCGTTTAATTTTGCACAGTGGCCTGCCCCTCCTCCACATAATCGGGGAACTCCTTCGGTAGCCCTAACCAAAGAAAAGAAAAATAGTTCAGAAACAAATTTTTTACAAAGTAAGAAAGACAAACATGATAAAATATTTACCTGAGCTTTTCCATATGCTGGTGAGAAATACCTGAAAATGTATGGGTCTAAGGTAAATCTGAGCCTCCAGTTAAACAACTCGGTGTAGATGAAGATTTCGCTGAGCTTGCAGTCCATCGGGGTCTCCGGAGTGACTGGTATCCTCACCTTAACAGATTCAGGGATCCTCCACTTCGTCCTGATCCGACCTAACTCAGCAGTATGAGTATAGACATAGTTGATATTCTGCATGGCCAACAGATACTTCACGTTCACTTTGTGAAAGCAAGGTCCCACTTTTCCTTCTAGACTCTCCGGCAGATCCGGATGAGTCATGCAGATTTTCTCTTTGCCTTTTCCTTTTTTATCAGAGACAGCATCCCTAGTCTGCCCAGAAGCCCCAGTCTCAAATGGAGCATCTTCAATACTGTCCTCTATCACCTCTTCCATCACTATGGAATATTTATCAGTTGTTGTTGATGGAGGAGTGCTAGTGGCTGGCTCAGTAGGTATTCCGGACGTTTGAGCATCAGCCTCTCTTAGGGATCTAGTGTCCGGCAGGGGCTTAGTTCCGGAGGGCTAAGTCTGAGAACTGATTCTAGTGGCCTTCACTCCAGAAGATTTGTCTTTTCGGATCTAATAAGTTCCCCTGATCCGAAGGCTTTATCTTTGGTCCCAGACTTGGAGGGCCTTGACTTTGAGGACTTGGTTTGAGAACCAGTTGCCTGACCCTTTCCCAAGACGACTTGTATGGCAAAAATTAACTTTTTCTGGAGACTTCTCAATATTTGACCCCATAGAGATGAACGGAGAGGGTTTTCTTGTACTTGATACTATTTTCTCCTGTACAACAGAGAGCTATGACTCCTGAACCGAGGAGCCTGACGGAATGTGCGAGAGGACTGGTTGAAACAAACGCTTAGGTTTGGAACTTTTGACATAGAATGATCCTCGATCAGCTTCTGAAGACGGTGTGTCGGGCTTACTGATTGGAGAAACTGGAAGACCCGCAGCGATACGTCTCTCTCGCTCTACCTTTTGTGCTTTTTCTAACTCTGAAAGATTTAGCCAACCACCTTTCACCAGAGTGTTTCTTGCCGTGAACATAAACCTAAACAAAAAGGATTTTGAGAGGAGAAGTAAAAAGATCTGAAAAGAAGAAATGACAAAGTGATGAAAATGGTAAAATAGTGAATAAAAGTAATTTATACTAGTGAGGTAAAAAAGTTTCCAAATACCTAGGAGAAAACGAAAATCCAAAAGTAATGATTGAAGGCGGCGCTGACGTCATGAACATTAAATGCAGAAGTTGCTTTTTGGGATTAGTGGGAGCGCCGTTCTAGGAAGAAAACGGCCGGTAAAACGAATAAAAAAGTGACATGTGTCCCACGATCCATAGTAGAACTCTTGAACGTTTGAGAGATATTCAGTCGGGATAAACCCTGAACTGAATACGTAAACAATTCGGAGAATGTTGCTATTCCCTAAGAGGATTTTTTGGTCGTGCCGAAGACCTTTGACAAAACTTAAAAAATGGGCTACTGATGAGTCCGAAATTATTCACCACCACTCACTGTGAAAACCGGACAGGGGTAATCCAGACAATAATTACCCACTAAAATATTCGGACAAGACAAAAGTATTAAAAGACTAAACACCTTTTGACTAAACTAATTGCTAATCTGCTTAATAAACTAATGCGCCTTTAAACTCGACCCAATTTCATAGTTTGATCCGAAAGCACATATGGCCCATAATTAAGGGTATAAATACCCAACCACTTTCATTAATAAGGGTAATAAACATTTAATACAACCAGGCAGCTTAAATCTCTCACTACAAAACACCCAAACATTTAATACTCTCAAAATACCACAAATCATCTGACTAAATTACCCTCAGTCTAAAATAATCCTCACCAGAGTCAACCAGAGTACGAGGAGGATCAGATATTACTCTAAAGAATTCGAGTCAAGTGGCCAATAACCAAGGACAACCCTCAAATGGTAATCAACAGACACGACAGAAGAACAACAACTTGCCACCTCGAACTGATGGATATTCAAATAATGCTGCATCTTATAACTATAACAGGCCAAGAAAAAATCAATGGGATAGGCCAGAATATTATGTTGATTTGATAAATAATATTGTTTCAATCTTTTATAAGAATAAGAGCTTCATAAATTTTAGGAAGCCATCTCCAATAAGTAGGCCAAGGAATGTGCGGAATAACAAATATAGCAGGTATCATGAAGACATCGGACATGATACCAATGATTGCATTTTGTTAAAAAAAGAGGTTCAGATTTTGATCGAAAATGGGTAGCTCTTGACTTATGTGAAGTCACAAGGGAGCGGTTTGAAAAACGTAGCGTCAACTTCGAAGGCTAATCCAGGTGCACTAGCTGAGAATTTGATGATTTTAGATTCGAAAGCTAAATAATTTGATGCTTCTTCAGAATATGTGGAGAAGGATCCGAACATGTTGATTTTGATGGCAGTTGAAGAGCCAATAGAAAAGGGACGTGTGCGAGATTTATGCAATTTTTTGAGTCATTAGCCCTTTTTAGAGGCGATACGATGACTGGCAACTCTGATAGCTCGAGGAAGAGGCATGTTTTCAATTTGACAACTCAAATTGAAGGAAAAACGTCCACACATTTGTATGGAAAAAAGGTTATTCCTTTCATTCTATTCGATGAGGATAATCTACGAGGAACAACAGTGCTACATGAAGACGCAGTGGTTATCGGTGCAGAGGTGGCCGACATCAAAATTCGAGGTGTGCTTATTGACACTAGCAGTTCTGCTAATGTTATTTTTAAGTTAACTTATGATAGAATGACAAATCCAGCTCGAATTTCTGAATCAGAATGAACAATTATAGGATTTACGGATGTAACGGCTTGTGTGATTGGGGAATTCGATGGGGAAGTGAGTTTGGGAAAATGACCGTTCAAGAAGAAGGTCCATGTGCTTTTTGTGGTGGTGGATTACCGTACGAGTTACAACACTATTTTTGGAAGGTCATGGCTTTCTAGAATGTATGGGGTTGTATCAACAGTTCACCAGTGTTTCAAGTATATGGTAGGGGATCGAGTAGGGGTCGTTCAAGCCGACCAGAAGGTAGCTAAAGAATATTATGCCACTGCGCTTCAGATCCGTGGATCTAGCATTGAGGATTTGATGCATGAATATCAGTCAGAGGGGTTGACCTCATATTTAGAAGAAAAAGGTAACGATCCGAGGAAACCCCAGGGTCTTTAGCTGTAAGTGAAGAAATTGAGGAGTTCATATTTTCGGAAGGAAAACTGCTTCGAATCGAAACCTTACTGACCCCATTTTTACGTCAACAACTGCTAGAATTTTTATCTGTTAATTTGGATGTTTTCGCTTGGAAAAAACAGAGGATGTAACAGGAGTAACAATCGAGGTGATTCGTCACAACTTGTATATTGATCCAAATGTGAAGCCAGTGATTCAGGAAAAAAAGGCATTCTCTTCGGAGAAAGCAGAAGAAATTGTCTCTGAGATGGACCGGTTATCCAGGGTCAAACACATAAGGGAGTCACAGTATCCTTTGTGGATAGCAAATCCGGTAGTGGTCAATAAGAAGAATGAGAACTGAAGAATGTGTGTGGATTTTACAGACTTGAATTGAGCCTGTTCTAAAGATCCATTTCATGTTCTTCGAATAGATCAACTGATTGATCCTACCTCGGGAAATAAAATACTAACATTCATGGATACTTTTTCAGGATACAATCAGATTCAGATGGAACCAAAAGATCAAGAATGTACGACCTTCATAATTGATAGAGGGTTGCAATACTATAACGTTATGCCCTTTGGATTAAAAAATGCTCGAGCCACTTATCAAAGATTGATGATTAAATCTTTTGCCACTCAGATCGGAAAAAATATGGAAGTATATATAGACGATATGGTGGTAAAAAGTTTGAAGGATGATGTGCATCTTGGTGATTTAGAGGAAGCATTTTTGAATTTAAGGGCAATCACGTTAAAGCTAAATCCTGAAAGAGTAATAGAAGCTGACCCAGAAAAGTTGAAAGCCCGGATAGAGATGATTTTGCCTTTTTCTATTAAATAAGTGCAAATTCTGACGGGAAGGTTAGTAGCACTTAACTGATTTAATTCTAGATTTTTTGACAAATTCTTTCCTTTCTTTTAAGTTTTAGGAGGACCAAACACATTTGAATGGACATTGGAGTGTGAGGTAGCTTTCAAAAATATAAAAAATTTGTTATCATCACCAGCAATACTGTCAAAACCTCGAAATGGAGAGAAGCTCTTTTTGTACATTGCGGTATTGGATTTTGCACTAAACGTGGTGTTGATAAGTGAGGATTCAGGTATTTTGAAGCCAATGTACTATATCAGTAAAAGTCTAGTGGCAGCAGAAAAGAGGTATTTGAAACTGGAAAAGTTAGCGTTAGCATTGGTGATTGCTGTTAGTCCTTTTCTCACGCAAGTATACGCGGTCAAATCGTAGCAAGTAATAAGTAAGAAAGATCGTTCCCACGAAGACTAGGTGTATAAGACAAGAATTCACTTATGCAACAACGTATGATTATTAAACTAATGCTTGAACGAGTAATAAAGTATGGATGTAACTAAACAAATCAAGTAACGAGAATATGTAATGAGTTTTACTTATGCGAGAGAAAACATGGAACCCTAACTTCATTGTTTATTTTACTATTAATATACTTAATCAATATGTAAGATAACTACGATTACTAATCAGATAACACAAAATCAGAATACGCTATCTTTCAGTACACGTAAACCAAACCACTTAATCAACCACAAAAGAGATAGCAGTTAAGCAGACACCGCATGCATGACAATCCTATATGTCTATATAAATTGAGGTACAATTGGTTTTAAGCACAAGTTATCTATTTCGATTACATAGGGTAATATGATATGGTTAATGACATATTACGAATCATGAACAATCACAATATGAATCATTCAAGAACCTATGCTAGCATGGCAAGTTCTAAACCTTTATATCTACTTTCGTATTCATTAAAGATAAACAATCTAGATGTTCGCGACGCATCTAACAAAAAAAACACAACCATACTAGGTAACCGATAAACATATCTAAAAAAAAAATCAATTAAGCAATAAACCCTAAATATTATTCAAACAAATCCGCTAAGGTTCCATGACAACGATTAGTTCATAATCGAACAAATCATCATCATGGTTTTAAAAATTAACATAGCTTGATGAATAAAAATAAAAATAAAAATAAATGAAGAAGAGTTTAGAAAATATTAAACGTAGCTTGATATATAAAAATAAAAATAAAAATAAACGAAGAAGAGTTTAGAAAATATTAAACATAGCTTGATGAATATAAAAATAAAAATAAACGAAGAAGAGTTTAGAAAAATATTAAATCGAATAGTAGCCGTAAATATACTACCGCTGCCGAAAGAAAACCGAAAGCAGTGTCACCTATCTTCCTTCTCTCTTTCGTTCCATTCGCAGGATAAAACCCCAAAACAAGTAAATTAAAACAATTTTGTCTTTTCTTCTTTCTTGTGTATACCGCCGTTATGCAGAATACAAAAGTCAGTAGGCAATTACATTTTTTTTCCTCTTTGTTTGTCCTGCTCCGCAAAACCCAGTAATTATACACTTGCCTTTCTTTTTTCTTTTATTTGTATTTTGCCGTAAGACAAGAAACCAAAACGGCACCCCTTCTTTCTCCTTTACGTCTCTTTATATAGATATTCTGCCGAAACCCTAAAAACAATTAAATTACGTTTCGTAAATATTTATGTTAAATAAAATAATATTTTAAACAATATAGCTAAATAAAATATTCGGATTAATCTAATATATTTTTCTTAATTCAGCATTAATTTCCTTTTATGCTTCGCTTTAATATTTTCTTCTTAATTTAATATTTTAAACAATTTCTTAGAAAATATATTTTCCTTTTTTTTTCAACATTAATATATTTTCAAGCATTAGTATATATTTTTTTGAAAATCATTCGTCATAATATATTTCAAGCATTAATACATATTTTTTGGAAAATCACTCGTCATAATATATTTTAAGCATTAATATTTTTTTTCAATATAAATATATTTTTTAAGCATCAATATATTTTTCTTTGTTTTCAACTGTTCCAAAATTGCCCTCAAGTACATTAATTTCCAGTTTCTTCAATTTCAACCCCAGATTTGTTAATATTATCACAATTTACCTGCGGCACAAGCGTCTTTAAGAATACTGGAAAAATACGTTAAAACTCAACGAATATTTGAGAACCGATGACAATTTTAAAAATAATGGAAGCGTAATAAGTGATATGAAATGCACTTATCAAACCCCCAAACTTAAACCGTTGCTTGTCCTCAAGCAATGCAAAACAGGTTTAACAATTGATGCATGAATGCAAGTGAATTTAAATGAATGCAAGAATGCAATGATCCCGAACGAGTAACCGTAACTAATTCAGCATAAATGCCTCAACGAATGTAATGACCTCGGAATGCGAAATAACTAGGTACTCAAATGTTAGCAATACAAGTGAAGAAGCGTGCGTGTGTGCTCAAACTCACTCGACATGTTTTTAGTACAAATTACTGGACCTTACTTGTTCTCATCATAATAATCACAAGATTAGAAACGAAATACAACCTAGATTCTTCATAGTCAAGTTGCACATCCATATTTCTCCGGGGTTGTCAAAGATTTATTATGCTTTACTCTATATACAGACACTCAAAGGCTTATTTGACCGTGCAATGGATGAGGTCCCTGAAAGACTTATACAATGGTGCCCATGTAGCGAGCTTTAGGTTAGCGGATCCCAGACCGGAAAAGTCTTAGGTCACTAGGCACAAAGTCCCCTAGAACTTAATAACTCGAGTACCAAAGAGCTCATCCTAGCCAATTTTGCCTTCTTTTATTTTTCATCTTTCTTTTTCTCTTTTTTTGTTTTTTTTTTGTTTTTTATTTTTATTTTTTTAGAAATCGGATTAGGAATGAGTGCGTTTCGCTCCATCTCATTTCACCCCTAGACTACTCGCAATACGCAGCCCCCAGCGAGAGGACGTACGTCGACGAGCGGCTACTAGCCTTTGACGCCTAACTGAATAATACACATATTTATCTTTCAACTCCCCCAAACTTATCTGTTTGCAATCTATGAGCTAATAAAGGATTAAGGTGTAATTCTGAACCTAATCAAGGATTATGTATAACAATACTCAAGTGTGTCCGTAACTAGCATAAAAACAATCGATGAGTCTACATGTATTAATTGTGCTTCTACATCAAGCAAGCTAACTGACAAGTAACCTAAATAGATTTTATTTCTACTATCATTCCAAACAATTTTTATCATCGGCTACTTAAGTAGAAACAACAACTGAAGGGATCAAAGACGCAAAATGCATGAACAAAATGCTGTGCTAATAAGCTAACTCGATCCTAAACATAGTCTATATAATCATGGCATGAAAATGAAAATAAGCATGACTAACATGAATAACTACTATGATGAATGCAACTACAAGAAATTAAAAGATAAAAGAAACACTCCCCTATTCGTCCAGCAGTGTTGATCATTGTTTCCTAGTGGGTTGCCTCCCACGAAGCGCTTGTTTAACGTCGAAAGCTCGACGATACCACTAGGAATCATATAGTGTCGAGGCTGATGTTGAACGCCTCACGGTTCCCCACATCTCCATAGTAATGCTTGAGTCGCTGACCATTGACTTCGAATGCTTTGTTTGGCGATTCCTCAAAGATTTCAACTGCTCCATGTGGATATACTGTCTTGACTTTAAAAGGTCTAGACCGCCTTGACTTGAGCTTCCCTGGGAAAAGCTTTAGACGAGAGTTGAAAAGAATAACAAGTTGCCCTGGATCAAAAGCTTTATGTACAAGCTTCATATCATGCCGTTTCTTGACTTTTTTCCTTATACATCTTCTGATATCTGCTATGGTCCAACCAATGGCTGATTTGAACTTCCCCAGAACTCTTAATAGCTTTTCTTCCTCACTACCTGAAAGGTTAGATGCAATAATAACAGGTAATGTAGCTGAATCTCCTAAGAAAGCATACCTGAGATGATCTAGTAGTGGTTTGAGTTCAAGTTTAGGAGCTTCTTGTAGAGAAGGTTTAAGTCTTTCCTGAGAATCCTTAAGATCACCCAATACGAGCGACTCATGTGGAATATTGAGCCTCTTTTGATACGGGACTTCCTGTAGTAGTTGAACACATTCGGATATTTCTTCGTCTTCGAAGTCAGATTCACCATGTAGAACTCTGCCTAGAGCATTTGAACTCGAGAACTGATCCAAATCATTATTGTGCGAAGAATCGACCGTATCCAACCTGAAACATTCCTCATCCTCTGTTGGAGATTTCATAGCCTTGAAAACGTTGAAAGTGACATTCTGATCTTGCACTCTCATAGTGAGCTCCCCTTTTTGGACATCGATCAGAGTTTTACCCGTAGCCAAGAATGGTCTTCCCATGATTATGGGGATGTTTTTGTCCTCTTCGAAATCCAAGATAACGAAGTCAGCAGGAAAGATGAGCTTGTCTACCTTTACTAAGACATCTTCTACGATACCACGAGGATATGTGATAGAACGATCAGCCAGTTGCAAAGAGATATTAGTCGGTTTTGGCTCAGGTAGCCCAAGTTTCTCAAACACAGATAGGGGCATCAGATTGATGCTCGCTCCCAAATCACATAAACATTTGCTGAAAGTTAAATTGCCGATTGAACAAGGAATGGTGAAGCTTCCTGGATCTTTAAGTTTGGGAGGCAATTTTTGTTGTAAGATCGCACTGCATTCCTCAGTGAGCGCCACTGTCTCAAAATCACCAAGCTTTAGCTTTTTCGAAAGAATTCCCTTCATGAACTTGGCATAACTAGGCATTTTCTCTAATGCTTTAGCAAAAGGTATGTTGATGTGTAGCTTCTTGAACACCTCCAAAAATATCCCAAACTGAGCATCTAGCTTCTGTTTCTGCAACCTTTGCGGAAAAGGTGGAGGAGGGTAGATCGTAGGCTCAACAACTGACTGAGATGGATTTTTAGGTGGCTGATCTTGACCAGAATTAACCTCAGATGAGGGCTGATTTTGATCAGAATTTTTCATAATGGACTGATTTTGAGAAGAATCCGCCTCTTGTTCAACTGTGGGGTTCTCAGCAACCTTTCCTGATCGCAAGGTGATAGCTTGGCATTGCTCTTTGCCGTCCCGTTTACCTGGATTATGTTCCGTATCGCTAAGAAGAACTCCCTGAGGTCTAACAATCATGTTACTGGCCATCTGCCCAATCTGATTTTCCAAGGTCTTGTGAGATACCATCAGACTTTTAATCATTAACTTCATCTCTTCAAATTCAGAGTCTCTCACAGAATGTTGAGAAGGGTCAGGATGTTGATTCTGAGGTTGTCTTGGGGCATACTGTTGAGATTGATGTTGCTGCCCTTGTTGCTGAAATTCAGGAGGAGCGTATGGCTTAGCACCATAATGCTGATTACCTTGTTGATTAATGCTCCAACTGAAGTTCGGATGATTTCTGTTGTTTGGGTGATAGGTGTTTGAGATTGGTTGTTGATTCTGCCTCTGAAATTTACTCACAAATTGCACTGACTCAGTAGATATTGGGCATTGTTGAGTGTCATGCCCTCCAACACAAATCTCACACACACTAGCTACCTGTTGTACCCCTAGTTTAGTCAAAGAATCTACCTTCATGTTTGGAGCTTCAAGCTGAGCTGCTAAAGCAGTGGCAGTGTCTACGTTAAGAATACCAGCTACTTTATGTTGTGACTGTCTCTGAGAAGGGTTCTGGAATTCATTAGCAGCCATCATCTCAAGGAGCGTATGAGCTTCCTCATAGCTTTTCGTTAATAAGGCTCCCCCAGATGCAGCATCGACCATGGGCCTTGTTTGCGCACCCAACCCATTGTAGAAGAAATTTATTACTAACCAATCAGGCATCCCATGATGAGGACATTTTCGGAGGATCTCTTTGTAACGCTCCCAAGCTTCACTTAAAGATTCACCATATGACTGAGAAAACTGAGTAATAGCATTCCTCAAGGCGGCTGTTCTTGCCATAGGAAAGAATTTTGAGAGAAATGTTTGTGCTAGTATATCCCAAGTAGTGATCGAGCCTGCTGGTAAAGAGTGTAACCAGCTCTTAGCTTTGTCCCTCAGAGAAAATGGGAAGAGTCTCAATCTTATGGCATCATCTGAAACACCGTTGAACTTGAAAGTATCACAGATTTCAAGGAAGGTCATAATGTGCATATTAGGATCCTCAGATGAAGCTCCCCCAAACTGACAAGATTTCTGCATCATCTGAATAGTGCTGGGTTTAATCTCGAAATTATTCGCAGCGATATTGGGTCTGACAATGCTAGACTGAATATCCATGATCTTTGGTTGAGAGTACTCCATGAGTGCTTTTGGAGCTGGATCTCCTATTGTATACACGCTCAAGTACCTGAAGCACAAGAAACACTCGAAAAGAAAGTAACCGAATCAAGTCAGTAGCTTTATAACGACCCCTGCTGATAAGCAATAAAACTGTCAAATAACACCGAGTCCCCGGCAACGGCGCCAAAAACTTGTTAGTCATTTTCTCACGCAAGTATACGCGGTCAAATCGTAGCAAGTAATAAGTAAGAAAGATCGTTCCCACGAAGACTAGGTGTATAAGACAAGAATTCACTTATGCAACAACGTATGATTATTAAACTAATGCTTGAACGAGTAATAAAGTATAGACGTAACTAAACAAATCAAGTAACGAGAATATGTAATGAGTTTTACTTATGCGAGAGAAAACATGGAACCCTAACTTCATTTTTTATTTTACTTAGAGTATTAATATACTTAATCAATATGTAAGATAACTACGATTACTAATCAGATAACACAAAATCAGAATACGCTATCTTTCAGTACACGTAAACCAAACCACTTAATCAACCACAAAAGAGATAGCAGTTAAGCAGACACCGCATGCATGACAATCCTATATGTCTATATGAATTGAGGTACAATTGGTTTTAAGCACAAGTTATCTATTTCGATTACATAGGGTAATATGATATGGTTAATGACATATTACGAATCATGAACAATCACAATATGAATCATTCAAGAACCTATGCTAGCATGGCAAGTTCTAAACCTTTAAATCTACTTTCGTATTCATTAAAGATAAACAATCTAGATGTTCGCGACGCATCTAACAAAAAAAAACACAACCATACTAGGTAACCGATAAACATATCTAAAAAAAAATCAATTAAGCAATAAACCCTAAATATTATTCAAACAAATCCGCTAAGGTTCCATGACAACGATTAGTTCATAATCGAACAAATCATCATCATGGTTTTAAAAATTAACATAGCTTCATGAATATAAATAAAACTAAAAATAAACGAAGAAGAGTTTAGAAAATATTAAACATAGCTTGATGAATATAAATAAAACTAAAAATAAACGAAGAAGAGTTTAGAAAATATTAAACATAGCTTGATGAATATAAATAAAAATAAAAATAAACGAAGAAGAGTTTAGAAAATATTAAACATAGCTTGATGAATAAAAATAAAAATAAAAATAAACGAAGAAGAGTTTAGAAAAATATTAAATCGAATAGTAGCCGTAAATATACTACCGCTGCCGAAAGAAAACCGAAAGTAGTGTCACCTATCTTCCTTCTCTCTTTCGTTCCATTCGCAAGATAAAACCCCAAAACAAGTAAATTAAAATAATTTTGTCTTTTCTTCTTTCTAGTGTATACCGCCGTTATGCAGAATACAAAATTAGTAGGCAATTACGTTTTTTTTTTCCTCTTTATTTGTCCTGCTCCGCAAAACCCAGTAATTATACACTTGCCTTTCTTTTTTCTTTTATTTGTATTTTGTCGTAAGACAAGAAACCAAAACGGCACCCCTTCTTTCTCCTTTACGTCTCTTTATATAGATATTCTGCCGAAACCCTAAAAACAATTAAATTACGTTTCGTAAATATTTATGTTAAATAAAATAATATTTTAAACAATATAGCTATATAAAATATTCGGATTAATCTAATATTCTTTTCTTAATTCAGCATTAATTTCCTTTTATGCTTCGCTTTAATATTTTCTTCTTAATTTAATATTTTAAACAATATCTTAGAAAATATATTTTCCTTTTTTTTCAACATTAATATATTTTTCAAGCATTAGTATATATTTTTTTTTAAATCATTCGTCATAATATATTTTAAGCATTAATACATATTTTTTTGGAAAATCACTCGTCATAATATATTTTAAGCATTAATATTTTTTTTCAATATAATTTTTTTTAAGCATCAATATTTTTTTCTTTGTTTTCAACTGTTCCAAAATTGCCCTCAAGTACATTAATTTCCAGTTTCTTCAATTTCAACCCCAAATTTAATAATATTATCACAATTTACCCGCAACACAAGCGTCTTTAAGAATACTGGAAAAATACGTTAAAACTCAACGAATATTTGAGAACCGATGACGATTTTAAGAATAATGGAAGCGTAATAAGTGATATGAAATGCACTTATCAATTGCTGCTAGGAAAATGCCCCCTATTATCAAGCTCACACTATTGAAGTCCGAACTTCATTTTGAAAAATGTTTTACAACAACCTGATATTTCGGGGAGAATGACCAAGTGGTCAGTAGAGTTGGGGGATTATGATATTTTGTTCACACCTCAAACTGCAATAAAAGTGCAAGCATTGGCATATTTTTTTTGTTGAATTCCATTCGAGCAAATCAGATGTGGAAGAGAGTAAAGATGATGCACCAGTAAATTTGAGGTGGATTTTCAAACATATGGAGGGTCTAGTGTTTCAGGGTGCAATTTTTGGGTTCAGTTAATAGCTCCAAATGGAGAAACGATGATTCAATCTATTAAATTTGGTTTTCACGCTTCGAACAATGAAGCTGAATACGAAGGTGCTTTGGCAAGTTTAAGATTTGGAAAAATATGTGGAGCAACTTTGGTATGCTTGGAAACGGATTCTCAGTTGTTGGCAAATCAGGTATGTGGATTTTCCGAAGCAAGGAATGATCGTTTGATTTTATATATTCAGGAGCTTCAGAATTTAATGTTGCTATTCGATAATGTTGTTGTTGAATATATTGGTCAAAGGAGTAACATGGTGGCTGATTCTTTAGCAAATAGTTTTTATAAAGAGGAATATCCTTCACTTGTTACTCAATCCAGTCAATGCGAATGTGTAGAGGAGTTCTTTGTCACATCTTATGCAATTCGAGGAGATGGTGAACCGATATTCTTAATTTTTTTACTCAAGGAACATTGCTGGATGATACGAGGTTGGTCAAAAAGTTGAGAGGTAAAGCCTTCGGATACATAATGTTAGATGGAATATTATATAAAAAGGCATTAAGCAGGCCATTGTTACAATGTCTGGACAAGCAAGAATAACAGAAGGTGTTGTCAGAATTGTATGATGGAGGAAGGTCAACTCATTGTGGGTTTAAAGCTTTATCAGGACGAGTTTTAGTTGCATAATTCAATTGGCCTACAATCATGAACGGTGCTAAAAATTTAGTTTGAAGTTGTGATACTTGTCAAATATTTGTTAATGTTATTCATAGGCCAGTAGTACCACTTATGTCTATAAGCAAGGCTATACCATTTGATAAATGGGGCTTTGATCTAGTGGGGCCTTTGCCAATGGCTTCTAGAGGAAGGAAAATGATAATTGTAGCAGTGGATTATTTTACAAAATAGGCCGAGGCAGAACCACCATCAGGAACAAAGGCAAAAGATGTGATCAAGTTTATTGTGAATAGTATTTGTTTTCGTTTTGGAGTTCCACGGAGAATTACGACAGATAATGACCCTCAATTTAATAATAAAGAGATGACTTCATTTTCCACGTCGAAAGGAATTCAACAATGTTTTCCGATGCCTTTTTATCCTCAAGCTAATGGACAAGTCGAGGTGACAAACAAAATAGTTTTAGATGACTTGAAGAAAAACTTGACAGGGGCAGCAGGAAAATGGCCAAATTATTTGCAAGAGATGTTTTGGGCTTATCCGAAAACTCCCAGGGAATCTACAAAAGAAACTCCTTTTGCCTTAGCATATAGAATGGATGCAATCAGCCCCATAGAATCTACAATGTCATCTTTTACGATAAATCAATATTCTGGAAGATCCGTTGATGAAGCTAAAAGGGCGAATTTAGATTTGATTGAGGAGAAAAAAGTTCGAGCTCACTTAAATGTAATATTATTATCAGACTCTTCTGAGGAACATATATAATTCGAAGGTGAAAAGAAGAGAACTTAAAGAAGGCGATAAAATGTTGAGAAAAGTATTTTTGCATACAAAGGAGAAGAGCCTTGCAAAAATGGCTATGATTGGGAAAGGCATTATATGGTTGTTGAGAGGATAAAACTATGGTCTTATCGCCTTTGTGATTTTCAAGGGAGGATGCTTCAACACCCGTGGAATATAAAACATTTTAAGCGTTAGGAATAGATTTGTCTTTGTATTTTGGATTTTTTACTATTGAATGACGCACTCTTTCCTACCCTATTGGCCTAGGAAGGTTTTAACGAGGCGTTATGTACATATTCAATATTATCAATAAAATGCATTTTTGGCCAATGGTTGTTTACAAGTGCTTATTGGAAACTATCTTAACAACTTATCAAAGACTGATAATCTTTAAGGTTGGTTAAGAGTACAATGTTCAGAAGTGTTTATTACACTTTTCGAAGAAACAACCATTTTCGAGGTGCTATGTGATTTTTTTCTAAGTGCAACGCTCAATAATGCACTGTGTTTTTTCGAAGTACAACGTTCACCAAATGTGCCATGATTTTTCGAAGTGTAACGCTCCCTCACTGCACTAAGGTATTCGAGGTGGTATACTTGTAATTTGTAGTTATATATATCTGTGTATTGCAAACTGCATTATTATATTTAAGGAACTATGTTTAAAAAAAATTCATACCTATTTTAGGATTTTTAACATCGAATAATTTATGTGGATGATAAAATGAGATATAAACAAAAAAGTATCAATTAGTTTAATTTGATGAAGTACAATAAGTAGGGTTCTAGTTTGACAAGTAAAAAAGGATGATTAAAGACCAATAAAGTTATTGAGACAACTCGTCCTCAGATGATTCCTCCTCTGATGATGATGAGTCAGGGATAGAATCGAAGGCTTCACTAGGACGCTGTTTGATGGGAATGTCGTTCCAAAAACTTGAGAGGTTAATTTTTGGATAAGTTGCATGAATTTCTCGAAGAAGAGTGATGGTTGTTTCTTCTTTTCCATTGTTAATGAAAACCAGCATGTCCTTAGAACATTTAGCTCTCGCACCAGCAACAACAGCTTCTTTTTCCTTCTCAAAGTCACCCTTCAATTTGGTTATCTCATCGGTAAACTCTTTATTTTTTGCTTCGCTGGAAGTAACAGAAGTTTGGAGGCCTTCGGATTTGACCTTTGTAGTAGTTAGCTCCTCAGTGTGTTTAGCTTCGAGCTTATTCATCTCATCTTGATGTGAGGCAGTCAGCTTTTCTTTCTCAGCAAAATGTTTTGTTCGCAAATTACTTTTCCTGAAGAGGGCACATTGGATAAGCTCAGACCTTGCTAATTCGAACATATGGAATTGCTCGACTACATTGCCTTGAAAAGTTTCCCTTAGTTGTTTTTGATCTTCGTCAAGTCCTTTGTAGCGGACCATATCTTTAGCCAATTTCTTCAAATGATCTTGAGAAGCCTCGACTTATGAAGCAAGCGCTTTTGCTACAACATCGAGATCGACAAGGACGGGTTCAATTCCCGTAAGGGATAGGTACTCATTCTCGGCCGCTTTCAGTTAGTATTCATTGTTGAGTGATCGCTCGCTGATGGGTGTTCAGAGCCATTTTTGCCACCACATGCAGCTTCAGTGGGCTTGCCCCAAACCTTGGAATGAATTCTCTTTGATTGCTCTTGCATACGATCACAAAACTTCAACTCTCATCTCATTTCTCCTCCTCTTCATTTTAAACAACCTTGTCTTTACCTCATTCTTTGATCCCTCCTTCAATCCACTCTTGTCTTTACCCCTTCCTTCAATCTGGACTTCGATACTTACCTCACTTATAAAGCATAGTCCGAACAAACAACCATGACCTTCCTTTGATTTGAACTTTAATAGTTACCTCACTTGCCGAACCCCGGTGTTCACCTTGCTTGTCGAGCAACAGTCCGAACTTTAAACTGTTGCGTTACCTTACCTCGTTTGGCTTATTTCCTTGTTTACCTTGCCTGGTTAATTTAGCTTTCCTGCCCCTACTTTGACAACTAACGACAAACCCGGCTCAAACAGTTGAGTAGTTGCTTCGCTTCCCGCCGATGAATATACGGGAACACTTCCAAAAGTGAGCTACGGGCTATTCACTCTAAAATCTATTTATCCTGAACGTTTTAGTTATCGTGGTCGAGGGGGCATAAAAAATGAATTAATGTTCTTTTAATAAAATGTAAAATAATACACCTACCTAGAAGAAAGCCAAAGGCGAGCCTCGTAGGTGGAGGTATCGAACCAAAATAAGATCTCAGATTCCTATGCCTATCTCACGTATATATGGAAATTTTATTGATAAAACCTTTTCGATTATAGCCAATATCTTATTAAGAATAATTCCAACAACTTTGGGAGAAAAAAAGGCATTTACCTATTACAGAGATAGTGCGATTTTCTTGTTGGGAGAAACGAAGCTTCCGGACCTCCCAGCCGCGAGCGATCACTCAGCAATGAACACTAACTGAAAGCGGTCAGGAATACTGCCGTTGCAGGTCCTTCTCCTTCCGCGGAGACGTTGTTTTTGTTGTTGTTGTTCACCGCGACACGAAATCATGAAGAAGCTGGAATAACTTAGAAAGAGAGTGGCGCCTAGCCATTGAGAGCGTCCGTTATCTTTGTAAGGGAACAGTACGATCTTGGGCTGGCCCCCTTCGCATGACCTAGGAATAAAAAAAAAGTCTGTGCTACTATAAGGTCTCTAAACCCCTCCCTCAGGAAACTATTGCGTTGGCCGTGGGATGTTTGAGGTTTTCTTCCTTCCCCTTATTTATTAGGACTGGGAGCGGGGAATCCTTATAAATTCCTAGTTTGATTGCTCGTGAAAGTTCCCTCCACTGGGTTGTCATCAATGTTAGTAGATCGGGTTAAAAATAAGTAGTTTAGTAATAGATATTCCTTTCCTTTGTCATGGGCTAAGTTCCTTTAATAGAATCCTCGGGGAAATAAGAGAAAGAAGTCCTCAGTACCAAATGGGACACTCTACACTCTAGCCATGTTTCCTACAGATTGTTAGACTAAGCACGGTAAATCAAGATCATTTCAATTCCAGATTCTTCGTCGCTGTAGTAAATAGGAGAGAAAATAGAATTTCTTTCTTCGTCTAAAAACAAATAGGAGTTCATTAACTGTGACACGTTCACAAAATATTCCCAAGACAAGAGAGCCATCATTGAAGGAAGGGTAAAAAGTATCCAACGCCAAGCAGCCTTTCATCCCCTTGTTTCGTGTGATTCGTTGAAATCTAAAGTTTTCATTTCGTTCTATAAAAAGAAATTAAATGGATTGAATAGAAAACTTATTTTTTTAATCTTTAATCCTCGGGGTTAATAAAAAAACAATATAGTTTTTTATGAGTGAAAGAAAACAGATTTTGAGTCTCGCGTTTCTACCATTTCACCACCAAGGCATCTTGAAAGTGAATCTATTCCATGGATATGATATCTATCTAGTATGGTGTATGGAATATATGACAAAGGTGGAGTATTTCTATTGATCGGTCATATAGGCCCTAGTCGGACATCCAAATGCTTCGATTTGAATTATCCGGAGGATGTCCTATATATTAATATTATAGCAAGAAGAAAAAAGATGGACAATGAAATTTATTTCTCGATTCAATAGAAGCCCAAAAGAAGCCCAAAGAGGAGGGTCCCAAATAACTAGAGTACAACAAAGATTTCAGGATTGGGTGGAGGAGGAGGAAAATATGTAGAACTAGGACGATGAATCATGTCCAAAGTTGTAGTTGGAACAGAGGGACAAATGATTTCTGGAGACGCTTTGACGGTTGTTGCTCTCCCGAAGTGGTGCATACCGGTCTGAATATCTTGGAGGATGAGATCGTCTTCTCCAGCGAGTTCATGTGACTCATTGAAATTAATAAAGCTGTCGGGGTCAAAGTGGTCAATATTTTGATTCCCATCATCAGCATTGTCTTCGATGATAATCGGAGCATCATTATTGGTTGTTTGCTCTTTGAGATGAGGATTTTATTGATTTTAAACAGTTGTGGTTTCTTCCTCATCGGCCAATGCGCATTCAGTGATTTTTAGATTGTTTCTTTTTCTTCCCATGAGGACTAAATGAATCTTTCTTTTTCTTCGAGGAAGGTTCTTGCTCTTTTCCTTCTTAATTGGGTGAAAGAGTCTGCTCTCCTGCGTTTCTCTTGCGATGTTTAGGCTTTAACGGTGTTGAAGGGCTAGCACCAGTTGTCCTAGCTGCCTTTTTACTTTACTTTTTCTTTTTTGCCTTTTTTTTCTACTTTGGCAGATGACTTTCCGACCTATTCCGGATAGGGCGGAATAAGTTGCAATCAGGTTGAACTAAACTTTTGTAGGTGAGATGAGGATTGGGGTCATCCATCGAATTTCGAGGAGGTGAGACTCCCCCTGTGATTGGAAAAAGATGACTGTTAAGGAAGTTGATAGGTTGAAAAGCGGTGTGGAAAGCGTTTTTCCACACTTTTCAGCCCATACGACAAGATTTTTGAAAATATCCTTGGCTGCTGACCGACGTATAGCATATCGTCTCAGAATTTCTGAAATTATTATGCAAGTATTTAATTAATGAGAAAGACAACAGATGAAATCTATCTTAAAGTATATAATTTTCGAAGTACTTACGATTGCTTCTCCAGATGAGATTTAGTTTTGATGGGTTGGCATCAGATATCTCTTTTCCATTCTCCCATGCTCCTGAGATAAAGATAAACTTTTGCTTCAAGGAGGTCATTGATGATTTTTAGGTCATCTACTAAAGTGAGGTAGTAAAAGGGGAGCTTCTGACCATAATTGGGTTAAGGAGATTAAATCCTTGATGCTGATCGGAATGTTGGACAACCGAGATGTTATAATTACACACATAAGAGTGAACCATTAATTCAGTTTAACTTAATTAGGGCATACTTTGAGAAGTTTGAAGTACTCAACGATCATAGGATCCAGTGGGAACCGAAGACCCCAATTGATGATTTCGAGGTATACCACTAATTCATCGTCTTTGCGGTCTAAGGGAGTTTCTCCTTTCTTAGGCAGTCAAATTGTGATGTTCTCTTCCATTCCCCACTGATTCTTTAAGTTCGAGGCTTGGTTCTCTTGGTGATATATATATATATATATATATATATATATATATATATATATATATATATATATATATAACCTTTTTCAGCTCAATAATATAGTCAGTATCTAAACCCCTCAAATTTCTACCAATAGCATCCCTCTCTTCCTCGTAAGCAAAACCCGACTCCTTATTTTTTTGAGGCTTACGAGTGTTCTTTCCCGTGGTAGTTTCTGAGTTCCTCTCATCGGACTTAGCTTCATTATCAGTTCTAGTAGCCTTAGAATCGGCCTCACCGGCTCCGGATGTTTCATCTCTTGTTTGGAGAGGATTTTGTTGAGGCAATTAAGCTTCGACTTTTGATGAGGGATCCCTTGTTTAGGAAGGATTTTTAGATAGATTTTGTTGGGATAATGGAACCTCTTCGATTATCTCTCTCTGAGGAGGAGACTGAGTAGCTGGATTCGAGGAGGGAGGAGTTGAAATAATGTTTGAATCATCTCCCATGGATATAAAAGTTTTTCTCTTTTTAGTTGATGGAGGATGATTCGAGGAGGGAGTATTTGATATTTGTTTTGAGGAATATTTGTTTGATTCTTCACTAATCAGAGGTGAAACTTTGATTTGAGAAGAAGAGGCTCGAGGTGTTTTAGGTGTTTCAACTTTAGAAGAACGGCGCTCTGCGGTTATAAGAGAAAGTGAAAAAGATGGTGCTTTAGTTGGATCAAAGTTAACGTAATAAGTGGTTTTGGTGGTTGTTCCAATATGAGCGGTGTTGATTAATCCAGCAGCCTTGTACTCCTCTACTCTTTCAGTAATGAAAAAGTAGTCGTATGATCCGAAGACTAGATTGTCGTCAGCTTTCGGAGATTTGGGTTTTTTGGGTATGCTAGCCTTAGATCTTCTGTTTTTTGGATTTTTTTCTCATAAACTGGATGAAGATTGACTAGAGAATATAGTTTTTGATCAGAGAGTTTGAGTTTTCTGATGAAGACGATGAGAAAGTTGAAGAACACATTGAAGGTAGCCAAGGGTTTGAGTTTTCTCTCAAGGGATTTGTATTGTGAAAATGAAAAATGAGGTTACCTGATGAATTTATAGAAAGATAAGAAAACGTGTAAGTGTAAAGGACTCTATGATGATAGGGAAGAATACAGAATGGTCAAAAGCTTAAGAGTTCGACATCTGTCAGACTAGCTAGCTAGCTATGGATCTAGTAGTTAGGCATTCATGATGAATCTAAACGATTACATTTGTGGGTACTTTTGATAAAATTTGAAGCTTACCATTCTCCAGTTTGAATTCGATGTCTGTGTTTTGAAACTAATTCCAGAAGGATTCGAGGAAAAAATAAGAAGTTATTGAGTGTTGGACATCAAATTTTATATGGAGTTTTTTTACTTCGAATCTTCTATTGAGTGTAAGACTTAGAGTTTTATATGGATTTTTTTGACTTTACTCATATGGCATATGGAAGGATTCGAAGATATTTAGTTCTCATTCATTTACAGACATGAGAACTAGGGGGCTACTCATATGAAAGTAGGAATTTAAGGACTAAAATGTAAATTGTGTAAGTTTAGTAGAACAATCATAACTATGTAATACTATTGAGGACTAAATGTAATTTACCCTCTTTTATGTAACCGTTTTCAGTTTAAAGTTACGTCTTAGCGCCTCTATATAAACGGAAAGGCTGAACTAATAAAGAGGTTGAACATTTTTTGATCTTACTCAATTGTGCTCTAACTTTCTCTATCTAAAAGCTTAGTCTCTCTAGAATTCACATATTACTTCTTCCTAAGACAACATTACTAATAACTGAACTCACCACTCATGACCATTTTCAGTCGTATCTCGTTGGCATTCGATTAAGGAATAAAACTCTCTCATCAAAAATATCTTTCATGGATCTAGTTTTGTTCATCTTTAAAAAAATCAAAACTAATAAAATTTTTGATTTTTCTGAAGCTATGATTTGAAGGATATGACATTTTAAAAAATATAAAATAAATAGGTTAGACAGAAAATGGTTAGGTATATATTGGTATTAACAAAAATTACAGGTCATTATCGGTACTTTTAATTCAAAACCAGGTGGTGATATGTACTTTATCAGACCTCAAGTGGTTATTGATATACAATTCTACTGCTGAGTGGTTATTGGTAGATTACCCTACGATAAACATAATGGATAAAAAATGTAAAAATCACTAGCTAATATTTGTGTTGGTTTTAGGGTATATTTTCATATATATATTTTTATTATAAACTTATATTTTTGTGAAATTTAAGTAAATTAAATACATATCAAAAATTCGGAATAGATTTGAAAAATATCAATTACTAATAAATACTTGAACCATGTTTTTTTTACGAAAAACATGTTATACAAGAAGATTTTGAATTTTATCCATTATTGTTTTTGTTTGTGATGTTAAAGTTTTTATTTTTCAAATCATAGTTTGGAAAATAAAAACAAAAATAATATTGGTTTTAATACGAACAATGATGATGTCAAAACTTTAGTTGAAGATCTTTTTAGATTTGGTAAAGAAGTAGTTAATGTTTTATGTATGGTAGTTAGATAATTGAGCCGTTTGTTGATTAACGCAATTAATTTTCGTCCTCCCCTATTGATGAGGTCTTTTAAGATATTTATAGTCTGTTTTAGGGTTATGGGTTGGTTCATTAAAAACCCATTAGTGTAAACACTATTTCAGGAGAAATATAGCTGAGTCAAAAGGTAAAAACTATTTCTTTTATTTTAGGTTTTAAATACCTTTCAAAATATGGTCTAAAATATCCCTCGAGTTATTTTGACTCCTTTAAAAAATCGCTTCCAAAAATATCTAACCCCGTCATACAACCTCTTTAGG
The DNA here is from genome assembly GCA_036936605.1 of Limnanthes douglasii subsp. nivea. Taxonomy (NCBI): domain Eukaryota; kingdom Viridiplantae; phylum Streptophyta; class Magnoliopsida; order Brassicales; family Limnanthaceae; genus Limnanthes; species Limnanthes douglasii. The sequence continues at coordinate 267,148,769 of JAUPFV010000005.1, read as the reverse complement.
CCTCTTAAATATTTCTTTGGAGGACTAAGAAATATTTATTCGAATCAAATTTACTTAATTTTCTGAATCGTCGTTTTTATCTTTTTCTCTTAAGTAATAAACAAATTCGAACGGATTTCAAACTAAAAAAAAGTTACCATTTTTATTAACCATCTTTTTTAACACGTGGCAACTGCTCATTAGACCTCGAATTTGTTCTTTCCTATCTAAATTATGCTAATCAATGAGCGATGTTTCCACTTCTATAGAGATTTTGTTAGTGGACGCGCCTTCACCTAGTTTTTAGGGTACTAACGCATGCTAACACCTCATTAGTAGGGCTCTCAAGTACTTCTAATTATCTTTACATAAACTAACTCCTAATTTTTTATGTTTGACATATCTTTAAAAAGAGAGAACTTATCACGTAAGAAATGAAAAAAATTATTTTCCTTTGCTTCTTTTACAATTGATCTCTTATGTCGCCATTAATCAGATAAAACTTTGGTGTTTGTATGTTCACCACTAGAAACTCTTTAATCAACGAAGGTTGGTTGACGTATCTGAGTTAGACGAAGAGAAAAAGAAAGCTAGAATCGTTGTTGGGCTGCATGCTACTTCGCATCTGGTTGTCATTACTCATGTTATTGATTACGGAGGTGTTTATCCTTACAGAAACTATATTCTCTCAGAAGATTCTACAGCTCCGTAATCATTCACTTCAGACATGTGTTCCTCAAGAACATCGCGATTTTAAGGGGACACAAGTCACCAAACTCTTTCAACTTTTAAAGCTATAAGATCGGGTTCGTAGGTTGTCACCCCATTCAGAATGACTGGACAATAAAATGGTAAGACTAAAGCTATTATGGAGCCATTAACACTGTCTGATTCTTCGTCTCCACCAAATCCAAATAGGGAAGAAACACATGTTATGGAAGATGATATAAGCACCCATCCTATCGGGCCATCAAGATCAAAACTGAAGGTGGTGGAAAACGTTATGAAAGATCTTAGTCAAGATTCTACCCTTGAGTCATATGGTTAAACATGGGAAAACTCCAAGCTCTTTATTGACAAGGTTTTGATAGGAAAAAACGTTTAGGGCAAAGGAAAAGCTCTAGAAGAAGAATCTTAAGAGCTTTCGATCTCATTGGTTGGACGCGTCGTTCTCAATTTTAAGAAAGTAAGTGTAAAATAAATTTTAGCATTTCATATGATATCTTATGTTTATTTTCACGAAAAAAAAATTGGATGTTGTGCGTACTAAGTGTGGATTTCCAAACACGATTAGAGTTGGACTGCCCAAACCCGAAGAAACTTCGATGAGTTGCAGCTGTAATGAGCTTGTAGTTTATACGGATGTGCTCAGCTGGAGCCTTCGATTTCCCTTTGATATTGAAATCATTAGGTATTTCATTCTAGTTCGGTTATGTAGGTCATTCTGAACGTCTGGTTCACTTTAATAGCTTCTATCATAGCATCCCGACTTTCTAAAACTCCAATGCCCATGATATAAATATTGGCTATTGCGATGTTGTCTCGCAATTCTCAGATCCCCTTCTACTACTTCAACATGGAGAATGATTACAAAGTAGTGGACAATCTGTTAGAGGCAGACTGAATATGGAAGACAAAAATTCTTTTTATTAGTGGATCTTGAGAAAATATCAAAAAGATTACTTCCTCAAAAGGAAATCCAAGCCAACTTACCAGATTTGGGAAGAGCTCATGTAATTTTCTTCAAATATATATTTCTCATTTATTCGATTATTTCATAATCGGTTTTAACTTTTTTTTTCTTTTCAGTGTACGAACCCCTTTACACATCATTTGAAGGATGTAAAAGTAACTTTTAAGAAGTTGCATGACTGAGCAAAGGAAAAATGGGCTAATGACTTCCACGAATGTTTTACTCATGCTAACTTAACTCGCATTCATCTTTGGATAAGAAGTACTAAAAGAGAATTATTATGGGAGAAATTCACCACTCTTCATCTGTCTACAACCATTCTTTTGAGAGTTGAGTCTGTCGATGGCAAGCTATACCTTCTGATCAGGAACACAGCCCCCAGTCATCGGCCTAAACAAAATAAGAAGAAGAAAGAAGAAACTTCACAAGGTACTGTCGAAATGGCTACCGAAGGACAGTCCCATTAGATCGATGCATCGTTGTTAGATACAGTTGTTGTCACTGTGGATGGAGGTGATGTACGTACATATATGTTTGAGTCTAAGAAAAAAACACTAAATAAAGAAGCAAGTAAGGCAGTGACTAGAGAAGAAAAAAAAAGTAAAACTCCAACCAGTTTGGAGTTAGTATTACATCCAGATACTAGTGTTCCCACCAATCCTGCACCCGACGTCCCTTTTTATTTCCAAAGTTTGAGGTAGAAGCTAATGTTGGAGTTAATAATCTTATGGATAAGTTGATAGGATTTGATTATAAAGCATTTGACAAGGATTTCCAAAGTACTACACCTAACATGATATACGATGGTATAGCCTTTGAAGTTTTGAAGGAAAATGATACAGTTGGGTATTCAATAATGGGTTATGTAAAACCTATTGTTGAACTGGAAGGGAAAGTCAAATCCCAAAGATGAACCATTTCATCTCTTTAAAAGGAGAACAAAAAATTACAAAGTTCGCTCGAAGAGGAAAAAACTAAGGGCAGCAGAGCATTCAGAGAGGCCGATACACTCAAAATAGAGGTCGAAACACTTTAAAAAGAGGTGGTCCAGGTACAAGAAGAACTTGATAAACTGCAGACATCTAGTTCCATTGAGATTACTTCATTAAAATCTAATAAGAAAACATACAAAGACGTTATAGATCAGATCTTAGGGGAGAAAAAAAACTCTAGAAAATTACAAGAAAGAGTTCGAACAAGAAATCAAGTCTCTAAAATCCAAGGCTACACAGGATGCAGATTACGCCGTTCAACCATATGCCAAAGCCAGTATAGATAAACAAAATAAGAAGGAAGCCTCGATCAAGTCGAACATGGTCTTGTCATTTCATAAAAAAATTCAAAAACTAACTCTTAGCTCTTTATGAGAGTGGGTTCCATAGAAATGTTTTCCCCCAGGCATATCTTTGGCAGATGAAATGAGTACTTCTAATGAGTCGTCCAACAAAAATTATGCTGGTAATGATGAAATGTATTCCGAAAAGGGAAGTTCGAATGAAAAAGAAGAAGAAACTGAAAAGGAAAAGACTAAAGGTTAACAGTTTCAAGTTGTACGATTTTGTGTAACTCGTTATTATATAAGGAAATTTTGTAACATCGTTTCGGATAAATGTGTAAGCCTTTGATAGTATCAAATAACTTTTTGTTGTGAATCCTTAAACCATTCAAAGGTTTTTATAGTTGCTTTTGATTTAATGAACTTTGTTCCATTTTCTTATATCTCTTCCAACTTACTTTGAACTTCCAATTTATTTCGAATACCAATACGCTTAATAAACAAACCATTCGAAGGTGATCCATTCAAAGGCATACAAATTTCAAACACAAGTCATTCGAAGGTAATTCACTCAAAGGCATACAAATTTCAAACATAGGTCATTCAAAGGCATACAAATTTCAAACACGAGCCATTCGACGATAATTCATTCGAAGACATGCAAATTTCAACACAATCCATTCGAAGGCATACGAATTTACAAAATATACTTAGAAACGAACTTTTTGAAAGGAAAAAAAAAGTAGATTGATGATACATGTACCTCGTTAAAAACTCCCCAAGACACCAGGATAGAAAAGTGTATGCCCCTTAAATATCTACATTAAACAAGGATAAAGTAAATATTTACATAAAACCTTACTCAAGGTATAGTCTCAGATGCTCAATGTTCCACGTATATCTGAATGGAATGCCCTCTTGATCAACTAACTGACATGTTCCATTCTTGATTCTTTCTATGACAATATATGGGCCTTCCTAATTCAGAGCTAACTTTCCAAATTCTTATCTTTGGTATGTATAAACACTTTTCTCAAAACTTTATCTACAATCCAAAACTCTTTTCTTTGTATTTTGGATGCATGTATGCTTCTCATTAAGCCTTGATAATGCATCATTCTTAAAACTAACTTTGAGTTTTTTCTTCTATTAAATCTAGTTGAGGGCTTATTGTATTCTCATTATCCTCTTCAGAATAATTTGGATTCTGAAAGAAGGAATATTAGACTTTTACAGCTATTGCATCCATCCCGTAGACCAAGGCAAAATGAGACTCTTGTGTAGCAGCATGTGGAGTAGTTCGATAAGCCCACAACACTTCTTGTATATAGCCTGGCCATTTACTTGCTACCCCCTATAAATTATTTTTGAGGCCTTTTATATGCTTACCACTTTCATATGTTCGTTGGCTTGGGGATGTAAAGGCAAAGAAAAATAGTGGTAGATTCCTCTTGATGCACATAACACATCTATATCTCTATTGTCAAATTGAGGGTCATTTTCTATCATAATACTCCTAGGTATTCCGGGCTTGCAACATATATTGGATAAAATAAACTTTAATACTGCATTAGAATTAGTTCTAGAGAGAGGTGCAACCTCTACCCATTTTGAAAAATAGTTAACTGCAAAAATAATAGTTCGACATCCTCCAAAAGTCATGGGCAGTGGGCCAACTCAATTAAGCCTGTATGTGTCAAATGGTGCTGCTTCGGATATAGTTTCCATGAGAATTGTTGGAAGATGAATTTTATTTCCGAATATTTGGCATGGATCATATCTCTTGACTAATTATTTAGCGTCCGTCATTATAGATGACCAATAATATCATGCCAACAAAACCATTTTAGTTAAAGCTTTGTAACCATAATGGACGAAACCCTCTCTATCATGTAATTCAAACAGAATTACTTGAGACTTATCGGACCCGAGGAAACTTAGTAAAGGTTTGTCAAAAGGAATTCCTTAAAAACCAAAAACCTGTGTGCTTTAAACTTTTAACTTATTGGCTAAGTTTTTTATCTTCAGGAAGGATACCCTTACTAATGAATTCTTGGATTTCATGTTTCCAATTTTGATTTACTATGGTAGACACTTGACAACTTTATTTAGTTCGAACTTTCATTTGAAGAGTTGTTGTTATAGAAGGACATGCTTGTATGAAAATCCATGGGTAATCTTCAGCATATGTTTTAGTAGTCAAGAAATCAACCATCGAATTATCAGCTCTGGATACATGCTTATACTTTACATTTTTCAAGTAAGTACATGTTTTCTTTAGCATTTGTAGTTATTTTACTAATCTCTCTTTCCTTAGCTCAGAAAACCCCTGAACCTGATGTATTAACAATTGTGAATCATTTATCAATCAGATTCTTTTTCCTCAACATATCTGAGCAAGCCTTAGGCCAACGATTGCTACTTCATATCCAGCTTCATTGTTAGATGCTTTGAAACCAAAAAGGATGGCCTGGTACATCGAATCCCCAAATGGGGAAACTAAACAAATTCATGCCCTACGCCCCATCATGTTGGATCCCCTATATATCCAAACTACACATCTTTTCTTTGGTTTAATGATATGGGTTTTCACATAACGTCTATCTGAAATTCAACCAGAAAATCCGTCACAGTTTGTGCCTTGAGTGTTATTTGAGGAGCAAAATCAATATCATAATCCTCTAATTCGACTGACCACTTCGTCATTCGAACCAAAATATTTTGATTTTGCAGTATACTTTTCAATGGAAAAGAAGTTCGAACCGTGATAGAATGCGCTTGAAAATAGCGCCTCATTTATCTGGCTGCTATTAACAAGGCCATGAATAACTTTTCCAACTTTAGATATAATTTCTCTGTATTTAACAAATTCTTACTAATGAAATACATTGGACGAGGGTCAGAACCTCCCAAACTAATACTGCACTTACAACATGATCTAAAATAGCCAAGTATACATAAAATATTTTTCCTTCCACCGGTTTAAACAAAGTTTTAGGACAAGACAAATGCTTATTAATATAAATAAATCCTTTATCACAATTCAGAGACCAATTGAATTCCTTTGCATTTCTTAACATTTGAAAGAATTGTGCACATTTATCTAACAATCTTGACACAAATCGATTCAAGGCTGCAAATCTCCCATTTAACACTTGGACTTCTTTCATGGATCCAGGGGGTCCATGGTTAGTAATGTATCTAATTGTGTTAGATCTATTTGAATTCTTTTTCATTTATAATATAGCCTAAAACAATTTCATATTGCACACCAAAATTACACGTCTCCAGATTCAGCTTTCAATTAATGGCTTCTAAGTTGGAGAAAGTTTCTGTATGATCAAAGAAATAGTCTTCCACTTTTATACTTTTCACCATCATGTCATCAATATATATCTCTACATTTCTACCGATCTGGCTCGTAAAGGTATTGTTTACTGAACATTAATAAGTAACCCTAGTATTCTTTAAACCAAAAGGCATTACCTTATAACAATGTAGCCCCCAATCGGTAATAAATGGAGTATGATCTTGATCCTTCAAATCCATTTGGATTTGATTGTAGCCATGAAAGGTAATAATTTATTTCCATAAGTGGAATCTACCAACTGGTATATCTGAGGTACCAGAAATAGATTTTTAGGACAAACTCTATTGATATCGGTAAAATCAATACACATTAGCCATTGGCCACTTTTCATTTTTACCATCACCGGGTCTTTTATCCATAACGAGTATTAAGATTCCCGAACATGGCCTACTTTTGTTATCATATCTACTTCTTTACAAATTTCTTTGGATTTTTCTTTAGAAAATTCCCCTTCTTCTCTGAATTACCGGGCCTGCATCTAATCGTACTGAAAAATTGTGACATATAATACTAGCAGGCATACCTGTTACATATTCACTGCACCAAACAAACATATGTATATACTTGTACAAAAATATTTACAACTCTTCTTTTAACTGTACCGGTAGATTAGACCAAACTCTAACATTTTTCCCATCTGCCCAACTATGAATTTTGACATCTTCGATGGGAATAATCGTACTAGGAGCATATATTGGATCATTTATATGGTTATAATCTGAAGAGGACTCTAGTAATTATTATTCTTGTTTAGGAGCTATAAAGTTGAGAGATTTTGGAGCAATTGCGGCAGTATAGCATTCTCTAGCTACCTTCTGGCTACTTTGAACTACTACGACTTGTCTTCCAATAGCATATTTTAAGCATTGATGAATAGTTGATGTAACGAAATGCATCTTCAAAATCCAAGACCTTTAAAAATAGAATTATAAGGAGTCAAACAATTTACCATTACAAATCACACTATGATCGTTTTCTTGAACGACCCCTTGCCAAGAATTGTCTCTCATTCAAACTCCCCAATTACATCAACATAGGTTTTCTGTAAACCCTACTACAATTCAATTTGAATGTTCAATGACAGTTGAGTTATTTATTTTCTTGTAAGCAAATAAAAATAATATGTTATCTCAGTTCCCTGTATGGATCAAAATCTTTCAGATTTATGTTCCTTCAGATTTATGTTCCTTTGGTAGATGCCCATATCACCACAACATCTTCATACGTCCCATCAATATTTATTGGATCATCTGCATCAAAAACTATAAACGGTACAAGGTTTTGATGCAGATATGTTGACATCTTTCGTTTCAATTGATCATTTAAACTATCCACTTGCCTCTTTCGGGAACAACTTGAAGGTGTCGTGATGGCGCGGTATAAATAGAAGAAGAACCAATGATAGATGAAACCCTGATTCAAGGGTAACATGGAACCCTAATCTAAGGGTAATAAAGACTGAAATTTTCAGAAATAAAAAAAATTATTCCAAAAACTTATTTAAAACTTAAAGCATATAAGGCTTTATATAAGAGCTACTCAAAACCCTAAATTAGAATACAAAGAAAGAAATTAAATATTTTGAAATAAAATCAAATCAAGTCTTTATACAATTAGATTTTGATTTGTATAATATAAGATATTTGAATAGAATATAATAAAACGAAAAGGTTTTTTTTAGGCTTTTGGGCTACATCGTTTCGTTATCGTATCTCCACCGAATATTGTTAAAGATTAAAAGAATTGACATAACTTAGATACCCTTCCACTGCCTTAACTTATCATTTTCACATGACCTCGGTCCAAATCTGGATCCAGATATTCTAAAATCCACATTGAACTGCTCCATAATTACCATAATGTGTTCTGGTTTAAGAGCTTCTATAACCAACATTCGAACAACGGGTAAAGCTGTTTGTTTTTTACCAGTGTTAGGACAACGTTTATTTGCTGCTTTTGCTTTGATAAAATTCATCAACTTCCCATTCTCAATCAACATCTATATTTATTGTTTCAAGACTATATAATCTATAGTGTCATGCCCTGTATCCTCATGAAATCTGCAAAAACGATTATTTCGGTTTTCATTTGGGGTTTGGATAGTTAAAAGTCTTTAGAATTGCACATGACATTTAGTTATATCGTAAATTGTAGCTACATTTTCAATCAGCTCCGCAAAATTTCTAGGTTTAACCCATTCATTTCCTTTTCGTTTGAATTGTTGAGATTGATTCGATCTGGGTGGACTAGAACCCTCACCAGACCTCATGGACGATTATTGGAATAAACCTGAGATTAACCACCAGCATGTGTTTATGATGTGATTGCGAAAGGCTTATTCGTTCGAGTTTTCCTTAACAGTTTAGTTTCGTCTACACTATAATTAAAAAGTGAAATGAATTTCAATTTTCTAATTTTGTTAATAGTCCTTAAACATATTAGTATAGTTTAGGACTAGTGGGAAGTCCTGATAAAGGTTATATACCATTTAGACATCATTACCATTATTGGGGAAAAGTTAATATTCATATCACCAAGGTAAATACATCAACTAAATTTATTATTAATACATTAGCTAGATGAAGGTACATAATATCATATGAAAATAGAGCACCAAGAAAACAACTAAACAATAACATCGACATAAGATAAAAACGTCGGCAAATGGATGGTGCTTGGCAGCCGACTCTACAAGTGACAATAGAAAGATTGTGGAAAGTACAACAATATGAAAGAAAAAATATGATGAAAAGTACAACAAAATGAAGGCAGAAAGATGATGGAATGTTTAGACATGAAGAGTGGAAAAGATACTAGAAGATGGTTGGAGGTGGTAAAATATCTTATAAATAGATAATCCAATCATTGTAAAAATGTTTGATTTATTTGCTAATAATATTACTCTTACTATTACTCTCGATCATTAACTATTTGATGCAGACAATTTAGCGATGGAATTTATGAAGACTGGCGATCACCCGAAGAATGCGGTGAATTGACAGTTTGGAGCTCCGGTGTCTGATTTTGACCCACAACACCTTGTTTTGAAGGAAATGACGCCACGAATGCAAGTCACCAGCTTTGCTCGTTATATATGGCTTTTTTGGGCATTTGGGCTCATCTATCAGCTTATTTCAAGTTTTTAATAATTTAGGATATTTTAGTAATTTTCTTATTTTAGTTTTAGGGTTTCAATTGAAACCTTATATAAACATATCTTCTTTACATTGTTTGGGGAGAATTTTTTGATTAAATAAAATTAGGGTTTATCCCTCTATCTAGCTTCTTTTGCGTTTTACTTTATATCATAGTGGTATCAGAGCCAGGAAGTCCTGCGAGATGGTGCGAGGAAGACCCAGAGGTCGCGGTGGCGCTGCGGTGGCTAGAGATGCAGGTGATTTCGGAGATCGCGAAGATGCTGACCTGTGCCGTCAGGTGGCTGATCTTACCCGTCAGATGGCTAATCTTAACGTTAGGCAACAAGGTATGGAGGTTGAAAGTATCGATAACCCTTTTGAGAGGGGTTATAACAGAATACTTATCACGGCCGCCGTTGGGAGCTTGGATTTAAGGTAGACATTCCTGACTTTGATGGTAACCTTAAGGCAGACGCGTCTGTTGATTGGTTATCCCAGGTTGAGGAAGTGCTGGACTTCAAGGACATTCCTGAGGAGAGAAGGGTCGTTTTGGTCACCATCCACCTACGCGGCAGGGCACAGGCCTGGTGGCAGCAAGTGAAGAAGACCTGTGAGCGTGAAGGCAAGGAGAAAGTCCGAAGTTGGGAGAAGTTTAGAAAAAAAAATCCGCAAGGCTTTCCTACCTTACAACTTCGAGCGGGAACTATTCCAGTGATTCCAGAATCTTCGTCAAGGACCACGATTTGTGGACGAGTATACAGAAGAATTCTATCAGCTGCTGGCTCGTACGGATGTGAACGAGTCGCATCAGTGAGTATCCCGCTATATTGGTGGGTTGCGCCTTCAACTTCAAGATGTGTTGAACATGTTCGACCCGTTGTCTGTTTCCGAAGCCCATTGGCGTGCCCTCCAGGCAGAAAAACAGTTGGCTCGCCGGACCCAGATTGGCGTACGGGCTGGTGGTCCTCTAGGGACTTCGGCGCCCAAACCAGTTCCTCGTCCAACCCCTGATCAAGGCCCTCCTAGGTGCGGTGCGATCAGCCGCTCTTAAGGTAATTTACGTTGCTTTGGCTGTGGTGAGTTAAGGCATCGTCAGGTAGAGTGTCTGAATGCTGCAGGTGCTAAGGGTCTTTTCTCTCACGAGGCGTTTGAACCGAACCCCATTGTTCTTTATGGTCCTCCGAAATTTGATACATATGATGATAATATCCCTGAGGTTGCGGAGAAAGTTGTGACTGGTGATGTTGGTGCAATTTTGATGCTACGTCGCACTTTTCTGTCTCCTCGCGTTCCTGATCAGAGTGACTGGCTGCAGAATAATGTGTTTCAGTCGACTTGTACGATTTGCGGTAAGGTGTGCACCTTCATTATTGATGTTGGTAGCTACAAGAATGTCATCTCCGAGACAGCGGTTTCGAAGCTTGGGCTGAAATCAGAATCGTACCACAAGCCATACATGCTCGCCTGGCTGAGTAAAGGTATCAATATAACTGTGTTTAAACGTGTACTTGTATCTTTTTCTGCGGGGCAGACATACCAGGATGAGGTATTTTGTGATATCGTCCCTATGGACGCTTGTCACCTGTTGCTTGGCCGTCCTTGGCAGTATGATTTGTCTGTTGTGCATGATGTTCGTGCAAATACTTATTCATTCCTCTTTCGGGGTAAAAAGATTGTTCTTATGCCGGCAAAGCCTCAGCCCCTAAGCATTGGCTCTGGTCCTCCTACAACGACATTGATGTCCCGTGCTCCTTTTCAAGCAGCCATGGAAGAGGCTGGTGTGGTTTTCTTGTTGTTTTGTGATCCTGTTGTGACTGATTCTCATACGGACCCTAGCCCTATAGTTCAGTCTCTTTTGCAGGAGTTTGCAGATGTGTTTCCTAAGAATTTGCCCCCCGAGTTACCTCCTCTGAGGGATATTCAACATAAAATCGACCTGCTTCCTGGTGCTGCTCTCCCAAATCGGCCCCACTATCGAATGAGCCCGAAGGAGCATGAAGAATGACGACGACAGGTGGAGGATTTGTTGGATAAGGGGCATGTTCGAGAAAGTCTCAGTCCATGTGCAGTTTTGGCGTTGCTGACACCAAAGAAAGATGGTTCCTGGCGTATGTGTGTGGACAGCCGAGCTATCAACAAGATCACTGTGCACTACAGGTTTCCTATACCTCGTCTGGATGATCTGTTAGACCAATTGGGTGGTGCTTCTGTGTTCAGCAAGCTTGATTTGTAAAGTGGATACCATCATATTCGGATGATCCTGGTAATGAGTGGAAGACGGCGTTTAAGACGCGTGAGGGATTGTTCGAGTGGCTGGTGATGCCGTTTGGTCTTTCCAACGCGCCGAGCACTTTCATGCGTATCATGAATCAGGCATTGAGGCCTTTCATCGGTAAATTTGTTGTTGTTTACTTCGATAATATTATGATGTATAGTGCTAACCATTTTGTGCATTTATCTCATTTACGTGAGGTGTTATTGGTGTTGCGTCGTGACAAGTTTTATGCTGCTACTGCCAAATGCTCGTTTATGTCCCCAGCTGTACAATTTTTTGGGTATATTATCTCTGTCGAAGGGTTACGAGCTGATCCGAGCAAAGTCGTTGTTGTGGACCAGTGGCCTCGACCTACTTCCATCACCGAGGTTCGCAGTTTTCATGGTTTAGCTTCGTTTTATCGGCGTTTCATTCCCCAGTTCAGCAGTGTTATGGCCCCGATTACGGATTGCATGAAGGGTACGGAATTTGGTTGGTCCGACGATGCTGATGCGGCATTTGCCGAAGTTAAATAGCGTCTCACTACTGCGCATATTCTGGTGCTGCCCGACTTTTCCCAGCCATTTGAGCTTCATTGTGACGCGTCTAAATTTGGTATTGGGGCAGTTTTTTCCCAATCAAGGCGTCTTTTGGCTTTCTTCAGTGAGAAATTAGCGAGTGCTAAGCTGCGATTTAGTACATATGATATTGAATTTTATGCGGTGGTTCAGGATATCAAGCATTGGCGTCATTATTTGTTTCAGCGTGAATTTGTGTTATATACTGATCATGATTCTTTGAAGTATCTTGGCAGTCAAGACAAGGTATCTCATAGACATGCTTCTTGGATAACTTATTTGCAACAGTTCACTTTTGTCATCAAGCACAAGGCCGGTATTACGAATCGGGTTGCTGATGCTTTGAGCCATCGTCACAATCTGCTGACTGAGATGCGAGTTCAGGTTCCTGGCTTTGATTCTTTTGTTGACCTTTATGTTGCTGACTCGTTCTTCTCCCGGATTATTGAACTGATTCACCAGGGAGCACAATCTGATTTTTTAATGGAGGATGAATTTCTCTTTCGTGGAGTACAGTTGTGTATCCCTGACTGTAGCTTGCGTCTTCAGTTGATCAAGGAGCTGCATAATGAGGGTCATGTGGGCCGCGATCGAACATACCAGTTGCTGTCTTCATCCTATTTTTGGCCTTCGATGCGGAAGGAAGTTGGTCGTTTTATCTCCCGTTGTCGAGTTTGTCAGTTGGCCAAGGGAACATCAACAAATGCAGGTCTTTATTTGCCATTGCCGATTCCTGCTCAGCCCTGGACCGACATCAGTATGGATTTTGTTCTTGGTTTACCCCGGACTCAGCGTGGATTCGACTCTATTTTTGTGGTGGTTGATCGTTTTTCTAAGATGGTACACTTCATCCCATGTAGAAAAACATCTGATGCAGTGTATGTCGTGCAGCTTTTCTTTCGAGAGATTTACCGCATTCATGGCCTTCCCAGTACCATTGTTTCTGACCGTGACACCAGGTTTGTGAGTCATTTTTTGCGCAGCTTATGGCGTATGGTGAATACACAGCTCAACTTCAGTAGTGCTTACCACCTCCAGACTGATGGTCAGACAGAGGTGGTTAACCGGTCCCTCGGTAACTTGTTCCACAGCCTGGTAGGAGATCAGCCGAAGGCATGGGATCAGCGCCTACCGCAAGCGGAGTTCACCCACAACCATGCCCTTAACCGGTCAACGGGTTTTTGTCCTTTCCAGATGATGTATGGTATTGTGCCTCGGGGTCTTGTGGACTTGCTAGCCCTGCCTAGCAAAATTCGCCTTAACACAAATACTGAGGAGCTTGTATCGCTGATTCACCAAACCCACCAGACGACTTATGATCAGCTTGTCTTGAGCACCGCCAAGTATAAGTCTCAGGCGGATTCTCATCGTCGTCCTGTTCGGTTCGAAGTTGGTGACTATGTGTGGGCAGTTTTAACCAAAAATCAGCACCCTGCTAGTGAGTACAACAAATTGGCCGCCCGGAAGATTGGCCCGGTGGAGATTGTGGAGCGGATCAATGTGAATGCATATCGACTGCGTTTGCCTAGCCATGTCCGTACGTTTGATGTCTTTAATGTTAAGCATCTGATTCCTTATGCAGGTGATTATTTTGACGAGGAGACTGGTTCTGATTCGAGGGAGAATCTTCTCTACCCCGGCGGGAATGATGCACACAGTTTAGCGCTGGAATTTATGAAGACTGGCGATCACCCGAAGAATGCGGTGAATTGACAGTTTGGAGCTCCGGTGTCTGATTTTGACCCACGGCACCTTGTTTCGAAGGAAACGACGCCACGAATGCAACTCACTAGCTTTGCTTGTGACATATGGGTTTTTTTGGGCATTTGGGCTCATCTATCAGCTTATTTCGAGTTTTTAATAATTTAGGATATTTTAGTAATTTTCTTATTTTAGTTTTAGGGTTTCAATTGAAACCTTATATAAACATATCTTCTTTAAATTGTTTGGAGAGAAGTTTTTTATTAAATAAAATTAGAGTTTATCCCTCTATCTAGCTTCTTTTGCATTCTACTCTGTATCACTAGTCCTAACCTTTTGGTAATTATGTGAGAAGTAAATTCATGCATCAACAAATATATGAGCTATTTAGCTTTCTTGTATCTTGAAAAGCGAGACCCTATACGTGAGACCAAACACTTATCTCGTATTTTCTATCTTGGAAATTAGCAAATAGTCACGTATCTAGAATCTTGAAATTAAACATTTGTCTTATGTATCACATCTTTTCAATCAATAATAGTATTGTATATGTTACATGAAACATCTGATTTTGTTTTTTGTGTGATGCCTATTTTCCATCACTAAAGATATGAAGGAAAAATAATAATAAAATAAGTTCATATAGAAACTGCAAGGAGAACATAATTGTATACCATTTTAAAGCCACATGTGACATTAAAAGTGATAAAATATTTACAAATAAAAAGTTGAAGTTTATCACTAATATAATCAAACTATATGATATTGCACATGACACTTTCAAATTGGGTTCAAAATTTATACCAATTACAACAAAAAATGTGACGACTATCTTTGGTGTGAAACACGATGAAGAAAATATACCGTTGAACAATAAAAACAATTGAGACTAGATACCCGAATTCAAAAGAAATCAGAATGAAAGATAATGAAAAAATATATTTATCCGATGATAAGAAAATAAGAGTCAGCAAAGAACAAACTCAACCAATTAAAATTTTGATGATAAAGGAATGCAATTCCTTGTTTAGCTACATATATTCACATAGTATCGTGCCTCACATAAATTTGGTTATACTCGGTCTCATTCGTCTTATTATTTTTACATATTCTTACAAATGCCACATATATTCATAAATTTGGTTATACTTGGTCTGACATGTTTCATTGTTTTTACATACTTTTACACTTGTCTCGCGTCTAACATAAATTTTGTTATACCTTATGTCACATGTCTCGTTGTTTTTACATCTTTTTACACTTGTCTCACATCTAACATACATTTGGTTATACTTGGTCTGATGTGTCACACATATGGATTGTAGGTATATGCATAATATATCATCTCACATATAGTTATATTAAGGTTTTCCATGTTTATAGGATGCAATAACCAAAGTTTCCAAAACCAAAAAAGAGCAAACAATAAAGGATGTTGTCATACTATTGATCATGTTCGCATGCTCGTAATTGATCTTCTCTACATCCTAGGGATGTATTAGATTCTATAATAATTTTTTACGTTAAAAACCTGGAAAATATAAACAACTATGATTAAGTTGGAGCAATAAAAAAGAAACTCATGAATTCAATAAAGATAGGTTATGAAAGTAAACCTGACAAAGTCGTTGGATGTGTTGCTCTATTAGTCGTAAGTATATTACTCTATTTTTTAAACAATTTGTTATTAAAAAATATAGTATTTTTTTGTACATGATATATGCAACTAGTTCTCATGGAACACACAACCATTGACGAACAATAAGCGACATAAAGAATGATACTAAGATGTTACAAATGGTTGATAATTGAAACAAAATCAAATTTGTATTTGATTTAATCTTTAAAGCATGTCACATATGAAAAGGTATGTACAATGTTTAGTCTCGCATTTATTATAAAAAATGTAGCCTGTCTCGTACTGTATTAAACAATTGTAGCATATCTTGCAATCCTTTATGTGAGATGCAATATAGGTCAAACATCTCATATTTACTTACATATTTAAAATTTTTGTAGGTTTTGGATGAATAATTGACTCTAACAAATGAAGAAGAAGAGGTCTATGACATGGAGGACCAATAAGAAGAAAAGGCAGTTCATGTGGATTACTAAGAAGAAGAATAAGTTAGCATTGACGAAGATAATACAATTGCACATTAGGATAAAACGGAAGAACCACCCAATAATGTGCAACAAGGTGCAAATAAAAATGATTCTTTTGATGTATATGAGACCCTAAATAGACATATCATTCAAGAACAAAAACTAAATCAACTTCAAGAAGTAAATCAACTACAAGCCCAAGAAATCTACAACAAAAATGTTACTAATGGTGTGGATTATTTTCGACTGAGGGTAATTTGGTCAGGTGTTTGTGGTGTTTCAAAGGTATTTAACGTTTGGGTGTTTTGTAGTGAGAGATTTAAGCTGCCTGGTTGTATTAAATGTCCATTACCCTCATTAATAAAAGTGGTTGGGTATTTATACCCTTAATTATGGGTCACGTGGGCTTTCGCGGCAAACTTATGAAACTGGGTCGAATTCAAAAACTCATTAGTTTATTAAGCAGATTAGCAATTAGCTTAGTCAAAACGTGATTAGTTTTTAGTACTTTCGTCCAGTTCGGATGCTTCAGTGGGTGACTTTTTTCCGAATTTCCCCTGTCTGGTTTCTTCAGTGAGTGGTGAAAATTTCCGGACTCATCAACTACTACTACGCGAACGAGAAACTCTCATGAACATCTAACAAAATCTAGTATCGTAAATCAATTTTTTGCTAGTTCACATAGACAAAATTCAATATTTCATATTTAGAAATCTAACTAGATCTAAATGGTTGATAAAGAATAAAATTTTAATGAATATGGGTGACATAATCTATGATTTAAGAGTAGTGAATAAATGTTTGAAAAGATTATTATAAAAAAAAAGGAAAATCTCATATAACTCATAATTTGTTAGTCTAACATTCTTCATTTATAACTAGTCTCGCATTTACTACATGTAGTTAGATATCTCACGTCATTTATCTCTCATATCTAGTCTTGCACCTCGCATTAATACTTAAGAACTAGTCTTGCATGTAGATTATCTAGTTTACCAATGCATTGTCTCTCATCGTGTGTCAATAGGTTATCTTGCATCTCTCATCTTCAATCACATTTAGTACTTAATGTATTTTGCACGATCTTTAATTTTTCATATATCACTAGTCTTAGACTTAGTGTATATAGTTAGCTATCTCACATCTCTCATCTCTCATCTTTACTATTTTATCTCGCATTACTCATTTATAACTAATCTATCTGTTTAATTATGCATTATCTTGTATCCCGTGTTTATAAGTTGTCTCTCATTTCTCATCTTTCACCCTCTAATTAGTATTTTCATGTTCTAGCATTTAATACTCTAGTTTATTTTACATATGGAAAACTTGAAAACAAGACCAACATTTGAGCTTATGCTTTGCAAATATATTGATTATCAGACATTTGAACAAATAGAGAAAGTGATAGCTGCTAATAAGGATTATAGAAACAATATTAAAGAACCAAAACAATCAATTATTGATTAAAGACAATTCCATATCAACTTAAAAAAACAAATATGGAAAAATTCAAAACATGTCAAAGGTATAACATACTGTGGAAAAAACAGAGAACTGCAACTTGAAACTACATGTGCACTGCCTATAATGCAAGTAAACAAAGAGGTGGAAGAAACACCTTCCAAGAAAAGTAAAACATATAAAAGTAGAAAAATATTGTGGAAGAATCACATTCTAAAAAATCATGTATTGAATAGAAGAGAAGGTGTACACTGATGCACAAAATAAGGATAATATGCACTATCCTACTGATGCACTGGTCTCTTGTATTGTAAATAATATAACCTTTTATGAAACATCCTCTTGATAACATGTATATGTCTTTATGATTATAAAATATACAAATTTATACATGACCCTCCTAGTATACAGAAGGAGCATCAAGTTTACAAGAAGCGTCATGCTAATAAAATAGAAAATATTGAATTTATGGCCACTTTAAACAAAAATGTGATAGAGATAGTTCAAAAACAGGAGCCTCACGTTCATCAAATAGAAAATTGTGACCTTACTGGTATAAAAATGGAGCCTCATGTTGTACAAAAGCATCATGCTTATAAAATTGTTCCAATCCATGAATCTTTTGATCATCGAATGAACAATGTTGAAGTAAGTGAAAATCAACTAAGGTAAAAAAATTATACAGTTAAGTAAATATTTTGTAAACCAATGTTTTTCTGAAACTTTGTAAACATATGTATTTATTTGTGTGTCAACTGGTTTCACATCTAGCATCACAAGTGTTATTGTCTTACATTTTATATTAACGAAAATGTTAATGTATTCTGTTTCAAATTTTCATACACATATTAGTGTCCCATATTTCTTACACCTATTATTGTCTCGCATCCATTAAACATATTATTCTCTCATATTGCTTGCACCTATTATTGTCTCGCATTTGAAGTTTTTTATTTGTTTGGTCTCACATCCCGTATTTACTAATTTAAATTTTTTGTACATAAACCTCCCACTGTACAGAAGGAGCTTCCATGAGCCTCCTACTCATCCAAACCTGAAAATGTTGAATTGATGGTTGTTATACAAAATGGGGTCATCTATATAGAAAATGTTCAAAAACAAAAATACTTAAGTGAAATTTATTTATGTGTTAACTACTCTTTCATCTCACATCATAAATATATGTCATAGTCTCGCTTTGAATATATGTAGTTATCTCTATATCATCTAGCACTTCTCATATATCATCTTTCATCCCACATCCCGTATTTATGAAATAGTATTGTATTTAGTGCATGTAGTTATTTATCAAATGTCTCACACCTCTGATATATCGTCTCTTATCTCACATCACATATTTATAGAATAGTCTCGTATTTAGACTATGTAGCTAGCTATATATTGTCTCACATCTCTCATATCTCATCTTTGATCTCTTATCTTGCATCTCGCATCTTGCATCCCATATATCACTATTATTGCATACAATGCATATAGTTTGGTGTTCAATATCTCACATTTATCATCTCATATCTCTTATAATGAATCTCTGATTTTGCAATTACTAATATACTTGTTTCGTATTTTACAGCCAATAATTTCCAGAAAAACCATCATTTGAATTAATTAGTTCACTATCTGAAACTTTTGACTTTGAAATCCCTAAAATTCTTGTCATTTAAATCTACTTAAAAAATAATGAGATTAACCATGCAATGAATACCATAAATTGGAAATGATTCAAAAAGGATAACATCATGATAATTCATTAGTATCGTCGGTTCTAAAATTATCACTTTATGTTTTTTAGCACCGAAGATTTATAGTGGTTTGGAAAATTCAGCCTACATCAACTCTAAGCCATAACAATATTATTCCACTTTTTTCAAACAGTTACAATAGTATATAAGATTGGACCAGAAAATTAGTGTTTATAGAACTCTAATTTCTAGAGCTTACATTATTGCTCTTTTAAGATCTCTCTATGTTCTTACAAAAAGAAATCTAATGAGCTCTCTCTCTCTCTCTTTCTCTTAATTTGTTATCTTTTTGTTAGACATTCTTACTGAAATTTTGCCATCCTTTTCGAAACCTCAAAGAGAATATATATATTTATAATACTTGGTACCAATATCTCTCTCTAAAACATAATAACAAACTCTTAAGAAAAATAACCATTTATGTCTCAATAAGAAGTAATTAATTCTATGTCAAACTAAAAGATAGATTTAACCATCACAAATGAAAACCTTATATCAAAAGTTACACTAAGCAGTCTATGCACAAGCTGATGACCTCTTGGGCGATATAGCATTCACCTCGGTCGATGACCTCCAAGCCAATGCAGTCTTCGCTTCGACTGATATCCTCGCCCGGCTTGATAAATGGCTTACTGGCCAATGTAACTAATGGTTTGGCCAATAAAACCGTTCGATTTTACAAATGGCTTGCTGGCTGGTGCAACCAATGCCTTGGCCAATGCAACTAATGCATCCAACAATAAATCTTCCACAATTACACTTTGATAATATCCAAAGTGAGAACCATACTTCAAACTTTTCTACCTTGGTTTTGAATTCAAGAAATTAACATAATTATTGTAGCTACAACTTGCCTCATTCAAGGGCCTCAAGTGGTTTGATTATGCACCAAGGTCAAGCATTGATTGGACTTGTTTGTTGGCACTAATTTAGTAGACATTTCCACTAGATTGTCACTTTTTGAACTTTATCTATCATAATCATCCAATTTTTAAAATACTTCTTACTAAATGAAGTATACCATTAACCTGCTTAGTCACTTCATGAGAAATCTTATTCTTTGACAAATGTATTGCACTTTGGTTATTACATTGCACCATTAGAACATCCTCATGAACCCTAAATTTTCTTAGTTTTCCTCTTAATCACATAACCTTCTTTATAACCTCATTAATAACAATATTCAACTTTTGTTGAAGACAATTCTATCACGGGTTGAAGATTCTCTTTCCAACTTATTGTACTACCAAGCAACAAAATACATATCGAGTTAAAGTCTTCATCATATCCAAGCAACCAACATAATCAGAATCAACTAAATCTTCAGCACATTTCAGTATCGAACCAATCTCTTCATACATCAACCCAAAGTTATTGATCCTTTTATGTATCTCACAACCCACTTGACTTCGTGAAAATGTTTCATGAATGACCTTGACATGAATCTGCTCACCATGCTTGAATCGTAAGAAAAATCAGGTCTACTGGATAATATAACATACATAATACTTCCCACAACGTTGGAATATTGATCTCTTCCCATTTTATACATCTTCATGTCTTCATCGTCAACTTTTAAATATGTTAATTTAAATTGTTGACCAATAGGAGATGTGACTCGTTTTGCATCTGTTATACAAAACCTGTCAAACACATTCTTTAAAATACCTTCTTCTGATAAAAATAATATTATTCTTTGTCTATATCTAGTTATCTTCCTTCCAAGAATATTACGTTTGTTGCTGATCCATTACAATAATATATCCAAATTTGATTTAAAAAATCAAAACATAGCTCGTTACGAGCTCGTTATCAATTTGTTCTATCGATAGTCAATTAGCAATGAATTAAATAACAAATTTTTAAAACTTATTTTTTTAATATTAAAAGTTGTTTTTTAATATTAAAAATATATAAATACAAATAATGATGAATAAAAATATTCCATATTCATATATTCATTCATGATAAGTGAGAAGAAAATAATATAAAAAAAACATAAACGAATCAGGTAGAAAATGAAGGTGTGAGTGGTGACCTATAATATTGGGGTACATTTCGATAAAAAGAAAAGTAGGATAAACAACCTATGTAATAAAACAAAATCAATACAATCAATTCCATTTATATAATTTTACAATAGGTATGAAGTTGAACTTAGTTGTAAATAAAAGGAGCGCGTGTAGATATTGCTAGACTATAATGATAATATAAATGATAAACAATCTATATTTATAGGAAATTAAAATCAAATCGTTGAATTGTAGTTTAAAATCAATATTAGATGATGAATATAATCATAGAATTATAGTAGGAACTAGGAATTTTTGCATGTGAATATATAAGAAACAAATTTAAGTTATTAAACTTTAGATTAAAAGATCCTTTAAATTTTGTTAATAGCTAATTGTGTATTTATATAGTTAATTTATTTGGCACCAACTATCTATAAATTATATAGTCATATAAAAATACATATTTAGATATTTACTAATTCAAATGAGAAACCGATACTTTCACAAAAATCGTAGTAAAATCTTATAACTTTGGATCGAGTTTTAAATTAAAAGCTTATATTTTAAATAATAATAAACTTTAAACTTTAACATCTCCATACAAATATAATATATAAATTTTTAGATATATTATTAATATACAAAACATTTTGTCACACATGAATTTCTAATTTAACATCCAAGGTTTTATCTTGAACTATTGCTTTTTAAAATTGAAATTCATCTTGAAAAAACACTAAGAATAATACATCCATTTATTAATTACCTTATTTTCCACTTTAATGAAGTTAAAGTGTTTTTTAATTATAAAAGTTTTCATCTTCTTTTCTCCTTCATTAGATTAGAGATCAATATTTTCTATCTATATATCTTTACGAATGAAGCAACAGAATATGGGATTGTTGATTCCACTGTTTCATTGATTCTTCGATAAAAGTGTTTTTCGATTATAAAAGTTTTTATCTTCTTTTCTCCTTCATTATGTTAGAGATTGTCATGTTTTCTGATGTGTATTTAGGACTTTTTTTTATTTTTGTCCTATAGGCTTCTTCTAATCGTAGCCAAACATTTGTAATTTCCAATTTCGAATTTTTCTTGTTTATAAAAAATTATTGGCTTAAAAAATATATAGAGATTCTAATCAATATTATATATATATATATATATATATATATATATATATATATATATGAGAGTAACATTATATCTGAGTAGAATTTCTTGGATATCTCTTCGAGCCTCAATTATTAAGACTTTCACTACCACTTATATTTTCAAGTTAGTTCATTAATTTCTCTCTTATTTTCAATATTAAATCAATCCAAATTAATTATTTTATCCTCATTTTTTATCATTCTAACCTAACTCTCTTTGAACTTTTACTACATGTTTTTCTTAATCTTATTGTTTTTTATTCTTTTTATCTTTTTGTATTGTTAACCTTGACATCCATATCCATGTTTGTTTTACCAGGAAATTCAGCCAACAAAGTTGGGAATTCACATTGATATAACGTACATAACACGTATAAATTATTGAAATAAAATACAAACATAACAAAAAAATTAATATTTATCATTTATTTTTATGATTTAGTAAAAAATTAAATTCAGGCTAATTATGAGGTATAATATTTTTACTTTTTCTATTTGTTATATTTCAAACCTAAGTAAGTAAATAAAATTATCTATAACATCAATTTCGAAGTAAAGTTTAAAACTTTCTTAAAAATCTGCTATTAAACTTTTATTATCTACCATTACTATTAAATCAACGACATGGTATAAGAAATAACAGCTTACCTCAACATCCAACTCTGTGACGTGGAGTGTTGTTTAATATCGCTTGTGCTTAAAAGCTTATTTTGGAAAAGAAATGCTCCACTCTAGTATATCGTATTTTTAAACTCAAGTTTTGTAACATCTTAACAACGGTTGATTCTAGCAACTAATGTTTTGTCACAAAAACTTTCTATTTTATTTTTTATTAAAATGATAATGTTATTGCAATCTGAATTACTACAAAAGTTTAGTATTTCATTTTTTATGAATCCTGACATATTATATATATATATATATATATATATATATATATATATTCAAATTATTATTTTATCTAATATTGTTTATTATATATCATACAATTTTGTTATTCAAGCATATGTTCAAATTACTATTTTACATAGTTAATATTGTTTAATATATCACACGAATTTACTATTCGAGCGTATGTTCAAGTTATTATTTTATATAATTAATATTGTTCAATATATCATGATTCATAATAAATTACAACTTTATCTTAAAATTTTGTATTTTACCACAGAAAGAAGAGATCTCATCTAGGAAGAGTTAACTACCCCTCCCCCCACAGATGTGATCCTAAGTAGGACAGAGACCAAAGACGTCAAGCTATACCTGCCTTCCAGGGCCAAAGCCCCTAGCAAGATGAAGAACAACAACAAGAAGAAGGAGGCCACAACAGACCCACCTCAAACAACTACTGAAGGGACCGGTTTGGAGAACCAAAGAGGTATTAACGCTGCTTTGCTAGAAGTAGCGGAAGTGATTATAAAGGAAGCTGGTGGATCAAACAACCCAATGAAGCCTCCGAATAAGGACAAAAAGCGTAAGGCAAGAAGTAATGAGAAAACTGCCAAGAAAAAGAAAGTCACTCTGGGAGCAGAGATAATCCTTCGCCCTCCTGAAGTCCTTCCCCCAGCTCTTACTGATCCTACCCTGCAGGAGGAAATTCCAACTGACCTCCATTTCAGACAGGTTATTGGTGATGGTAATGATGAGGTAGATCTTGATGCCTTTCAAAACATCAATATTTATTTTAATGATTTAGACAAAGATGACTTCACGGGGCCTTACCGTCCTCCCAGTTCTTTTAATGTGATGACTCATAATGGGGAGACGTATGCAATATTCGGGAGCAAGATACTTTGAGTCATGCCCTCTTACGCTATATCTGACTAGTGCGTAATCTGGAGAGATAGGTAAGGGCTCAAACTGGTACCATCACTTCCCTAACCACAGACAATCAAAACTTATCGAATGATATTATCAGTGCTCAGCAAAGCATATAACTTATTGAAGAAGGAGAAAGAAGAGTTAGCTGCCAAACTGCTCAAGTCAGAAGCAGCCAGCAGGGAGCTTCAAACCAAGTACTCCAACCTGGAGACTTCTTCTTTAAAAGACATCACAGCTTTGAAGGAGCAATTGAAAACTGAGGATGGTAGTATCCAGACTTTGTCCGATGACAAGGCTAACTTGGAGAATATTTTCGAAGAGAATACTAAAGATAAAAGGCTCTAGAATGCCAACAAACTCAAGCCATAGCTGCAATTATAGAGAAGTATGCTAATGGAATAGTGAACTCTCTGAGAAGAGGGATGGTGGGATCAAGTCTGATATGATCCTATTGTTTTATGGGACCTTTTCTAAGAGGACCCTTGGTTCCTTGTGGAAATAGGTGGACTATGATGACATCTCATTCCACAACTTAGCAGATGGTGACAAGCGTAACTATTCTAGTGGAATAGACTATTCTGATGATGACGAAGGAACGGGTGAGAGTTCAAGTACTGAACTCAAAAGTCCCAAAAAATGGTGGTGAAGAAAAATCCGAACGGAACAAGCCCTAAGGTCATATTATGTACTTTTTTAAGTACTAAAGTCATTGGATGGCCAAAGCATTTTTTGTACTAGTGATCGGTTTGAGTCCGATCAGATTTCAATTATCATATTTGCCTTTTGTTTAAATTTTTTTTTTAATTTATTTATGGTCAATGTTTAAATAGCCTTTGATATTTCAGAAATGTTGAACAAAAGTATCCAATATCTCCGACCACATGTGTTAAATAAATGTGATCAAGTGTTAAGCATATCCGATCAACTCAAGAAGTCTTGAGAGCTGGGGTTTCGAATATGCATTTAATATCCGAATTGAAATAAAATTGTACCAAACTTTTGAAGAAGACATCATATATTATTGAAAAACCCAGACACCTCATTAAAACCTCCCTACACCACCAAGTTAGGAAATAGTATGCCCCATAATATTTCCATTGGTATTTAAAAAGTAAATATTTACAAAAGAGTTTTATTCTAAGTATAACCTGAGATTCTCAATATTCCATAGGTGCTTTAGAGCTCTCCCTTCTTTGTCCAGGAGCCTGCAGGTTCCTGGCTTAACCTTTTCACAGACCACATAAGGGTCTTCCCAGTTTGGAGCCAGCTTACCGAATTGCTTTTCCTTGGTTTGTAAAAAAATCGTTTCTTAAAACTTTGTCCCCTGTTTGAAAATCCCTTCTTTTAACTTTGGAAGCAAATCTGCTCCTCATCAAGCCTTGGTAGTCTGTTGTTCTCAGATGTGCTTTGACCCTTTTTTTCTTCTATCAGGTTTAACTGATTCCTAACTGCTACATTACTAGCCTGTTCGAAATAGTTTTGGACTATGTGTGATGGTAAAGTAGCCTCTATGGGAGTAATTACATCAATCCCATATACCAAAGCAAAAAAAGACTCTTGTATGATTTCCCGTGGAGTAGTTCGATAGTCTCACAATACTTCTTGTAAATAACTTGGCCACTTTCCTGCAGCTTCTTCCAAATTCTTCTTTAATCTAGACAAGATAGTTCTATTTGAAACCTCAACCTGACAATTTGCTTGAGGGTGGAAAGGAGAAGAAAAATAATGTTTAATTCCTCTAGAGGTACAGAAGGCTTTCATGTCTTTATTAATAAACTGTGGCCCATTGTCTATAGTAATCTTCTGGGGAACCCCCAATCTACAGCATATGTTAGATAAGATAAATATAATAACTGCCTTCGAAGTGGTTTCAGCCAAAGGAGCTGCCTCTATCCGCTTAGAAATATAATCAATAACAACTATGATTGTCCTACATCCATCAGATGCCATCGGAAGAGACCCCACTAGATCCATACCCCATCTGGCAAAGGGTAAAGGTTCAGATATGGATTCCATAGGTACTGCTGCCACATGAATTTCATTCCCATATTTCTGACAAGGATCACACTTTTCACCATTTCTTTAGCATCTGCCATTATGGTTGGCCAGTAGTATCCTGCTCACAAGACTCTCCGGGTCAAAGCCCTATAGCCATAGTGTGCAGAATCTTCTCCATCATGTAGTTCGGATAATACAACTTGGGATTCTTCAAACCCTAAACAACATAGGAGAGGCATGCTGAAAGACTTTTGTATAGAATTTCTCTTAGTATCAAGAAACCGCGAGCCTTGTACTTAATATTCTTTATCACAGCTTTATCCGAAGGTAATATCCCATCAGAGATATATTGAAAAAGTGCATATCTCAAATCTTTTGGTTGAATAACAAGTATGTTCATATATTTTTCACCCTCTTTATTCCAATCTGTCTGTACAGATGGACATTCTTGTACAAGAATCCATGGGTAGGATTCAGAATAGGCTATACTTGCCAAGGATTCTACTAAAGTGTTTTCCGATCGAGGAATGTGTTCACATCTCTCATATCTTATCTTTAATTTCTTATCTTGCATCTCGCATCTTGCATCCCATATATCATTATTATTGCATATAATGCGTATAGTTCGGTGTTCAATATCTCACATTTATCATCTCATATCTCTTATAATGAATATCTGATTTTGCATTTACTAATATACTTGTTTCGTATTTCACAGTTAATAATTACCAGAAAAACCATCATTTGAATTAATTAGTTCACTTTCTGAAACTTTTGACTTTAAAATCCGTAAAATTCTTGTCACTGAAATCTACTTAAAAATAATGAGATTAACCATGCAATAAATACCATAAATGGGCGATGATTCAAAAGGGATCACAGCATGATAATTATTTAGTATCGTCGATCCTAAAATTATCACTTTATGTTTTTTAGCACCAAAGATTTATACTGGTTCGGAAAATTCAGCCTACATCAACTCTAAGCCATAACAATGTTATTCCACTTTTTTTCAAACAGTTACAATAGTATATAAGATTGGGCCAAAAAATCAGTGTTTACAGAACTCTAATTTCTAGAGCTTATATTATTGCTCTTTCAAGATCTCTCTATGTTCTTACAAAAAGAAATCTAATGAGCTCTCTCTCTTTCTCTTAATTTGTTATCTTTTTGTTAGACATTCTTACTGAAGTTTTGCCATCCTTTTCGAAACCTTAAATAGAATATATATAATACTTGGTACCATTATATCTCTCTAAAATATAATAACAAACTCTTAAGAAAAATAACCATTTATGTCTCAATAAGAAGTAATTAATTTTATGTCAAACTAAAAGATAGATTTAACCATCGCAAATGAAAACCTTATATCAAAAGTTACACTAAGCAGTCTATGCGCAAGCTGATGACCTCTTGGGCGATGTAGCATTCACCTCGGTCGACGACCTCCAAGCCAATGCAGTCTTCACTTCGACTGATATCCTCGCTCGGCTTGACAAATGGCTTACTGGCTAATATATCTAATGGTTTGGCTAATAAAATCGTTCGATTTTACTAATGGCTTGATGGTCGATGCAACCAATGCCTTGGCCAATGCAACTAATGCATCCAACAATAAATCTTCCACAATTACACTTTGATAATATCCAAAGTGAGAACCATACTTCAAAATTTTCTACCTTGGTTTTGAATTCAAGAAATGAACATAATTATTGTAGCTACAACTTGCCTCATTCAAGGGCCTCAAGTGGTTTGATTATGCACCAAGGTCAAGCATTGATTGGACTTGTTTGTTGCCACTGATTTAGTAGACATATCCACTAGATTGTCACTTTTTGAACTTTATCTATCATAATCATCCAATTTTTAAAATACTTCTTACTAAATGAAGTATAACATTAACGTGCTTAGTCACTTCATGAGAAATCTTATTCTTTGATAAATATATTGCACTTTGGTTATTATATTGCACCATTAGAACATCCTCATCAACCCTAAGTTTTCTTAGTTTTCCTATTAATCACATAACCTTCTTATAACCTCAGTAATAACAATATTCAATTTTTGTTGAAGACAATTCTATCACGGGTTGAAGATTCTATTTCCAACTTATTGCACTACCAAGCAACAAAATACATATCGAGTTAAAGTCTTCATCCTATCCAACCAACCAACATAATGAGAATCAACTAAATCTTCAGCACATTTCAGTATCGAACCAATCTCTTCATACATCAACCCAAAGTTATTGATCCTTTTATGTATCTCACAACCCACTTGACTTCGTGAAAATGTTTCATGAATGACCTTGACATGAATCTGCTCACCATGCTTGAATCGTAAGAAAAATCAGGTCTACTCGATAATATAACATACATAATACTTCCCACAACGTTGGAATATTGATCTCTTCCCATTTTATACATCTTCATGTCTTCATCGTCAACTTTTAAATATGTTAATTTAAATTGTTGACCAATAGGAGATGTGACTCGTTTTGCATCTGTTATACAAAACCTGTCAAACACATTCTTCAAAATACCTTCTTCTGATAAAAATAATACTATTCTTTGTCTATATCTAGTTATCTTCCTTCCAAGAATATTACGTTTGTTGCAGATCCATTACAATAATATATCCAAATTTGATTTAAAAAATCAAAACATAGCTCGTTACGAGCTCGTTATCAATTTGTTCTATCGATAGTCAATTAGCAACGAATTAAATAACAAATTTTTAAAAATTATTTTTTTAATATTAAAAATATATAAATACAAATAATGATGAATAAAAATATTCAATATTCATATATTCATGATAAATAAGAAGAAAAAAAAAATATAAACGAATCAGATGGAAAAGGAAGGTGTGAGTAGTGACCTATAATATTGGGTACATTTCGATAAAAAGAAAAGTAGGATTAACGACCTATATAATAATAAAAGATATGACAAAATCAATATAATCAATTATATTTATATAATTTTAAAATAGGTATGAAGTTGAACTTAGTTGTAAATAAAAGGAGCGCGTGTAGATATTGCTAGACTATATAATGATAATATAAATGATAAACAATCTATATTGATAAGAAATTAAAATCGTATCGTTGAATTGTAGTTTAAAAATCAATATTAGATGATGAATATATAATCATATAATTATAGTAGGAACTAGGAATTTTTGCATGTGAATATATAAGAAACAAATTTAAGTTATTAAACTTTAGATTAAAAGATCGTTTAAATTTTGTTAATAGCTAATTGTGTATTTATATAGTTAATTTATTTGGCACCAACTATGTATAAATTATATAGTCATATAAAAATACATATTTAGATATTTACTAATTCAAATGAGAAAAGGATACTTTCAGAAAAATCATAGTAAAATCTTATAACTTTGGATCGAGTTTTAAATTAAAAGCTTATATTTTAAATAATAATAAACTTTAAACTTTAACATCTCCATACAAATATAATATATAAATTTTTAGATATATTATTAATATACAAAACATTTTGTCACACATGAATTTCTAATTTAACATCCAAGGTTTTATCTTGAACTATTGCTTTTTAAAATTGAAATTCATCTTAAAAAAACACTAAGAATAATACATCCATTTATTAATTACTTTATTTTCCACTTTAATGAAGTTAAAGTGTTTTTTAATTATAAAAGTTTTCATCTTCTTTTCTCCTTCATTAGATTAGAGATCAATATTTTCTATCTATATATCTTTACGAATGAAGCAACAGAATATGGGATTGTTGATTCCACTGTTTCATTGATTCTTCGATAAAAGTGTTTTTCGATTATAAAAGTTTTCATCTTCTTTTCTCCTTCGTTATGTTAGAGATTCTCATGTTTTCTGATTTGTATTTAGGACTTTGTGATTTTTAGTCCTAAATTTTAGGCTTCTTCTAATCGTAGCCAAACATTTGTAATTTCCAATTTCGGATTCTTCCCGTCTATAAAGAGTTATTGGCTTAAAAAAATATATTAGAGATTCTGATCAATATTTTTATATGGAGTAGATCTTTTTTATATCTCTTCGAGCCTCAATTATTAAGACTTTCACCACCACTTATAGTTTATAACTTAATTCATTATTTTCTATCTTATTTTCACTATTAAGTCTATCCAAATTAATTATTTTATCTTCCTTTTTTATTACTCTCGCCTAACTCTCTTTGAACTTTTACTACATGTTTTTTTTAATCTTACTGATTTTTATTTTATTTATTTATTTGTATTGTATCCATATCCATGTTTGTTTTACCAGGAAATCAGCCAACAAACTTGGGAATTCACATTAATATTTTTACGTTACATAACACACGTATAAATTACTGAGATAAAATACAAACATAACAAAAAATTAATATTTATCATTTTTCTTTATGATTTAGTAAAAAATTAAATTCAGGCTAATTATCGGATATAATATTTATATTTTTCCTATTTGTTATATTTCAAGCCTAAATAAGTAAATAAAATTATCTATAACAACAATTTCGAACTAAAGTTCAAACCTATTAAATTTTTGGTGGCTTGCAGCTATCAAATCTGAAATGAATTCCACGTATGGAATTTGGTTAATCTACATGGAATGGAGATACCTATACGGTCCAAATGGGCTTTCAAAAAGAAAGCTGACATGGAGGATAATGTACAAACCTGTAATTTCGTGATTCTTTGTTATCTGGGTTTTTATTATTGTTTGTGCTAATTAAAGGGTCGAACTGATGTAATGAAATGGAATCGTTAAATTGGATTTTGTGTCACTGTTTAGAGGTCGAGATATCTTTAAGACGTTTGTGCGGAGGTTTAGGAATAGCAACTCAATATTACGCGAAAACTTGTTCTCTTATTTGGGATGAGAATAATTCTCCAAAGTCTCGAGAAATTTGTAAATCTTTTCTCCCACGGTTCCAATTACAAATACAGTCGCATTATCTACTCATTTTTAGAACCTCCCTTTCCATTAAACCTAACCATACCTAAAAATATTTTAGCTTGTGTATTAATTTACATAGCCAAGTAACTTAATAATCTAACTTGAAGGACAATAAAAATAATACATTCCATTTGTTGTGGACTTTAATTAATGAAATCACTATATTCGGGTTTTAAAAATATTACCGAGTTAGATTTGTTCAATAAAATGAGACGATAATAAACAATTTAATGACTAAAGTACAATTATACTACAGTAAACTAACATAAATATAAATCAAATCATAATTTCAATTGTGTTTTAAATCAAAATTTATTATTTTAATAATAAATTTTAAGCTTGGGTGTAAAATATAATATATAATGTGAACTTTTAGATATATTATTAATATACCACATCTTCTTATATATGAAATTCTAATTTAATATCGATGCTTTTGCTTGAGAATAAAAAATTAGTTTAATTTCCACTTTAATGAAGTTAAAGTGAAGTTTCAATTTTGTGTTCTCTCATTAGTTTAATATATTATTCTTTTATATATTTTTACCAATAGGAAAGAGAATGCGGAGAAGATTTTCATGGATATCAAAGTGCGTTGAGCATGGATTATTAAGACTCTCGCCACCATTTATATTTCTTATTGTTCATGTTTTTTTTTTCAATATAAAATCTATCCAAATCATAATAAAAATAAGGGAATTGCTTAAAAAACTGCCAAAATTACTCTATGAAGTTGCATAAAAAATAAATGGTTAAAAATTTAAGGTTTTAAAGTATTTTTTAATTAATACAAATTTTGTATAAAATGTAAATAATTGAAATAAATAGAATTAGAGATTTAAAAAAAAATTGATTGAGTAACAATTTTAAAAATATTAAAAAAATTGAAAATACAACTTCACGGAGTAGTTTTGGCTATTTTTTTAGCAACTCCCTAAAAATAATTATCTACTGATGTTATTGTTGCGAAGAACCAACCATGTATTAAGTAAAAAAGGTTCTTAAATGTATATTTAGGAGCCACTACGAAACGTAATTCAAAAACTGTAGTGAAATGTTTGACCAAATATTTCAGATCAATTTTTGTTTGTTTTGTTTTTTTCCATATCTTGGTTTTTTTATCTTGCATTTAAATTAATGTTGGTTATCTATCGCATCAATGAAGATATAAATATACATTGTTTGTCATTTTGTTATTAGAAGGAGCACAAAATGAGAATTCAATTTATTTAAGAATTACGGGTTTTGCATTTTACTAGCTTTGTATATAAACTTGGTCAGAAGGTGAATAACTAAATTAAACTCTCATCCCAAAATAGATTTGAGAAGTCTCTATACCTTGCGACTAACTGGCTACAGAGCTTCTGAGCATATATGCATAAATCAATTTTGTGGAGATAAAATGCCTAAAAAGGAATGGTTAGCCTTTCTTTCCACTAAACTAAATTGCAATACCATACTCTTCGCATTTTTTTTAGGTACAAAATTTTCCTTTTCGCATTTGTTAAACCTAAATAAGTAAATAAGATTATCTATAACATCAATGTCGAACTAAAGTTTTAAACTTCTTTAAAGATCTGTCATTTAACTTTTATCATCTTCTATTATTACTAGAGCCCGAACACAGATAACAACTAACAGCTTACCTCAACATCCAATATATGTGATAGATGATAGTAAGTGTTGTCTAATATCACTTGTACTTGAAACTTATTCTCAAAAGAAAATTCTCCACTTTATTATACCATACTCTTAAAACTTGTTTGAATTCAAGCTTTATAAAATCTTAATAATTGTTTATTTATCTATTTTTATTGTCGAACCTAATGTTTTTGCGGCACAAACTTTTATTTGAATTCTATATTAAAATGATAATTTCATCCCGATAAAGATTAGATTTGGATTAAATCCGTATATGAGTTATTACAAAAGTTTCCGTATCTAATTTGTATGAACTAGAGATTATATGACCACTCATTTTTTTATTTATAAAAAG
Source organism: Limnanthes douglasii subsp. nivea (assembly GCA_036936605.1). Classification (NCBI taxonomy): domain Eukaryota; kingdom Viridiplantae; phylum Streptophyta; class Magnoliopsida; order Brassicales; family Limnanthaceae; genus Limnanthes; species Limnanthes douglasii. The sequence continues at coordinate 267,115,504 of JAUPFV010000005.1, read as the reverse complement.
TTTCAAATAAAACGTTTTACATTGTTAATGTTGTTTAATATAACATAATAGATTAATAATAAATAAAATTGTATTTATAAATCTGAATTTGTATTCAAATCATTAAGTATTTTATGCATTTTAGTTTTTTCTTTTTATACTTTTAATTCTAGTTGCATGATTCAGAACTGTTCTACGTGAAAATAAAAAAAAAAGTATAAAAAAGTTTCATAAAAACTCAATAAACAAATCTACTTTTTAATCGAAAAGTGTTCAAATCCACTATTTACGAGCCTCAAAATCATATAATCTACGTCGCAATAGAAAATTTTAGAATCGTTGCCACGTAAAATTCTGATATCATCATATCGCAAAGTTCGTCGTCCGTTCTCACCTCTGCGGAAAATCTAGTCGTCGACGACGCCGTGTATGATCTCATTATTGTCGACATAGAGAATTTTTGTGTTCGATTAAACATAAATTCAATAAGACTTATACAGATGATACTATTGGATCAAATAAATGATCTTTTCCATCAAAAGGACAACATCCTCCATATCTAATTTTTTAACTGCGGAAGAACAATGATCACGCTTCGTGAACCGCAAAAGTTATAAGGCTTCGTTAGTCTTTGTTAGTTATTATCCAGCGGCTGTCTGCTCTCTAAAAGTAATAGTTATCCATCATGATCACAAACAACATCAATGACAGTAGAATGTTATCCGAGACTAACACTTCCGAACCTGATGTTAGGAAAAAACGATTTATAAGCACGAACATCCTCATCGCATGCATTATTGAGCTCATTTACATAGATGATTTCTTCTCCGCCACCAAAATTAATGTATTTCTCTTCCGCATCACACTTGAACCCTCATTTTTATTATGGATAGAATTTTGGGATAGACTACTTATCAATATTTCTAGTGCCAGAGGTGATACTGCAAGACTGTATGTTGAGTTTTGTTTCTCTCGTCCAAGAATTATATCATGAGAGTCGTTCCACGATAAAAATGACGGTTCAAGTGTGATGACCCACGAAAGATCATGTGTCTTGAAATCATAAAAGGTTGAATAACCAATATACCAAGCTTATCGAAAATATAATCACGATATATAATCAAGCACAAGACTAAGTAAGGATTAAAAAAAACCAGAGAACACATCGGCTTCTACACTCTAAAAGTCCAAATAATTTTTTTAAGTATCATAATAGCAATGGTCATTACACCGAAGAGTGTATGGCTCTAAAATTTAAAACCTCATCGATGACGAAAAACTTTATTAACTTTTCAAGGTTCAACATCATAATCCCTATAAATATAATCAGCCGGTGGCACCAATTGAGAAACTCCTCTAAAGCTGTGACATCCACGAGAAGCCAATCTGTGATTATTTACGAGATTATGTACGAATATTTGGATTTCAATCCGAGCACGCAAATTATAGGACATATTTTTGAAGGAAACACCATCGCGTGAATTAAAATGACTTCTTAAAAATGTCACATCGTTGACATTGATATTCAATAAATCAATCATATTATGGTCGCCTTATGCATGACTCGCTATTATTTGATTATATTCAAACGATGGTGACTTGTTTGAGATATTAAGCCAACATAAAGATGTTAGGTACAAGTTTTTGGATCTCGATCCGAGCACGTAAATTATAGGAAATATTTTTAGAGGAAACATCATCGCGTGAATTATAATGAATTCTTGAAAATATCGTATCGTTGACCATGATATTCAATAAATTAATTATATTATGGTCGTCTTATGCATGACTCATTTTTGTTTGATTAAATTCAAACGGTGGTGACTTCTGTGGAAGAGTAAGTCAACATGAAGATATTATAGTCATCCCCACCAAAATCACGGGATCCAAAATCAGACAAACCATGTTTGATACAAGCAATTATGTGGATATCATTTATAAAAAGTAGTTATGATTAAATCAGAGACTAAACACCCATTTAACACTCTCAAAGGGTCATCACAAGATTTAGTGGAGTAAAAACTTCAGTTCTCCACAAACTAAGACTCGATGTTACCCTCGGACGCGAGTTCCATAAAAATAAAAGTAAAAGTATCTTCATGATAGTATTTGGGACATCTTCTTGTATCACCAACCAACCATGTCTCAATCAAATGTGTGTTATCATTTTGACCATGGCTCAATCAAATATGTGTTATCATTTCAACCATGGACTAATGCGTAAATTACATCGTAAACATAAAATTCAGCGTAATCCGTAGCAATCAACGAGTCTCTTCCTCTCATAAATAATCAAGCATAAAGAAGTATGGAAGAAGCTACACTTGTCATTAGACATACGGTTTACATCAACTAAGGTTGTTATGGGTTGTATGATCTCAAATATTAACAATTTCGTCCAAATATTTGGATACTTTTTCATTGTCATCTTAGGACATCACTTGACTTCCACCTTCAGTAGTCTTCCATAAACTATAAATAAACAATAGTTTTCGGCCAATCAAACAAATATATAAATCAATCTCTCATAAGAAATTCGAAAAAACCATCGACCAATTAATCCATATTGTCCATATCATGTAAGTTTCTATGTCTTGACCTCGAATCCGATCATATTCAAAAATAAAAAATACAAATGGAGAATGTATGTGGACATCACCTACTATAACATATCATCCCCAAAATGTTATATATGTCGACCTCAAATCTTGTCTCTCTTTGTATGAGTCATGCAAGTCTCTATTAATATATTGAAAGATAAAAATTATGACCCTGTTTTCAAGTTCCACTAGAAGTGTCACAAGCTTCATATCATCAATCTTTGCTTCATTGAAGATCTTATAATTTGTTTATCTCACTGAAACCACTTTCATTAATCCAATCAAAGAAAGCCTTAAGAACTTTTCCTGCTTCTTAGGCCCCAAGGTTAATCCGAGTAAAAGTTAAATTTTTGTTTTTATCGTTATTAAAAATCTCTAACAAAACATAACCAACATTGTTGTTTTTTATATGGGTTCATTCCCCGTCTGTTACTTAAGTGTTCCTTTGATCATCTCCAAACTTCCTTACAATTATTACATACCTCTCTTTGATGAGGCCACTACTCGTATTGATTCATGAATATCCAAGCATTTATCTTATGGAAGGAGGCTTCAATTGATTAAAGTTGTTCTCTTCGTCGACCAAATCTATTGGTCTTTTATGTCCATACTCCTTGTTAGAGTCTTAAAAGTGTTTTACCAACTATTACGATGCTTCTTATGGTCGGGCTCTATCAAGAATATTTTTTGTACCAAAGTAGCTTGGACACAAATTTACTTTCCCTCGTAGGAAGACAGCCATGGGATTATAGACCTTAAGGTTTTGAATATAGACGTCATCCTTAAACACCTATAGTCTATATTTTTGGGTAAAATCTAATCAATATAGTGTGATTAGATTCACTTAAAGAAGGTTAATAAGTACAAATTCTGGAACCTCTTTATGGGTTTTCTCTTAGTTGGGCATCGGAAAAACTGATAAAGCCATATTCCAACACATACAATATACTCCTTATTATGATACGTTAAATTGAGTCAATCGGTGATTATTATTATAGTTATGACGAGACCATATACTAAAAGGTTATGAAAAGTGTAAAAATCATAAATATAACGAGGGTCGTATTTAAAATGATGATTATGGTTGTTTTTGGAATTATGACGAATGTCACATTCAAGATAATGATGAGGGTTATTTTTTAGAATTATAAAGATAGTTGCATTCAGGATCCTAATGAGGGTTGATTATAGGATTATGACGAGGGTAAAATTCAGAGTTATGATGAGGGTTGTATTCAGGATTATGACGAGGGTACAATATAAAGTTATAATGAGGGTCAAATTCAAGATTATGACGAGAGTTGTATTCAGAGCCAAGGTAGGAACATGCACATTTACATGTATCATTCCATAGGAGGTTATCATGAAACAGTATGTGCTTACAAAATTATTTTTCCTAGTGTTTAAGATGTAAATCTCACAAGTGTAGGTACGCCTATAATTCCTTCTAGTGTTTGACTTTTGGAAGCTTAGATGGAGAAGATGAAACAAAAATATATCAATGTCAATCACTTACAAGTTGAAATGGAGCAAGAGGTCGTGGCTATATTTGAAAAATTGTTAGATAGATTACAATTGTTGATGGAAAAAATAACATCGAAGTGTAAATCAAAGCATAGATTGAGTAAGGAATATTTTGATGTAAGTTATTCTGAAAATGTTAGAGAAAGATAGAGAGAGGTAACATTTATACATGTAGAGAAGATGGAAGAAATCCAATAGAAGAGAATGCGGTAAGAGGAAAGAAAAAAGAAATTTGGATGTTCTTGAGTGTGAAGGTCAGTCGAGTACCATTGAATCTAAGAGGAGTAAAAGAAAGAAGGTAATGTTATACAAGGAGGAAGGACCGAGAATGACTATATGCTTTAAGAATCTCTTTTTGTTAGTAAAATTATGGAAGGAAAACTTCCAATGAAGTTTGATATGTATCACATGGAGACTTATTACACGTCCGATGATACTAAGCATCATTTGGAGCAGTTCATGAATATGATGATGGGATTTACTGATAATGGTATCTTGTTTTCTAGAGTCTTTTCAATCACATTTAAGGGAAATGGGTTGGATTGGCTTAATTCATTGCCTAATAAGACAAATCAAAATTTTGAAGGAATTTGGAATGCTTTTAGAAACTGTATCATTAGTAGTAGATCATATAAGAAAGATGAGGATTTTATAATAAATTTGAACCGAAGGATAGGTAGAATTTTGAAAAGTCATGTTCAATAGTTTTGTGTGAGATGAATGTCCTGACAAGTTGTAAAGAAGATGTAATTGTTGTAATCTTTAAAAGAGACTTAATTTCTAGATAGAAAATTATATGAAGATCTTTTTCATATTTTTGGTATACTATGAGGAATATTTTAGCGATGGTATATCAATTTATTAGGATTGAGGAATCAAATAACAAAGTCATGAGTTTTTCCAAAGTTCAAGATTCAAAAGTTATGATCGTAAATAGGAAAATTATTGACGAGATGAAACGTGAGGAGGTGGCTAAACTTTCTTTGAACATATCAAGGTTCTCTTACTATGATAATCCAACCCAAAGGTATACACATTTAATCGAAAATATAACAACTATTTTTTATAAGATGAAAGAGAAGGAAACTTTTAGACCACCTCTTCAAATGTTAACTCCAGATAATGGAAGGCCTAAGAGGTATTTTTGTACTTATAATCGTGATCACGTTCTTTGACTAATGATTGCTTTCGGTTGATGCATAAAGTGCATTGGTTGATAGATAATGGAGAGTTGATTAAGTTTATTAAAAGGAATAACAATGAGAAGAGTGAGGGAAAAGTGATGAATTGTATCATCATATGGAGTTAGAATAAAACATAAATGATAAGAGAATGTGGTGGTTGTATACTATCTCGTGAGGTGACACTTTGTCATGAATAAGTTCCAATTCTAGAAAATGGCATAAAAAATATTTAGACGCACATCTAGTATTAGTCGCCATACCATCACAATAGAAATATGGTCGCTGGTTTATCTTTTATTGATCATGATTTTAGAAAATTTGTCACTCCTCATGAGAATATGATTATTAGTTACTATATTTCATGAGTTATTGTTACTCTTGTTTTAATAGAAAATGGTAGCTCGACTAATGTCTTTTTTAAGAGAATTCAGATAAGATAATCAGGGTACCGTCATACAAGTCAACTGATATGCAGTTAGTGAGTTATGAAGGTAAAACGTCTAGTTGTGTTGGATAAGTTGAGCTTCCAGTGATTGCTGGGTATGGTAATATAGAGAAAACTATGATGAATTTATTGATGATTAGTAATGTTCCAAGTCTTTATAATGTAACTATAGGCCGATCTTGGTTACATAAAATAGAAGCTTCTACTTCATCATTTCTTCAGTGTCTCAATTATTCGGTTGGGATCTCTGTGGGATAGTTAGGGGAATTCAAAGAGCAGCAAATGATTGTTATGCAATATGTTTAGATCTTCCCAATTTGGTATCCTACCAATTGAAGGGTCGTCATTCAGGAGAGAAAGCTGATTATGGAAAGGAGGTTGACGACCCTAGGGAAGAAATATAATATAATAATTGTTTGGATAAAATAGATGAAATTGAGTTGTCAACTAGACGAGCGGTTAAAGTTGGAAGTCAATTGAGTCAGGTTTTTAATGATAGGTTAGTAAAATTTATAATGGATAATAATGATATTTTTTCTTGAAGTGTAGATGATGTTATCGGGGTAAGTTTGTCGATTATTTGTCATGATCTGGAAAATGATTGGAGATTGAGACAAATGTGTCAAAAGAGAAGGGTTTTTTCCTCAAGAAACAATTGAGGCTATTGTCAATGAAGTGGAAATATTTTTGAGGCTCAGTCATATATATGAATTAAAATATCCAATGTGGGTAGTTAATCCGTTTTTGGTTAATAAAAAGATTGTCCATTGACGGATGTGTGTGGATTTTACTGATCTTAATAAAGCATGTCCAAAAAATGCATTTCATTTGTATTAGATTGATCGGTTGGTTGATATAACTTATGGTCACAAATTTTTATCATTCATGGATGCATATTCGGGGTACAATCAAATTCAGATATGTCTTAATGATGAGGATCGTACGATTTTAAACATAGAGAGATTTGTATATTATGGAGTAATATCATTTGAATTAAAAAATGTTTCACCAATGTATCAAAGGCTGGTTAGTCGAATTTTCGATAAGTAATTGGGAAATAATATGTAAGCCTATATAAAGAATATCATTCATTATGCTATAATGAATAGTAACAGTTATTCCAGATAGTTGAGGTGGATGGAGCTTCAGGTAGTGGTACAGGTGGAGCAGGTATTATTTTAAAAATATTATTTGGTAAATATATTAAGCAATCGATAAGTTTTTAGTATGATGTTCCTAACAATATTGTTGAGTGTGAGGTTGTGTTGGGATGTTTGAAGTTAGCTCATATATGTGGAGTAAAATTTATTCGGGTAAGGTCAGATTCAAAATTGGTTGTAAGTCAAGCTAATGGTTTTCACGAGGCCAAGAAATAAATTATGAGGGGATATTTGGAAGTTTAAATGAATGGGAAGAGAAATTTGAAAAGGTGGAATTCGAGCAGGTTCCTCGTCTTGATAATTCGGGTGCTAATTTACTAGCAAAAGTAGTTTTATTGGGGGGTAATCTGTTCGTTATTTTTTAGAAAAGGTAATCTATTGCCAAAGGAAATGAAAATAATTAAGATTTTTATGGTTAATGTAGTTTATTATTAGAGACATAAGTATTTATTATTTTTAAAAGATCGAATACTTCAAAATGATAAAGCCAAGGCCCGTGCTTTAAGAATTCGCACGGTAAAGTATACGATTTTGTACTATGTACTTTATAGAAATAGTTGAACGAGGCCTTTATTACGCTTTTTAAATAGAGAACATACTTTGTTTGTTTTACGAGATTTGCATGAAGAAGTTGTTGAGGCTCATTGTGGATATAAAAGTTTGATTATGCATTTTCTCATTGCTGGTTTTTATTGGTCAAAATTGGTGGATGATGTCGAGGCCATGGTTCAAAGATGTAATGGTTGTCAATTGTATGTTAAAGAAATTTTTGATGCTTTGTAAAGTCATATTTATGAGATTTGGGGTCCCAATGATATTAATGACTAGTAGTGGAACTCAGTTCCAATCTATGATAATGACATATGTTTATCAAAGAGTGTGGAATAAAACAGAAATTTGTAACCCTATTATTATCTTCAAGTTAATGGATAGATGGAGGTACCAAATATAATAATATTCGATCTGATTAAAACGAAAGTTGAAAGATACAAGGGGAAGTGGCCGGATAAGCTATCTGAAGTGTTGTGGGCTCATAAGACAAACATTAGAGTTGTTACATGGAAAATGCTTTTATTTTTGGTGTATGAAATGGATGATATGGTTCTAACAAAGGTTTTCATTACAAGCCATCGAATACGATACTATTCAAATGAGGATAATATTGAAGGAAAATGAATTTTGGTGGATTTGATTCAAGAGCGTCGCGATCAAGCTCAAGTTAGAGCATAACATTACAAGAGTTTAATGGAAACTATATTTGATTTTAAATTGAAGTTGAGAATTTTAAAGGAAATTAATTTGATTGTGAAGTAAGTTTTTCAAGGAATAAAAGATAAAAATTTAAGAAAGTTAGCTCCAAATTTGAAGGGTCCATTTAAAGTTGTGTCTAAGGGGTATCATATGGTATGCAGGTTGCAAGATTTGAGTGGTAATATGTTAAAGTATCCTTCGAATATTCAACACTTTAAGCTTTATAAATAAAATGTGTAATTTAGATGTGCACTCTTTTTTCTTTCTAGTGATGAAGGAATATTTTTTAATGAGGCACATTGTCAAGCTAATTCATCAGTATAATTTATCTTTGTCATTGAATCAAGAAATTCGAATTGGTTGAGAAACTCACAAGTTAGGAAAAAGAAAATAAAGATATATAATGAATGGTTCATGTCGAATAATGAATAAGGGATCTTGGTTTACAAACCAAGCCTAAGGTTGAAAACCGAAATGTTAAGTATTGGGAATATTGTACACTAATGTAATAGTCAAATCAACAATTCTGGTTAATAAACCAAGCCCAAGGTTAAAAAGACAAAAGGTTATGCAAGTGGTCATATTGTGCTCCGATTTTATAGTCAAATCAGGAATTATGGTTGAAGAATCAAGCCTAAGGTTGGAAAATCAAAAGGTTACGCAAATGGTCATACTATGCCTTGACATGATAGTCAAATTAGTGATTAGGTTGAAAAACCAAACCTGAGGTTGAAAGACCAAAATTTTACGAAAGTGGACACGTTGAGCCTTTTTATAAAATATCAATGATATATACCGATCCCATAATAAATCAGAGAATTTATGAAAACGTTGCTAAATTTAAGTAAAAATAAAAATTTTCTTTTTAACTTGTCATATTAGTAAGTATAAGGTAAGAAGTTTATTTCAGAACTAGAGGTTTTGTCAAAAGTATAAAAAATAGTTATATGTTTAAAAGTTTTGTCAAGTATGTTAAACATAATAAAAGATAAATATGAGGATAAAGGAAAACAATTGGCATGGGAGTAAAAACATAATATTCATAGTTCGAGATAATATAAAGCAAAGTTAGGAAATTTAAAGTACATCACATGTCTTCAAAGTATTTTGCAAATAATATTCGACCATAAGAGATATGTAACCATGCGTCCACCTCGTCATTATTTTTTACTAATAATTTTGGTATGTGGAAAGCTTGTAGTGGAAGAGGTCTCGCCAACTTTGGTAAGTGGAGAGCTTGCAGCGGGAGAGGACTCGTCATCTTTGGTCTCGTGTTTCCTGCTGTTGTTGGATTGTAGTTCGACAATGATATTTTCTTTATCGTTATCTTTCTCAATAGGGGCTATGACAGAAGTTTATTTGGTAAGCTCGTAATATTTGTTTATGTTTCCAACCTTATCTTTTGGAGTTGGTAGTTAGAAATGTCGGTTAGAGAATTTATCTTTGGGTAATAATCTTCTAATTCTCCTAGCTGAAGATTAGGATTTGCATTCAATATTGACAAGATAATCTCTTACTGACTTTCTTTGATTAAAACTTCAGCAGTAGTAAACACAACTTATTCTCTTTCAGTATTCTATTTTGTTGAAGTACTTTAATTACCGAATTTAAAGTAGATTCTAGAGTTATTAGAGTTCTGATTTCAGTATATAAGCCTCTGTTTTTATTAGACAGATTAATGTTTTGAGAGATCAACTATGTGTTTAGATTTGTCAAAAAGTTACCTTGTTTGATTGATACTACATTTTGAGTGAGTAATTATTATTATTTTGGCAATAACGACATCTCTTTCAACTTCGAGGGTAGCAATAAAGTTGTCAATAATTTTTTATCTTTTCTCAACCTCTCGTGAACTAGTTTCATATTTAATAGTCTTTGTTAAAAAAAATCAAATCTTTTCTTTGTTTTCTTGAGTCAATCAAAATGTATTCAAAATGCAAGTTGGCCATGACATCCATTTCGTGAGGATTAATCGTCATATAAGAAAGCGTGGTTGCATTATGAATTCTTTGGAAAGTATTAAAATTGGTAATACTTGTGAACTAAGAAATGATGAGGAGGATAATTAATTATAAAATAAAAAAGGGAAATTTAGCATTGAAGGGAAACCTCTAGTTGAATTTCAAATTGCATGTGTAGGATGTCACATGTGCTCATATTGTTGTATTAGGTCATGTTAGAAAAATGTGAGAGTTAAGGAGAGATGATTAAAGTTGGAGATAGAGTGGATACAAAAATAGGCAATACTGTGATAGAATTGATTGTTGTTAATTGACTTAAGTTGGGGTTTTCGGTGTAGGCCATATATCCATCTTTCTATATGACCAAATCCATTAGAATAATTTCTAAACTCCCAAATTCTGATCATATAGATAAATCTTGTTTTCCAGTTCTTATTGGAGGATGGTACATTGATAATTCGAGTGGATTCTTTCAAAGTTAGGAAACAAAAATTATCATTCCGAAGTTTTTTCTATTTTAACGCTAGAAATTAAAAATTAAAGGGGCACTTTTATATCTAAAAAATTTAAACTTAGTAACATGCTAAGTAATATGCGTCACCCATTGGCTATTAGGGAGAGACGTATTTGAACAGGTTTAGAAAAATCGATTATGTAAAGGTGAAAGGGTAATCGAAGAGCCCATTCAAATGGAGCAAGGGAAAACATATTTTATGTTCTCTAGTATGGTGGGGTATATCACTAACTTTGAACCGACGAGTTGCTATGTAATGTGAGATACTGTATTCAAATGTAAAAGATTGATGGTATTTATCAGACATATATTTATAGGGTTTGGTATGATTATTGAAGAATTTTTGTAAGAAGTTTTAGTCTTCAACAACATATTTTAGAAATTCTTCAAGGTCCAAGTCTGTAGGGTTGTTTTTGGATAATTCTTGGAGAAGGTTTTTTTTTTGCTATTTTTTCTTTTAGTACCGACCATTTTTAAGAAAAAAATGAGTGGAGTATCAAGAAGTTTCATGAGAATATAAATGTAGACTTGTGTTAGATTATCATTGATATGGCTTTGAAATACATATATTTTTTTCTTTCAAAACCTAAGGGGATAAATTTCGAGGTAGTAAACATTTAGAGTGTAAAATATAGAAGGATAAAAAATAGATGGAAAGTAGTAGTTACCTGTTTAATTGAAGGTTGAAGTCTGGATTTTTACAGATTTAGTGTAACCACTAGAAGCGAAACAAGTATTTGTGATTAAGAGAGAGAATAATAAGGAAGAAGAGTAAGTGTTAGGAAACATTTGTTTATGAGTAAAACGGTGGACAATTAAGTTGTTAGGAAATAAAGACCGTTAGATTAGAATGATATTAATGGTCAAATTTCTATTGAGGATATGACACGGTGTTGCTATTGTGTAAGAGTTATTAATTGATATTATGACACGGTTTGGGACACATGTAAATTTAGTAACACGTACGTTGTTTAGTAAGCATGAATATGATATTAAAAATGGTGACCTAATCTTTTATTGAATTATTTATAGAAATTATGTAAAAATAATTTGTTTCAAGGACTACAAAGATTCTCGATAAGGCTATATTCTACAAATGGAATATACTTTAAAACGAGAAAAATTGAGCCAAACAGGTATTACAATTATAATTATGGCGAGACCATAGGCTATAGAATTATGACGATGGTAAAGATCATAATTATGATGTGAGTCTAAGATAATGACAATGGTTATTTTCAGATTTATGACAAGGGTTACATTCAAAATGATGACAAAGGTTGTTTTCTAAATTCTAATGAAGATTGCATTCAAGATGATAAAGGGGGTTCATTTAGGATTATAATGAGGGTAAAATTCAGAGTTATGATAATGATTGTACTCGGGATTATGACGAGTGTAAATTCAAAGCTTTGATGAGGGTCGCAATCAGGTTTATGACGATGGTTGTATTCAAAACCAAGGTAGACGCGCACATATTTACATATGTCATTCCATAAGAGGTTACCAAGAAAGTTTGTTAGACGGTTATAATAGAATGACACATGTAATTTAGTGATTGGACACACGTGTAATTTATTGATTGATGGAATATTATATGTAAATCCCAGATATTCTCTCCAATGATGTTTAGAACTTACCTGCTCATATTTGCTATGATTGCAGATCTTACCATTAACACATTTGATAAATTGGTAACACTACTAGTCTACTCTATATTACTTCAGACGGGGAGGATGTTAAAGTTTAGCTTTCTAACCAGAAAAGTAGGATCTTTATTATTAATAAACGTATAATTATATTTGTCCCAGGACCTTCCAAGTCACTTGGGAACTCACATCTGAAACACATTCAGCATTGCCATACACTACTTTATTGTCTGGTTAAACATAAAAAAATAGCTCACTAGCATAAATAAATTAATCTCGTGGGGTTATAATACAATTCTGGATTGTGTCATGTGCAATAATGGCAGTGAGGTTATTAAACATCTTTTAGTGGAATTTCTTTTCTCTCTCCTAATTTGGGAGGCCTCGAGCGCTAATCTTAAATTTCTTGGACCTATTCTCATTCGGTTCTTAGGAATCTTTTACGTGATGGATTATGCATTATGATCTATTACATCTAATTGGAGAGGAACGCAAAAATCTTTACAGACACTTCTTCTCTAGCATCGGTGATTAATCATCGAATTTTCTTTAACTATGATACAGATTTCATGACTCAAATATCACATGTCGTTTTAACTAATACTAATATTTTATCTTTTTGCAGTTCACATTTATGTTTGACCTCATCCCTTCCAACAAAACTTCTCCGATTTCATGGTGCTCTTTGGTTTTTTATTTGTTTTGGATAGTCTGTGAATGAATATGTATTTAAATATTTTTGTACGTAGAGGTATGACCCATAATTAATGTAATAATATTTTTTAATTAATTATATATATATATATCAAACTTTTGGTATGAACGTGTTAATACGTATACTATTTTTAATTTATTAAAATTTTGAATATTGTGATCTGTAAAATATAATTAAGTATAATTAAAATCAATTGTGTAGTTAAAAATTTCTAAAATATTTAGTGTATAATTCGAGAAGTTAGAGCCTCTTATATCTAATAAATTAAATGGAATTAAGTAAATATAAAGCATAAAATAAAACATTTATCATAGTTTATGACTAATAATATATATATTATAAAATCAATGTATACATATGTTGTTGTTGTTTTTAAATAATAATCTTTATTAAAATAAATTACTACTCTGATTAGAGGAAGTATATGCCCTACAGCTTTAAATTTCGATGACTCGGGTCCATAATAGTCCCAAATAAATAAATAAATAAATAAACTTTAGAAGCTCTTTCAATGAACTATTCGATAACATAGACAAACCTTAGTCGTTTCGTGGCTTGAGATTCTTTAATTCAAATTCACCATGAATCTGGTTATTTTTTCCTTCACATCTACCTATTCAATCGGCCAAGATTTTCTTATTGTCTTGGTTTTTCTATTAGAATCAGGTTTAGGATAAACAACATAGTTAACATGGATGGATCGTATCTTACAATGAGTCGAATCTCACCGGATTCATGCTTTCCATCCTACCATTTTTTGCTGATTTTTTACTTTAATCAATGTCATAACAAATTCTTTGATGAATCATTGCAGAGATGAGTGTATATTTTTTCCTTAAGTAAAACAGTTTTGTCTTGGTCAAAGGCGAATAGCTTCAAAATATTCTGGTGATTGTTTACTCTCAGCTGTCCTAACCGATGGTCTAAATTTTTGGTTGAGCGGCATCATTAGGCTGGTTGTGACTCGTGAGTCAGATCTTACCAGATAATCCATTTTTAGTAGATTTGCGAAGGAGTTTGGCTTCAGTCAATTTAACTTTCTTTAAGTGCTTCACTTTTTTTACAATCATCAAGAGCTAGTTATCATTAGCAATCATTTTCATTTTCTAAATCCATATTTGAATCTTCTTTGATAGTTGTTCAAAAGTAGCCCAATCAATTGTTGATGATAATGGCATATGAAGCATCATTTTTTTGCTCAGGCTCAAGTAAGTATTTATACTGATGACAATTATTTTCAATCTCTATCAGCAACATAGTTTGCTTGATTTGCTCTTTATTCTGCTTCTTGAGGAAGATAACGAGTTATAACTGATAGTATGGTCCTTGAAATCTTGGTAGTCTTGTTCTAAAGTTCCTTTCAATCGATATTGTTGGATGAGCTTTATATTAGATATTTGTCATATAAAAATACCTACTAAAAATCTTGTTAGAACGAAAATGAATTATTTGATTAGCTCTTTATATTATGACGTAATGAATGATAATATTAGTTTAGATCTCTGGAAAACACAATTTCCAGACTGTCCAACAACACTAAAGCTTTTAGCTTATTTGGAATTTGATATTCGTTTAGGTTTAGCTTGAATTTATACTGGTGTCCATTTAGAGAGCCAATTTGCAACATAATTTTGCTCCATATATATGTGAGATATTTTCATATTTGATGTTAATAGTTTCTTGCAACACTTGAGAATAGCTGAAAGAAACCATGGAACGTTATTTTTTAGCAACATATCTCTTCGAATGTTTGAGTTGTACTCAATATCAATATCTGAGAGATTAAATTTAGACCATTGAAGAAGATCATCTGGAATAGCTCGACATTCAGCAATATGAGGGGTATGTTTACCATACAACCGAACCTTAGCTGAAATAATGCCCCCTTAGAGTTTATGATTATTTCTCCACCACTTGCTTCACCTTTTAAGAAGTAAGAGATATCTATGTTTAGTTCAAATTTAGTTGTAGAGGGAAGTTTTCAGTTGATGTAGCTGACCCTTCTTAGGGAGAGTTTATATGATGGTAGTATCCCAGATCTAAGGATTTGTTAGTATCATTTTCCCAATGTTTTCTTTTTAATAGACTCGCAGCATCAAGTATTTGAATTGTATTATTGATTTGACTGATTATAGTAGTGATCGTGGCACTTTTTTTCTCATATTTTACCGTATTTCTGTTAGAGCATAAGGTCCACCAAATAATTGCTGGTAAAATAGTACGAATATGTATGTCTTTTGTAGTAGACCAAAACCAGGATCTAACTACATGATGTAAAGTCATGTAGCTAGAATGTTAATGTTGAATATACTGCTAAAGTATATCCATACCTCCAAAGCTTCCATGCATTGAACAAAAAGATGATTGATTGTTTCATAGTTTTCACAATGTATACATTTACATGCAATAGAAATCTTTATGTTTTGTAATAGTGCATCTACAAAGATCCTTTTATTCAATAGCCTCCAAAGAAGAAAATAACATTTTCTTAGATACTTAATTCCATTTTTTAAAGAGTGGATTTAATGCCTTTAAACCTAATTTTCTCCCAAGTTTCTTTAGTTTTGTATGTACCTTGATAGAGATTTAAGAAATTTAAAATTTTGCGGATGCTTGTTGAAGAAACATTACAGAAGATGATTATATCATCAGCCAAATCCAGACAGAGAACCATAACTAAGCTTGATGGTTTATATCTTACACCTTCGTTGTCAATATTGAGTCTTTTTAGGCCTCTAATGAAAAATATTCTGGATGAATGAAAAGATTTGGTGAAATTGGATCACTTTGTCTAACTCTGTTTGTAGATCTAAAAAAAAACTTTAGGCTTACCATTTATAATTAAAAAGAATCGGTTAAAGCTTATAAAACCTTTTATCATGTCAATAAAACGATTTGAAAAACCAAAAACTACAAGGATTTTAATAATAAAAGGAAAACAGATCTTATCGAATGTTTTCTTCATGACTATTTTGATTAGTATATTTCATCATCTCGTCTTCCTATTTAAATATTACAGTAGCTCATGGATCAGTAAAGTGTTATCATGAATATTTCTCCTTTGGACAAGATCACTTTGTTAAAAAAAATAGCTTAGGCAGTAATAATCTGTCATTGATAAGCCTGGATATTTTACTATTAAAGACTGTGTAGAGACTTATACGTCTGTAATAGTTCTAACTTTTAGGAGAATATTTCTTTAGGATTAGACAAATAATTGTTTCATAAACTACTTTGACGAACATAGTCACCAGAGTAAAATGATTTAACGGCTGCACAAAGTTTTTTACCTATTATAGACCAATATATTTTATAAAACATAGTGTTAAACCATCAACACCAGAAATACTTGAAGAATTTAGGGCATTAATAGAGTTGTAGATCTGATCTTATGTAGGAGATTTCATTAGGGTTATATTAGTTATGGGGTGATGACTTAAGAATAATATAGGAAAGGTCAGGAATATATCTTTCTATTGAATGATCTATCAATAGTCTTTAAAAGTGATTAATAGCAGAGAGCCCAATCTCATGCTGGTTTTCTATCCAAGTGTTTCCCTTTAAGATTCTTGAGATTCTGTATTTTTTCCTTCTCTTCTTTACATAATTATGGAACACATTTGTGTTTTTGTCTCTATTTTGAAGCTAGGTACCACCACATTTCTGTTCCCGGTATGTTTCCTCCCTAGCCAGAAGTTGTAGATGGTTAGCATTTGTTTTTATTAAATTGATTTTGTCTTCAGTAGATATAGTTTGTTTAAATAGTTATCTCTAAAATTGATTACTTTCTCTGAGTTAGCAATAGCGTTAAAGATATTTCCAAATGTATCTTTGTTCCAACCCTTTAGTTTGGTATTTAACCTTTTTAATTTTTTCCAGAATTTTTATAATGGAGAGACACTCATTTCTTTTTGTCAACAATTCTCAACCATATTGTTGAAATTTAGATGGAGGAGCCACATGTTTTGAAATCTAAAAGTAGTTTTTGTTTTTCAGGATTACTGAGTAATTGAGATATAGAGGGACTGTGGTCAGAGCCAGTTATGGCCATGTGCGTCACAATAGTGGTGTCAAAAGAGTTGGACCAGACTTTATCCAATATTTTTCGCTTGTGAGAATTTGTCCATGTAAATTTACTTTCATTAAAACCAGAATCATATAGATTACAATAATTTATAGTTTTTTTGAACTCTTACATGCTTCTAACACAAAGAGAGATACAATATAATTGTTCATATAAATTTGTGGTGACATTGAAATCGCCCATCACAATCCATTATATATTGTTATCAGTTTTTTGCCTTAGATTTTTCTATAATTCTAGCCTTTGAACCTTGTTACATTTCGCACAAACAATAGATACTAACATTTCTTCATTGAGCAGAGAATGATTAACCTTAAAATAAATAGACTAAGTACAGTTTTTCATAGAAGTAATGTTGATATCGTTGTCCTAAAATATATGGATCTTGTTTGATATATTAACAAAGCTGTTTTGGTAGCCAAGATTTTACAAATCTTAGATATTTGAGAACCTTCAATCATAGGCCCTTGTATAATTAGAAATGATATTTTTTTTCTAATATGATTATTGATTTAAGACTTCTTCTAGTATTCTTGTTCCCAATACACTTAACATTCCAGCATAGAATTTTGAATGTCATTTGGATGAGCCAGTTAGAGGCATGGGGTCCTTATTTTTTGAGTGACTTTTGATATGCTTTGATTTCTTGTTGAGATAGACTGAGCTTTTTTCTTTACTTTTTTCAGGAAATTGTCAAATTCTTTACTATTATGGGATGAGGCTTTTAGTAAAGAGTGTAGGCTACCTATTGTTATAATAGTATGAGAGGGTGGAGAAGACTTTATAATTTACAGTTTTTTGTTTTCAATTATCATTGAACCCATATCTATAACATGAAGAGCTTCAATAATCTCTTCCTCGTATATTTCAATTATGTGGTTTTTTGGTTTAGAATTTATGTTTTGGCATAATACTGTAGGTTGATTTGTGACAATGGTTTGAGAAAGAGTGGGTGATGTTGAGTGTAATGTTGCTTTATCCATTGACAAACTATTTTTTGAGTTGATTTGGCCTAGTTGTTGTTATACTGAGTTATTATCATCTTGTTTTGTAGATTCTGGATTAATATTTGTAATATTATCCTTGCTTATTTCCTGAACTATAATTGATTTTAATTTTGGCTTCCATTGAGATGTCAGGTCTGCTTTTGTTTCCCAGAGTGAACTGATTTGTGGAGTCATTTCTTCTAGAGTAGTCATTGTCGTCTTAGATTTTATGTAGTCTTATTTCTGTGTCTAATATGGTAGCAATCAGTGTAGTATTCTAGTTGGATGTCATATGTTATTTGCCGTCAGAAGTCTTCTCATTAGCCAAAACCAATCTAAATCTTGCTCAATACGATTTTTGAAATATTTATTTCAATCTAGTCCTTATAATAATTGTACATGGCCTAGTTTCGTGAAGGAACCTATACCGCATGAGGAGTTCCAAGAGACTTTGCTAATATTTTGATATAATATTCGTTTTACACGTAACTTGGAGTACTAAGAAATGAAATCCAAATACGAGAGATCTGTGTTTTCTCTTTTGAGTTAAAATTGAATTTGTATTTTAAAAGACGTATTGTATCTAAGCACACATGAATCATATATATTGATAAAATATTATTATCTAAATTTTTACTATCAGTTTAAACCATAAGCAACATATATATTCAGTGTGAGTAAAAATAAAAATAAAAATAATATAAGTGAACCTAAGTGAAATATTAGAAAACAAATAGATAGATATAACACCACAACTCACGGTGAGTTTAAGTTATATGTATTTTTATAATTTTAAACTATATATTCGTTTTTATAATTATATATTTATAACTACAATATTCGGTATATTTTTTTTATTTTTTATTCTAAAATAAAAATCGATCCTAGTTTTTCTGTTGTATCATACATTTTTAAAAAATTATTTTTGAGATATTTAAAATGATGAAGTCAGTCAAAAACAAAATGAAAAAATATGTGATAAATTTAATACAGAAAGTATTGATTCGCATATGTAGTCAAATCAAGGTGATTGATTCTTTAAATTTTCATTGCAAAAATATTTTATGTTTATCTAATCTATTGTTGGAGGAATTATATGTGATGGGAATGGGGACATGGTTGTTTCTTTTACTTATTCTATAAAAGAAATATGAATGTTTTATGGATATAATGTTTTGTTATATTTTTTGGGTTGCAGGTTTTTTACTTTATGTTTTTGTGTGTCGATATTATTGAGGATGATTCTCACTTAGTGCTTAATTCTGTAGAATCTCATTTCAACTCTTGGGTTTTAAGGGATCAACTCTTGAATATTCATGAATTTAGTTTTGTGGTTCAATTTGATCATTTCTGT
Source organism: Limnanthes douglasii subsp. nivea (assembly GCA_036936605.1). Lineage (NCBI taxonomy): Eukaryota > Viridiplantae > Streptophyta > Magnoliopsida > Brassicales > Limnanthaceae > Limnanthes > Limnanthes douglasii. The sequence continues at coordinate 267,096,098 of JAUPFV010000005.1, read as the reverse complement.
AATGTAAAGAGACCAATGAATTTCTGGTTGTCTGGCTAAATGGAGACATAGATTGGAACATGATAATGTTATTTTTACCATTGATGATGATGAGTTAAAAATACTTATATGGAAATATTCACGGGTTTGAGATATTTTTAAAATATCATATATGATTTGATTTAGCCTCTGTTTTCTTTTCTTCAAGTTTTTCCTTATGGCTTCATCTTTAGACTAGAAGATGGATTAAAAAAATTATAATGTATTCGGCCTTTGTGATTTGGTTTTCAGCTCTATTTACTATGCTTCTTTCACTTTGTGCAAACGCTTACGGATCATTGGAGTTTCACTTATAAAATTTTTACCTTATCGTTATTTCATGTACGTTTACTCTTTGCTTTACATATTTGTGGTTTTTTGGACTTCAGATCAATTATTTTTTAAACTTTAAATGTAATCGGATTTTTTTGCTTAACTATTTATTTGTCATAAAATTTAGAAGATCGTGTAGAACTAATAAGTTTGTCTTAGATAGCAAAGCTTTGTTGAGGTGGTTATGTTAAAAAACATTATGTACGATTTTCATAATTCTATTTTATAAAGCTAGTAATAAGTTTCTTTTATCGCATAATCTTTTATTTAGATATTTTGAAAACTTGTATGATCCTTCATCCTGATATAATTTTAAAAAAATTATATATCCTAATAAAATAAAAAATTAAGTTTTTTTAGTTTAAAAGATAAAAAAATATGTTTTACAAACCAGATCACAAATAAAAATATATATATTGATAAATAACATAAAGTTTATAAAAACCAATTACTATCGTCCAACGCAATTAGTTAGATAATTTTTAAAGTGAATAACAAATACCAAAACAAATAAATACTTTAGCAATAACCAAAAATTTACAAGTATGGATGCAATTGGCAGAAAAGGGGCAATAAACGTCTATATATTATGGGACTTGCTAAAAAAATCTGAAACTACTCTCTGAAGTCGTCTTTTTCTGTTTTCCAATATTTACAAAATTGCCACTAGGCAAAAAACCCAAAACAATCCTTAAAATTTCATTTAATTACGTTTTATGCCATTATTTACTTCATGAAGTTGTAAACCATAAAATCTACCATAACCTAACATTTTACTTCCTAAAACTCACTAAAATCATAAAAACTCAAAACTTAAACTAACCAAAACTCTTTCTTTTTCAACTTTGTAAAATCTAAAAATAGTTGTCGAAATGGTAACAAAACTTGTTTTTCTACAAACCAACATGAACATGGACCATTCTATCTTTCTGTTTTTTTTAAAAAAATGATTTTAAAAAGAAAATAAAAAAATGCTCGTTTCCGCCAGACGATGGCGTCCAGGTGGTGTTCTTCGTCATCATCCTGTCAAAGAAGATGATCCTTTCCGCTGGGCAAATGGCGTACACGATGGTACTGACGCCATTGCATGTCAGGAATAGGGGGTCTGCCTGCCATTGTCTGACGTACAGACCCCTGTGCCCGTCGTGCAATGCGGGCAGACCCCTTGTTTCCGCCATGCAATGGCGTCAGCACCATCGTATCCGCCATTGCATTGGCGGACAGACGTGTATCGTTTTTTTCTAATTTTCTAATATTTATCTTTTAGTTTTGTCCATTTTTGTAATTTTCTTAGTAGGTTATCACTTACTAAAGACTTATACTTGATAAGGAAGAATAAAAGACAACGGTAAAATTTCAAAGAAACAACAAAGTTACAGACAAATTGTAAAGTAAATATTGAAATAGGATTAATTGTCATTAAACAATAAAGGTAATGGTCTAGTTTGTAATTAAGAGGTGGTTGGGCCCGTGGGGCCCATCACTCGTACTATAAAAGGACCCCACCTGATTTGGGAAAGTGGTTGATTAATATAATATACTTTCTCTCTCTAAGAGTGTTGACTTTCTCTCTCTACAACTTTAGCAATCAAGAAGTTTATTCACGAATTAGTCCTTCTAAGTATTGTTTGACACATAAAACTCCTCTTAAAGTTTATATCTTATCATTGGCGCCGTCTGTGGGGAACAAAAATCAGCTTGTAGGTTATCTTTTTCCCGAAAATTCTTTTGAATCCAAACAGGATGATAGATGAACAGGAGGATTTGGATGTGAACAACTGTGAGGACTTCTTGATTTCCATCAGCAACTCGTTTCTCCAAGCCACTAAGATTGACTGATCCATAATTTCTCCCGAACACTGACCATCGTGTCTTCTGAAGTCCTCACTCCTTTGGAAATCATATTAAGTATTTTAAAAATTTCATGATCAACTTTGATGATGATGATAAATTGCTGTGTCGGGCATTTTCTCAAACTTCAAGGGAGTTGCTTCTAAGTGGTACAACAGGCTACCCTAGGGTTCTATTAAATTTTTTGATATGTTCTGGAATATCTTCAGGAAACATTTTGTGGGGAGTAAGGATACGATAATTTACTGCAGGCAAAGAGTTGGGGAGAGTTTGAAAAATTGCACCAACCGGTTTGTCAAAACAAAGACGGATATGGAATATTGCAAAGATTTGGTGGCTTTGGCAGCCTTCAGAATGGGACTTCTCCTCGGACTTTTGAAGGATATAGTGCTTGAGAGTCAAGCGATGACTTTCGGATCTCTACTTGATCAAGTGGAGAAGAGGATTTTAGTTAAAGAAACTCAAGCATCGGAGAAGGGATCAAGTGATCAGCTAGAGCATAATCAATTCCAGAGATCTGAGTCTAGTAGCCAAGCATCTCGGGTTAATGTGCAACCTAAAGCTTTGGGCTAGTATCCGCTGAGGCCACGAACAAATCAACAGAGTTGCAACATGAAGCAGGGAACTAGACCTATTTTGAACAAATGGATTTGTCCAGACTATTTTTCTGAGTTAACAGAAAATGTAGCTACAATATTTGACAAGACAAAGTCAACCGTGCAATTCTGAAAGCCTTTTCCTATCCAAACTCCCAGGGAAAGAAGAATTTTTAATAGTTTTTGTAAGTACCATGATGATATTGGGCATGACACTAAGGAGTTTATCGCTTTGAAGAAAGAGGTACAAGATTTAATCGAAAATGACATGTTGTTGGATTTTGTGAAAAAACACACCCAGAAAAATACGGTTGTGAAGGCTGTTCCAAAGAATGCTGACACAACAATGGTGATTTTCGAAGAGGTTGATGCTTTTGATATTACAACAGAATATTTGGATCCCAATGTGGGAAGAAACAATGTTAACATGATAGAGGAAGTTATTCCAAGGGGAAAGGTGAATGATCCTTGTGCATTTTTTGAGTCACTAGCTATTTTGTAGGGGACACTATTGTATGAAATTCCAACAGTTCGCAAAAGAGGCACATGGTAAATTTGACTACGCAATTGGAAGTAGGGGTTACAGGTGTGCCTTCGGAAATAATTTGTCATAAGCTAGCAGTGCGGAGTGACGTTCGACCCATCGTACAGAAAAGGCAACATGTCTCTCAGGAGAAGTCTGCGGCTATAGTTTCAGAGGTCGAGCGGTTGTTAAGCATAGGAAATATCAGAGAATCACAATACCATGTATGGGCTTCAAATCCAGTTTTAGCCAGGAAAAAGAATAGCAATTGGAGGATATGCGTGGACTTCATGGATTTGAATAGAGCTTGTCTAAATGATCCTTTCCTAGTATCTTGAATTGATCAATTAGTGGATTCTACATCGGGTAATCGATTATTGTCTTTTATGGATGCTTATTCAAGTTATAATCAGATCATGTTAGATACGAAGGATGAATAAAACACATCGTTCATTATTGGGAGAGGATTATATTGTTATAAGGTAATGTCGTTTGGCCTGAAAAATACGGGGGCGGTTTATCAACGTCTGGTAAACAAAACCTTTGAGGAACAAGTTAGGCGGAACGTTGAAGTGTCTATTGACGATATGCTGGTAAAGAGTTTACAAGATGAAGACTATTTTTCTGATTTGGAAGAAACTTTTAATAATTTGAAAAACGTCAATCTGAAATTGAACCCGGAGAAGTGTATTTTTTGTCTTCGATCGAGAAACTTTCTTGGCTATATGGTAAGTGAAAAGGTAATTTAGGCTGATCCGGAATAGATAAGAGCTCTGACGACCATGACTCCTCCTCGGAATATTAAGGAAGTCAAGATTTTGACAGGAACATTAGTAGTATTGAACAGGTTTATCTCTCGTTCTTCGGATAAATGTGCGTCTTTCTTTAAAGTGCTTAGAAATTCCAGTAAGTTTACTTGGACCGAAGAATGCTCTGAAGCGTTTCGCCAGATCCAGGAGTATTTGTTGTCCCCAGAAATACTTTCTAAACCTTTGCTGGGTGAGAAGTTGATTATTTATTTGTCGGTGTCAGAATTTTTTGTTAGCACTGTGCTACTTCGTGAAGAGCTTGATGTTTTAAATCCTGTATACTACATTAAGAAGAGTTTCTTGGATGCAGAGAAGTGGTATTTGAATTTAGAGAAGTTAGCTTTGACCTTAGTAACAGCTGCTCGGAAAATGAGACCGTACTTCCAAGCGCATTCAATAGTAGTCCGAACTATATTCCCACTGAAATTTTTGTTACAGAGGCTGAATATATCAGGAAGAATGACAAAGTGGTCGGCCGAATTGGGAGATTTTGGCAAACATTTTGGTCGAATTTCATTCGGATAGAGCAGATATGGAAATCGGTGATCAGCAAGATAGGATAGAATGGTTGGTTCGGACTGACGGGGGGTCGAATATTTCTGGAAGTGGTGCTGGAGTTCAGTTGATTTCCCCTCATGGGATAGCGATGTTTCAGGCCATACAATTTGGTTTTAAAGCAACAAATAATGAGGTGGAGTATGAGGCAGCGTTGGCAGGGTTGAGATTGGCTCACGTGTGTGGGGTAAGAAGGGTTAAATTAATCAGCGATTCACAATTGGTGATTAACCAAGCTTTAGGAGAATCAGAGGTAAGAAATGATCAGCTAATCAAATACTTAAAAGTGTTGAAGGATCTGGTTTTAACTTTCGACGAAGTTAGATATGAGCATGTTCAAAGAGAAGCAAATATGATCCCTGATTCCTTAGCAGTTGTTTCACGATCAGAAAATCATCCTTGGGTCATAGCTCAGGAGTGTCCCTCGGTTACGAGAAATACAGAGCAATTGGTGGCGATAGAGGAGGAAAACAATGTAGTTACAAACGATTGGAGGTCGAAGATTGTGGACTTTTTGGAAAATGACATTTTACCAACACATAAATCAGAGGCTAAGAGAATCTGGTTTAAGTTTCATGGCCATATCCTTTTGGGAGGAGTGTTATAAAAAAACGTCCTTTAGTAGGCCGTTGCTTAGATGTTTGGCTAAGGATGAATCGCAATTTATCCTATCAGAATTGCCTGATGGGGAAGGATCGACACATTGTGGATATAAAGCATTAATTCGAAGAGTTTTTCTAGCTGGGTATTATTGGCCGGCTATTTCCGGTGACGCTAAGGAATTGGTAAAAAGGTGTCATACATGCCAAAGGTATGCCAATATAATACATAAGCCATGGGTTCTGATGGAAAGAATTTCTGAAGCATTGTCATTCGATAGATGGGGTATTGATTTGGTTGGTCATTTACCAATGGCATCCGGGGGAAGACAAACGATTATAGTAGCGGTTGTTTATTTTTCCAAGTGGGTGGAAGTAGAACCTTTAGCGGGGACGAAGGCAAAAGATGTTATTAAGTTTGTTGTATCGAACATTTGTTGTCGTTTTGGGGTTCCAATAAAAATCATAACGGATAATGGACCCCAATTTGATAATAAGGAGTTTAAGAGCTTCTGCATTTCTAGGGGCATACAGCAACGTTTTTCTGCTCCGTTTCATCCGCAAGCTAATGGTCAGGTGGAGGTGACCAATAGAATAATTCTTGACGGATTAAAGAAAAATTTGGAAGGAAAGGCTGGAAAATGGCCAGATTATTTACAAGAAGTATTGTGGGGCTATAGAACAACGCCGCGAACTGCAACCTCGGTATCTCTGTTTGCTTTGGTATACGGAATGGACGCGGTGGTCCCCTTGGAGATTATTTTCCCATCATACCGTGTGGCAGCTTATACAGAGGACTTGAATTATCAAAGCAGAGATATAGAACTTGATTTGGTAAAGGAAAAAAGACGACGTGCATAATTGAAGTCTCTACACAATCAACCATTAATGAGGAGTAGATACGCTTCACAAGTGAAGCAGAGGAATTTCAAGGTGGGGGACAAGTTATTGCGAAAAATCTTTCTTCATACCAAAGAAAAAATCCTCGAAAAGTTGGGACCAAATTGGGAAGGCCTTTATGAAGTAACAGAGAAAGTGAAACAGGGAACGTATCGGTTAAAGGATAAAGAGGGGAGATACCTCAAGCATCCGTGGAACATAGAGCATCTAAAGTTGTATCAAGAGTAAGAATGAAAATTTTGACATGTAATGATTCTTTTTTATTTTTCAGGTTTGGAAAAACAGCGAAGGCATACTCTTTCATATCCTGTTAGGCAGAGGAAGGTTTTAATGAGGTGCCATTATTAGCTGATAAAAACAACTGAACTTTTGCCTCGAACTGTTGTTTCTGATTCATAAGTTATGATCGGATAAGTAGGTTACCAGTTATGACAATTATAAACATGCCTAAGGTCAGCAGACAATGATTATTATGACCAACAAAAGTTAGTATAAAACAATTATTATATTCAGCGCAAGTTGACATACAATGTTTTTCATACCCAGTATGAAGTTGCAAATTTTATAAATTAATAAAGTGTTACAATGGCATACCAGGGGAATTGAGATAAATGTTCTTCGGAACATGTTGATACCATTACAAAAAACAGCCTCGAAATTAACAAGGACTTGTACAAAAAGGGTTGGAACAACAGAGTATTCCTTACTCAGAATGTTTTGAGGAGACACTCTCCTCGGAATCTGATGAATCACTTTCACTCAAAACAATGTTTGGCGGGCGAAGTTCGGGGGAGACAAGTTTCCAAAAACTTCCTAAGTCATACTCAGGGTACTCCTCGTGAATTTGGGTAATCAATCCTATTCGAGTGGTAGCATCCCTGGCATTGAGCTTGTCTACGCATTTTGCTATGTAGGCATTCACAGCTTTTTCTTTTTCTGCCTCAAAATTCCTTAGTAGATATTTATTTTCTTCAACAATCGTCTCAAAGTCTTCCAAACAATCCTTAAACCCTTTTGTTGAAAGTTGGTGAGCCTTTTTTAGTACTGTAAGCAGTCTTTCTTGAGCACCGATTTTTTTCTGGTAAAGATCCATTTCTTCTTGACAGCACTTCTCTAGAAGAAGAACATAGTTTTCCGAGGCAACCAATTTTTCCCAAATTGCATCAGCTTGTCTTTCTAGATTTGAGTGTTGTTTCTTTATTTCTTCAAGTTGTGATGAAGAAAGGGAAGCTTTAAATTTGTAGTGGTTTTTCATGTCTTCTAGATGTTGCATTTTTCCCCATGCTAACAGAGGCATGAAGTAGTCTTCGGACACTTAGAGAAAATTCATCGCCCTGAGGAATTTCGAAGGAACTGGTAGGAGAACCCATTTCAGTAGAGTCAAAGTTCGAAGACTCACTAGTTAAAATGATAGGATCAACAATTTGGGGAGGATCGCTTCGAGGAATTGGGAGAGGTGATAATCTTGGGAGATTATTATTCGATGATGGACTTGAAGATAGGGTAAGTGGGGAGGTTGGCATTTGACCTGAATTTTCTTTATCCTTATCTTCATCTTCAGTTGCAGCATCTTGAGCTACAGCGCTCTCGGAGATTTCCTACATAGGCTCCAAAATAAATTGTTTTTTCTTGGTTTCTTTCTTCTTGATGGGATGGACTGTTTTCTGAGGAGGGGAAAGTGAGGTGGTTGTTATATTATTTTTCGAAGAGGTTGGCTCTTGGTTAGTAGTTAATCCCTCAGAGTTTGATTGAAGATCTTTGGTTGATACTTCTTCTTCGGAATCATCCAGGTGACTTTTGGCTTGGGAGCGCTTCGGAAGGTAAATAACGATATCCTTCTTTTGCACTCGATCGAGGACTTCTTGTTAAGAGGGAGGAGTCTTCAACTCTTTCATAGTTTGTCTGTCGAGGGGGTTTAACCTCCAGAGTCGACTCTTGGCCAAGTTGTTGTTCATAAAGCAAAGTTGGAATTTGTTTTCCCAGTTTTCTTTGGCCTATTCATTGAGTTTGGTGAAGACCTTGGTGGCACTTTCCATATAATCAGCATAGGGTTTTGAAATTCCGGTCATGACTGTGCAAAAGTTCGAGGAATAAAGTTAGTAAATTGTTGTCCGAGGAAGATTAAAGTAAGAGTTGAGAGACTTACATATGTTAGTCCACAAAATAGACAGTTTGTGTGGATTCGAGAGGGTAGACTCAAAGCCTATTACCCAATGACCAGAGAAGAAGAGAAATTGTTGCCTCTATTTCTTGTCAGCTTCGAGTAAGTCCTTCACTATTTTTTGTCCTCGTCTAAAGGTTAGTGAGTAAAAAGGGAAAAATAGATTTTTGGCCAATCTAGATAATCTGATGAGCTCCTCTAAAGAAAATTTGTTGCTAGAAATCCGAGAAGCTATGATACACGCCATGAGCGTGAACCACATGTTTGGGCCAGCTTGTGAAGGGCAAAGATCGATTTTGGCAAAGTATTTGATGAAGAACGGGTCTAAGGGGTACGTTAGCCCCCAATTCATAATTTCAGTAGAGACGATCAATTCATTATCTTTAACTGACAAGAGAGTCTCACCTTCCACAGGGAATCTGAGGGTAATATACAAGGGGATGCACCTTCGAGTCCTTAGCATGGTTTCTTTCGATGGCAAGAAATACTTGTAGGAGATATTGTGGAGTGAGACTAGATGCTTGTTCTCGATGCCTCGGATGTTGTTGCCCACAATTGTGTCAAGTTCCAAAGGAAGAGTGATATCACCTTTGGACTTTGGGGAAATTCTCAGAGCTTGCTCTTCAAAAATTACCGCAGGATCTGTAGATATTTGACTAGAAGAGGCCAAGGAAGGACTATCGGATTTACTCTTCTCTATGATGGGAATTTATTTTGCCTCTGAGTTAGGGTTTTATGAGACGATTTCTTTCCCTTTATTTTTTAAGGCTTCGTTTCTGACTGAGTGTACCTCCTTATCAGTAATGGTAATTCTTGAAGAAGAGAATTGTGGACTTCCTTGCCCTGTCATCGAACGGGTGGCTGGAAGGTCTGACCCAGAGACATCAAGTTTCCAAGGAGGTTTGTTGATTACTGGAGTTGAATTCGGATTTTGGGTTTTCGAAGACGTTTCTTTAGCACGTTTACGTTCTTGAGAGTTTTTATTTTTTTTGTGATATCTTTTCCTTTTGCCAGAAGAATGCTTGTGGTATTTATCTTTACCCATGGATTCGAGGAGACTGAGATTAGAAGCTTGGTTCTGACAAGAAATGTCGAAGGGTATGATAGCAGGAGAATTTTCCGATGGAGACCAGGAACCGTAATAAGTGGTAACAGGAGGTTTGGATTGAGGCTCAACGTAGGTACCAGCAGTAAGTTTCTCTTCGAATTTTTGACTAAGGAATAGCCACTCTAGAATTCGACGAGGCTTAGGGAGCATAAGCTAGCTTTCTCTCTCTAGAAAGTTTAGAAAATAATAGTTTGGATTATGAATGAGAAATGAAAGTATTTATAGAAGTAGATGGGCTTTTGGGGATAGAGAGGCATGAGGACATTTTCCTTTGTTTTCCTACGGGTGTTATAGGTAATATAGGTGCATTTGTAGTGAATCGAGATCTGAGATAGAATGTGAACAGACAAAAGGTATGATGAGAAGCTTTAAGAAGTATAATAATATCTCTAAAAAGATTTGGTGACAAAAATCTTTGTAGGATGACATCATTAAAGAAAAAGCGGAAGATTGTTGATTGGGATATAAAAATTGACATTGGGAAATTCGAAGGGATTTTTTAGTAAAAATTTTTACAAAAAATGTGCAAGTATAATCTTGTTTTTACAATTAGTTAGCCAAGACTGGGGGGCTACAACCAATTATACTTGTATGATTCTCTTCGAAGAGGATATGATGATTTTCGAAGGAATATTTTTGAGGGCACTGGAATGTTTACATGATTGTCTCCAATAAGATTATTTCGAGGGGACAAAAATTGTTGTTGGGCTACGGTTTAGTCTTTGCTAACAAATTGCAAGGATTAGGGGCTATGTGAATATTGTCGAGGAGGACTGAAAGTAATTTTCGAAGAGGTATTTTATGAGGAAAATTGCAAGATAAGAATAAATTCGAAGGCTTCATCACAGTCCTTGTAAAAATATTTTTAACAAGGACTGGGGGGCTACTGATAAGGAAGAATAAAAAACAAGGGTAAAACTGTAAAAAAAACAAAGTTACGGACAAATTGTAAAGTAAATATTGAAATAGGATTAATTGTCATTAAACAATAAAGGTAAGGGTCAAGTTTGTAAATAAGAGGTAGTTGGACCCGTGGGGCCATCACTCGTACTATAAAAGGACCCCACATGATTTGGGAAAGTGGTTAATTAATATAATATACTTTCTCTCTCTAAGAGTGTTGACTTTCTCTCTCTACAACTTTAGCAATCAAGAAGTTTATTCACGAATTAGTCCTTCTAAGTATTGTTTGACACAGAAAACTCCTCTTAAAGTTCATATCTTATCAATACTAACTAAAAACAATATCAATTTACAGTAAAACAAAATACTCATTATGGTTTGAGAAACCTTTCTAATAACTAAGATGTAAATATGTTTTTTTTTCAAATATTTCATTTAAGTGTTAGGATATATGATTAAGTGGTTTCGAAGGCAAAGACTAACATTTTAATTGATAATGATAGTGTTAACTTCTTTAGTTTTTAGTTCTTTATGTTAAGAGAGAGAAAGTAGAGTGAAGGTAGAATAAAAAAGGTTTCGCATCTATCAAAATAAAAAAGGTTTAGCATCTAGCAAAATAAAGAAGGTTTCGCATCTAGCAAAATAAAGAAGGTTTCGCATCTAGCACAACAAAACCGGTTTCGCATCTATCATAACGAAGAAGGTTTCGCATCTTCTTTGCGAAACCTTAAAAAATTTAAAACTTTAAAAGTCTGTATCTTTTAAACCGTAACTCGAAAAAAAAAATCCAAAAATACCGTTGGTTTTTTTTTAAGACGAACAAACTAGTACCACTCATGATATGTTATGAATTAAAAAAAAAATTAGAACAAATAACGTTTCACATCTATTAAGAACGTGTTTTTTTGCATCTACCATTCCAGAATGATTACACGTTTCGTAACTATCAGTAGGTACAGATCCAAACGTTTCGCATCCATTACAAAATATGTTTTGCATCTACCAGTGAAGACACATACAGGTTTCGCATCTCCTTCACTGAAAAAATAGAAACTGTTACGCGATTGAAAAACACAAAATAAAACACTAAAATCAACGAAACACTAATACAATGCTACAAATAAACTACATTACCATAATTCGAACTCAAAACTAACGAAAAATTCGACTCGAAACACTACGAAAATAGATCTTAAAAAACAGCAATTTTGAGCTCAAATTCGAGTTTCAAAGACACAAAACATTGAGTATCTTCGCATAATCAAGTAAAAACACAAATCAAAATCATATGAAAACAAAAGAAAAACAAAAAATCGAGTAAAAAAAATGAAAGAATCGCCTAATACAGAGTTGTTTTATTCACGAAGAAAGAGAGAGAAAAACAATTGGAGGAAAAAGTGAAGAATAGATCTAAAAGCCTTTTAAATTATAGAGTAATGGTATTTAGGGTATTAGTGGGTCTATAATAGTAAATATTTCACAAAAACGGGATCTTTCTTGGAAATATATGAAAATATTGGTCTTAATTGGATAATACTTTAGGTATTGGGTCTTAAATGATACTTTACCCAAAAAAAATAGAGATATAAATTAAAAATATTAAAATATATAAAATAAATAAGATTATTAGAATTTGGATTAGGAAAGAGTCATAATTGTGTTAATAATTAGTTATTTATATATATAGTTATATATAATTTGATACCACCTATCTATAACTTATTTAGTTATAATAATAATGCATATTAAGATTTTTACTATAATCAGAAGATAAATATATGACTTCATCTTGGCACGTAAAATTTATAGAAAAATAACAGTAAAAACCTTATAATTTCCATCAGGTTTTAAAATAAACCTTTATATTTTAAATAATAATAATTTTTTAAATTTATTATTTCAATGTACAAATATAGTGCATAAATACAATTTTTTATGTAGTTTTTTTTTATAAATTTCAATTATGTCATAAAAAATGTTAAAAAGTAAAAATATACACCTATATTTTAATTACTTTATTATCAATTCTAAATTTCACTATTTCTAGAGTTTTGAAGTGTTTTTTAACTACACCACTTCCCTCTACTTTCTTTGCTTCATCAATAGAGACCCAATTGTTTTGTTCTTCTTTTATCTTTACGACAAATGGAGTACACTACTGTGGAGCAGATTTTCTTCGATATCCACGGCCGTAGATCGGCCATCATCAAGGCTTTTACGACAGGTCGCTTTTTTTAGTAGTTGGTTTTGATTATCATTTTCAGTTCCGAGATCTAACTGGTTTTTTTGTTTGTGCAGATTTTAAGAAATTTTATGACAAATGCGATCCTGGTTAGGGTTCTCTGCAGTCTTAGTGTTTGTCTTTCTTTTGACTTTATGTGTTTTGTTTGAATGAGGTCCATGTTTGTTTTAGAAGGAAATCAAACCAAGCAAAGTTGGGTTTCAATGAATATTATTATTGAGATAAAATACAAATAACGAAGTTAATATTTACAATCGATCTTTAGCATTGAGTTCGGTTTTTGTGTTGTTCCCTGTAGGGTTCGTGTTTTAGAGTTGGACATATTGAATTTCGCATGTTTGAGTGCAGTAGCTGTAATTTTAGCTATGGAAAACCAAGTTTTGTGAAGAAACATATATATAAGTTGTTTGTCGGCTAGCCCTATATCATTTTAGTGTGCATTCCATAAACACTACCCATTTCTTCCGCATTTTATAACTTTTGTGTATAAACTTAGTCAGAAGGGTGAAAAACTAAATTAAAACCTAGAACAAAGACATAGGATGCATCCAAAGGTTATATTTGTGGATTAAATCCAAAATCACACTTGTAAAGAATTAAAGGTATTATAAAGATGTCGAGCACAACTTGTTTGGTTCTATCTTTTTTGTAAAAAAATTTGAAACAAACCATCCGATGGGCTTCTGATCTGATTGCTCTGACTAGTCTAGTGCTACATTCTGTATATCAATCTTAGTAAATACTCACACTGTTACAGCAGTTGCATTCTTTGATATTTTGTTATTTGCATTCTACTATTGTCCTATAATCTTTTGACTTTTTATCTTTTATTTCAGATGCTGAAAATCTTTGTCTTCACGCTTTTCCAAACGGGACGTGGGAAGTCGATTTACCTGGACCACTTCCTGCAAAGCTTCCTGAGCCCGTCCTTGGCATTAACTATGCCAGAGATGGGATGACTAGGAAGGAATGGCTGACCCTTTTGGCTAACCATAGCGATGCGTGGTTGATAAGTGTGGCCTTTTTCTTCTGTGCTCACTATAGATGTGATAAAGCTCAGAGGTGTGGGTGGAGTCTTGACTCGTAATTTCTTTTTTACTTAGCATGCCTGAAAGCCCGTTTGACTCATATATCTACGTGTTGGTATTGATTAAGAAAAGTTGTCACTTAGTAGGTATTGCTTCTTGTTTGGCCGTGTCAGATGTTTTTGTTTGGTCGTGTCAGAAGTTGTTTGTGTTTGGTTTACAGCTATCGGTAATTATATAGTCTGTTCGTCTCTCCAAAATGTTATTAAAGGGTTTCAAGGAGACATAAAAATAAGACGGCTTGTTCATAGCCACCTAGGGATGCATTGCTAAATCTTCAGTAGCTTCACTAGTTGATTTACTAGATTACATGTGATGCAGGTACAAACTTTTTGGTATGATAAATAACTTACCATCTATCTCTGAGGTGGTGTCTGGCTCTGCTAACAAACAGCCAAAGAAGAAGTCTCTAGTTTCAACCAATAGCAGTCACAAATCGAAAATTATCTCTAAGGATGCATCAGGCTCCGCTCAGGTAATAAGAATGTTCTTTTATGATCTTTAGTCCCCCTTGAATTAATTGTCTAACTTGAATGTTCTTTTATGATCTTTAGTCCCCCTTGCATTAATTGTCTAACTTGAATATATTGTATCCAAGTCCATCTAGTGATCAGTGGCATTCATAGGTTTCACTATCACAACACATATAATTCTTAGGTTATGGTACACAAAGTATATATAAAGAGATTGCAGTATCTCACAATATATATGCTACTTCTCACAACTTATAACACTTTAGGTCTTGTGAAAAGCAATTTAAACAAACAAATAGAATTGTTATTCTTAGTTTTTGTTCTCTCTTTCAATAATACTACCACCTTTTGAATTTTTTGAGCAGTAAGAGAATTTTCTTCGAATAATATTAACTAAGACTACCACAATATGCTGCTTATGATATGTTTTGTCGTTGTTCTTTTCTATGTGAAAAGAATAATATTATTTAAACAATAATATTACCACCTTCGAACTTAGAAACTTTTCTTTCATGTGAAATTGTTACGTTATTGATGTTTTTATTTCATGTACTGTATATTAATGATTTTTATGTATGTATTGCTATTTTTAAAGAGTTTGAAACCTTAAAATACAAGATAGGCCATAGGTATGAATAGAAAATTTACTTTGACAACTATGGTTTAAACCATGCTGGCTAAGACAAACATTACTTGCATTTATATATTTTCATAAAGAACTGGCAATGATTTTCTGAAAACAATTTATATATATATATATTCATCAATTGCTTCAGTGCATGATTTGTTGTGTTTTTTGAATTGTACAGAATTGGACCGACAGTGACGACGACATTTGCGGTGCGTGTGAAGAACTATATGGTCCGGATGAGTTTTGGATTTGCTGTGATATTTGCGACCGATGGTACCATGGAGAATGTGTTGAAGTCACACCTGCGAGGGCCAAGAAAATGAAAGTGTACAAGTGTCCGTCTTGCGGCAACAATTAAAGATCATTGATGGATGCCTAATTATTCAGTACAACAACATTTGTGTCATTTTATAGTCTATATATACTTATCCCAGTATGCTTATCCCAGTTTAAACTCAAGCTACAAGTAATAATAATCAAAATTTGTGAGAAGATTTATTAAGTATATATACTTATTCAAGTACTATATATTTAATCGTTTTCTACAAATATATCATGTTATATTTACCGATTACATTCAACTCTTTTAGGATTCAGCTTTACTTTGATAGATAAATCTATGTTATATGAGTAAAGAAAAGAAGCTAACCCGAAAAGGCAAAAGAATTTTAATTTTCTTTCTAGATTTACTTGTAATTTACTTCAACAGATTACCTGTGTATCAATAGAGTGTTTGTTATATTGTAAGAAACTTTAGTTATTAGTCACGTGCTTAACTAATTATACAAGTCAGTAACATTACATAGTCTGATTTGGTTTGGGCTTACACCCCATAAACCACCCAATCCATTTTTTTTTAGATTCTTTATATTTTTAGAGGTTTTGGATAGTAATTCGTCTTTGGACTATCGATTTTGGTGATAGAGAGTTTTTGGACTTTCAAAAGTCTGTTGGTTGGTAGTCCCTCGACTATCCAGTTTGGATAAAGTTAGTCTCATGCACATGTTTATTAAGGGCACTAACTTTATCAAAAATAGAATGTCAAAAGACTAAATTTGTCGAAAATGAATAGCTGAGGGACTATTTGGTCACAAAAATTGATAGTCAACACATGCAAGGGATTAACTTTATCCAAACTGGATAGTCCAAGAACTACGAACGGACTTTTGAAAGTCTAGGTAATATCTGTCACCAAATGTGATAGTCCAGGGACGAGTTACTGTTCAAAGCCTATTTTAGGACAGCAACTCTTATCTTTATTGGATTTTTTTTTTCATTCAAAAACAACATTTTCATTCTTCGCCTTCACATACCCTGTGCAAGCCAAACGGAGAGAAACAAAGCTCTAGTATGTTTAGTAGAAATTCAAAACGAGCGTGAATAAATGGCTTAGTGAAATTGTTATCGGTCTAGTCACGCACTAGTATATATCTTATTTCAAGTTGTTAATGTATGACTAGATTTATGATAAACTGCACATCACTCTTGATTTGTTTAGTTCCGACGTGAAAGATATGAATAGAGGCAAGTGATGCAACCCTTAAGTTATCATATCAAATAATTGGGGCACGAGGAAGAGAAATTCGAAGTTCCTGAAGAACATATTGAAGCCACATTAGTTCAGCACTGAGGTTAGCCATAACTCAATATTCCGACTCTGTGTTAGACCTGACAACAACCTGATGTTTCTTGGGGAATCATGATATCAAAGAATCTCCAAAAAAACGCAGTATACTCTTAAAGATCTCTGGTCATCAGGGGAACTCACCTAATCGGCGTTAGAAAAGCCTATGAGACACATCTAAACAGATGGATTGATGTGTAGTTCAAGTCTCGTTGGCCTTGATAAGTACTCCAATACATTAAATGCACATTAGTAGGAGCTTTTAGGAATTGAGACAATTTATTAACAACCAAAAAGATGTCAGGTCTTGTATGTAGCAAGTACTGCAAAGAGCTTAAAAGTTTTATGTATGGTGTAGGATCATGAAAAAGGGTTCCATCAAGAAGAAAATGAAGCTGACAAAAAATTATCAGAGTAGGAGAAGATTTTGAGGAGCTCATTCCAAGATTGGTAAGAAGATATTTTGTATATCTTTTTGAGTTAAGTAGAGTCTAGTCGAGTCCCTGGCAACCTCCATTCCTAGGAATAAATTGACTTTGCACATATCTTTAAGTAAGAATACTGCATTAAGTTAAGTGATGAATCTGTGTAAAGAATTAGGTAAGTTTTCAGTGACTATAATGTCATCCGCATAGACTAATAGGATCATTGTCTCATGAGCAATAGTATAAAAGAACATAAAAGTGTCAAATTTAGAATTTTGAAAGCCCCAACTGACCAAGACCTCTTGCAAATTAAAATACAAGGCACGCGGTGTTTGTTTTAAGCTATAGATAGCTTCGTTTAGTTTGTACACATGGTGTGGTCTCATTGAGTCAGCAAACCCTTGAGGTTGAGCCATATAGGGTGTCTCACTTAGAGAACCATCAATGAAAGCATTATTGATATCAAGCTAATGAATTACCCAATTCTTTGACACAATAATACTTAGGATTAGCCTTATAGTAGAATCTTTGACCACATGGCTAAAGGTTACATCAAAGTCAATCCTAGGACACTGATGAAATCCTTTAGCCACCAAACGAGCTATGTACTTTTTAATTGACCCATCAACATTATTTTTAATCATGTAAACCCACTTACACCCAGCTAAGTTCATAGTAGGTAGCCAGGGTATTAAAGTCCAAATTTTTATTAAACTACAAAGCTTAAAAATCTGTATGTAGTGCACCCAACTAGTTAGGATGAGACACTGCTTCTTTGAAAGTAGTTGGTCCTCTATGTAGACCTTTAGAATTTGTTGTAAGACCAGTGGAGATACTTTTAGGTTTTGAGATACCATATTTTCCTCTAGTGTTTATAGGATAAATAATAGTAATAGGTTGTGAGTCTGGTTTAGATAATATTGTGGTTGATCGAGTAGGTAAAATCATGATCAATATGAAGTTTAAGTGAATTAGTTGCGGTATCTTGCTTAGAATGTGTAATAGCTTGAGAAGAAGGAAAAGACTGTGATTGATTAGGTTGGTTTACTAATGGATGATGATTAAAATAAGTTTGTTTATATGGTTGTGAGGCATGAAAAAAAGAACTGGAGATGGAGAACAGTGATCACAATGAGCCTAAAGTGATGAAGTGCTCGGCAAGATACCAAGACAAGATCCATGTAAGTTTCCATCTCCATTAGTCTTAAAATAACTGTATTGCATTGAATCATTGCATTTAGAGTCAAGAGTAGGTAAGCTACTGATCTTTCATGAGCTTAGACTAGTCACATAAGACTTATTAAAAGTAGGTTGTATGAATTCTTTAGTACAAGGAAACTTGATATTATTAAACATAACATGCCTAGAAATATAGACTTTACCATATGGTGCTAGACACTTATAACCTTTGTGAACAGCAGAATAACCTAAGAATACACACTTGATAAAGTGATATTGAAACTTATGTTTTTGAAAATGTCTTAAACGAGGATAGCAAACACATCAAAATAATCTTTGGAAAGAGTAATTTGGTTGTTTGCAATACAACTTTTCATATGGAGATTTGTATTGCAGATAACAGTACGAAGCCTATTTATATATTATACTGCAGTAGTAAATGCATCAAACCAAAAGGAAATAGGTAGTTGAGACTGAGCCAAAAGAATAAAAAAAGTCTCAACTATATTTACATATTTTCTCTATGTTCTACCATTTTATGCAGAAGAGTAAGGACATGACTATGTCACATTGTCTAATATCTTTTTATAAAACTTGAAATGAGAGATGTCCTAGCCTCATATGTCAGTCCTCTATTTTTTACACATAATTTTTATTACCTAGAACATATTTAGAAACTAGAATACTAATATTAGAATCTTGAAACTTAGATGGATTCTCAATGCTATAGAGTCATCCTTTAGATTTTCATGTTAACGGAATCCTCACTGTGTCCAAATCCTTGACAAAATAAAAATTTGTAAAGAATATAACATAACAGGATTGATTTATGTTAATTGAGAAACATAAAATAGATTTTTAGAATTGGTTGGAACATGTAAAATATTTGTAAGATCTAATTTTTTATTATCAACTATAAGAATACTAGAGTTACCAACTTTTTAATTAGGAAATTCTGACCATTCCCAAATTTGACACAGATCTTACCTCCATAATCAACCCTTTGGCTTATCAAGCTTGGGTTGTGAGTAACATGATGTGTTGCTCCAGAATCAGCATACCATGTTGCATCATTGTTTGGCTTTTGATTCACCAAAAATGCAATGGAATCTGAAATAACCTTTCATGGACAAAGTGATTCACCTAAAATGTGTCCAAACATACGATTCCATTTGATGATTAGGATAATCATAGCTTTCCAAAGTATGAAATTAGTTCTCTAAAGCTTTATGATTATTCTGTTGCCTATTTGAATAATCATAGACTTGTTATTTATATATGTATCAGGTGGCCGATTTGAATGCCTTAGTTGTATTCCACACTGAGTGGTGTCTGATACAAAGTTTGGTATTCACCACCATAATTAGTCTGCAATAATTTTAATTTTCTTTCAAAATTTACTTCAACCATTCTTTGAAATTGTATAAACAAATTTAATGCATCACTTTTATTTTTTAATGGATAAAACCAAGTAAACCTTGAAAGACATCTAAAAACATAATATAATGTTTAAAAAATATTTTTGGTTGAAATTAGAGCAAGACCCAAAGGTTTGTATGAATAAGGTATAATACATTGGTTACATGAGAATTAAAAATAAGATAGGACAATTTTTTGTGTAATTTTCCAAGCTGACAGTAGTGACAAAACATATAGGGTTCATTAATATCAATTACAATGTTACATTGTCTAATATAGTTTTATAAAACTTGAAAAGAGGGATGGTCTGGCCTCATATATCAGTCCTTTATTATTATTTTTTGCACATAAATTATTTACCTAAAACATGTTCAAAAACTAGAACACTGGGACTAGAATCTTCAAACTTAGATGGCTTCACAATGCAATAAAATCATCTTTTAGATTTCCTTAGACATGATTATGATATATAGTTTGTTAACACTAATTATCTTATTTTACTACATCTTGATTGTAATCTCACGTTCACAAGTCTGAAACCTTTTATAGTAAGTAATTTAATTTATTATAAGTGCCTTATTTTTCTACATCTCATACGTTATTCAGTAAATAAATAAATTTATTTTATTCAAATTTTAGTCTGAAATACTCGCGGGTTAAATCACCATATCTATTGAAAAATGGTATTGAATTCATATTTAGCAACCACATTATTTTAATATCTCATTGAAACTAAAGTTTTGGAAATTCAATTGGAGAGCATTATGTGTTCCATGCTTTTTTGTATTTTAAAGTTAATCACTCAACTCACATTTTAGGTGCAATATGTTGGTCTGGAACACGAGTATATTTAGAGTTATTATATAAAATTCCTCTCCTCAACTCTTAGATTGTTCTATTATTATTATTATTTTGAAATAAAAATTTTATTAGATCAAATGAAGTGTAGCAATGAAAGGCCTTGTAAAATACATGGTGTAAGCCTAGTAGTGGTTTAGCTTTGACTAAATGGAAATTTTGCCGTTTTTTTCTTCTGAAAGTACATTCTAAAATAATAATAATAATAATAATAATAATAATAATAATAATAAACTCTTCTTGTTTTTACATTAGCATCAACGAAGGTGTTCATTTTTTTGCTTTTAGTGTATGTGACGATTTGAAGAGGAAGAAATTCAAAGGATGAGCAGCTGAATTTGATACTTTCA
Organism: Limnanthes douglasii subsp. nivea; assembly: GCA_036936605.1. NCBI lineage: Eukaryota > Viridiplantae > Streptophyta > Magnoliopsida > Brassicales > Limnanthaceae > Limnanthes > Limnanthes douglasii. The sequence goes on along the minus strand of JAUPFV010000005.1, from coordinate 267,075,456 downwards.
GCAGGTAATTTCTCTGTTTCTATCATCTTGAGTCTTAAATCTTTTGATTTTTTATTATGATAGATTGGAATATATAACTAATTTTTTATTTTAAAATTTATGGTTTCAGCGATGTTGTTGATTGTTTTGGCATATGTGAATGATCTCTCGTCCATCTTATCTCATCACCATTGCGCTCATTGGCTTCTGCTTGGCGATTTCAATGTTATTGACTTCTGCTTCGTTCATTACTGACTGTAATAATTGATGTTATACTATTGAGCTTAATGACCTTAAAGTTACTACAAATCAATTCTCTTAGTCGAACAAGCAATCAGACAACTCAAACTTCTCTAAAATTGGTAGGGTTCTTGTCAATAATAATTAGAATTATATTTTCCCCAAGTTTTTCGCTCATTATGGTTACCCTCATTCCTTCAACCATACTCTTACTCCTATCTTTCTCAGCACCCCTAGTTATATCACCAAAACCATTTTTATTTTTTCAACATGTGGAAATCTCACCCTAATTATCTACCCATTATCAATTCTAACTGGAACCTTTTGATGGATTGCTCAATTATGTCGATTATTCCTACCAAACCAAAGTGTCTTCAATATGTTATTTCCTTATTTAATGAGAATTCAATAACATAACCAAACCAACTTCATCTTCTCAAATTCTTCTTTTTCAAGCCCCGCACAATCTGGTAGTAACCTCTTCATCCTTTCTCGAGGCTGAAATTAATTCCTTAGAAGATTTTACATTCTTTGGTCGCACAAAAGAATCCTTCTTCAAACAGAAGTCTTGTGAAACCTGGCTGAAGTTAGTGACTGTAATTTAAAAATCTTCCATAGGGAATTTTTAAGCCTAGTATTGATAAGAATTCTAATACAATGGAGGTCGGGGTATTTGATGGGGTTTTTTACACTAAGGAGGTTGGGGAAGTGATTAATGAAGATGTTGGAAAATCCACCAGGGGGAGGGGAAGGTACAAGTGTTTCCAAATGGATAATTGATAGATATGATTTTATTTTGGAAATATGTATTTTGATGCTAGTATTACCACTAGGCTTAAAAATTATGATCAAACTCATATCATTTGCAACGTCATCGATGTTGAGATCAAAGAACTCTTTTTAGTACTTTTAGTAATAAAGCGCATAGCCCTTATGGTTTTAGATCTAGTTTTTGTAAGACTTTTTGGTCTATCACTAGTACTGTCATCTGTAAAACGGTCCATCATTTCTTCATCCAAAGTCACATTGACTTAAGTTAGAACAAAGCCCTTATCGCCCTTATCCCAAAGTCTGATAGCCCTTCCTCCCCATCGACCTTCATACACATTTCTTGCTGCAATGTTATTTATAAGGTTATCTCCAAAATCCTCACTAACGGGATCAAAGATTTTCTCCCCTAATTGATTGGCCATTCCCAAACAGACTTTATTCCTGGTCATAGTATATCTAATAATATTACCTCTCCCAATAGCTCTTGCACGACTACAACACAAATAGGCAAGGTTCTCGAGCGGTTATTAGGATTGATCTTATGAAAGCCTTCGATAATGTTTGTTGGTGTCATCTTTTGGATGTCCTCTATATCATGAACTTCTCCGATAAAATGATTAGTTGAATCATTTAGTGTATTTCTACTCTAACATACTATGTTAACATTAACAAACAATTCTTTTGGTTCCTTCAAAGGAAAAATACCTCATCTCCCCCTTCCTTTTTCTATATTATGTAAGCATTTTTTATTATTTTCAAAAAGAAGAGTCAACATCTCTCCTTTAACTTCCATTAGAAGTATCATGAGCTCATAGTTATTAATATTTGCTCTGCATATAACCTACTGATTTTATGTCGTATCAACATCAATACAATCAACCTTATGAAGGAAAGTATTGAGGAATTATTTATCCTCTTAGGCCTCCATCTGAACACCAATAAGAGCCAAATCTTCATCTCTTGTGTATATTACTCGAACCGTCATTCCATTATTACTACTTTAGGATTTGAGGAAGATTCCCTCTTATACATTACTTAAGTATCTCTTTCATCACCTTACTTATTTCCTAAAATGATTCTAGGCCTCTGTTCGATAAGGTTACTAGTAGTATTAACTTTTAGACCTCTAAACACCTATTTTATTCTAAGAGGCTCTAACTTATTAAGGTCGTCTTTTTTATTGAACAAACTTATTACTCATCAATGTTTATTATCTTTGTTCTTTTCCTAAAGGACCTTACCCAACTTCTTCGAGATTTCTTTAGTCGGGCCCCAAGATAAAAAATATATAGTTCCAAAGTTTCTTGGTCCAAAGTTACATTACCCTCACTGGAGAGATGCCTTGGGATTAGAGACCTCAGGGTTTGAAAATAGACGGTTATCCTCAAACATTTTTTTTTCCATATTATTCCTAATTTGGTGTAACTAGGTTCTTACCGAGAAGGTCAAGTATAATAACCTTTGGAACCTTCCTATTAGTTCTTCTCCTAGTTATGGGTGGAAGAAAATCATCAATCTAAGGTTGTTAGCCACCAAATTCTACAATACGGATATTGGTAATATCATTTATACTTCCCTTTGGTATGATCTCTACATATTACTTGGCGTTATAGTCTCATTATCATCCTTTATACTAGAATATACAGCAATAGTCCTTGGAACTGGCTCATACATCTCTGAGCTGTCTTAAGATCTCATTAAACCTATTTGCTAGAAAATTTTAACTCTATTAATCTGCTTTATACCCCCTCAAATAAGAAGGATGTTAAAATTTGGATCTTAAACCTGATTAGTAATGATAAGGACCAAACTCTCTAAAGGGCAAGTCGGACTAATGAGTTACTAAACCAAAATTTATTCTATAATCCTAATGTAATAAAGTGTAATAATTATAGGTATATTATATAATAATGGGCTTCGGTTATATTCGAGCTTAGGTCATCAAAATGGGCCCATAGATCATGTATGCCAACTGGGCTTATTTCGTTATATATAGTCTTGATTGAAGTTAATCAATCAAAATAACTCAATTCTACCTAATTACTCTATGACAGATTATCTCTCTATATTTATACCAAACTACTTACTTATCTCTCTACAGCTCATCCAAAGTTTAATTATTTCCTCCAATATTACAAAAAATATCCTTCATAAATCTTTGACACCCTTTGTGATGACCACATTAGGAGTCTCAGATGAGTGACCGGATTATAACATCCAAAACCTTAAGTGTTTTAAGTTTGTCTTATGAATATACCAAAGAATGGATATTGAGATGTAGGTAGATCATGCGAAGTTGACTGAGAGAGATATAATCAGAGAAGAGTCCAAACAATTGGCTTGGAAAGCTCAATTAATGCATGAAAATAATGAAAAACATGGACAATTACTCATGCAAGAAGAGCATGACCAATTGATATGGGAAATCGAGGCACTAGTATCTCAAAAAGAAGAAATTATAACCCCACCGAGTAAGGTCCACCCGGAAGTCCAAAACCTTAGAGGATAAAAAGACTTTAAGAAATAAGCTATAGACTAAGATGTTCAACACAACCAAGAAAAATATCGAAAAGGTCGATCACATAAAAACCATCATTTCTCGAAAAGGAAATGTAAGAGCATGTATCGTTTTAGTCTTTTACAGACTACTGAATACTATGTGTCTGAGTTCGGGAAGACTATTACAAAAATACAATAAATCATGATGGTAAGCACTACTCAAATATACATTCCTATCGACATCAAAACCAAGAGATGGACCAAAGATCGAATAGACAATGCACCTCATCGAATAAGTAAGAAATTCAGAATGTCAATGAAAGAATATATACTGAGGAAAAACTTGAACAAAAGCAACCAATCTGGGAAAATCAGATATGAGACAAGGAGTTTTAGAGAACCATAGTATTGCAAAAACAATTTGTGGGAATCAATAAGATAATGAGGATTAGTGACATAATAATTTAATACCTCCAGTTGATCAAGAATGTTTGAAATATTACACTAAAGTCTTTGTATAAACTAAGAATATCTTGGATTATTTCTATGAGCAACTAGTTATAGCTTCTTTTAGGCAATGACTTCTCCCTCGAGAATTGACATATAATAGTGACTAGGAAAAAACTTTATCTTTTAAAGGGTTTTTAGCTCAGGTTGAGAAGCTAATCAAAGTGGAGGAATTGAATATATTAAAATTGATCCTTTTGTAGTGACAGGTTCCACAACTTTCTGTCGCGGTTGTCAATAGTAACATGCCCGAGCGGTTATTCATTTTTGTACAAAGGATGCAAATCAAAATCCTCCTCGACCTTGGGTAAGTCAACACCTACAAGGTCAGCAATATAGGTCCAAAGAGAATAAATGGGTCTGACCTGCTCACTGTGTGGAGCTAACAGAAAGCATTATTATTATATTTCACAAACAATGGACTTTGTTCAATTTAGAAATGAACTTTTAATCCAAAGTTCAAGATATAATCAAAACACGCATTTTTGCAAATATCATAATGATGTGTGCCTTATATAAGGGTATTTATCACTTTAAAACCAAAAATTGAAACTTTAATTGAGAATGGAAAATTGATAACTTTTGTTTAAACGCAATCAGGGGGTCGGTTGCAAGCTCCAGTTTTCACTCAATCCATAGTCTAAAGTGAGGAAATAGAATCTGTTGCCAAGAATAAAAATGTTATATTATAACTGGACCTTATAATGAGTTTAATATGGATTCTGAGTATCTCAACCCCGATCCTAACCGAACCAGTACTATGGTGGTTGATGAACCTAATATAGAAGGAAAGATATTTGTGTGATTTTTCTGAGTCACTAATATCTTCGATGGGGATACGGTATCGGGGCCTTCGGGTTGTTCACAAAAGAGGCATGTTATAAGTTTGTGCAACTCAATTTGAAGGAAAAATGTATACCCATCTTTACCAAAATATGATACCATTTATTCTGTTTGATTGTGATTATTTAAGAGATGTTGTTGGACCCCATGAGCATGATATGGTGATCGGAGTGACAATTGAGGAATTAAAATCTGAAGAATCCTGATTAATACAAGTAGTTTGGAAAACATCTTGTTCATATCCACATACAAACAGACGAAAATCCATCTCGGTCATACTTCGGCCGAATAGGATAATATTGGGATTTACAGGATTCATTGCGAATATAATTTGAGAATTTGAATGAGATGCATTTCTTGGACGATGTCCCTTCAAAAAAATAGTTAGAGAATTTTGTATAGTCGTGGATGGCCCAACTTTGTACAATGAAATTTTTGGCAGGTCGTGGCAATCAATAATGCATGATGTTACCTCAATTGTCCATCCGTTTTTGAAATATACCATTAGGTTCAGGTTGGAGTTATCTACAACATCTAAAGGGTGGGTAGATAATATTATATTACCGTTCTCATAAGACGCTTCGTAATGTGGAAACCAAAAACGAATATCAATTATCAAAGTCCATTTCGGAGTCAGACATTGTAGATGATCGGAAAGAGATTCATAGTTCAGTAATACCTGATGAAGATATTGAGGTGTGTACTTTTTGAAAAAGAAATAGTATGAAGATTGAGGTTCGGTTATCAGAAGTAGTAAGAGAATAACTACTAGCTTTTTTATCTTAGAATTTGCATATGTTTTCCTTGTGTATAGAGGATGCAACCAGCATCCTTGCAAGCGTTATTTCTTACAAACTAGTATTACGTACATGTTTTCCTTGTGTATAGAGGATGTAACAAGCCTCATTGCAAGTGTTATTTCTTATAGAAGTGGATTGGTTAACAAAATTAGGGCATATCGATAATCTCAATACCCATTATGGATAGAGAACCTTGTACTCGTTAAAAAAATGGAAAGTAGTACATGTGTATTGACTTTACAGATTTAAACAAAGATTTTCTAGAAAGATCAATTTACTGTCCCTGGAATTAACCAATTAATAGACTCGACTTTGGATAATAAACTCTTACCGTTCATGGATGATTTTGCAGGGTAAAACCAGATACAGATAGATCTGAGGGACCAAGATAACACCACATTCATAACAGGTAGGGGCCTTCGTTTCTACAAAGTGATGCCATTTGGTTTGAATAATGTTGGGGCTACTTATTAGTGCTTGGTAAATAAGGTCTTCGCTAGCCAGATCATAAGAAATGTTAAAGTTTATATTGATTATATGTTGGTAGAGAGTATATGAGATGAGGATCATTTCTCCGATTTGGAGGAAACATTTTCTAATCTGAAAGCCATCAACTTAATTAAACCCAGAAAAGTGTACTTTTGGTGTGCCATCCGGAAACCTATTAGGTTATATTGTAAGTTAAAAAGGTATTTAAGCCGACCTAGTACAATTGAACGCTTTAATTGTTAAGGACAGAATATTGTCCAAAATTTTTAAACAATAGAATGGGCATCATTATGCTCAAAATAATATATGAAAGCCAATTTGGCTTTATGGAAATTAGAAGTGTTCATGAAAATACCCTAATAACTCATTAGCTGATTAAAAGACTAAAAACATGGAAAATGTTATCTCTAATCAAATAAATAGGAGAAAACATATTTATTGGAAATTGGTAAAGGAAAAATAGAATTTTGATTTGACAAATGATGACATATTAACCCATTAATAACTGATCCCTAGACGTCCATCAAATAAGTAGAAAATTTGACCGTAAGGTTAGCAGCCTTAAACAAATTTATATCAAGGTCTTCAAACTAATTTGTAGCATTTTTTCAAGTATTAAGAAAGGTAAATAGGTTCAATTGGACTTCAGAGTGTGATGAATCATTTATAAAAATAAAGGAACATGTATCATCTCTGGGGAGTTTAACCAAACCAGTTGTGGAGGAAAATGTTTATCTACATAACAATGTCAGAGTATGAAATAAGTGCAGTTTTGGTCAGAGAAGTTGAAGGTTATCCATGACCCGTTTATTATATAAGTAAAAGCTTATTAGATGTTGAAAAACAATACTTAAAGCTAGAAAATTTAGCCTTATGAGTTGCAACATGAAAAATAAGGCCATATTTTCAAGCTCATTTCATTGATGTTCGAACTTCCTTTCCACTTAAGAATATATTGCAAAGACCAGATGTGTTGAGTGGCTAAATGGTCAGTAGAATTAGGTGATATTAATTTGCACCTGATTGGGATCCCGGTTAAACATCCGTTTTTCGTAGAATTAGATATGTAAAGATATAACGCTTATATATGTTCTTTTGAATATTTCTGGATATTCTACTTTTTAATGTAATTTTGAATTCCTAACCGTAAATGTGTTTGTTTATCTTTGTTTGAGTACTTCAAAACAAGTGTTATGCAGACTTTGAACGTGTGGATATTAATATATATATATATTAAGTGGGAAAAAAGTATCTCCTACAAATAGCCAGTGCAAACAATAAAAACAACTAGAATAGAAAATATGTAAAAATTCTAATAAAACTAATAGAATATGAGTGAAAACAGCAGCTATTACAAAATAAACAAGACAAGTAGATAATTTTATAACAAAAATAAGTTCAATCCTCATGAACTAACATAACATCCAAATGTCTTAAAACGAAAATGACATCAAAACGTGTATAACCTAGTCTTCTCTTGATAAATAGAATATCCCCAAACGCCTCACCGATCCGCTCGAACTCCACGTAAAACTCATGAAATCTAGGAAACAATGAAATCCTACACTTCCCCGCACATGAATATTTTATAACAACACCCACGGTCTTTGCGCATATAATCAATTAATGGGTATATCGTGGTGTCAACGAGATTATACCAACTAATTGGCCGATGAGCTATAAGATACTTCGGAGTACATAATTACTTTATATCGTCTTTAATAATAGGGATTCTCAATAAATGACCTAGCAAATAAGATAACCAATGCTATTGATCGTCATCATCGAACGTAAAGATGATAGACCTAGATTTACTTTTGGCTTTGTTCTGCGTTCAGTACAACTGATAGGGTGAATAGCCATGAATGTGTTCAAACTACTTTAAAGACCGATCAGGATCATACGTCTGCGTATGCTCCACGCTGGTAATGATACCTCATTACCACATAACCAAACTATTTTCTCTAATGAGAAATGATCACGTATGGAGCGATAAGGCTAAAAAATACCTACAAAATAAAACAATTCAAACAATAACATAAATGAAGTTTTCTATTTTTTACCATCTACATCACATAACCAACAACAACATAATACCAAACCTATATATTTCTATTTTATTAACCTATCGGTATCGAAAAAATTCTAAATGTATACAAAACATATTTATTACTCATATATTAAACAACTACTTATTCTATTACATTTATAGTACTAAAACTATATACTAATCATCATATATTAAACAAGTATTTTCATACTTGATATATCTTAAATAATTAAATAATCAAAAGATGTAAAACTTATATTGCTCTCTTTCAGATTGTTGAAGGTAATCCTTCGGTTTAGTTTGGTCCAGGAATCGCAAATGGACGCACCTACATCCTATCGAGAGTCAGCATGCGCTCTATGTAACTCGCATGCGTAATTAGATAAGCTGAAATAGAATAATTCTATATCCACGTGTCAAAAAGATTGATACACTTGCCCATAGTCTTCATCACCTGAAGAAATCCCTCTCCAATGTGATGATATAAATATGCCAACACCGTAGTGCCCCAAGAATAATGTCTAACATGCATAGTCAAGTCTCGTAAGAGGAACACGTACGTGTTGCTCTTTTTAGTAAAGAGACTGCAACCAAACATATGGAAATTATATACACGCATGGCGTGATAGACCATATTATCAGTGAGGAAAGTGTTTTTTTCGCGGTAGACCGCACCGCTAAACATACTTCAAAGAAAATTGAGGTTCAAATCTATAACTTTGCGTAACTTAATCTCAACTGTATAAATCTTGTAATCAATACCGAACAGTAAGACAACCTCGTGCATGGCCTATGGCTTGTCATCTATGATTGAAAACATAGCTACATCACCTTCGACCTCGATCCTCAATATTGTATGCACATCATCGAGGGTGATAGTCATCTTACCGAAACTAAAATAGAAAATATTTTTTTCCTCATGTAAACAATTTGATAATACCTTGGTAATGGCGCTATGCGTATGCGTATAGAATAATGGCTCGATTAGCTTGTCAAAAGGTGTAGCATCCAAGACTTCCCTAACACTATCTTGAGGTCCCAGACTCCAGCTCATATAATTGGTGTACTGGGCGTACAAGCGCATCTCACGCTCCCACAAATAATAATTTGGAGTTATTTTAAACATACCCAATAGTAATATATATACACACATATATCAACTAAACAAGAAAAATCAATCGTGAAAATACATTTCCCTCCCAAACAAAATAGGCAGCATGGTGTACGAACATGTCATAGAATAAACTAGGAAATAAATAGCAAGGTGCAACTCGATGTGGACCTCGATGAGGGATATAAGGTCATCGGTTAGGGCCAGCAATACACGAAATAGAACTCGTATGAGGTATATAACCGGATAGAGATGGTAATGAAGGTGAAAGCGACTCCATAGGGACCCGTGAAAATACTTCTCTACGTACAGTGGTACTTTTCATTTTTTGTCTATTCTTGATTTTCTTTGTGTGCGTATCATCACCCTCTCCATAACCCTAACCTAGATCCATAATCTGAAGAAAAAAATATAAAATATGCATAAACCTACTTGAAATTACTAAATGTAAAATGACAAGGTATTTTATATAAAAAAATAACTAAACATAATCAAAACTACCAAACAAACAAGATAAAATCGGGCCGAATAAAATCCAGTCACCAAAAATAACCAACACCAAATGTATATTGGATGATTAGCTTTAAGCACCAGACTTCTGGTGCCAATGGATACTAGTCTGCTAAGTGACTAGCGTTGGATTTAGTGTTCATGTCTCATAGCTCCTGTGCCAACCATATGGCGTGGGAGACATGATTTTCGTCCATGTTTGGCGAAGAATACCCACCCAAAAACTATCAAACCTACCAAAACAATCAATCCTGAAACCATGAACCTTAACCTTATACACTAAAAACTCGATCGAAAACCATAAACCCTAACTCCGACTTAATTTTATTACCTAAATAAAACCCTAAAATCAAAACTAAAATCAACCTACAAATTCAAAAAAAAACACTTACCTCTGCGATGGATTTTTGATTTGTTGTCGATGGATTTCTCAAACATTATTTCATATGCGGTAGATATCACAATTTTCCTAGTTGATAACTATTCTCAGTTGAAACATCGTTATGTTCTTTAATGTTTGCCTCCTAGACGATGATCTGCTTGCCATCTATTTTATTACGATTTGCTCACTCTCTTATTGTCGATATCTATTTATTGAAGAATCTCAACTTCTCTTTTTTATTCCAATAAATGAAAGAGTTATTTGGTTTAGTTAATTAAACAAAATTATATTATTTTTAGATAAAAAATAATATGTTGTTTTAGCTAGAAAAAGATAAAGAGACAAGCTTTAAAAAAATAAATAAAATAGTTACTTTTTTGTATAACAAGCAATAAAATTTTTAAATATATATATATAAGTGTTTACATGAGATCAGAGAGGCCTCGAGGGCCAAAAATGTAATGGAAAAAATAGTTCATACATTTCATGAAGTTCTATTATAGAGGAAAGATGACCTTCATTCCGTGGAAGCGAAAGTGAAGGTCTGGAAGAACATGAAGAGCAATACTGGAATTTAAAGCTTGTTTGATTTTGAAAATACAAGCATTTCTTTCGGTCCATATGTGGTAAATGATTGAACAAAAAGCAGTTCGCCAAATGTAGCCCGTACAATTGACAGTAGATGTCCAAGTGCTCGCCTCCTCTAGCCAAGAGTCCCACGAGGTGGAGGTTGAAGTGATAAGGATTTTTGGGGTAATGGTCTCCCAGATGGAGGAGGAATAGGGGTAAATAATGAGAAAAGGCTCCAGAGATACTGGAAAATTTGAACAGAGAACGCAGTCCGGTAGGGTGTCGAGACCCCAGCTGATAAGTTTATCTCGGGTAGTGAGCTTGTTGTGGATGTCCATATAGGAGGTTAAAGAGTGTATGAGGATAGAGTACTTATTCTAGACTAAGGAATCCCGTACAACTTTGTTTCTTGATGGTCGGAGGGCGGAGTAGGTGCTACAGATGGTGAATTACAGAGAAAAACGTCGTCGACCTTAGAAGTATGAGGGAAGGAACTGACGGCGTTTCTGATTTTGGATAGGTGATATTGCATGCGTCTATTTGAGGCCCTAGTATGGGAGGGAAAAACCTATCTTATGTTGCAAATGAGGTCCATGACTTGAGAGAATATTACGCAGACGAGTCAAATTTGTGATACTAGGGCCAGAACGGTCAATGATAGATGATGGAAAGAGCCATGTTTCGTGCCATACAGAAGTGTCATTTATATTTCCAAAAAGAATTTTATATAAACCCGCATCTTGATCCTGAAGCTTTAAAATCTTTCCCCAACCCCAACTGGCGTTGGAAGGAGAGAGAAGAGTCCAAATGCTTCTGTTCTTGATCTTTTCAGCAAGAGTCCATTGGGTCTATATGGAGATTTTATTATTTGTTAATATGGACCACAAAAGTTAGGGCAGTCGTCTGATTCCAAATTTTTAGATTTGGGTTCCCAAGACCGCCCTCATCTGTGGACAATGTGTGCTTATCCCAGGCAACCTTTGCCCCTGAAATCTTCATCTCTGAACCCAAACATAGAAAATATCTGAGTTGTGATAGATCATTTAGAAATCTGACCAAGAGAATGAAGATTGAGGACCAGTAAACCTGGCTAGCGAAGAAAACTGATTTGATAAGTTGGAGATGTCTGGCGTATGTGATGTGCTTAGCCGGCCAAGATTTTATACGATTTGTAATATTTGGGAAAAAGAAGTCTGTAATCGGTGTAGGTGAGTCTGGAAGTGATGAGCGGAACCCCCATATATCTAGCAAAAAGAGTGCCCTTGTTCAAACTAAAAAGGTTCAAGATAGCATATTTTGTAGCAGAAAAAGTCCAAGAAAAGTATGTTTGACTTTTGTTTAGGTGTAGTTGAAGACCAGAAAGGTTGGCGAAATCATTTAAGCCCTCATAAATGAGGTTTATGGACTGGGGGTTGGCTCTATTGAAGATCATGAGATCGTCCATGAAGCAAAGGTTGATGATTTTGAGCAAATGACATTTTCAGTGAAAGCCGAATGAAGGATCTTGGCTTTTCTCCTGGAGAATACTAGAGAGGACCTGCATGACAATGACAAAAATATATGGGGAAAGGGGATCTCCTTGTCGGAGGCCTTTTTCCCCCTCGAAGTAGCTCGTTGAATAACCATTTATGCACACTTATGAGTTAATATTTCGCCTTAGTAAATTGTTAAGAGAGAAATCTAGAGAGAGAAAGAGTTAGAGAGTTTTTAGAGAGAGAAATTTCAAGTACAAATGAGTTCCAGAGAAAAAGTGTTCAACCTCTTTAGTAGAGTAGCCTTGCCCTTTATATAGAGGATCCAAGACTTAGTCTTAAACTGAAATTTGTTACAAAAGAGGACTAATTGTTGTTTAGTCCTTAACAATTATACATAGTTACAAATAATCTCTAAAACTTACACCAATTAAAATTTAAGGACAAAACTTACATTACTTATAATTAAATCCTTAAATTTACATTATTTACAACTTAGTCCTAAAAACCTACTTTCATATCAGAAGCCCCCCTAGTTCTCGTGTCAATCGATGACTGAGAACTAAAATATCTTTGAATTCTTCCATATGCCATGTAAGCTGTTATAAAATAAACTCAAAGCAGTCTTTTGAAGCGACCACTAGAAGCAACCATTTGAAACAATCATTCGAAGCGTATATAAAGAGTAATCATTCGAAGCGTCAACTAGGAGCGATCATTCGAGGCGTGATAAAAAAATACCAATTAAAAGTAACACTAAATTCTGATAACCTTTCAAAGACAAAAAAAATATCTTTGAAACATTGGAAATTAAACTACCAAAAAATCTCTTCGAAACTGCCAGAAAATCTCTTCGAAACTGCCATAAAATCTCTTCGAAACAATTGAAACTTTCAAAAGTACTCATCGACTTTTATCCAAACAACATACAAAAGTAACCATTCAAATCAATTATAACTCTATAGCTTTTAGATCCATAGCTATATATCTAGCCTGACAAATGTTGAGCATCTAATCATCTTACCGCTTTATATTCTAACCTATCACCATCAAAGTCTTTCAAACTTCACAAGTATTCTTCTCTTTATATAAATTCAACTAGTAACCTCATTTTCATTTTCACAATACAAATCAGTTGAAAGAGAATCCAAGCGCTTGGCTACCTTCATCAGAAAAAAAACCCCATCTTTCTTGTCAACCTTCATCTTCTCTGATCAACCTTCATCTGGTTTATGAGAAAGAAACCAAGAACCAGAAAATCTAAGGCTAACATACCCAAGAAATTGAAATCTCCACAACCTGACAACAACTTGGTGTTTGGATATATCGACTACTTCTCCATTACTCAAAGAGCAGAGGAATATAGAGCTACACGATTAATCAATAGTGTACATGTTGGAACAACCACCAAACTAATATATTACGGTAATTTCGATCCAACTAAAGCTCATGTTATTCTTCCCTCTCATTTATTCGAAGAACATTCTTCATCCAAAATTCAAGGTCCTGAAACACCTCGAGCCTCTTCATCTCAAAGTAACATTTCTCATTTGATTAGTGAAGAATCTCCTTTAAAACAAAAGTCAAAAACTCCCTCTTTGAATCATTCTTCAATAACCAGAAGAAGAAGAAGAAGAACTTTTATTGATATGGGAGACGAATTACATATTATCCCAACTCCTCGTCCTTCGAATCCAGATACTAAAACTCCTCCTCAGAGAGAAGTAACTGAGGAAGCTCCTCGAACAAGTAACCCTTTACCAGAAGCTGTTAATCCAACATCTTAACAACCTCGAGAAGAAACATCGAAGGCCAACGAAGTTGATTCTGAAGCTACCAAAACTGATCTCGAAGCTGAATCTAATGATGGGAACTCTGCAACTACCCATAAGCCTCAGGAAAAAGCAGACACTTGCTTTGCTTCCGAAGAAGAAAAAGCTAAGATTATGAGAAACTTGAGGACTTTTAAGGCTAAATACGTTATTGCTCTGAAAAAAAGTTTGCTATAAATATTACAAGGATAACCAAGCTTCGGCTCTAAAAAATCAATAGGGAATGGGAGACAACATAACTTTTCGACTACCTAAAGAAGGAGAAACTCCATTGGACTGCAAAGATGACGAGTTAATAGCTTACCCCAAAATCATCAATTAGGGTCTTCGGTTTCTACTGGATCCTATGATCGTGGAATACTTCAAACTCCTCATCTTATGTCATACTCAAGTGACACCGAATCAATGGTTCACCCTTATGTCAGTGATTATGGCATCTCGACTGTCTCGGATTCCAATCAGCATTAAAGACTTCATCTCCCTGACTCAATTGTCAAAAGGTCTGAAGCTTCCCTTTTACTACCTCACCCTGATGGATGACCTCAAAATCATCGATGACCTCTTAGAAGATGACAAATTATGGAAGCATAAATTCATTTTTATATCAGGAGCGTGAGAAAATTGCAAAGCAATTTTTGATGCTAATCCTTCAAAGTTAAATCTCGTTTAGAGAAGCAATATTAAGCACTTCGAAATGGTTACATTTTGAAATAAATTTTATGTTTTGTATTTCTCTTTCTTTAGTTTTCTGCTTGCATAATCATTTCAGAATTTTGAGGTGTCATTCATCACGTCGACCAGCTGCTAAGAAGATTTTCTAAAAACTTGCTGCTTGGGATGAGAAGGAATGGAATAACGCATTTTACACTACCTTTCAACCCATCAATTTCCTTACCTATCACATGTTTCCAATCTCCGAAGGTGGCTTGCCACCTCAAGACCTGATGTCAGAACCTGATCCAAAGATAGTCTGTAAATGAATAGTTCAACTCGATTGCAAAGTCTTCCTTCTCATTCCCAACAGATGAGAGAGACATTTGCCAAAAAAATAAAGAAAAAACTATCAAAGAAAAGAAAGGTAAAAAAATAGTCAACACATCTGGTGCTAGCCCTTCAACTCCATCAAAACCAAAGCCTCGAAAAAGAAAAACTGCACTCTCACCCATCGAATAGGGAAAAGATCAAGAATCGTCTTCAAAGAAACATAAGGCTTCTTCCGGTTCCCATGGAAAGAAAAAGAAATAAACAAGAATCACTTCATATACACTGGTTGACGAAGATGAAAACACTACTGCTAGAAACCAACAAAACCCATAAAACCCTTTGATCGAGGAACAGCCAACTAGAGACAACACTATGATTTTCATGGAAGATAGTATTACCAACGAAAATCAGGCTACTGCAAACTTCGATCCTGATATGTTCATTAATTTTGAGAACACTGAAGCGTTTACTGGTGAAGACGATCTTGTTCTTCAAGTCATCCAAAATCACATGCTTAACTTTGGAAGACCAACACCAGCCGAGGCGTCTCCAGAAATTATTTGTCCTCCTGCTCCTATCACTACTTTAGATATTATTCAACTTCCTAGCTCAACAAAATTTCCTCTTCCTCCTCTAAATCGTGGAATTTTTGTTGCAATTCAACCATTTACCAATCTTGATATTGCAGCAAAGGCACTTGCTTCTCAAGTCGAAGCTTTTCAAAACAATCTAAAGCAGTTGGCTAAAGATATGGTTTATTACAAAGAATATTATGAGGCTAAGAAAAAAATTAGACTAGACTTACACGGCAAAGTGTTGATCAATTTCACATGTACGAAGTAGCAAGGTCCGAACTCATAATAGGTGATCTTTGCATGAAGAATCATCTGCGAATCACACACATAGTTGAGACAGAATTGCTGATGAAATCTCATGAGAAGGAAATGAATAAGCTCAAGACTGATCATGCTACTGAACTGGCCACTAAAATATCCAACTCCAATGAGCTACAAAATTATCTTACTCTTTATGAGACAAAAAATAAAGAATTGATCGAGGAGATAACTAAACTGAAGAAAAATTTCGAAGTGGAAAAAACTGCTGCTATAGCTGCTGCCAAGGCTGAACTTTCAAAAGACATGTTAACCACTATTAACATCGAAAAAGAAGATGAAACCATTCTCCTTCTTCAAGAACTTCACGCTGCTTATCCAAAAATCGACCTCACAAGTTTTTGGAACGACATTCCTATGGAGAAACGTCCAAGTGAAGCTTTCGATCCTATTCCCGATTCATCATCCGAAGATGAAGATGAAGAAGAATCATCCAAAGTGGAGGAATCATCTGATTAACTTTATCATATTTTTTGTGCTTGTCGGTTTAAAAAAATTACTTTTTATACCTCAACGGTTTAATCTAATTGACAAACGGTGTCTTTATTTTATTATTCTCTTCATAGATTGTTCGATGCTAAAATTTAAAAACAAATATAATTATAAACTGTAAACTTACCACCTCAAATACCTTAACATAGTAGCTCTTTAAAAAATTCCCAATGAACTATTAAGCTTTCATGTTGAAAACATTGTTTCTCTTCAAAAAGTTCCCAGTGAGCTATTAAGCTTTCACGTGGAAAAAATCGTAAATATGATTATTAAACATGGTTGTTTCTCGAAAAGTGTTATAAACACTTCGGAAAATTCTACTCTTAACCAATCTCAAAGATGATCAGTCCCTGATGATTTGTTAAGAGAGTATTCAAACATGTGTAAAGAACCATTGGCCAAAAACGAACTTTATTGATAATATTGAATATGTACACGGCACCTTGTTAAAACCTTCCTGACCAACATGATAGGAAAGAGTGCGCGATTTTAAAAGTAAAAATTTCAAATACAAAAATATATCGACTCTCAATAAAGCTTCAAGTGTTGTATATTCCATGGATGTTGAAGCATCCTTTCTTGAAATCACAAAGACGATAGGACCCCGGCTTTATCCTTTCAACAACCACATACAGCCCTTCCCAGTTCTGAGCCATTTTTGGAGGTTCTTCTCCTTTGTGTGCAAGACATATTTTCTCAACACCTTATTGTCTTCTTTAAAATCTCTTTTATTCACCTTCGAATCATATCTATTTCTCATAATATTTTGATATTGAATTACAATCAAATGAGCTCGAACTCTTTTTTCCTCAATCAGATCCAAATTCTACCTTTGAACTTCATCATTAGACCTTTCAGCATATTGAGCTATTCTAAAATATGACATCGTAGATTCTACAGGGCTTACTGCATCCATTCCATATGCCAAAGCAAAATGAGTCTCCTTTGTAGCCTCTTTAGGAGTTGTTCGATAAGCCCAAAGTACCTCTTGCAAATAGTTTCGCCATTTTCATGCTGCCCCCGATAAATTCTTCTTCAAGCCAACCAAAATTGTTATGTTTGTCACTTCCACTTGCCCGTTAGCTTGAGGATGAAAAGTTGCCGAAAAGCATTGTTGAATTATTTTAGAAGTACAAAATGAATCCATCTCCATGTTATTAAACTAATGGCCATTATCTGTTGTAATCCTCCGAGGAACTCCAAAACGACAACAATTGTTGTTCACAATAAATTTGATCACATCTTTTCCCTTTGTCCCTGATAACGGTTCTGCCTCAGCCCATTTTGTAAAATAATCCACCCCTACAATTATCATTTGTCTTCCTCCAGAAGTCATCGGCAAAGGTCCCACCAGATCAATCCTCCATCTATCAAATGGTATTGCCTCCGATATAGACATAAGCGGTATTGTTAGTCTGTGAATAGAATTGGCAAATCTTTGACAAGTATTACAACTTCGAACTAAATTCTTAGAATCATTCATGATTGTAGGTCAATAGAACCCTACAAGTAAAACTCAACGTGAGAGAGCTTTGAACCCGCAATGAGCTAACCCTTCACCATCATGCAACTCTGGTAATACTTCTTGTGATTCTTGTGTGCTTAAATATCGTAACAATGGCCTACTCAATGCTTTTTTATACAATATTCCATCCAATACTATATCTGAAGGTTTTACTTCTCAATGTTTTGGCCAATTCTGAATCATCTGGTAGTATTCCTTGAGTAAACAAACTAAGAATATATGATCGTCAATCGCCTCGGATTTCATCAGTCGTAATAAAAAATTCCTTTATACATTCACATTGGCTAGATTGAGTAACAATTGAGGGATTTTCTTGTAGCAAAATCCAAGGATATTCTTCCTTGTAAGCAATGTTTGCTAAAGAATTAGCCACCAGGTTACTCCCTCTCCCAATATATTCCACAACAACGTTTTCAAACAGAAGCATTAAATTCTGAAGTTCCCGAAGATATAAAATCAAACGATCATTTCTTGCTTCCAAAAATCCAGATACCTGATTTGCTAATAATTGAGTATTCGTTTCCAAGCGCACTAAAGTTGCCCCACAAATTTTTGTCAATCTTAAACCTGCTAAAGCAGCTTTATATTCAGCTTCATTGTTTGAAGCATGAAAACCAAATTTAATAGATTGAATTATTGTCTCTCCCGTTGGAGCTATTAACTGAACCCCAACACTGCACCCTGAAACACTAGATCATCCATCTGTTCGAACAACCCACCTTAAATTTACTAAAGTTTCCTCTTTAATTTTTTCCTCGTTCGATCGACTTGAATGGAATTTAACAAATAAAACTGCCAATGCTTGCGCCTTTATTGATGTTCGAGGTGTAAACAAAATGCCATAGTCCCCCAAATCCACTGGCCACTTAGTCATTCTCCCTGAAATATCAGGTCGTTGTAAAACATTTTTCATAGGGAATGAAGTTTGCACTTCAATAGTATGAGTGGGGGTGAGCAAAAACCGAAAAAAACCGAACCGACCGACCAAACCAAACCGAAAATTGTCGGTTTGGTCGGTTTAAAAATAATAATATTCGGTTTCGGTTTTTAAATGTCAAACCGAATTAAATTCGGCCAGTTTTCGGTTTTTTCAAGTTTGGAACTGAATAAAACCGAAACTGACCGAATATTATATATAATTGTATACCACCTCTATCATTTATTAATTGTGTGTCCAAGCGGTCCTACATGACTACTTAAGCTATAGTACGTCATGGGTTCAAACCCCACATACAACTTTTTGGACAAATTGAAACACAAACGCTTTATATATTTCTTAAACACGCTTTAGTATAGTAAATAACCTACTGTTTACTAAATTTATGTATTTCTTTATTTTTTACACTTAAGTAACAAAATTATCATAGTATTTATTATATTAAAATTATAAGTATAAATTTATTATTATAAATAAAAAAAATAATTAGTTTATATTATAAAAAAAATAGATTTATTTTATAAAAAAAATTCAAAAAACCGACCGAACCGACCGAATCTCACCCCTAAGTATGAGCTTGAAAATATGGACGCATCTTCCTAGTAGCAATCACCAGCGCTAATGTCAATTTTCTAATTTCATATATCTATTTTCTGCTTCCCCCAAACTTTTACTAATGTAATACATCGGCTTCGGAACTCCTGAATCTTCACTGATTAACACTGCGCTCATTGCAAAATCTGATACCGCGATGTACAAAAATAACTTCTCCTCATTTCGAGGCTTTGATAAAATCTCTGGTGATGACAACAAATTTTTAATGTTTGTGAAAGCTACTTCACATTCTGATGTCCATTCAAACCTGCTGGGTCCCCGTAACACTTGAAAGAAATGAAAGCATGTGTCAGAAAATCTAGATATAAATCGATTAAGTGTTGTTAACGTTCCTGTCAGAATTTGCATTTCTTTGATAGACCGATGAGAATTCATTGTTATCAAAGCTTTCAATTGTTTTGGGTCAACTTCTATTCCTTTTTCACTGATAACAAAACTCAAAAAAATTCCTCGATCGAACTTCGAAGGTGCACTTCTCAGGATTTAATTTTAACCCGATTGCCTTTATATTCAAAAAAACTTCCTCTAAATCATCAAGATGCGCTTCATCCTTTGAGATTTTTACTATCATGTCATCCATATATACCTCCATATTTCTTCCGATCTGAGTACCAAAAGCCTTATTCATCAATCTCTGATAAGTGGCTCCAGCATTTTTCAATCCGAAGGGCATTACCCTATAAAAATGCAGGCCCCTATCCGTTATAAAAGTTGTGCATTCTTGATCTTTTGGATCCATTTGGATTTGATTATATCCTGCAAAAGCATCCATGAAAGTTAAAATTTAATGCCTGAAGTAGAGTCAATCAACTTATCTATTCGAGGAACATGAAATGGATCATTGGAACAAGCTCGATTCAAATATGTAAAATCCACACACATTCTCAATTTCCCATTCTTCTTCTTTATCACCACCGGATTTGTCGTCCAAAAAGGATATTGTGACTCCCTTATGTGTCTGACCTTAGATAATCGATCCACTTCAGCAACAATTGCTTCTGTTTTTTCTGAGGAAAACGCTCTTCTTTTCTGAATAACCGGCTTGACCTTCGGATCTATAGCCAAGCTGTGACCAATCAATCGATTGGTACTCCTGTTACATCCTCTGTCCTCCAAGCGAAAACATCCAAATTTTAGGATAAAAAAACCAACCGTTGTTGACGTAGAAGAGTAGTCCATAAAGTTCCAATTTAGAGTACCTTCCCTTCTGAAAAAGTGAAGTGCTCTATCTCTTTGCTCACCGTTAAAGACCCTGTGGGTGGGGTTTCCCTCGGATCGTCAACCCTTTCTTCTAAATCTGAAGGTACCCCTTCTAACTATTATTCACACATTAAGTCGTCACTACTAGACCCTCAGATCCGAAGTGCAATGACATAGCATTCCCTCGCAACCTTCTGATCGCCTCGAACGACCTCAACTTTATCTCTAACCACATATTTAAAACACTGATGAACTGTAGACACAACCCCATACATTCTTGAAAGCCATGATCTTCCAAAAATAGAATTATAACTTGTGGGACAGTCCACCACCACAAAACGTACCTGGACTTTTTTCTTAAATGGTCATTTTCCCAAAATCACTTCACCCTCGAATTCTCCAACAACACGAGCTGTTACACCCATGAATCCAATAATCGTTTGATCCGATTGAGAAATCCGAGGTGGATTTTCCAATCTATCATAGGTGGATTTAAAAATGACATTAGCAGAATTGCCAGTGTCAATCAGCACACATCGAATTTCAACGTCAGCCACCTCTACTCCAATAACCACAACATCTTCATGTGGTCCTGCAGTAGCTCGCATATCATCTTCATCAAACAAAATAAAGGGATTATCTTTCTTTCCATACAAGTGTGTAGATATTTTCCCTTTAATTTGAGTTGTCAAGCTGACAACACGCCTCTTCCTAGAATTATCTGAATTACTAGTCATCAAAGCGCCTCCGAAAATGGCTAACAATTCAACAAACTTGCATAGCTCCCGCACACGACCCTTTTATATGGGCTCTTCGACCGTCATCAAAAGCAATATGTTTGGATCTTTTTCCACATACTCAGAAGAAGCATCAAAAGGCTCGGCATGTGAATCCAAAATCATCAAATTCTCAGCTGGTGCGGCTTTCGAAGTTGATGCAACATTGTTTTTCAATGCACTCCCTTGAGACTTCAAATAAGTCAGGAGCTTTCCATTTTCAATCAAAAATTGTATCTCTTTCTTCAAAGCAATGCAGCCATTTGTATCATGCCCAATATCTTCATGATATCTGCAAAACTTGTTATTCATTTCCTCCTTTTTCCTACTAATTGGGGTTGGCTTCCTAAATATTTACGAAGCTCTTAGTCTTATCCCAGATTACAGAGACTAACTATGTTAGATTAGCATAATATTTTGGTTTGACCCATTGATTCGGTCTAGGCATGTTGTAAGTCTTGGATGGAGCGTGATTTGAATAACCACGACTCCGAGAAGGCATATTGTTGTTCTTTTGTCTAGACTGTTGATTACCATTTCCATTTCCAGTCGTAGGCTGCCTCTGATTATTGGCTTCATGTCCCAAATTCTTCAGAGTACTGACTGGTCCGCCTCGGACTCTAGTCAACTCCTCCACTTTAATCTGATCCTCAACTTGAACCATCAAAGCTCCAAAAGTTAGGCTCTTCTCTTCATCGTCTCATTAGCCAGATCTCTTGGCAATAACCTTTGGCGAAAAGCTGTAATCGCCACATTTTCATCAAAGTTTTCCAAACTAGCTTTGGTCAAAATAAATCTCTCTGTATAATCCTTCAGCTTTTCCTCAGGTGCCTGTTTGCACTGAATAATGGTATCACCATTTTCTCTCATCTCATTGCTTCCCACAAACCGCCTTCGAAATGCATTATAAAAATATCTAAAATTTGAAATGGACCCCCTCGGAATCCGATTGTACCACTTAAGAGTTGTTCCTTTAAAAGGCTGTAAAAATGCACGACACATCAGTCGGTCGTTATTTTCAAAGTTCATTATATAGTACTTGAACTGTTCGATGTGATCATCGGGATCTTGCATCCCATCAAACTTCTCGACCTTCAAAATGTCAAAACGCTTCGGAAGCGTCATGGAACGAATTTCACTTGTCAACGGAGAATTTCTCCAGTCGACACCTTGAGAAAACTGATCATCTGTTCTCATTGTAACATATAAATTTCGATCAGTTTTAGCATACTGATTCAAAGTCTTTTCTTCGCACCATGTAAAATGAGGAACATTATCCATTTTAGATTTACTCTTTTTTATGTCTCCTCGACTGATCTCTGTCTGATTCCTCTTTCGAAGAACCTTTGTATCTTTTAAAACCCGAAGCTCAGTTTTCTACCTCCTCGTCACTAGAGGTCGCATAATTCTGTTTATCTTTTTTCCCTTTGCGAGATGAATATCTCTATTTAGGAGACATAAAACGCACTTTTTGTATTCAGATTTAGCTCGTCGATCATCAAAGGATCGATCTGACTGACCTTCCATCTCAGTTTTTTTCTGTTTCTTGTCTAACCTCGGATTTAAGCTTCGCTTAGTGTATCTCTTGTTCCCTTCGTTAAAGCATTAATCTTGTCCAAAAGCTGGTTCATTTGGACCTCAATATCAAATTGAGCTTGGATCAGAGATAATCCATCAGTTCTATTTCCATCCCTCTGTAATCATCTTTCAAAGTTTCTATCGTTGACCGAAGCGTAGGATTGTTCTCAAGATTCATCGTATTAATTTTGAAAAGAAAATACAACAAGATTGTATCAATTTTGAACAGAATAAGCCACTGATTTTTCTTATTCAGTCTCCAGTAAATTCGTCAATTTGATGAGTTAATATTTTGCCTTAATAAATTGTTAAGAGAGAAATTCTAGAAAGAAAGAGTTATAGAGTTTTTAGAGAGAGAAATCTCAAGTACAAATGAGTTCTAGAGAAAAAATATTCAACCCCTTTATTAGAGTAGCCTTGCCCTTTATATAGAGGAGCCAAGACTTAGTCTTAAACTGAAATTTGTTACAAAAGATGACTAATTGTTGTTTAGTCCTTAACAATTATACATAGTTACAAATACTCTCTAAAACTTACACCAATTACAATTTAAGGAAAAAACTTACATTACTTATAATTAAATCCTTAAATTTACATTATTTACAACTTAGTCCTCAAAATCCTACTTCCATATCAGAAGCCCCCCTAGTTTTCATGTCAGTAAATGAATGAGAACTAAAATATCTTCAAATTCTTCCATATGTCATGTAAGCTGTTATAAAATAAACTCAAAGCAGTCCTTCGAAGCGACCACTCGAAGCAACCATTTGAAACAATCATTTGAAGCGTATATGAAGAGTAATCATTTGAAGCGTCAACTAGGAGCGACCATTCGAAACGTCAACTAGGAGCGATCATTCGAGGCGTGATAAAAATAAATACCAATTAAAAGTAACACTAAAGTCTGATAACCTTTCAAAGACAAAAAAATCTCTTCGAAAGATTGGAAATAAAACTACCAGAAAATCTCTTCGAAACGGCCAGAAAATCTCTTTGAAACAAGTGAAACTTTTAAAAGTACTCATCGACTTTTATACAAACAACATACAAAAGTAATCGTTCAAAAGTAACAATCCTACGTAACAATGGTGGACAACAGCACGCCTTCGCATCCATGACGTACAAAGTGAGTGCCTTTGAAGCTTCAGAATTAGTCACCTTCACCACGAACAACTCAAACATCGAACTCAGATCATCTTTGTCTTCACCACGACTCTAGGACAGAACCAAAGTTTCTTCGTCTTTATCACGAATTCGGGACTGGACCAATATTTCTTCTCATTCACCACGAGCACAGGGCGAATATAGGGCTTTTCCACCTTGAGCAAGAGTAAAGGGTAAAAACACATTTACAACTTCAACCCCCATCGATTGCACCTTGTAGACGGGACATAAACCAACTTCGTTAATCGATAGCCCCGCTACTAACCCAACTGATGGGTAATAACCAATCAACTGAAGCAGAGCTTCAAGAGGAAGGTTTTTCAACTCGGAACACGACCCCTCGCTAACACCTGAGCTTAAGAATAAAACTAGCGAACAACTGTTGAGGAAGAGTATAACACATCGGTGAGCCCATAAAAACTAAGAAGAAAAAAATCAATAATAGGAGCGAGCATGTTAGATTAGAACAAAGAGAGGATATTAAGAACATGAAGCTAGCGGTGGGTTTGAGGCGGGGGGCTGAACCACTGCGACAATAAAAACTCTGAATAATTTTTCTTTTATCGATGAGGTCTCCGCAAGTTACTAGCCGTTTAAGTTCCACGAGAAAACTAGCCGTTAGAAAAAGAGAGAAGTCAAACCCTCCCTCTAAAAAAATAATAATTACTTCATATAGCTCCCAAAAGAGTATCTGAGTTGGTTGAAGAAAGCATGTTCGTGACCAAAAGTCGTGACCAAAAGTCATGCGTTTGAGTCCTTCTACAAGCGCTTTCTTGGCTGAGTCTGTCATCTTGTGTGGTTTACCTTGTGATGTTGGTTTGCATGCTATTGCGTTAGATTGAAGATTTACGCGCATTTGTTAAGTAGTGGCGGCGGGTTCCCATCTGAAAAAAAAATAACTTTATATAATAACTTTTTTATACAATTTTTTTTCTAAAAGATAAAAAATTTGTAAAATTAACAATTATACAGAATAATTTTGATTTTTTTTAATACCTCTCTGTAATAATTTTTAACTTGTAAATATCATTTTACGTAATAATATTACCTTTGTATTTTGAAAAACGTTATTATATATACAGAAAAATAAAAAAAATAACGGTATAATAACGGTATCCATAAATTGATAAAACAAGTTGTTAAACCCAAATGTTAGACCTAAAGTGGGTTTTTTCCAATAAAGTTAGTTCACGTTTGATATGTGGGCCTTGAGTGAAAAGTGAACCTTTTTAAGAGACTTCCGAAAAGACAAAGACAGCACAAAGTGTGAAGGTCCATTACAAAAAGTAGATTCCAAAAACAATAACTAGAAGTTGGTTCCATGTTTTTATTTTCTTATGAAACCACCACCCGTTTTTTGTCCATCACCAACTACTTATTTGATCCTCTCAACAAAAAGTACGCAATGCTTTCCGACAAATTAGTTATTTTAATTTATTACTCCTAATTTTTTGTTTCTCTTCAGATGCATCATTTATTTCTCCTCCTTTCTTGATTTTGAGACCAATATTTATTGTTTCTTATTTTCATATAGCTAGTATATTTACCATATTAATTTTAAAGTTATACTTTATATTTATATCATTTGTGTTTATGTTTTTGTTTTTTTGTTATTTATGTGTTTTGTTTTTATTTTTAATATTAGATTTATAATATGTTATTATATTTATTATACGACTGTATTGTTTTGAATAAATTTTGGTACATGCGTACAATTAAAAAATAAAAATAATATATTTTATTTTTTAAATAAAATTTATTATGTTTAAACATATCCAACCTATGTAATAACACATAATTAATAATTCATTTTAAAAAAATCCAAAATTTATAATTTAATTTAAAAGGGTTTGTCGGCTATAAAGAATTTAAAGAATTGACTGGCGGTATTTTATAAATTTTTTTATTTGGGTAGAGAATTAAATACACATTTTAAGATTGAAGGGTTTTTGGTTTCTTTTGAGACTTTATTACACATCATAAATACTCTAATTGCGATGAGGTACTTCATCAGACCTTTCTTTTTAACCCAGGAATATGCCAGCACGTCAAGATTCTTACAACCCCGTCAAACATTCTGATTCTGACGTTACCAATACCACCAACAGTCAACGAATGATTGTTCCCTAAATAGACAGTTCCCTGCATTGGCTTGTACGTATCAAACCATTGCTTGAACTGACACATGTGATATGTAGCGCCAGTATCGAGTACCCAAGAGTTTTTCCCAAAGTCTGAACTCACGGACGATGCATCTCCTTTACCACTGTTTTCACTATCGTCGGAATCGTTCACACCTTCAACAATATTTGCTGCACTTTCCTTTTGATTTCCCTTCTTACCATTCAGTTTCGGACAATCTCTCATATAATGACCCTGCTCACCGCATTCATAACAGTTTGAGTGCTTCACCCTTGACTTAGACCTCCAGTTCTTCCTTCTTAAAGAACTCGCTTTGCTTCTAGATCTTCCCCTAGTCATAAGATCTTCCCCTTCAGCTTGATTTTCTGGCTGCAACTGTCTCATCTCCTTTGATTTCAGTGCCCCTTTGACATCTACTAGCGATAACTTATCCTTACCATACATAATGGTATCTATGAAGTTTTCATAGGGCGCTGGTAACGATCTCAATACAAACAAAGCTTGATCCTCATCCTCAATATTGATATTTATGTTCTCCAAGTCCATTATAATTGATTTAAAATTATCTAGGTGCTCTGTTATGGACATACCTTCTTTCAATCTAAAATCATACAAACGCTTCTTCAAGTATAATTGGTTTACTACTGATTTCTCTGAGTAAAGATCTCCTAGGTTTTTCCATGCGCAGGCAGCAGTCTTCTCACCACTAATCTCGCAAAGCACATTATCTTTCACACTCATTAAAATCCAGCACAAAGCCCTTTCTTGAAGATCTTGTTTCTCCTCCCCTTTCATCTCTTCTGGTAACTTATTCTCCACAGCCTTCCACAGCCCTTGCAGTGCCAATGAAGATTTCAGTTTAATCTTCCACAACGCAAAGCTGGATCCCCCATCAAATTTTTCAATCATGTATTTTGTTGCTGTAGACGCCATTGTGAAAAACCCTAATTGCAAAAGCCCTAATTTCACCACGTGGCTCTGATACCAATTTTGTTATTAAATTACTATGCAATTATCAAAATGGCTCAAGCACAAAACATATACGAATGAAAGATTTAAATAAAACACATGATTTAACGTGGTTCGACAATTGTCTACGTCCACGGGCGCCGCCAGAGAAAAGAGTTTCACTATGATAGAAAATGTTACAGATTTCAGATTGTGTTTTGTGTCGTCCTAGTAATCTATTTATAAGGAATTAATAGACTTACTAGACAATGGGCCTAATGGGCTCATACCACAAGACTAACTCAATGATTGCACAATATCACTATCACATACACAAAATTGTACTGCCGGACACAGTTACTGTCAAGGCACTATTCGACTCATTCGCAACAGTATCGTCTGCCACGGTAGTGGTTCAAGTACACAAACCCTTATATAAGTTGATAAGTGTGTGTAAAAAAATAAGCATTTGTGATGGAAGTGTGGGTACTAGATTGTACCATGAACAAAAAAATAAATTGAGTTTAGTACTTAGTAAGAGTTAGAAAATCTGTTGTTCACCCTTTATGAAATATGATATTATGGTGAGCCATTTACGATTCCGGATTTGTGTTTTCCTCAGGTCTGAGCAACAAGGTTCTAAACTTCACAATTTTAAAGTAACTTATTGTCGTTTAGAATTTTGATAACAAAAAATCATCGAATCCGGTGGAATTATATACTAAATAATTAACTTGAAAATTAATCTGATAATAATATGTGAATAATTTTTGATTTGATCAAATCTAATTGGTTTAGAGTTTTATTATTCGAACTATTTGCTTAAAGAGTGGAACGAAGAAATAGATGGCTTAGAACACATAGATTCAATCATCATAAATATATGGAAAAGACAATCTTACCGCTAAAACCACATATAAACCTGAGAAAATATATATTTTAATCGATTTTCTGGATAATTAATGATTTAATTAGTATGTTTTGATTTTTTATCATTTTAAATAGAACCTTATAGGTACTAGACGAATTCAACAAACCAACGAGAATAAAGAAGTTGAAATTTGTTCGACTATATCCAAACCGGACTGTTATGTTTAGAACGATTAGAGTTCCTAAAAAAAGAAAATATAACGAGAAAATATTTTCCAATAATTGAATAGTAATAATTAGATAATGATATAAAAATAAGGATGTTCATATAATTGAATACATATAGGCATTTAGTTATACAAATAAGAGTATTCCAGATATTTATACTTTTAACCAAATATTTATTGCTCACCTTTTGAAAATTGGTCCTTACACACCCGGCCATCGAATGAGGCAAATTAAATTCCTCTCATTCTTTAGTTTTGCCCTTGATGCTCTTAGCTTTTTGTGTTGTACCCACGACTTATTTCTAAACCCTAAATTTCTTTTGGATTGGTCTGAAGCTCTAAATAACGACTTTGCAATAACATATTCTTCTTTAGCATTGCAATAACATATTCTTCTTTATCAACTAACCGTCTCAAATTGGATGTGGAGGGCAAGGTTGTGTGTTGAGATAATGTTTGTTAGAGGAAAACAAATTTGTTTTGAGTTGATCAGATTTAAAGAATTTCCTAAGCAGCTCAATTATCTCTTCATTACCTACCTAAGAATTCAATTTTTTTTGTTATTACAAAAACACATTCTAATTTTTTTTTAAGTTGATCAGATTTAATACAAGGTTATAAGACACAATTTCATATTACTAAATTAAAGGTCGTGCAATAATCCTTCAAAATGACAATTGACAAGTCATTGGTCATATAAGTTACTCATCACAAAACATAAGTCTAAAAATGGGTTAAATATCCACTTTACTTCATCTTCATCAACTATAGGTCATTCAAAAAATATTTTGAATTTGATTCAAGGACGGGCTGGCACATATATAACTATACGACATATGTGGATGTTAATAAAAAAAAAGGCTATAAGCCAGAAAAGCTTAAAATATGACATATATAAATAAAAAAGGTTATAAGTCAGACAACCTACAAACATAACATGTAAAAAGGAAATGAAGGAGGAAAACATTTATAGAATACCGTGGAAAAGCCCAATAGTCTATTTCTCACAAGCCTAGAAAGTATAACCCTCGGTAAGTTGAAGGGTCTCCAATGACTATTATTTCTAGATAAATAAAATTGTCTTCAACATTCACCATGCTTCACCAATTAAAGAAAAAATCGTGCATCTAGCATATCCATGACATATATACATGAATATATCTGACTAGCCATCTTCGAATGATAAATGAGAGAATATTCATACCATTCCACAAGTCAGATCGAAACTGTCTCTCTAATACGTGTTAAGTATTTACAATAAATTTTGAATGAGATCCAAGCCAACATCCAAAGGATGCTTGCATTAGTCCTCCTAAATAATCTCTACAAGGACTAAGAGGGCTATCTGATGATGACTAAATTATCTGAAGGGAAAATCGGAAAAATGAGTTATTTGTTTAAAAAGTTATTTTATGTATACTAATGTAATAAAGTGCAATAATTCGAGGTATTTAATACATTAACATGTTTCGCAACATAAATGAGCTCAAGTTACCAAATGGACCTGTAGACCATATAAACCACTGTGCTCAGTGAGCTCATTTTCTTATAAATAGCTCTGAAAATATTTGATGAGATCTAAGGAATTTCTTACTCTCTACCCAACCTGTTATAGTGTCTCTCTCTAAAGAATTTCCTAAGCAGCTCAATTATATCTCCATTACCTACCTAAGAATTCAATTTTTTTTGTTATTACAAAAACACATTCTAATTTTTTTTGAGTTGATCAGATTTAATACAAGGTTATAAGACACAATTTCATATTACTAAATTAAAGGTCGTGCAATAATCCTTCAAAATGACAATTGACAAGTCATTGGTCATATAAGTTACTCATCACAAAACATAACTCTATAAAATGGGTTAAATATCCACTTTACTTCATCTTCATCAACTATAGGTCATTCAAAAAATATTTTGAATTTGATTCAAGGACGGGCTGGCACATATATAACTATACGACATATGTGGATGTTAATAAAAAAGGCTATAAGCCAAAAAAGCTCAAAATATGACATATATAAATAAAAAAGGTTATAAGTCAGACAACCTACAAACATAACATGTAAAAAGGAAATGAGGGAGGAAAACATTTATAGGATACCGTGGAAAAGCCCAATAGTCTATTTCTCACAAGCCTAGCAAGTATAACCCTTGGTAAGTTGAAGGGTCTCCAATGACTATTATTTTTAGATAAGTAAAATTGTTTTCAACTTTCACCATGCTTCACCACGTAAAGAAAAACTCGTGCGTCTAGCATATCCATGACATATATACATGAATATATCTGACTATCCATCTTCGAATGATAAATGAGAGAATATCCATACCATTCCACAAGTCAGATCGAAACTGTCTCTCTAATACGTGTTAAGTATTTACAATAAATTTTGAATGAGATCCAAGCCAACATCCGAAGGATGCTTGCATTAGTCCTCCTAAAGAATCTTTATAAGGACTAAGAGGGCTATCTGATGATGACTAAATTATCTGAAGGGAAAATCAGAAAAATGAGTTATTTTTTTAAAAAGTTATTCTATGTATACTAATGTAATAAAGTGTAATAATTTGAGGTATTTAATACATTAACATGTTTTGCAGCATAAATGAGCTTAAGTTACCAAATGGACCTGTGGACCATATAAACCACTGTGCTCATTGAGCTCATTTTCTTATAAATAGCTCTGAAAATATTTGATGAGATTTAAAGAATTTCTTAGTCTCTACCCAACCTATTATAGTGTCTCTTTCTAAAGAATTTCTTAAGCAACTCAATTATCTCTCCATTACCTACCTAAGAATTGATTTTTTTTTGTTATTACAAAAACACATTCTAATTTTTTTTGAGTTGATCAGATTTAATACAAGGTTATAAGACACAATTTCATATTACTAAATTAAAGGTCGTGCAATAATCCTTCAAAATGACAATTGACAAGTCATTGGTCATATAAGTTACTCATCACAAAACATAACTCTATAAAATGGGTTAAATATCCACTTTACTTCATCTTCATCAACTATAGGTCATTCAAAAAATATTTTGAATTTGATTCAAGGACGGGCTGACACATATATAACTATACGACATATGTGGATGTTAATAAAAAAAAGGCTATAAGCCAGAAAAGCTCAAAATATGACATATATAAATAAAAAAGGTTATAAGTGAGACAACCTACAAACATAACATGTAAAAAGGAAATGAGTGAGGAAAACATTTATAGGATACCGTGTAAAAGCCCAATAGTCTATTTCTCACAAGCCTAGCAATTATAACCCTCGGTAAGTTGAAGGGTCTTCAATGACTATTATTTTTAGATAAGTAAAATTGTCTTCAACCTTCACCATGCTTGACCACTTAAAGAAAAAATCGTGCGTCTAGCATATCCATGACATATATACATGAATATATCTGACTAGCCATCTTCGAATGATAAATGAGAGAATATTCATACTATTCCACAAGTCAGATCGAAACTGTCTCTCTAATACGTGTTAAGTATTTACAATAAATTTTGAATGAGATCCAAGCCAACATCCGAAGGATGCTTGCATTAGTCCTCCTAAAGAATCTCCACAAGGACTAAGAGGGCTATCTGATGATGACTAAATTATCTGAAGGGAAAATCGGAAAAATAAGTTATTTTTTTTAAAAGTTATTCTATGTATACTAATGTAATAAAGTGTAATAATTCGAGGTATTTAATACATTAACATGTTTTGCAGCATAAATGAGCTTAAGTTACCAAATGGACCCGTGGACCATATAAACCACTGTGCTCATTGAGCTCATTTTCTTATAAATAGCTGTGAAAATATTTGATGAGATTTAAAGAATTTCTTACTCTCTACCCAACCTATTATAGTGTCTCTCTCTAAAGAATTTCCTAAGCAGCTCAATTATCTCTCCATTACCTACCTAAGAATTCAAATTTTTTTGTTATTACAAAAACACATTCTAATTTTTTTGAGTTGATCAGATTTAATACAAGGTTATAAGACACAATTTCATAATACTAAATTAAAAGTCGTGCAATAATCCTTCAAAATGACAATTGACAAGTCATTGGTCATATAAGTTACTCATCACAAAAAATAACTCTATAAAATGGGTTAAATATCCACTTTACTTCATATTCATCAACTATAGGTCATTCAAAAAATATTTTGAATTTGATTCAAGGACGGGCTGACACATATATAACTATACGACATATGTGGATGTTAATAAAAAAAGGCTATAAGCCAGAAAAGCTCAAAATATGACATATATAAATAAAAAAGGTTATAAGTGAGACAACCTACAAACATAACATGTATTAATCATAAAGGTTATAAGCTATATGACATCTACATACAACATATCATAATCAGATTGTTTATCAGCCAACCAATCTCCAAATAAAAGATGAGAGAAAAGGCTAGTAAGCTAAGTGATTTTTGAAAACATATTTAGTTATAAGCCAAGATGATTATCTATTAAGATCAAGAATTCATACAATTAAATTCATAAAGGTAAAAAAGCCTTGACTATAATTTAAATTAGCAAGCCCACAATATAGTAAGATCAAGAGGCCACATAATTAAGGATGTAAAGTCGTATAATAAAAACTTTAATTAAAGTTCAAATAAACAAACATGATTAAAATCCAAGACTAAGAGTCAAATGAGCCCACGATCTATTAAGATCAATAAATAACACTAATATTAGACAGACCACAAATATTATAATAACTTAACAACCAAATAGACAAGCCAATGATAAACAAATGATGAGAAAGTTATGAGAAAAGCGATAAACAAAGTAATATAGTTGGACGAGCCAAAAGATAAAATATGAGAAAGTTAAGATATAAAGAACCTAAATAACTTGGACGAGCTAAATGACAAATGACCAGTAATTAATGAGTTAAACGACGTAAATAAGATTATAACTGGATGGTGTAAATGAATCTAATGTTATATAATTTTCAAACAAAGTCAGAATACGAGGCACCATTGGTATACTATTTATTTTATAACTATTCTCCCACGAGGCGTTATTCTACGAGAATCTTCTTCAAATAGAAGATAATTCAACAAAACAAGGAAAACAACAAAATGATAAAAGTTAGACAACATGTTTCAGCAATATATTGAGTGAATAAATACAATACATTATCTTTGATAGAAGTTAACTTCATGAACTGAAGATGACAATTCCATGATGATGAAGTAAAATATATAAATCGAGAATATAAAAGAATGGAAGCAAGCTAGAGGAGCTAAAGGTGACGACCCAATGAAAATGAGGTAAACATATCAAATATCTTGACGAACTATGTAATACCACCCAAAAAGAGAAGACAACTAGACAAGCTCCAGAAGATGACATAAAATGATTAAATATTTTTATAAGTTATGTAAAATGACCTACAAAGATAGGATAACTATACGGGATTTAGAAGACGATATAAAAAGATAAGGCATTTGGATGAGATAAGAAAAATGACATTGAGGACATTCAACTTGATGATCTATATCAGAATTAAATCAATATCCATACGAGCTCCGAGCTAATTGAATAAGCTAAAATAAAATATTTCTTATTTACATAATTAAGATTTTACATAGTCTTTTATATAGGGAAGCACCACATATAAGACTATATCACATAGCTGGACATGTATAAGCTTTTACATAGTCTTTTATATAGAGAAGTGACATATAATAAACCTGATGAAATAAAATGGAATGCATCTTCTTCTGGATGCTTTAAATTAAAAGATATTTTGGAAAGGATAAGAACAAAATATACAAAGTCAATTCTATATAACAAAATATGGAACTCAATCACTCTAAAGAAGTGCTCATTCATTCTTTGGAGAACTCTTAAAAGTATAATATAAGTTTATACCAACCTTTATAATAATTTTTTTTAATATTGTTTCAAAATACTGATTTTGCAACAGTATTGAATTTACCGAACATCTTTTTGTACAATGTAAAAATACATGGAACGTATGGAAATACTTGGCATGCCTTTTTGGAATATTAATTGGAAACCATATGATTTTCAAGCACTTAATAAGCTGATGGTTATTATCAACTAACAAAACAACTCACATAAGAACGATTTTATCATCCATTATTTGCTAGTCCAATTGGACTTCCAGAAATAAATCAAAATTAAAAAATATATCAATTTCATCAAGTAACATCAAAGACAAAGTTCATCACATATTAGTAAAGTTGGATTGTGCTAGTTTACTTACAAAAGAACTCTGGACTGGTGATTTGAAAATAACGTATATCATGAACTATTTCGATTATCATACTAAAAACATTAAAGATTTATATGTCAAATGGATCCCTCCCACATAAAATAGAATAAAAATAAACTCAAATGGATCTTGTTTATAAAATGGAGAATCTAGTGGTGGTTTTTTTTATAAGAAACTCTCAAGGTGTTACGTTAAACTCTTTATGATAAATTGTATGAGAAATAAACTCCCCTTATAGCTGACGCCATAATACTTCTTGATGGCTTATGTACGTATAAATATATGGGATTGACTAATGTATATATAGAAATTGACTCAATTATCCTTTTCGAAACACTAACTAATGGTCTTGCACCCTGGTATCTGATTCCAATCATAACCCGTTGTTGAAAGTTATAATTTATACTATGACAATTAAACACATTTACAACAACAAAATAACGTTGCTGATTGGATTGCAAAATGGTCTATTAAATGCAAGACCAACTGTAACATCGCTCTTAGTGAAACTTCTGTTCAATTCTGAGTTATTATATTGTTAGAAAGTTTAGGAATGAGATACTTAAGATTGGAAAATAGACAATATTTTTTAACTTAAGAAACACTAATATATTAATATCGGGTTATTTGATCTGTCACTAACACTCTCAAGCATGTTAGTTGCCTAACTTGTATATGTATAATTGTTCTGCAGATTTGGGCGAAATCTCAAAGAGGTGGGGGTCCGAACAAGGCTAGAGCCAAGCGGAGGGATGGAGTAGGGTAATGAGACTGCAATGCGTCAGCAAATCTTCGTCTTCGATCTCTCTTCGCCCGATGCTACTTGGGTCAGAGCATAAGCTAGTGATGCTTTCGGCTACTGGACTCTCGTCATATAGGGTGCAACACTCCACCGCTTCGCCTAGCATCACGAGGGAAAAAATATCAAAGTACCATAGAAAGAATTACAGGATTTTCAAGAATAAAGCAAAAAATCAACCTTAAATCAAAGAAGAAACAATAATGCAACAAACTAGAGAAAATCAGAACATTCATGGGTTTGATAGAGTAAAAAGTCTAAATTTTCTTTCAAAATCTCAATCTACATCAAGAGAATGTTGAAATGTATCAAGAAAGATAATCTTTTTCTAATCTTTCATCATAAGCAATTTTTTTCTTAACTATGACAAAAAAATATAAATCTTCAACAAACCATTAGTAAAACACTATTATATATATTCAAAAGTCTGGAGGATAAGTGTTCAAGCACTTTATAACTAAAAGACCTTTAAGACTAATTTAGTCAATAAATTTTATTATAACCCTAGGGAGTGTTTAAGACTAATTTAGTCAATAAAATTTTATTATAACCCGAGAAAGTGTACCAAAAGCAAATCGAAATCTATTGCCAAATTTTGAGTTTACTGATTTTGTGGGTTCAAACCCCACACCTTATCTAATGGTCACGAACAATTGATTTAGTCCATCTAAAAATACTTTATTGGTTTAAACCTAACGACATTCGTTGAATAACGGTTGCGGATTCCTTAAAAAAAACTAATAAAATAAATATATTTTACAACTACCTCTTACTATTCATCATAATAGCTGTAGAGAGACATCCTTTTATTATATCATACTATGTAACTAAAGTTTCGACTCACCGAATAAATTAGAAATTTATAATTTTAACTATACAATTTTCCAAACATTCCAAAACAGTAACCATTCAAATAAACTTCAATATACAACGAGTCGTATCAATATACAACGAATCATATCAGATAAATTTGGATTTTTTTTACGCCCACTCATAATATCACGTTCCAAATCGAGCAATCAATGGGGAAAAAGTAGTTGACTATTGAAAAATAAATTAGTAGATGGATCGATTTGAAAATAAAATAAATAATAAAACATAATTTAAATAACTCACTAGTGGAGGGGGGCAATTAAAAATTAGACGAAATTCAACACTTTTGTTACCTTTTTGGCTTTCACTTGGCCAGTCGAGGGAAAAGCCAAATCCACACCACTACGATGGCAACAACAACAGAACCGGAAGATGATATTAAGAAGCTCGTTTCCTCATTTCTCGGGGTTAGTTTCGCAGTGTTTCTCGCTTACTTACCGGAGGATGCAACCACTCTGGTACCTCAGCTACAGTCGGAGATCGGAGAGCTACACCGGCAGCTGTTATTAGCAGACGAGCAGCTCCGCCAGATGAAATCTCGCCGGAAAGAGGACTCCAAGGCCAACGCGAGAGTCGTTGAGATCTTCGCCGGCCATCGGAACGCGTGGCGGACGGAGGAAAAACGGTTGGTGGAGCAGATCGACGCCGCAACGCAGGAGATGGTGTCGTTGACGGCGAGAATCCGTGATTTGGAGAGCGAGAACGATGAATATCGAAATAGGGTTGCTGAATTGGAGGCCGAGGTTGGAGAGAGGGAGGAGATGATGGGGTTTATGTCGAGGAGAGATTTGGAAGATGACCAATTTAACAGTGCTGCTACGAATGGAATGATGGCCAATAAGTTCTGGGCTGAGTCTCCTAATTATCTCTACCAGGTCGAATTTCTTTATTGAGTTTGATCCAATAAGATACATGTTTATTAGTTTATTAGTTTTGATTACTTAAGAGTCAAGTTAATGCATTTGACTGATATATAGTTAGCATATGATT
Source organism: Limnanthes douglasii subsp. nivea (assembly GCA_036936605.1). NCBI lineage: Eukaryota > Viridiplantae > Streptophyta > Magnoliopsida > Brassicales > Limnanthaceae > Limnanthes > Limnanthes douglasii. The sequence continues at coordinate 267,038,122 of JAUPFV010000005.1, read as the reverse complement.
TGTAAGCTTATCATTAGGGTTTGTATCAGGCCAGGTTGTTGTAAGTCTTTCTTGCGCACCAAGATCACTCTGTTTTGTTAGTAGGGTTCATCTTTTCACTTTTTGTCTTCTGGAAAAGCAGTTATTATACTAAATTCTATGCCTCTGTAAAGTAAATGTTTGTTCCCACTCTTACTAAGGTTTGTGAATCATTGATGGCGCACCAAGCTTAATTTCCGGAGTATGATTGGCTAATAACAAACTTGAGATTGCTGTTTGTCACCAAAACTTGAAGCCTATAAGACATGAGAAATACTAAGCTCTTCATATGGAGCTTCAATTTCTGTCTTATAGTATATTATCCCCGTATATGTTCAAGGCTTCAAGCTAGTTACGATGCAAGTGAATCCATACTTATCAGGATTTTTAATTTTGTAATTTTTTGGTGAGTACCTGTCAAATCTCTTTTGATAATGGTGAAAGTGGAACTTAACATTGGACATCGACTGATTGCAGGATGCGCAGTATGAATCTTTTGAACCGCAGTACGAAACGAAGCATTTTGTTGCGAGGTAAATTTGCATGAGAATCTAGTTTTTGCTCGTAAAGTTTGTACTATTGGAAGCTAATACAAGGAAAACATATTACTCTTTATCAGAAGAGATTCCCCATGGAAAGTAGATGGTGAATCCACAGGGGTTTCCTCGAAACTGAGGTCACTCGAACAAGAACTAATCAGTCTAGATGAAGTTAGCAAAGGTGACGTGTCCAAGGTACCCTCACTATTGAAGAAGCAAGCCAAGAGATATCAAGGTCTCACAGGGAAAATCGACGATTTATGCCGAAGAATGGTAAATTTTAATTTATCTTTTTGCCTATTAAAGTATATTTACTTGTAGACAATTCAGAAGAAGATTTTTGAACTTAAAACATGGAGGCAATTATGAACGGTCTTGTTGGTTAAAAGTCATCACTTATAGGAAGAAAGAAAGAGATGCAATGTGGTTACTTCTCATTAAAAGAATTTGCTGCAGAAAATATTGTTATGGCGATATAAAGATGTCACTTGAATCGTATATTTGATTATGAAAAATGAAGAAGTGTTTGAGAAGTAAGATGTGTCATTTTAGATGTATGCCCATAAAGATGAGATTATGGTCTAAAAATAATTATGCAATTAATAATAAAAAAAAGGTGGTGATGCTTTAGTTATCAATTGGTAAGAAAATGAAAATCAAGGGTTAAAAATGAAAGTGAATAAATATATTTGAATGCAACGGTATATAAGAACATGGCCATGAGGAAACCATACTATAATTTTGTTATATTTATACCCTAAAATAGTTATCTGTTTGTATTTATTGCCAGATAAGCCCATAATGTAGATAGTCTGCAAATTCCTGGGTTTTTATTGACTAGCAGTTTAATAGAATGAAATATTATGACTATTCATTACAGCTTAAGTTGCTTGGAAACTATAATTCTTTTTTGCCTTATGTTACAGCAAGGCAGTGATCCCTGTGAACCCACATTGAGTCCTGAGTTGCGGACACAAAGGCAAACAGAGTTTCTGCTTGAAGCATTTCGACTTCAGCATCGTGCATCCGAAACTGCGCAAAAGCTGGCTACATTACAAACTGATATTGGAAAATATCAAAGCGGAGATGATTCAGGAGGCCTGACCATGAGACGATCCTTGGATTTAATAAAAAACAACTTAAAAGAAGTTCAGAGAAACTTGGAGATATGGCTGGCCAGAATAATCGGAGATCTTGAAGGGATTCTAGCCAGAGACAGTGGTTCTCGCGAAAGAGAATATTGCATTTCTAGGTATCCTTTTGCACAGTAGAACCTAATTATAGTAGGAAAGCTCTTCTTTTGGGTATATAGCTAATTCATCTTGATATTGGATTGAACACATCTGTCCAAGTCATTTACACTCACCTTAGAAGACGGTTGACATCCAAACTCATTAAAAATTATCATGACGCTCATGCACTGTCTGGGCCAAAGGCCATCCTCCGATGAAGAAGTAACAATGTAAAGTTACTCATGGATGACTATAACAATACCAGGAGTGGAGGGTTGAAGACAGAAAAGTCTATTTTGTAAAGGTCTTTTGTTAGTAGTCCAATCTAGGAAATATGAGCGCTGAGTCTCCTAATTAACTATCTTTGTAATACTAAACCATTTCTTTTTTCTTTATTGGTATGACTACTTACAAAAGATGCTAATATATTTTTGTATAGATAGATCCACTTAAGTTAGTAATCTGTATCTTGTTCAATTTCTTTCGTATCGTTGGTTTCATTTCTGGTAGTTGAGAAGAAAATAGTTCCTAAAGATATCACTAGAGAGTTTTCTGCTTCGAGCAAACTGAGGAGGAGGGGTTTAGAATAAACAAGGAAAACATGTTGGTCTGAATCAACCGAAAGGACTTGAAGCTTAGATGTTACATCAGAACCTCAGATTTAAATTCAATATGAACCACTGATGCAAGTCCGGTCTCACATTGATTAAAGACCGAGGCTATATCCTCCCTCGAAATAGCTGTATCTCTCCCCCTCGTTGGTCTTTTTCACTAAAATACTCTCATTGAAATTACGCCTTGAGTTTGAGCCACTCTATCTAGTTCATCTTTATCTCCTTAAATCAAAGTGTTGTTCCTCTTCATTTCATCCAAACTTATTTAATTTCCAAATCAATTATTTAATAACAAAAATGATAAAACAATGTTTTTATAAAAACATCCTCTCGAATAAAACTATGAATTAGAATTTTCTCAAATTCTCGAATACTTCTCAAAATTTGAAGTAACTGGACCGGTTTACGGTTCCATTTTAAAAACCAAAATAGTAAAACTGGTAAGGAACCGATAGAATCGAATTGATAAAATCGGTAAAAGCTCCGTACATAAATTTTTATATGAGAATTAAAAAATAAATTTATTATATTAGTATCTATGTAAATAAATTATCTTCCGAAAACCATTATCTTCCGAAAACCAACAATATCTCTTTGTATGTCAAACGATAGTTTGCCACCGAAATATGAAAATTATAGGTTGATTTAAATGAATTTGGACATGTCAAACCAATAAAAGAATACAAAAGAAATTTATCTTTATTCTACTTTATATTAAATACAAAACAATAATGGAAACTATTTCCCCATCAAATATATTATTTCTTCCATAATTCAGAAAAGGGTGAAGCTATTTCCTCCATCAAATTTTTTATTTCTCCTATAAACAAATAAAAATTTCACTTTGTTATTTCCTCAATGAAGGAAATAACATATGAGAATTGCTAAAAAAACGGCCAAAACTACTCCGTGAAGTCGCTTGTTTCTATTTTTCAATATTTACAAATTTGCCACTGGGCAAAAAACCCTTTGAAGTCTAATTAATTACAACCCACGCCATTGAGTACTTCTAACTACTCCATGAAGTTGCAAACACAATTTCAAACATCCACCATAATCATCTTCTCCAAACTACCTAAAACCTCCAAAATCAACAACCTATTAACCCATTTTTTTAAAAACCTCCAAACCTTCAAAACATGGCCGGAGGAGAGTCGGAACCACTTCCCATCAGGAGCACTATGGACGCCGATGAGTTACATTGCTTAATCCCCTCTTATTTCTGCGAAAATTAGATATTTTGGAGAAAACCCGTTTTTTCTGTTCGTCGCCACGCATTGGCGACGTTGGTGGGTCGTACGCCATGCGTGTGGCGCCCTTTGGAATCCCCACGCCAACTGATGGCGTGGGCACCCTGTATTTCGCTACACATGTGGCGAACTCACGTTGTCCGGCGCCACACTAATGGTGAAATCCAGTTAACTATTCCGGAATGCCGGTTCAATTGGTTTAACTACTTCTTATGTGTTGCAGGATGTTACACAATGTGAAATTTCACTTGTTTCGGACTACGCTAATCATTTCATCATTTCACCACTTAAACTTTGTAATGAATGTAAACTTTGGATGTTTTTTGTTTGGATGCTTATCTTAAAAACAATCACACTTAAACTTCTTAATATGTCGATTGCATTAAAACATTACACTCTAATCAAAGCATTACATAATTAGAAATACATAAGAAAATAACTTAAAACAAATGATAGATAAGCTAACCCTGAGTTAGCATTTCACACTTAATTTTATGGAGTCGGGTAGTTCATTCCAAAAACGTCTTCATCAGTACTTCCTTCGGGAGTTGAATACGTTTCAACGGCGCTGGCAATTGCGTCGGCCATTTCTTGCTCCCTTTGTTGCGTCGCATGTGACACCATCTCCTGCGTAACTGTACCTTGGGATCCCATGTTGAATACTTTTTGGACATGTAAACGGGTAGTGACTCAATCTGTATAGTCATTGGCTTCAGATAAGCTAGCCTCTCGAACACTTCTTCGCGTCCGCGTGGTTGGGGCATTAAGCATCATGGACACGATGCCTCCCTACCGTGGTTGAAGAACATTCTGCACAATACTGCATCGATGAAACCAGGAATCTTCTCTTGCATCGTACCTTTGACGAAGTCAAATGCGCTTAGGAGGCTTGCATCTTCGTACACGTTCCAGCCTGAATCACCCATTGTTATAACTTAAATGTTTAGTTTCATAGTCAGATTCTAGTATTTATAGACTCGAAGTCTGTGGTTCAATTCTAAAATAATTAGCGGGAAATGGTGTTTTTGTTCCCGCCTAAAACTTATTGAGGCGGGAAACCATCATTCTATATCTTTTGAGGCGGGAAATACTTTTTTTATAATATCAAACATAAAGGAAAAAATATCATACATGGACCGAAACATCAACGAGAGCACCAAAATATAGAAAATAGTATCATACAATCCGAAAGTATCATACAATCCGAAACCCAAAATGATACGTTTGATACAAAATATAAATAAAACGATCTCACAGCAAGGTGAGATTAACAACATTACATAGTGAAAATATAATTTCTTACTCGAAACCGTACATTCTGTTCTCTGGAATATGTCCGAAGTTCGCAATGTCATCGTCTATCTCATCAACCTTACTTTCGATATGATCCAACATATGTCTCGTAACGTAATCTGTCCTAAACAGGTTCCAATCAACAAGTGCTACTTGTTGAACTTTGTAAGGCAAGTTGGACAAAAGCTGAAGTGGTTCAGCTTTCGCATGATTGTACCTGCTTTTGACTTCTTCACGACTACGTGGCGGCGGATTAGGATACTCCAAGCGTCCATAATCATAAAACATCCTACAAACCACTCGATCGAAAAAAGCATCGGTCGTATCATCGGACATTGTTTGCTTAACAAACTTCACGGCCTGAAGCAACCGATGGTCTTCGTTCTCACAAGAGTCCATACCTAACTCCATAACCTGTAAATAGAAACGCAAATGTGAAGGCGTGCTTGAAAATACTAAAACTCACTTGGATATCTGTTTTTGTTACAAAAATAGTCTAAACACATATGATCGACACCAACAAACAATATGAAATCGGTCCCGGGCCATTCCGGTGACTGTAGCATCACAGCGCCATCACTGTGGCGCAGAACCTGATACGAACGCCATACTGATGGCGTGTGACAGGGTCCCTACGCCATCGTATATGGCGTATGGAACCAACCCTACGCCACCCGATGGCGTAGGGATCCTGTTCTTCGCCCCCATGTGGCGAAGAACAGTTTTGCCATGACAGAAGCTTTAAGCTTCTGCCATGGCGTACAGACAGCCCAAAAACCCACATTTTCTACAGATCTAGCCTAACTAAACCTAACTAAACCTAACTAACCTATCTAACAACAATGAAATGAACTTACAATAATTTTTCGATTCCGAAATCTCGCCCGTCTCCTTCCTGTTACGCCGACTAGAATTTCCGGTCACGATTTTGGTTTGGATGGGTGCCGGTGGGTGTGGAAGAGTGGCCGAGAGAAGGGTGGGTTTCGGTTTAGGGGAGGGTTTCGGTCTATGGGTGGGTTTCAGTTTTGGGGTGGGTAGAGAGGGTGGGTAGAGAGAGAATCGAGTAGATTAGTATAGGTATACTTTAGTTTAGTTTTAATTTATTTTTGTTTTAGTTTTTAGATTAGGTTAATTTAATTTAATTTAAGTTAGGTTAGACTTAAATTTTAGGTTTAGGTTTTTTTAAATTTAATTTAGCTTAGGTTAGTTTTAATTTTTAGTTATAATTATAGTTATAATTTTTATAATGTTTTTAGAGAGAAGGTAGAGCAAAGTTAGAGAATTTTGAGTTTTTTTTTGAAATTATGATAACTTCGCGGAGTAAATTTGACTATTTATACGATTTCGTAAGGGTAAAATCGTCAAACAAAATAACTTCACGGAGTAGTTTTAAAAAAAAAATTATAAGCGACTTCACGGAGTAATTTTGGCCGTTTTTTTAGCAATTCCCATAACATATTTACCATTTTTTTTATTTTATCCCAAAACACATTCATTCTATAACCTCCATCCACTTCTACCACCATCTCAACTATCTATCACCCTATCTCAACTATCTCTCACCCTATTAACTTCTGCACACCCAACCATCCTTATTAGTTTCTCACCATCAATCACCCATAAACCCTAACCCTAGCTTAGCCACTATAAAAACGGCCTCCTCTTCAGATTTCTCTTCAAATCTTGAAAAATAACAAACTCTAACCATCCATTTGATTTATCTTCTAATCTTGAAAAACAATGGTAGTTTTTTCTCAAATTCGTCCAAGGTAAAAATAATTAGTTATTTAAAAAAAACAAGAACACTTAAAAATGCACCATTATTTATTGAAACAGACGAAATGCACCTAGTTCCGAGATGACATCTCAGATTTATATGCATTTTTTATATAAAAAATAGCTGATTCCGAGGTGCCGTCTCAGAATCAGGTGTTTTTTTAATAAAAAAACGCACCTGATTCTTAGGTGTTGTCTCGGAATCATGTGTTTTTTTCTAGAAAAAAGCAATTGATTCCTATATACTGTCTCAGAATTAGTTGTTTTCTGCTAAAACCTGCGCAAATCAGGATTTTCAAAAATATGTTTTTTTTAGCACAGATTTTTAAATTATATGAATATAAAACTAAAAAAATGTTAAATTAACTTGTTAGTTGATAGGGTGATGTTCTCCGATGTTAAATATCTGGTTTGGATGTCTTCCTCTTCCATGCGTAATCTTTAAGAAATTTGATTTTTTGTTTTTAGGGTTTAATTTTATAAACTAAATCATATATGTTGAATTTAATTTGGTTTAATCATGTGCTTATTGATATAAGGATTTCATAATGGTTAATGGCATCAAGTTATAAATTAGAAAATAATTTGAGGGCAATATAGTAAAAACAAGTGATAAGTTTCTTTTTTATTTTGAAATATGGAGGAAATAAAAAATATAATGGAGGAAATAACTTCGCCCTTCAGAAAAATCTCCATGATGTTATTTACTCCATAAAGGAAAATCCAAATTTACCCTTATTCTTATAATCTATCCAAACATCTCATATCTACCCTAGCCTTCTATCTAACTTTTGTTTCTATTCTTCAACGTCGTTTTTTTTTCTTCAGCATCTGAATAGTAGGAACCATCACCATCGAACCAGCGACGTCGATCTGGAAGCGTTGATCCGACAACATCGATCCAGTAGCGTCGATCTAGCAACATCGAACCAACAACCAGCATCATCGACTCCAGCCCCGATTCATCCTATAATCCGCCTCGAATATAACAATGAATCAGCCCCGATTCTGCCTTGATTCTGCCCTGGAATCCACCCCGATTCAGCTTTGAATCGACCTCCTACTCCTACGATTTGGTGAGTTCTACGATAAAATGTTTTTCATTTTTTATTATTCACCACTGGTAGATTTTGGTGTGGATAAAAGTAGCCTGAGGGTAGGCTGGTAATTTCAAGTGGAGTTTTAGGACGGTGTAAGGGTGTTTCACGGTGGTGTGGTGGTGTTTAAGGGTGTTTCAAAGTGTTTCAAGGGTGGAGAGAGAATTGAGCAGCCTGGCAGCAGTTAATTTTTCTTACCCATAGTTAATGCTGGTGGTTGGGTATTTATAGTATGATATTTGGGCCCTTATGGGCTTTCGGGTCAAGTTTAATGGACCCGGGTCATGTTTAAAGACCCAAGAGTTTTAAGCAGATGTGCAGGTAGCTTAGTCAGTCAGTGATTAGGTTTTTTAGTACTTTAGTCATAGTTCGAACTGCCTTATGTTTGCAGTGTTCAAGATCATCTGTCCGGTTCAATCAGTGCTGTCCGAATTGAAGTCATGGAGTCTGTCCGAATTTACGGGGTGATTTACTTTGGACTACCCTTCCGGGGAGCTCTTCGAATTCGGACTCATCAGGAGCCCCTTTTTTAGGTATTTGAACAAGTGTCCTTGTTAAAGAACTGAAAAACAGTCCGATTGAAGAAGTGGTTTCTCAATTCGAAGAGAATTGAGATAGGCCCGGACAGTCCAACCGTTACGAATTCCAAACGGTTCTTTGTCAGAGGTAGTGGGACACGTGTCACTCTCTGGTTGGTTACTTTTAGCCGTTTTTTCACCTTGAAAGTTGCACCACTTTCTCGAACAAGTTACTTCTTTAAGTGCTATTGATGACGTCAGCGCCGTTTTTAATCATTGCCCAACTTTTCGGATTCTCCTAGGAATCAAACCCTTTTTTACATTTACTATAAATTCCATTTGTCTTTCACAGTCTCATTTTCACTTTTACTTTGCCATTTCACTCAAAACTTCATCTCTCTAAAACTTCAAACTTTCCTTAGTTGTTTTATGTTCACAGCAAGAACAGCTCTAATCAAGGGTGGCTGGCTCAATCTTTCAGAACTAGAGAAAGCTCAAAGGGTTGAAAAAGAGAAAAGACTTGCAGCAGAGCTTCCAGCGTCGCCTGTCGAGAAACCAGCCCCTTCAATCGAAGAATCTGATAGAGGTTCGTCTTCTTCGAAAGGTACAAAACCTAGAAAACTTTTTCAATCAACACTCTCCCCTATAGTTTCTGGCTCATCAGTCCAAGAGTCAATCCCCATTGTCGAACCGGGGGTCGTTGTCACAAGTGTCAGGAAGAAATCCACTTTTATTGCCATGGGGTCCGACTCCGACCATTCTCCATACAAACTAATAATGAAAAGACCAAGCAGATTGGTTAAAGGACTTTCTTCAAAAAATACCATCGATTCAGGGTCCGGGGCAACTGTTAGGACTCTCCGGGAAAGGCCGGTTGGTCCGGAGGCTAGCAGTCCACTACCTCCCAAGGACACCTCGACCTCAGAAACTCAAACTGAGGCGAGAACTCAAAAACATACATCTAGCCAACAATCCGGAGGATCAGCTGTGCCAAGCTTCATCCCTCCCCGGGCTGTTTCTGCAGAAGCTCCCCCAACAGTAATGGAGGAGAGGATGGAAGACTCTACTGAGGAGGTCAGGTTTGAGTCCGAGTCTTCCGGACAAGCTGAAACTGCTATAGTTGTTGCCAAGAAAGGCAAAGAGGACTTGTATCTGAGGCGTCCGGATCTGCCGGACAGCCTTGAAGGGAGAGTTGGGCCCTGCTTTCACAAGGTAGAATTTAAGTATCTTTTGTCTTTGTTAAAAACCAAATACACGTTTATTCATACTAGAGACTTGGGACGGCTTCGCACTAAGTGGGGGATCCCTGAAAACGTAAAGATCCGAATTCCCATCGATCCGGAGACCCCGATGGATTGCAAGAGAAACGAGATAGTCTTCTTTACGGAGCTATTCAACTGGGGACTTAGGTTCCCACTGGATCCGGAGATAGTGCGCTATTTCCACCTAGTCAAGCTATGTCTATCACAGCTGAGCCCTAACGGATGGTACACCTTGATGTCATGCATTATGGCATCTAGGTTGTCCGGAATTCCTCTTCCAATGGAAGAGTTCGCTGCTGTTGCTAGTTTGTGCAAACACCATCAGTTCCCTTTCTATCACTTTAATATGGGGAATGACTTGAAAGCCGTCGATGATCTCCTGGAGTCGGAGAGTAAGTGGAGGAGCCAGTTTTTGTTTGTAAGTGGCTCATGGGAGAATGGCAATAAAATCAAGGTCGGGGAGAATCCTAGCCTTCTTCGAAGTAGATGGAGGAGCGATCGTAAGTTTTCCTTTAAGCTTCTGTTCGAATTTTCCCTTCTTTAAGCTTTCACTAACTAGTTATTCTTTTGTTTTGTTAGAACTGCCAAAAGAGTTCGGAGACTATCTGAAAGCCGGACAGGTCACCTGTGGCAAGATAAATGCATGGGCCGCAGAGAACTGGGAGAACCGGTTTCACAAGGCTTTCACTTCGGGGAACTTGGCGAGATCTCACCTGTGGAACACCACAGGTCGAAGGGATTTAACATGGGAGGAGTTCTCCACCCCTCCTGATGATGACATAGTGCTGAGAAGGTCTCATGAGTTAGATGGGACCCTTTTCCTTCCTGCCCGGGCCAAAGCCCCAAGTAAAATGAAGGGCAAGAAGAAGAAAGGCATGAGAGCAGTAGAGGATGCTGAGAAAGAGGTCCCAACAGGTTCAGAGGTGCCAGCTCAGGCTCAAGTCGATGCCAACCTTCTACAAGTGGTAGAACAGGAGAGCGAGAAACAAAGAGCGAAGTCCCCAAAACCCTCAAAGGCTCCTAAACGGACTCGTAAGCAAGCGAGTGACAGTGCTGATAGGGAGGTCAAAAAGAAGAAGATTTCCCAAGGAGAGGAGCTTTCTCTTCGAGATCCGGAGCCCACTTTCCCAACTGATCCAACCTTAGCCGAAGAGATCCCAGGGAATCTTAATGAAGGGATTCCAATGGAATTTCACACTGATGAAGTGGATAGGGGAGAGATTAATATGGATGAAGTGGACGTCACCGGTTTGGGCCCCCTAGGTGATTACTTCCTTGGTCTGTCAAGAGATGAGTTCGCAGGGCCATATGTTCCCCCAAGCAGCTCCAACACAGTAAACTTTAATGGCAGGACTTTCTTGGTTTCCAGCGAAAGAGACGTTATAGCTCATTCCCTCTTTAGCAACGTGCAACCAGTACTTACCTTGGAAAGGCAGGTCCGGAGTCAGGCAGAGTCCATCAAAGAACTTAAGTCTGAGAAGGAGTCACTGTCCGAGGACCTCAGGACTGCCACTACTAAGGTCGACTTGCTCAAGGAGTCGAACGAACAGCTGAAGAAGAGTCAAAATGAAAGTAACACAAAAGTTGCCTCTTTAGAGAAAACCCTAGAAGATCTCCGGGCTAAGCTGTCCGAGTTGGAGAAGGACTTGAAAACCTCAAAAGATGAGACTGCAACAAAAGAGAAGCTTGTCACCAATCTGACTACTGACAAACTTGCTTTAGAGAATGCAGTGACTCAAGCTGTTGACGAGAAAGCTGCTCTGATGAAGGATCAAGAGGCCATGATCAAGGCCAAAATCAACGCTTATGCCAGGGAGATGATACGAAGTGAGGAATTATTGATTGAAAAGGTGAAGTCCGACATGGTCCTCCTATTTCACGAGAAGTTCCCGAAGAGGAGACTTGGGGACTTATGGCGTTATGTGGATGACGATGATCTCCCATATTGGACCATGGTTGATGAAGGGTACACTGATATATCCTCATCTGGTGACGAGGAGGAAACCGGAGAGAGTCCGGGTGAAGAAGAGGCTGACCCCAAAGGCAAGAAGGTCATTAAGGAAAAAAGCGATATCAAGACCAAGGGAACAGATGAGGGTGAGCCATCTTCAAAGGCTCCACCTTAGTTGGTAATTTGTTTTGTTTATTTTTTGTTCGAACCAAAGTCCTTGGAAGGCCAAGGCACCTTTTTTGTGATGCTGTCCGTTTTATCCGGACAGATTTTTGTATTGTGCTCAAACTTGTTTAAAAAGTCCTTGGAAGGCCAAGGCAACTTTAAGTTTATTGAATAAACGTTTTATCTTGCACAACCTTTCTCTTATTCCATAGTCTGTTTAAATATCTTGGAGTTTAAGTAATTTCGAGTTATTGTGTTGTGAGAGTGTTTAGTTTCTCTGGCTAGAATTTAAGTAGCCCTTAGACCTTTCAGTCCGGACAGTATGACAATCAACAGAATTTTGCAAAAACTTAGAAAATTTATTCAAGAAAGCTCCAAGTTTCATTTAAAGCTCTCCGTGGCGCCGGAGAGAGGTAGTGGTATGCCCCCAAATATTTACATGGATGTTTAAACAAGTAAATATTTACATAAGCTTTATTCTAAGTACATTCGAAGGTGTTCAATATTCCAAGGGTGAGTTAAAACCCTGCCATTTTTGTCTTCCAGCCAGTATGTGCCAGGTTTGATTCTTTCAACCACCGTATACGGACCCTCCCAAGTTGGGGCCAGCTTTCCGAAGAGCTTTTCCTTGGTATGCAAGAAAACTTTCCTCAACACTTTATCTCCTGGTTGAAAGTCCCTTCTTTTAACTTTAGAAGCAAACCTGCTTCTCATCAAGCCTTGATAATGTGCCATTCTAAGATGAGCTTTTACTCGCCTTTCTTCAATTAAATCAAGTTGATTTCTAACTGCCATTTCATTAGCCTGTCCGGAGAAGTTGTGCATTCGAAAGGAGGGAAGTGTCTTTTCTATGGGGGCTACTGCATCCATCCCATAGACCAAGGCAAAAGGTGACTCTTGTGTTGCAGCCCCAAGTGTTGTCCGGTAGGCCCACAAAACTTCTTGTAAATAACTAGGCCACTTCCCAGCAGCCCCTTCCAAATTCTTCTTTAAACCAGACAGTATTGTTCTATTAGCCACCTCAACTTGCCCATTGGCCTGTGGGTGGAAAGGTGAAGAAAAGCAGTGTTGAATACCCCTTGAGGCACAGAAGCTTTCCATTTCTCTGTTGTCAAACTGTGGCCCATTGTCTGTTGTTATTCTTTGGGGGACACCAAATCTGCAACATATGTTGGATAGAATGAATTTTATAACAGCCTTTGATGTTGTTCCTGCTAAGGGGGCTGCTTCTATCCACTTCGAAAAGTAGTCAATGGCTACAATTATGGTTTTACGCCCTCCGGACGCCATAGGGAGAGGCCCAACTAAGTCCAATCCCCATCGAGCAAAAGGGATAGGCTCAGAAATTGATTCCAAAGGAATGACTGGTACATGAATTTCATTGCTGTACCTCTGGCATGGGTCACACCTTCTTACCAGCTCCTTAGCATCTTTCATTATTGATGGCCAATAATATCCGGAGAGAAGCACTCTTCTTGTTAATGCTCTAAATCCACAATGGGCTGATCCCTCACCATCATGCAATTCAGAGAGAACCATCTGCGACTCATGATCTCCTAAACAGCGTAGGAGAGGTTTGCTATAGGATTTCTTGTACAAGACCTCTCTAATCATGACGAAACCACGAGCCTTGTGTTTTAAAGTTCTGGCTTGTGATTTATCCAAAGGTACGATGCCATCGGACAGATATTGTATTAGAGGAGACCTCCAATCCCGAGGCTTATTTACTTGTATTTCAAAGACTTCTTCTTTTTCCCCTTCATCAAGTTGAATAGAAGGACTTTCAAGCACATGGATCCATGGATAGGACTCCGTGTACGCTATTGTTGCCAACGAGTCTGCTAGCTCATTCTCTGCCCGGGGAATATGCTCATAGACAACAGCTTTAAACTTTATTGCCTCATTTTTCAAGAGAAGTAAATATTTAATCAATTGTTCCTTTCTAGCTTCTGATAGGCCCAAGGCATGGTGGACAAGCAATTGGGAGTCACTTAGCAGCTTGACCCTTTTTGCTCCACAGATATAAGCCAATTTCAACCCAGCTATAGCTGCTTCGTATTCGGACTCGTTATTGGACGCCCTGAAAGCAAAACAAATAGCTTGGAACATGTTGTCCCCATAGGGGGAAGTAAGACATATTCCTGCCCCAGATCCTATGGCACTGGATCCTCCATCTGTTCGGACAATCCACACTTTTTTGTCTTTTGAATCAGCAGGTTGTTCTGAGTCCCTATCAGAATGGAATTCGACCAGAAAATCAGCCACAGCTTGAGCTTTTACTGCTGTTCGAGGAGCAAAGTCTATGTCGAAGTCCCCCAACTCTACTGACCACTTTGTCATTCTGCTTGAAATGTCTGCTTTTTGAAGGACATTCTTTAAAGGAAAAGATGTCCGGACGATGATAGGATGAGCCTGAAAATACGGCCTCATCTTTCTCGCAGCTATCACCAAGGCCAATGCTAGTTTTTCAAGCTTCAAGTAACGCCGTTCAGCATCAATCAGGCTTTTGCTGATGTAGTATACTGGGTGAGGATACCCATCAACCTCCCTTACTAGCACAGCACTGATGGCACAGCTTGAAACAGCCAAATACACAAAGAGAGTCTCCCCCTCGATTGGTTTAAACAAAGTCTTGGGAGAAGACAGATGCTTCTTAATCTCATTGAATGCCTTATTACACTGTGGTGTCCACTCAAACCCCTTTGCACCCTTCAAAGTTTGAAAGAAAGGAGCACACCTGTCCGAAGACCTTGAGATGAATCTGTTCAAGGCTGCTAACCTCCCCGTTAACCGCTGTACTTCTTTAATGTTTCGAGGAGGCTCCATTTGAAATAAAGCATTGAGTTGGTCCGGGTCGGGCTGTATTCCATGCTCACTTATAATATACCCTAAGAACTTCCCGGACTGCACTCCGAACACACATTTTTCAGGATTTAACTTTAAATTTACCTTGGCCAGGTTGGCAAAAGTCTCCTGGAGGTCGGACAAGTGCAGCTGCTCATCCACACTTTTCACCATCATATCGTCAATGTAAACCTCCATATTTCTTCCAATTTGATCAGCAAATTCCTTATTGACTAACCTTTGATAAGTAGCCCCAACATTTTTCAAACCAAAAGGCATCACCTTGTAGCAGTGTAAACCTCTATCAGTAACAAAAGTGGTATGCTCTTGATCTCTTGGATCCACCTGGATCTGATTGTACCCGGAGAAAGCATCCATGAAGGAGAGTAGCTTGTTCCCAGAAGTAGAATCTACCAGCTGATCTATCCGGAGAACCGGATACAAGTCTTTTGGGCAAGCTCGATTGAGATCTGTGAAGTCAATGCACATTCACCATTTACCGTTTTTCTTTTTTACCAAGACTAGATTGGCAGTCCACAAAGGATACTGAGATTCTTTAATGTGCCCCATCTTTGTGAGTCTGTCAACCTCTTGTACAATGACATCAGCCTTTTCTTTTGAGAAAGCTCTCCTCTTCTGCACCACTGGTGCTACGTCTCTCCGGACAGATAAGTGATGGGAAATCACTTCTGATGGAACTCCAGTAACATCAGCATTGCACCAAGCAAAGACATGCTGATGGTCTTTTAAGAATTTTAACATCTCTTCTTTCAACACTTGTGGCATTTTGGACCCTATCTTGACAAATTTCCCTTCTTCCAAGCAGTGTGTCTCAACCTCCTCAACTGGGATCAACACTCCGGGGGTCTCTCTGGGGTCATCAATTTCACCCTCACCCCCAGAAAGGCCCCAAACTGCTATTGGTCATTTATACGGACTGCCCCCAGCGTTCGTGGAGCCAAGGCAGTGGCATAGCATTCTCTTGCAACTTTTTGACTGCTCCGGACAACCCCAACCTGCCCCTGAACAGCGTATTTTAGACACTGATGGACTGTTGAGGCCACTGCATGCATCCTAGAGAGCCAAGATCTCCCTAGAATAGCATTGTAACAAGTGGGACAGTCCACCACAATAAAAAGTATTCTGACCGTTTTCTTGAAAGGGCCTCTACCCAATAATACTTCTTCTTCGAACTCACCGATTACATCAGCTGAGCTACCCGTGAAGCCTACGATCGATCTGTCTGACTTTTGAATCACAGCTGGATTTTTCATTTTCTTGTAAGTATCTAGGAAAAGGATATTGGCAGAGCTCCCAGTATCTACCAGGATTCGCCTTATCTCATTGCCCCCTATCGATGCTCCTATGACAACAGCATCTTCATGAGGGCCAGCAATGTCTCTCAAATCATCCCCATCAAAGACAATGAATGGGAATAAACTCGACGATTGATAAGAGGTCATGCCCCCTTCTAGTTGGGTAACCAAATTATGAACATGCTTTTTTCTTGATGAAGTGGTAGGAGCCGTTACAGTGTCCCCTCCGAAAATTGTCAGGGACTCAAAGAATTTAATGAGCCCGGAGACCGACCTGGAACGCTCCTCTATTGCACCCACTCTGTTTCTTGTTGGATCAGGATCCAAATATTCAGATTCCACATCAAACCTTTCAATGATCACCATAGCCCCTTCTGGGGCAGCATTAACCGGAGCAGCCCGGTGAGTGTTGTCAGGCCTGTTGCCTCCTCTTTTAACGTATGCACCCAATTTCCCTCTTTCAATCAGGTTCTGAACCTCTTGTTTCAAGGCTATGCAATCATCAGTAGTATGGCCAATATCATTGTGATATTGACAAAAAGAACTGTTTCGATGTTCTCTGGGAGACTGCAAGGTTGCTGGTCTCCGGTAGTGTACTTCATCTTTAGTTTTCTCGAAAATGGTTGCCACACTTTCTTTGAGCTCTGCAAACCACTCCGGTTGGACCCACGACCCCCTTTTGTTTCTAGACTGCTGACTTTGTGCAGGAGCAGCTGGTTGAGACTGAGCTTTTCCTCTTCCATGCCCCTGTCCGGTTTCTCTAGCTTTGTTTCCGGACTGGTTTTGATTGGGAGTTGGTGTCACCGGGGTGGATCTCACCTGCCTGTGCACCCTGGTCTTTTTTGTTTCATCAACATTTATTTGCTTGCCAACTTGATTTAGCAACCCACCCCAGGTCATGGCTTTCTTCCTTGTTACTGAATCGGCCAGGTTGCCCGGGTTCAAACCTTGTCTCAGAGATGCTATTGCCACTTGTTCAAAGCAATCAGCCAGCCCGTTCTTTGTGTTCACAAAACGACTTATGTATTCTTTCAACGATTTATTTGGCTCTTGGGCACAATGGATTATGGTATCTCCATTACCCTTGAGCTCCTTACTCCCCACAAATTGCCTTCGAAAGGCCACCCAAAAGGTATCAAAGTCTCTGATACAACCCTGAGGAAGGCTGTTGTACCACTTCAGAGCACTCCCCGTAAAGGACTGGGAGAATGCCCTGCAGAGTAGTTTATCATCATCATCAAAGTTCATCATGAAGTTCTTGAATTGCTCCAAATGATTGTCTGGATCAGTACTGCCATCGTACTTCTCCATCTTGGTGCTATCAAACCTCTTGGGGAGGTTTCCGGACATGATTTTAGAAGACAGTGGAGACTGCCTCCAATTCCTTCCACGACTGAACACGGTATCATCATTAGGAGTTGCAAAGATACCTGGCTCATCATGGAAGGCAAAAGGATCCATCAGCATCCGGTCCACATGCCTCCGATGAGATGACCCTTTTCCAATATGCCTTTTCATTCTTCCATGGCGATCTCTTTTTCTAGAATACTTTTTAACTTGCTTTTGTTTTTTCCTGGTTCGCCCCTCGTCACTGCTGGAGGACAAGGACTTTTCATTTCCCTCACTGTCCGAAGAGCTGTCCGAAGATTCTGAACTTGAGTCAGAACTCTCCACAGGCTTGGACCGGTGAGACTTTTTAGAACTGGCATGTGTCTTTTTAGTGCTCACATGAGTTTTTGAAGCCTCATGCTCTTGAGGGTTATCAGAGCGATGAGCAACTGATGCTTTGGATTTTTCCTTCATGCCCATCTTGGCCTTCTCAGCCCTCAGAGCTTCTATTTCGACCCTCAACCTGTCACGCTCTTGGACAGTATATTCATCGTTCTCTTCCACCACTTCAAGCAAAGCTGGTGGAAGCTCTGGATTATCCGGATTCATTCGGACAGAATTCCTTTACTTGGTTTTGAATGCTTGATTCAGGCACCGTCGCCTCCCACTGTGGTCGCCAATTTGGTGTGGATAAAAGTAGCCTGAGGGTAGGCTGGTAATTTCAAGTGGAGTTTTAGGACGGTGTAAGGGTGTTTCACGGTGGTGTGGTGGTGTTTAAGGGTGTTTCAAAGTGTTTCAAGGGTGGAGAGAGAATTGAGCAGCCTGGCAGCAGTTAATTTTTCTTACCCATAGTTAATGCTGGTGGTTGGGTATTTATAGTATGATATTTGGGCCCTTATGGGCTTTCGGGTCAAGTTTAATGGACCCGGGTCATGTTTAAAGACCCAAGAGTTTTAAGCAGATGTGCAGGTAGCTTAGTCAGTCAGTGATTAGGTTTTTTAGTACTTTAGTCATAGTTCGAACTGCCTTATGTTTGCAGTGTTCAAGATCATCTGTCCGGTTCAATCAGTGCTGTCCGAATTGAAGTCATGGAGTCTGTCCGAATTTACGGGGTGATTTACTTTGGACTACCCTTCCGGGGAGCTCTTCGAATTCGGACTCATCAGATTTCACCACAGTTTTTCAATGATTGTTGGGCTGAAGTTTGTTGGTTGCTGATTTTTTTTATAAAAAACATGTGATTTCGAGGCATCATCTCGGAATTACATGCTTTTTTCTTAAATGAAAAACATGTAATTCCAAGATGATGTCTCAGAATCACATGTTTTTTTAAATGAAAAACATGTGATTCCGAGACGATGGCTCGGAATCACATGCTTCTCGGGATTTTTTCTAAAAACAGTTATTTCGAACGCGAATTTTCAAGTTTTGTTAATGTAAAACGTAAAAACAAGATTAAATTACCTTGTTCGTTGATTGGGTGTTGTTCTCTGGTTTGGTTTGAGTTTCTTCATTTTCCATGATTAATCTTTCACAAAATTGAAGTTTTTTATTTAGGATTAATTTTATAGAGAAAATCATATATGTTGGATTAAAGTTGGGTTCATGATGTGTTTTTTGTTATAAGGGTTTCTATTTGGTTTATGACATCTAATGTTAAATTTGAAAGTAAAGTGAGGGTAATCTTGTAAAAGCAAGTAACAAGTGTTTTGGAGAGTTTGAATTATAGAGGAAATAATATATTTGATGGGGAAAATAGCTTCACCCAACAATAATTATATTATTTAAGAGAAAAATATTTTTATCTGAATCTCATATCAGTATATTTGAAACAAGAATGCATACACAAAATCTATGTAAAAATACACAACCCTCTGCTTAAATTACACATCACTATATTTGAAACAATAATACATCCACAAAATTAAAGATACACAACCCTCTCCTTAAGTTGATAAATAGTTGATATTTTAATTATAAAAAATTACGATAAGATAATAGTTTTTGGTAAATATATATAATATTATCGGTCGCGACAAATAGTTTGTTTTTTTTACTTAAATAGTAAAAGTTAACTTCCGATTTTATATTTATATTAAAAAAAATAACAATAATGGTTACAAGAGTACTTCCATCTGGTGAATGGAGTTCGGTGGAAAGTCGCAATGTATATACCAAAACATTGGTGGAGTAGTGAAATCGAAGTTTAAGATAGTACCTAAAAAACGATCACACGAGAGTGAGCCAAGTAAGATGTATAAAGTAAACAATCCAGTCATCTAATTTAAAAGAGAGATTTCAGACTAATCAATTTGAAACCACAAAAGAGATTGAAAAACCGATTGTTAAATGTGATGAATCACCCGTACAAAAATAACATAAAAAAACAACAAAGACGAAAGATAGATTAATTTACGTTTATATAGAGCTAACTTGATAAATCATAACCATTAGTAGCGTGTCAGATTTACCGAGTGAATATGTAATCATAAAAAATACGATTAAAGAATTGAATACAACAATTGCAAATGTCACTATCAGAAATAAAATTTTGACTCAATTTTATAAAATTATCATAAGTGGACAAGTTGCCAAGAATGACGAAAGAATAAATGAGTGCCTCAAAATATTATATATGTGTCTACCAACCCAACCCACACGTCACAGAGAGTAGGCATGCAGATGGCTGAATAAATTCCCTTGATAATAAAATCCGCAATCTTTTTTTGGCGGTCCAAAAGTGAACATATTCATTATCATTACTCAAATGGGAGAGTGGGAGGATGTAGTTTTTGTTCTAAAAAAGGTTATTATGGTTTGTAGCACTACCCGAACTAATTCGGGCCTGACATGGCCATCAACCATCCACAACGATGTCATAAACCTTGAGGTTGTCGAATCTTGAATCTTGGATAATAATTTGTTTGTAGTGGGCTACCTCGGAAGCGGGGAGCAGCCATATGTCAAATCAAAACGAGGTGAGTTCCCTATTGTCGGTCGTCATTTTGTACATTTTATTTCCATATGCCTAACTCATATCGTTTTCTTCCAAATACAGGAAGGAAATGAGTCAGGATTTAAGCTCCATAAGTTATTATTTTCATTTCTTTTCTATTTTAATCCAGTCAAACCATAACAAAGAGTTGTTTCCACTTACAATGCACCATAGATTCTTAAGGACAACTACTTAATTATATACATTTAAGTTGAAAATCTCAATTCCTTCTTCCAGCGAGGAAAAAGTGATAATATCTAGGCCACTTTTACTCCCGAGACCTTCATCACATAACCATATCAGAGGAAGTGGCAAAGGGATTGGGTGAGGTATTTGCGGATCCTAGCTGACAAGATAAAAATAGAAGTCTGGTATACTTGACCCGCAAAAAGAGCAGACTTAGTAAACTGAAGTATGCCAACATATAAAATATATTTTGAGTTTCATGACCTAATTCTAGAGCTAAGTTTATTGAGAACGTGACGAGAATCACTAAAAAGAGACATCCCTATAAGAAGGGGAACCTCAAACTAATTACTGCGAGAGTACCCACATTATACCCAAAAATATTGACCAAGTCTCCTATGATATTGTAACCCTCACTAGAAATGATAATGTGGATTTTACTATGACTACCTTAGAGGCCCGAAATGTTAAAGACATGGTGTTGTCTCTCTTTAATAAGATTAAGAGAGTTAACATTTCCATAATAAAATATCATGAGATCATATATGGAGCAAAGATTAACAATTGTTATCTTGTGACTTTTTAAGTGAAATTTGGACTTCGTGTCACAACTTTTTCCTTAAGAATACTTTATATAATTTTCATAATTAAGATAATAAATAAATAAGATAGACAAAGAACTTCTTACCCTTAAAGTTTCCGTTGATATTAACTCTACAAAAGAGGTTAGAAATACATTAGATTCTCAATGAGATCATCTTATTCGGAAAAATCATGGCAAGAAGAACGTCAAGGATTTGGTGACATAAAAAATTATCAAAGCCTTTCATACGGTGGATTTATCGGATGGCCTTGGCTTTTCAAATTAGTTTGGTAACCCCTAAAACTTTATTAGGAAAGAAGGATCTTGTTAGAAATGCTACCCCCGTGAACAAAATCAGATTAAGATTTTTCAATCATGTGAGGAAAACATTATTTGATTATGGTGGCTAAAATATTAGAAATTATTTTGTAGAACAAATTGTAACAAGCAATGGATCTAAAATAGGCGACATATGCTTGAGTATTTATTTTATGGATGAGATCAATAGAGTGTTGATCCATGAAGGATTAAGTTTATCAGAGTCGAAAAAATTGTAAACCTCGTTGTAAAGGTCCTTACCAACAATGTTAAAAAAATATTTGGAAAATCCCGCGTTGTAGCCATATGGCCATAGGATTTGTTAATATGAGGTTAAATTTAGAAAAAATTAGAGAGGAGACTCGAGCAAGGCTTGAGCATCCCGAAACATTGTTGGACCTGAGAAGAGAGGAGTAATAGTTCATGAAAACTCTAGCTACTCATGCACGTGAGTTAGTTAGCTCACCCTAATTTTTAGTGATAAACATAACTTTGTTACACAAGATATGAGTTTTAAGACTATTGTGGAATAATTTTATTTACGGTATTCAAGCTTAAGCCAAGACTTGTGGATTTTTTTATGATTTTTTTTCCAACTCTCATAAGAAAGGAAAATGCATAATAAACATATTTTTATACAAAAGATAAAAAGATGGTTTATAGGATCAAGGGCTAAATTGTATTAGGGGTAGAAAATATCATGTTAGGTTTTGGTCACACGATAACTAATATCACTAAGTTCACTGCAATTTAGGATGCAAAGGTTTTTTCAAGTAGTGTGAGGTTAAGAAATATTAATACATACCACAAGGAGTAATATGGAAGTTCGAGCTTATGGAGATATTATTATTGAAGTTTTGATAAGATTGTTGTATATTAATATATTTGAATGGGTTTTTATACGGGGGTAGGATGATCCAAGATTTAGAGTGACCGTGGTGTGGTTAAAGATACAAAATGGCTATAGTGAAAAAATGAAGAAAAGATTCTTCCTAGTCATTAGTTACTAGAACACGATCAATTTTATATGTGATGGGATTATTAGGCTTCTTGTTAAACAAGTACAATTGAAAACCTGAAGTAGATCATTGAGCTCAGAATGATAACAATAACTGTTAAAATCGTCAATGGAGAAAATCCAAAGATCAAAAGAACCAGTGTGTTTCTCTTGCCTACGGATTGCGCTGAAATTCCTAAGGATAAACTAGAAGATATCATGGTCCAGAGCAGATATGTATCCTCAAGTCCAACCAAAGAGCAATATGGGCGAATGTATTGTTGAAACTATAGATGATTGATACACAACATCTATTTGAAAAAGCTAAGACATTTGGTTTTGTAGTAAATATATTGAGAGTATGAGAAAAGTATAACACTAGGTTTCCGGGTAATCCAAATTTGACCAATGGAGTGAGAGGTCTGGTTCGTCTAGTAGTGCCAAAAGTAAGTCGTCTTTTTCTGATAATGAAATCCAATTTAGGCTCGTGCACATTGGTTTTGAAAAGATGAATAAGAAAACTAAAATAGTTAATGATGAAATTAGCAACATCTTTTTACCATGTTGGGTCATTCGACCCACAATATTCTTCAAAGCAATAATCATTCAAAATAATACTTACATTGGAAACAAAAGCTGGTTGGTCGAAGATCATATCCTCTTCATTAACAAAATTCTCGAACGAAATCTTATCATTGTGACAGTTGGCAACACACACAAAAATTTACATTGGGATATGACTCTATAGTCGTAGGGAGAGGGTCAGGTTTTGATAATGGGGGTACTTTTAGTAGTTTTTTGAAACTCCATCTTGTTCGTGGAATGAAACAAATGCTTTTATAACGGTCTTCAAAGGATAGTTAACTTCATGGATGATTAGTTAGGGGGATATGGACCAAAGTATTGAGAGATAGCCTGACATAAAACAACGCATTTATTGTAGGAGAGAGATGGTTCATAATATTCAAGTTTGAAGGTCTGCGCTCCGAATTTGGTCTGTACTAATTTTATAGGTACGAACGTTTTCCTTACAAAGCTAGAAATTCCAAAGTAGGTTACCAGTTTTATATGTACAAACTTCATCACTGTAAAAATAAAGATGGCTCATGTCGGAGTAAGTTATATAAGTTGGTAATGCATGATTATAATTTTTTGTTTTATATATTTTTATAACTCTCGAAACTAAAAGAAACCATGTGTTGTTTGATGTATTATTTTGAATCTATATTGTTTGATTAACGGTTAATGCACTTGTTATTGTTAAGTGTATGTTCAAAGTGGCTAAGTCAGGATGCTTAACAAAAACTTAAATACATAAATATCTATTACAATTTTCAAAATTTCTAATTTGTACGATGCTCAGTTAAAACTTAGGTGCAGATACATATGCTGGAACCCAAGGAATGAGCTCTGCCAAATACAAGTTAATAAGTAATTGTTGGAAGCGAAGTTTCATGTAATTGAAGTCGAATGCTTATGAGGAACCCCATGTGTTTCCAGAAAAAAAAATTAATTCACTGATATGTTGGAAAATCCAATATTGAAGGCTCATACCCAATAATTAATAAAGCTACTACTGATCTAAGTATGCTTGAAGAATGGATAGAATAGTACAAGGTATAATATTATCATGTATCAACGTTGGTGGTTCTTTTACCTGTAATGTCGTTTCCGTTCATCTGTTTGTGGGAATATGTTGTAAGATGCTAGTTGGAATAAAGGTGTGAATCTACTTCGCGTTAATTTTTCAAGAGATACAAAATAAGAGTTAGTATGGATTTAGAGAAAGAAGCAAGGTAGAAAATAAACACCGAGAGAAATATTAAATATTCATAGTTCATTCTATAAGGCAAATCTTATAATATAAGGGGAATAGTTGGTTTAATTATGTTTGAGAGAGTCTCAATGTAAGTTTTTTTAATATAAAATCCGTGTATGTGTCTTGTGGATGTATAATTTCTTCACAATCCAAACCGTGTTAAATCTCTTGTATTGTGTGTTTGATTTTACTTTCAAGTTTAATCTTGTTAACTTTATTGTTTGAAAGAATAAGGAGCTAAAACTCGGTTATTTTATGTTTCTCTGACAAGTGGTGATCAACTATAACCAAAGCCTCGTCTGACTTTAGCTAAGTCTGTGTTGACTATAGCTAAGTCCCGATTGAATGTGACTAAGTCTGGACCATAGTCAAAACTAGTGGGCATTGTTCCTAACAAGTGGTGTAGTAAGCGTGGATATTCTATGACAATATTTTTTTTAGTGATAAACATGAGGTAGATGAACAAATATTATTTAAAATATTGAGTACAAAGATTGTCATCTCACTGAAAAATCAAACACAATCGTTTTACTTTGATAAATTTGCCAAATAAATGAATTTAATTTTTAGAAAATTATAGTCACAATGTTCTTTGTACATATAAAAATTTATGCTTCCCTTGACGAGAGAGTTATATAGAAAATTGACGTCGAAGTGTTATCTAAGACTCATAGTGTTATGATCTTGAGTTTGGGGTGACGTACTTCGAGAGGTGTCGGAATATTTTTTGGAGATACAGATTTAAAATAGGTTGAAAGCCATTTACATGAAGAAATGTTTGGTAAATATAATGAATTTTAAGAAGTATTTGTATACATTGGTAATATATTGTAGTAAAAAGATTCATAAATAGATGATTTCAAAGGAATCATTCTTGATTTAAACACGGTAGGTGTCAATGTTGAAGGTGAGGATGGAGAAATTGACCTTTAGATTTATTTTCCTAAAGTGTATGGGCATTTTATTGACATAATGCTCTATGGAAAAGAGTCAATTACGATATATTACCAATGAAACGAATTCTTTTTTTATGTCGAGAATTAAACCAATCCAACGCATTTTTTTAAACATCAATGAAAGTGATTTGC
The DNA here is from genome assembly GCA_036936605.1 of Limnanthes douglasii subsp. nivea. Taxonomy (NCBI): domain Eukaryota; kingdom Viridiplantae; phylum Streptophyta; class Magnoliopsida; order Brassicales; family Limnanthaceae; genus Limnanthes; species Limnanthes douglasii. Next base: position 267,012,932 of record JAUPFV010000005.1, on the reverse strand, counting down.
ACAAAAAAATACCATCCACATTAAATCTCATCCTCATATTTCTGAACTGTTCCAAAATGATGTTGAATATCATCTAAACCATTACAAATTACCCATGGGATACATATCGATATTCCTATGAAGCTTTCCCTCAAGAATCTTACGGTCAAAGAATATTCCTAGAGAATGTAGGCACCAATATTTTGTTTTTCCTTGTTATACTCGGATACCAAATCCCGTTTATTCTTATTTGATTCCACTGTACTTGAGTGACCTTCATAATACACAACGTTCAATTTTACTTTCCCTTGCTTATTATTTTTTCTTTAATCCAGATACCTTTCATCTTCTTTTTCCTCACATCTAAATATTACTTCTTCTTTTTTCGACGTACGCCTCACTTCATCATCTCCTTTATTTACTTTTTATTTCTTTTATCTTTTTTGACATAATCCTCTCCGTCAAGAGCTGCAACACTTGTATCAATTTTTTAATTATCTTCTTAGCTTTATGATCTCGTTCAAATTATAATTGATTAACCCTAAATTTCTCTTATTTCAATTATTCGATTGAGCTTCTAATAACTGAACATTGGATAGAGTTAAATGTATACCTTAAGTAGTGATATTAAACTTGAACTAGATAAACAAAACCTTGTGTACATATTATCACATCACTTGATTCATCATGAACTTGATTCGTTCCACCAGGTGCACCATAAACCACATCGTCTGACTGATTACAATATGTTATCGTAACTTTGGAGTAATTTTTTCTAAACGTGTAGTATTGCATGCACCAGATGTCATACTGGAAAAATAATCTCCAAGCACTGAAGTATTCTCATCAAATGGTGTGTTTAAAGTAATTCTCAGAACAATAACTGAAGAATCTTATATTGAACGAATTCTTGGAGAAGTTATTTCAACTCTCAACATTGTCATCACCATTAGTAAGAAAAAAACTAAAAACATTTGAAAAAAACAAGCTACCACAGACGATAAGGGAATTCAAATTAAGAAATAGATAAAAATGTATTTAATAAATAAATAAAAATGTATTTAATTGATGATGTAGTTTTCTTCCTTAGCAGAATAGCAAGGAAATATGATTAAAAATGATCAATAGTAATTTTATTTATCAATTAATGTTACAATGATTAGACTTGCTACTTATAAACATAGTTATCTGTAAATTATAAGGATGGATGCGATTTGTATCTTGACTACATGTGTCAATCATCTATGAAAAAAGATATATAAACTTCCAATTCTACACCTTAATTTCTATGAGCATTATAATAATATTTTAATATTCCCTAAACATATTCTAGCATCTCGAAGACATTTGTGTCTTCAATTAGCCTTCATTTGGTGTTTACACGCGTCATTTGATGCTCTTTCCAAAGTCACTAAGGAAGTTTTTTTACCAACGCTTTGTTCAATATCTTTAATGGTCAAACTTATGACGTTATACTTTTAACGAGGGTAAATATTGTTACAACAACATATTTCGTTATTAGGACTCCCCTCTGGTCTTTAAAATATATTACATATATTTTAACAACTAAAATCAAAATAGATAAAGTTATTGTTATATGCATACAAAAGATAATTTTTCCTTCGATATTAACTCTAATCAATTATTTTAATTTCAGATTAATTTGAATGACATCATTATACATTCATTTGTTCGATAACATTATGACTTTTTATTTATGTCCGTTTTATCGTTTAATCTATATTTATATTTTTAAATATAATTAACAGTCAATTTTTTCCACCTTATATGTAAACACAATCATTCTTGTTTGCCTCCAAAGGGGTAGCTGAGTTGGTTGAGTATGACATTCTTATGACCAAAAGGTCATGAGTTCGGGTCCCTCTACATACGCTTTCTCGGCTGAGCCTGTCACCTTGTGTGGTTTACCTTATGGAGTTGGTTTGCAGGCTATCGCGTCAGACTGAGGGTTTACCCTGTGTGCACTCATTGCACTCTGAGTAACGGCTGCGGGTTCCCTCCGAAAAAAAAACAATCATACTTGTTTCATTTTTACAAAATCTAAACTTTATTTTCTCTTTCTAAAAAAAAACAATCATTCTTGTTTCATTTTTACAAAATCTAAACTTTATTTTCTCTTTCTAAATTCTCTCTATAAACATACTTACTAAAATTGACACATTATACTTCTATTATTATCCAAGGTAAAATATTTCTATCTGACTTAGTTAACTATCTAATTAAATTCACTTAGATCAATAGATTAACCCTTATGCATCATTGTACATCATATGTCTTTTATTATTCATCTATCGGGTAACCATATCAAAAGATAAAGATTCGAAACGACTTTAACCAAAACAACCCTAATGTTATTAGTTCCTCCGTTTGTAGTTCACCACATAAATTTAAGTAGTGATTCAAATGATTCATCATCTTCTTGAAGGATGAACGAATAAATTATTATTCCATTAGAAGTTGCCCCTACCTCGATACCTCCTACAAACTCAGAATCTTAAAAGCATACTCCCTCATAAAAAACAACCAAAGAAAGAAAAAGAAGTTGATAAACAAGTTAATGTAAAAAAACTCAAACCACCGACATACAATTTTTCAAAAAAATGTCGTGTTGCTTCAATAACCAATCCATCCAAAAAGTTGAAAGATAAAAAGAACATTTTTTTATTGAAGACTCCACTCCTATCAACACTCTCATTTCCAATATTTTTACTAGTCAACCAACTACAATGTTTATGCATGTTAATCTAAGTAATTCACTTATTCATTGTAAACTTTACAAATTTGGTTAGATGCTAAAAAAAGATACTTAAAGTTGGAGAAGCTAACCCTAGACTTAGTTGTGGCAGCTAAAAAAATAAGGTCGTCCAAGCACATTCGGTTATGGTCCAGACCCCATTTCCAGTAAAAAAACATGATGTATCAGGTTGGATGATTAAATGATTAGTGGAACTAGGGGTTATAATAATGATTTCGAACTCAGATGGCAATCAAAATACATGACTTAGTACATTTTTAGTCGAATTTCACCTCAGAAAACTATAACTGGAACCATACATTGTTGTATTTCATGATTAATGGGTATTTCAGGCTATTGAGCGGGGGTTCAATTGGTAGCTCTGACTGGAGAAACAATGTATCAATCAATACGTTTTAGATTTAACGTATCCAATAATGAAGCAAAGTATAAAACAACATAGACACGATTTTGACTTTCACAGATTGATAATGCTAAAAATGTTCATTTAATAAGTGATTCACAACTCTTAATCAACCATGCATCGGGACAGGGCGAGACAGTGCAATATTATATAATAAAATATCAGATGGCTTGAAGGAATTGAAAACCTTGTTTAAAGGCATTCAATATGTGCATGTTCACCAAGCAGAAATCATATCGACTTTAGACTTTTTACTCTTTCTAGCGAAGTCTAGCTTATAGCTATATTCTCTTGTTAGTTATAACTTTATTATAGTTTTTATCGCATGACCTCGTCTCATACTTCATTTTATGATCTTTATCTTGTTCCATTTTATACCCTTGTCTTATAATTTTCATGACCCTATTTACGACATACATCTTATTCGTTTGTTAATTTTACTTACCTTAATTTTATAAAAAATATATAATATACACATCATATTTAATAATAATTTTAAAACAAATCAATTAATCAAATATTTTGTTCATTCAGTTTTCAGTCAAAATTATAGAGTTCACAATATCAAAATTTTAGTAATTTTTTAATAACATCAAAATAGCTTTACAGTTTTGTTGGATCATCCACGACTAACTATTTTTTATAAAATATAATTGAACCATAAAGTTTTATTCTAAAACAAAAAAATGTAAAAGTTATTCGCCCAAACTAGTGAGCAACTAGTAGTTTTAAACTACATTCCAACACTCATTGCAGCCACAACTTTTTCTTTAATTATACTAGTTCATGATAAATCAATACTTAGTTTTTATTAATCAGTCAAATCATCAGTTATTGGTTAATTATTAAAGTAATAATTTATGGAGTCTTTTAAATATTAAAGAATCTAGGAAAACCCCATATATAAATTTTATTATTTTATTTTATTTGAATAAGATCGAATTTCCATATCAAAATATAACATTTGAGTTTAATCTGTGTTGCTGGAGGTTCAATCTTAAACTCGAATACGATCCGGATTTACAATTACTAAATATAGTAATTTTTCTTTGCAAATTTATTTTCCAATAAGATCAAGTGGGAGGGAGACAAAAGTTTGCCACGCACAATTGGGCCTTGTTCGTTGGTTTCAAATCATCTTCGGGCCAAACAAATACGCCTTCTGTTCTTTCTTGCTCTGAAACGGCAAAGAAGTCGTTTTACAATTACTACCAGTCTCACAATTACGACGAGTAAATTCTTCAACCCATTTCAAAATTCAAATCCCAATTTTTCAAAAACCACTTTAAATTCACTTCGAAATTCATTTTTGAATTCATCTTTCCGTTGTTCCTCACTTCTGCTCATTATACACACAGTGGTTGATTGATAATCGGTAATCGATAATTGAAAGTATGAAGAATTGAAACTGGAGTCGATTCGCATCATCGTCTTCAACAAATTCGACTCTCCCTCTCTCTGGTTAGTGAAGAAATGTTGTTTCTTAAGTTTGAATTAGTGTTTAGCTTTGTACTTCTCATCTGTTTTAGCTTTTGCTTTTGTTAATGGGTTTGCAGCATTTTCTATGTTTAGCTGTCCAGTTCGTTGACGAGATGATTGTTCCTTTCAATTACGCGAGTTCATGTTTTGATTTTCATATTATGTTTAGTTTGTTGAGTATTAGGAATTTGATTGTTCAGTTTTTGTGTTTGTGGTTGTAGTTGAATCGACGAGAATGTCTCTCCTAAGTAGATTCTTTTACAAACGACCTCCAGATGGTTTGCTTGAGTTTGTGGATAGAGTTTACGGTAAGGGTTTATTTGTCTCCGATGTTGAATGGTTATAATATGATTTACGTTTTTATTGCTGATATGGGTTTCATTCATATGAACAGTTTTCGATTCTTGTTTTTGCACTGAGGTTTTGCCTGATGGAATGTACCAAATATACTTGCATGAAATTATCACCGAGTTGCATGAGGAATTTCCGGAATCGTCTTTTCTTGCATTTAATTTCCGCGAGGGTGTAAAAAGGAGTCAGTTTGCAGAAGTTTTATGTGAATACGATGTTACCGTCTTAGAATATCCACGCCAGTACGAGGGTTGCCCTCTCTTGCCATTGTCTTTGATTCAACATTTTCTTCGAGTTTGCGAGAGTTGGCTTGCTCGTGGGAACGGTCAGAATGTTATTCTTCTTCATTGTGAGAGAGGAGGCTGGCCACTTTTGGCCTTCCTTCTTGCTAGTTTTCTTATATTCAAAAAGTTGAATAGTGGAGAACGCAAGACTCTCGAAATTGTCCACCGAGAAGCTCCTAAAGGTCTCTTGCAGCTTTTATCACCGTTAAATCCTTTCCCGTCCCAACTTCGTTATCTTCAATACGTAGCAAGAAGAGATATAGCTCGTGAGTGGCCACCTCCCGAGCGGGCTCTTTCTTTAGATTGTGTCATTCTTCGAGCTATTCCAAGCTTTGATTCTCAACATGGGTGTAGGCCAGTTTTCCGTATTTTTGGTAGTCTTCATAGCAAAAGTGGTATTTCTACCGAGATGATATTTTCCATGAAGCAGAGGAGAACCCTCCGGCACTATCAACAAGTAATTACCTTTTCTTATTGCTTTTACTATGGTAAATAAACATAATGTATTTATGTATTACTGGACTGGGTTGCACAAATAATACTTTCCCTTGTGCAGGCAGACTGTGACGTGATTAAAATTGACATTCAATGTTGGGTCCAAGGAGATGTGGTATTGGAGTGTGTCCATTTGGACTTAGATCCGGAAAGGGAAGTTATGATGTTCCGTGTTATGTTCAACACAGCCTTTATTCGCTCAAATATATTAATGCTAAACTCAGAGCACTTGGATATTCTATGGGAGGCAAAAGACCGCTATCCTAAAGGCTTTCGAGCAGAGGTAAATTTTTAAGTGTCATTTGGATTTCGGATGACATAAGTTCCTATTTAGAGAACAGTAACCTGTTACAAAGAAATGAAGTACTCATCTTAAATGTCGAGAAGAAAGTTGAATAGATGTTTTTTTTAATCTATGCATTGTCGCATTTCACATTCAGGTTTTATTTGGAGAGGCTGAGAGTGAATACTCGCCTACGGCTCTTACATCAATCCTACACGGTGACGAGAAAGGTGGATTGCCCATTGAGGCTTTTTCTAGGGTTCAAGAACTTTTTAGCGGTGTTGAGTGGGCTGATAATAGTGATGCCATGTGGTTACTTAAACAACTTTCTGTCTTAAGTGATGCTAAGGAACTTACAAGATTGCACTACAGGGGAGGTTCATATACTTCGCCTGCTGATTCTGAGGAAGAAACTAATGCGTCCAGCACCGCTGATAGTTCAGATGAAGGATTTGATATACTGCAGAAGTCTCCGATAGATTTTCGGAGGTCACATTTTTCTGAGACAGTTCCCATATATTTGGAAAGTGTTCCCTCAAATGATGCATTAGCTTCTGAACCACCAGATATGGTACCTGTTGACACTATTTTGTCTTCACATGAACAACTGGTGGATTCAAGCAAAGTTCTGCCACATTCATCGCCTCCATCACCCATATCACAATCTACTACCCACACTCAGCCTTCTCCTCTATCTCCAGAACTTCCGCTTCCACTTTCCAGTTCGAGCAGAAGTTCTCCATCATTTGGTGCACCATCCCCATTCCTATCACCCCCACCTGCTCCTCCTCCACCACCCTGTTTACCTGCACCTGTTACTTCTAATAGACCTCCAGCACCTCCTCTTGATAACGTTGCCCAAAGTGATGATATAACAGCCTCACTTCTCCCTATCCACAAAGCTCCCCCTCCTCCTCTGCCTCCATCTAACACCCATAGAAATTCAGCAGAAGCTTCATCACATGATACTAACAAGATTCCTCCGGCACCTTCACTTCCGACTTCCCTTGGCTTTTCCAGCAGAGATTCTACTAAACCCTTGGGTCCACCACCTCCACCACCACCTCCTCTTGATGACGTTGCCCAAAGTGATGATTTAACAGCCTCACTTCTCCCTATCCACAAAGCCCCCCCTCCTCTGCCTCCATCTAACACCCATAAAAATTCAGCAGAAGCTTCATCACACGATACTAACAAGATTCCTCCGGCACCTTCACTTCCGACTTCCCTTAGCTTTTCCAGCGGAGATTCTAAACCCTTGTGTCCACCACCGCCACCTCCTCCACCACCACCTCCTCCACCACCACCACCACCGCTATCACAGCTGCAGTCTCTAGGAAACACAATGGATAAACAACAATCATCGTCGCCACCACCACCACCTCCTCCACCCCCGATAATTCGTAGCAGCTCTTTTCGTGCTGCCCCACCTCCACCTCCACCACCTCCAGGTCGCAGTTCAAGTGAAACCTCAAGGTCACCAGCACCCCCACCCTCAACAATTCCTAGCATCTCGTCTCGTGTGGCCCCACCTCCACCTCCACCTCCTCCAGGTCGCAGTCCAAATGATACCCCAATGCCACCTCCACCTCCACCGCCACCTATGCCTACTTCAGGGCCTAGGAGGCCGGGTCCATCATCAACTACTCAACCTCCACCACTTGCTCCAATACCCCCTGGTCCTCCGCCACCACCAATGTTAAGTAGAGGTGCAAGGGCTGCTCCTCCACCACCACCACTAGCAAGGGGCTCTACTGTGCCACCTCCTCCTATGGGTGGAAGTGGAAAAGGTTCTTCAGGTTTGATCAGTCAAGGAAGAGGCCGAGGTGCCAGTGGACCTGGTAATGCACCTAAGAAACCTATGTTAAAGCCCTTACACTGGGATAAAGTTACCCGAGCTGTAAAGGGTAGTTTATGGGCTGATTCTTCAAAGCAAGAAGATCAGTCAAGGTGGGTGCATCTGTATGCAGATTCTTTACCCTGGCATCTCTTTTCTTCCTAACGGTTTTGGTTAAGATTGGTGAATCTGACTGGGCTATTATATCATGTTCATAAAACTTTTATGTAGGCCCCCTGAAATAGATATTATGGAGCTCGAGAGTCTTTTCTCAGCTGCCTCTTCAACTGCGAATGGTCCAAATAAAGGTGGAAGTCGACGTGGTCCTGGCATAAGCAAACCTGAAAAAGTTCAATTGGTGAGATCTCATGTTGATACTTTAAGAGTGCTCATATTCATTTATGATATTAAAATATAAAGCATCGAATGTTCAGAAATTTAAACATGATTTTTTTGCTTTGAAAAAATGTTGCACGAACTGCAAAAATGTTGTAAACAGCCAATCTAACATGTTGCACCCAACGAGATTGCCAACTAAATGGCTATTATCTTTTCCCTTCATAAAAAAAACTGCCGAAAATTTACTTGGGAACTAAAGTCCGTGGTACTTAGAAATGTACAATTCTATAAGTGTTGGGGAGAATATCTAGGACTCAAAATAATTTAGTTCTCGATACCATTGTGAATCAAAAGTTGGCACTGTTTAAAGGGGTAGATATGTGTTGTTGTTGCTAAGGAGGCTCGAATATATACATATTTACTTTTATCTGTACACGTCACAATTGCAATATCGATCAATTAGAGGTATATTGGTAACATATTAATGCTATTATTATGAAGGAATCGTCTCATTCTCAATTTTATGACTGTTATAGATATACTTAATTTCTGCTCTATAGAAACTCTGATTTGACACCTTTTTTATTCGCTTTCATGGCTATAAAACATAAGACAATGTTTCGAACTCTTTCTTTTTATCTTTGCACTTTTTACTTTTCTCGTTTGAGGTTTCTAGTTGTAAATATATGTATATCGAGCCACCGTATTTAGCTACCTGTGTGTCATTGTGTCAGGTGGACTTACGAAGAGCTTATAACTGCGAAATAATGCTTACCAAAATAAAGATTCCTTTACCGGACATGATGGTAAGCTCCCCTCCTTTTAGCTTATACACGCATTGCTTGATCACTTTAGTGATTTAATAATTTTGTGCTGTAATACACCCTGATTTGATGTCCTTTATCACATTCTTTTATAGTTATATTTATGTCTTTTGTTTATACTACGAGTTCATAAATTCATAGACTTGATATCTTTATAATTTTTTTTTTTGTATTGGAAAACGGTTGTATGTGTATTTGGCTGTTCTCCTTTAATATATTTATAAAACTCGGATGGATTATGTGCCCCTGATATAAATAATGTCTTGGATCTATATTTTTTGTTTATACCGTGAGTTCATAGGTTCATTAACATAGTTATATTACAGTTATTGTGGTTTCCTCATTATAATTTATAGATACCAACTTCTCTTTCTCTTTTGCTAATTCTGCAATAGCATTCTACGAAACTATATCTTATCATATGCCAGTTTTTTATATGACTGGATTTGCTTTTATACAAGTTTGGGTATAATATTGACTAAATAGATTTCGGCTGTCTTCTTGTCCTTTCTGAGCAAATAAATTTGGTTGAGAAACTATGAAAATAGACATTAGACTAGTAGACACGAAAATTTTATACTGGACAGGGAGAATAAAAAAAATGTTGCAGACAATGGTAAAGGACAATATAGCTAGAAAACTTAAATAACTGGAGGATCGTTCCAAGAAGAATGTTTTAGCAGGACAATCCTTATGAGCGAGCATCCTGACTTGTTTCTGGAAATAGTTTCTTTGCTTTTAACTGCATACACGGTATGTAAGAATAGATCTTGACTTTGGTGTCTGACTAGGATTGAAGTCGGGAGTATCTTCAGGGAAGTTAGCATAAATGAGCTTCATAAGATTGTTAGATGAGTGCTGTTTCTTTGGGATCTATATTCAAGATTTTGCCACAATTTCTGACCTGATTGTATTACTTGAAGATTTTCGTGTTACTTTTGGACTCCTACTAATTTTGTAAACAGAGTACAATAGCTGATTCAAGTGCTAGTTTATTTGCTGTCATTGCGGATACTAGTAAATGAGGAATGTTAGTTGATTGTAAGAGTTGGCATGCTGAATCAATATTGTTTCTCCTCCACTAAATCTTTGCTTCTTGCTAGTTATATACATATTCTCTTTCCGGTTGCCCAAGATTTTGTATTTTTTGATCATATATAAATTACTATGCTAAATAAAAATCTTTCTCTTCAGAATGCTGTTCTAGCTTTGGATTCTTCTGTGCTAGATATCGATCAGGTTGAGAACCTCATCAAATTTTGCCCGACTAAGGAAGAAATGGAAGTTTTAAAGGTAAGCCATACATTTTTCTTTATTTCTGTTTACATAAGCATGTTTAGCTGTATGTATGTATGGTTTCCTGCCTTAATATTTAAAGTCCTCAGTTTGGACACAGAAGAAAAAAAGATCTATGGTTATTTCGTTATAGCACGTATGTAGCTGAAGTATCTGAGGTATCCATATGGTGCTAAACTAAAGAGGTGTCATCTAATTAATAATTGCATAACTCGCCCGTAACATCGGTCATTTATTGGATAAAGGGGAATTTATACTTTTCTTTTGATAGCACTACCACTTAGAATTAAACAGTAGCTTTCCTCTGTTTAGTATTGCTCACTGATTTAATATACTGTAAATATGTACAAATAATCGATCGATTACATTTATATACTGTATGACGTGCCATTGATGCTTATGTCTGAGACTTTTGTGTTGTAATGAGCAATGTTTTAAAAATCGTTCAAGGCGTACGCCTTGAGGCGCGCCTTGAATCGGTTCGGTCATAAACCGAACCGAGGCGTACGCTTTTGATGACACAGATGAGGCGTGCGCCTTTTTATTTAATGCGTACGCCTTAAGGCGACCGCCTCGAGGCAGTAAAGGCGTACGCCTCGACAATAACAGCAATTCTTTCTTTAATCTCTCCTAAACTCTACTTCTTCTCTAAAATTTTGCGAAGATCTTCAAAAATTTCAGTCTGTAAGTTAGTAAGTAACTGTTTTGCATGCTAATAACCATATAATATAACTGTAATTTTCATTGGCAATTTCTCTAACGTAATATAGGTTAATAATAGATGGGTCACTATTGTGCACCCAACCCTTGAATTTATTTTGTATCTTAATTAGTTATGGTTTATTTGTTTTTTAATAATATTTTAATTGGTTTACGCCTTTTACGCCTCGAGGCTTACGCCTCAAGGCACTGTTCCGCCTTTTAGGAGCCTACCGCCTCGAGGCGCCGTTTCGAATTTCGAACATTGGTAATGAGGGTGGGTAATGTAGCAAACTGGTACTCGAATTTCGCAGTGGATTGTTAAGCCTTTTGAGAGGTCTGCGCCAAACTTCATTCTTTGGAGTTGCGACATCTTTTAGTTGACCAGAAGTAACAAAAAAATCTTTACTTATCCCGGTAGGTTTAGCTGGAGTGCAAAATCACGGCTGTAAAATTGGGCTGGCCGAAAATGTTTTGTTTGTGCTCCGTGGATTTATTTATATATAAAATGACATGAAAATTTAACTAGCTGGCGTGGTGAGCTCACTTCACAGCTCATAGAATCTTGGTTGACATGGCCAATTTTAACTTTACCACTCCACCCTACTGTTATACTACTGCCAACCCCAAATATATATCTTTGGATTTGGCTGTAAAAAGTAGCTCATAGAATCTTGACAATTGAGCTGGTTGGTTGTGATCTAGCTGTTTTTCTGATCAGGTTTAAATGCTAACATGGGACTTAAATTAGGAATTTAGGGCAAAGATCATTGAACACCAAGACTCCCTTTTTTGTGCAAAGCCCACGATTCCCTTTGTTTTTTGTCGACCACAACTATTTATCATCGAAACGCGGTATTATACGTAGAAATATGCCTGCTGACGCGATGGACAAGCTGTCAGGGCTGTATGATATTTTTTGTATTCATAGCTGGTAAAGTTACTAGAATTTGTGCTTCATGGTAAATCTTGTTTTTTTTTTTTTTTTCACTCATTGCCTTTAGAGTAAAGGGTTCGTCTCGTTCATTTCGATAACCATGACTCAGCTGCCCAGCCTACTTCTGAGTGCTTCATAATGAGCATGCATAAATGAGTGAGCATCGATAATGACATTTATTCTAATAATACACAGTTATTCGTTAACCACTGAATCTATCAATTAAATATTACTCAAGTGGAAACAAGTTTTAGTAATTGTCATCTCTTTTGCAATGTGTTGTATGTCTGAGATTCTATATTTTCATTTTCAGAATTATACTGGTGACAAGGCAATGCTTGGGAAGTGTGAACAGGTTCATTTCCGTGCTATATTCTTGAAATTTTTCATTCGTATTCTTAAATGTAACTAATAAAATTTGTTATCTCGATTATGCCAGTTTTTTTTAGAGTTGATGAAGGTGCCTCGGGTGGCAGCCAAGTTGCATGTATTTTCCTTTAAAATCACTTTTTCCAGTCAGGTATGTCCATGTACTGATGCCTTTTCTCTAATTCATATGTCAGATACTGTTTTCAATATTTGTTTCTTCAGGTGGATGACTTAAGACGCAACCTGAATACAGTAAATGATGCTACTAGGGAGGTAACTCCGAAGCTAATTTGTTTATAATGTGTATGCACATATCATTCCTGGCAATAAAATTTTGAATCCCATGTTAGGTAAAGGAATCCAACAAATTGCGCCAGATTATGCAGACTATTCTCACTCTGGGAAATGCTCTAAATCAGGGCACCAATCGAGGTGCAATATTGCTATAGTTGAATTTTACTTCTGTAATTTGCTTCCATTTAAGTGTTTTTGGCCTCATGAGATTTAATCAGTATAATTTTCTACATTGCAGGATCTGCTGTTGGATTCAAATTGGGTAGTCTTCTAAAATTATCAGATACTCGTGCAAAAAATAACAAAATGACTTTAATGCATTATTTATGCAAGGTACATTTCTCAAGTACAAGAGTCTCAATCCTGTATAGACATTTATTCTTGTAGGTATATATGCCCCTATCCATTTTGTATGCGCGGGTGTTAGTAACACCATGTTGCAGCAGGTTATGCTCATATTTACACACATGTTCTGATTTTCCATGAATATATTTTGTCCCCTATCAGATGGAAATATTCCAGAGAGGAATAATCTAAAAAGAATTCATTGTTTTCTTTCCTGCCTCCATCGTCTTTGTAACTATTATAGTCGTCAGAATTATATCTGGCATTACCACAAAGGCCTTCTTGACAATTATAATTTTTGGGCCTTTTCAACAAATTGCACTTTCCCAACTTCACTCTGATTTGGAACCTTAAATGAAAAATTAATAAAGGTTTGTTAAAGATCTGTAGTTTAGAAAAGGTAAAAAATCTCACTCTTCCTATGTCTTTCTTGAAGGATTTTTCCTACCATTTGAATATAAGGGAGTGAACACTTTCTGTTTATGTTCATGTCGCTTATCATTGTGAATTCACTTGTTTGACCATGTTTGATATTTTTCTCTTCAGTTCAAGTTAAACTAATTTATGCCGCTAGTTGCAAAATTTCTCTCATGCTCACTTCATAATCTTCTCAATTTCCTATTCTATGGATAGTTGAATATTTATTAAAGTACAAAGCGCGGGTCTAACCATGTTTCTTGCGTAATGGTTATTCAGTTCAAGTTAAACTAATTGCATGTTTTCACATCCCCAGCTCATTGCTGAAAAAATGCCGGAGTTATTGGATTTTGATAAGGGCCTTGGTCACTTGGAAGCTGCCTCAAAGGTATGATGCTACTTCTCTTCCTTGCTGGTTTATTCAATCAGTCACAATTTATATTTCTTGGTTTTGACGTGGTCTACATTTGTAGATTCAATTGAAAACATTGGCTGAAGAAATGCAAGCTTTGCATAGAGGTCTTGAAAAGGTTGAGCAAGAACTCACAGCTTCAGAAGACGATGGTAAAATTTCTCTGGGCTTCCGAAAGGTGAGTAATAAAGACAAACTTTGGTACATATTTCTAAACGACCGAGTACTCTTTGATAATTTCATGAAATTTGGAATAGTTTAGGTTAATGCATTTCAATCATCTTGCTATATTTGATATCTTATTCATCTGTGCTCTAGGGCTTAAGAGACAGCACAGACAAGTTGTAACTAATATACACTATTCTTGGCTATATATGTCTAGCATAGAAAAATGCTTAGGTCTTTCTAAGCAGTCTTGACAAGTATGAAAACTTAAATGCCTCTCTTTTTAGGTGTTGAAAAAGTTTCTTGACACCGCAGAAGCTGAAGTAAGGTCACTTGCCTCATTATATTCTGACGTGGTAAGTCCTCTTCTATTGTGTTTGCAAGAGGTGGTGTGCAGATAATTCCTGGTTTGACTCCAAATGTCTCATTTGCAGGGAAGAAATGCTGATTCCCTTGCCCACTATTTTGGGGAAGATCCAGCTCGATGTCCTTTTGAGCAAGGTTCTATATGAGTTCATTTTCTCCAATTTTTTTGACTTTCAGATGATAAAGATATTCATAGCAGTTTAAAATGAACCAGACTTAACTTTAGATAGGATTTTTTGCCCAATTTTCCGGCGGTAAATATCTGAAAACTCTTTAATTATCTGAGTTGATTGTCATTGCCGACCTAACATAGAGAACTGGATAGGATTAAAATGAGCCAGATTATATGATCCCAAGCTTCTCCATAGTCCATTGTTGAGCTAGTACATCACCAGACACCTGATTGGACGATAGTATATGAACCCTTAGTTTATGATATTTGAATGAGATACTAATTTTATGTAATCTAAATTATGTTATGGAATGAAATTCCTCTTTGTTAAATATTTGTTCGGTGGGGTTGCAGTGACACAGATCTTGATCGTATTTGTGAGAACGTTCAACAAATCCCGCGAAGAGAATGAAAGGCTAGCTGAGGCTGAGAAAAAGAAACTGGAGAAGGAAGCTATGAAAGAAAAAACAGCGGCTAATTTACTCGCAAAGAACGATTGTGTCAACATTAATAAGCCAAAACATAATCTTCAAACCCTGAAACACTGATCATCATTTTTAGGTCAATCTTGTTCTTTTTTTTATCACAGACTATTTTACAGTGTAGATAATAAATATCAATTGAAATTCACCCAACACAATGTTCTCTTGTCCCTTTTTATTATAAAGTTAATTAATTTTATATATAGCACAAAGTTTTTTATTGACAACTTAAACTTGAATTTCCGATAACAGGTGTATTCTTTTAGCTTCGGACAACTGATATCATTAATTTTGCTCATTAACCTTTCGTCTGTCGACATTTCATGGTATACACGTTCAAGTTTTTTCCAGCTCTCGATCAAAGGTAAGGCCATTATAATAACAATTGATCCAAAGGCTCACCATGCCACTGCTACTATAGTGCAGAATGTAATGTACCCCTTACTAAACATTACACAATAACAAGCTGTCATTGAACTGTCGAACCCAGTACCAGTCTACTCCAGAGTCGAAGTTTGAATACATTACAATGCTGCTGTTGCATTGTTGAACCCGATAACCCGTTTAGAATAGGTTTGGTAAGACACTTACTAAGCAAATGTTCCACGAGTCGAAGCTGGAATCCAGTTCAACTATATATACCAAATATGTCATTTGGAAAAGAATATTTTATAAGTTCCACAATATGTAAATCGTTTATCAATCAATGATTGATATGGATTATTATTTTAATAATTAAATATTAGAATTATTATTGAACTAACGCATTCAATAATCAGTTCGAAACCTGTGCAATAAGCTTCATCCGAAATTGATAGGATAGTGTTACAATTTGATAATGTTACAATTCACAAAGTTGAAGTGTGAGCATCCGAACTGATAATCTAAGATTCAGTTTACGAAAATCTAAATTCGGACTATATCGACCGATAACAGCCATATACACCAATCCATTTCAAATATTATAATTATATTATTAGTTGATAAAATTTTAAACTTTATAATTATAAAAACAAGTACAAATGCCATAAAAACAAATATAATGCCGATTATGGAACATTTTTTTATTTAGTCTTTGGATTTCAAAACTTTCCGTCAGTATCTCTCGACTTGACAAATTTTATAAATTTAATGGATTTTTTCTAGAGCGGTCACATGGAACTAAAGTTAATTTGGAAAGTGTTGCACATATAGTTCTTCAATTTCAATTCTATTTGAAGATAGTTGTAAGTCTTCCTCTCAACGAAGCGACAACTAAACTTATAGGATTTTATGTTAAAGGAATGACTGAACTCCAATATTATTTTTATAAATAATATTATTTTTATAAATAAATACAGAAACCTAGTTGAATAAACCCCGTTTAATTTTACTATCCAATGACCATTGACCACAATTACTAATTTTTTTTTATCAACTTCTTCTATGAATTATGAGTTCAAGCCTTAGTATTGAGATTTGGGCATAATCCTTCAGAATGCTCAAATTCAACCTAATTGCTACACTTATTACTCCACAACGCGTTTTCAAATATAGTTCAGATTCCTATTTTAGTGTATATAATATACTTAATCAGATTACTTATTAATTGGAGTACCTTATGACAATTATCAAATATATATTTAGCATACCGGTCCATAGTTATTCAAACAATCTTCTACTTAGATCCTCATATGCTACTTAAAAATATATTTTAACTTCAGTGAGTACCCTGAATTCATTGTCAATAGGTATACTCGACAACCTCACACATGATCAATAAACAATAAAGGACTAAAAACCTCTTTCTCGTAATGTGAACAACATGATGCAATAATAATCTCATATTTCCATGAATCAATTACTTTGGCCAATTATTTCCTCAATCTTAAGTGTTGTCGTTGGACATTAACCATACTTAGTTTGTCACCCTTTGGAGTATTCAGGGGCTTTACAGTTTTCTAATTCGTAATGTTGTAACACACTTTCAATATATGTCTTTTGTGTTAATCCAAGTATACCATGGTAGTAGAGCTAATATATTTGGATTCTTAACAAAAAAACTGCATCACCAAGATCCTTTATATCGAACTTGTCTGATCGAAATTTCTTTATAGTGTGTAAAAAGTCATTATTGTTCAAGGCAATCAATATGTTATCGACATATAATACTATAAATATGAAATTACTCCCACTGGACTCGTGATACACATAATCTTCAACTCAATTGACCTCAACGCTAAAAGAGACTAGTAATTTAAGGAATTTGTTATAACATTAATGATGAGTCTGTCTACATACCAAATTATTTGAGTTACCTATTTCAAAGTGTTCTTCTTGCATTATATAGATCGTTTTATAAATATCACCATTGATAAATACGGTATTTACGTCCATTTGATGAATCTCAAGACCAAAGTGTGCAACCAATACCATGATTTTCTAGAGTAATCTTTTGTGGACACTGAAGAGAAGGTTTCTTTAAAAGCAATCCCTTCATGCTGGGTATAACCGTTCGCTACAAAGTATGCTTTATGTCTTTCCACATCACTTACAGAATTTGTTTGGTTTTTTAAATCCACTTTCAACTAATTATTTTTTCCCTTTGGGTAATGGAATAAGCTTTCATACCGTATATTATTGCATAAATTTATACACTTTCTTTATAGTATCAATACACATCCGAGAATTAAATCTTTCCATGTCTTGTATGTAGGATGATGGATCATTCAACAATTCTAGCACATGACTCTTCATGTTCGTGTTATATACTGTATAATCAGGATGCATAACATTCTTATTTTCTTTCGTGGACCTTTTTAAATGCATCATTACTTCTTGTTGTACTTTTTGAGGAGGTAGAGTTTAATCCTCATGAACAATATCATTTTGATCCTCTTACCGAAGATTACCTTGAGGTTCATCTTGTTCTAACTGGACCATATATGCGTCGTGTTAAAATCCTCAAGTGGAGCATCAATGTTATTCAGAGTGTAACCTTGTTTTAACAAGACTAAATTTTTGGCATTAAAGTCTAATTTTTTGATATATGAGTATCTATACAAATTATTCCTCAAAATGAACATCTGTTCCAGAATTCTTCCCAAACTCAAAATCCTCAAGAAACTTTACCATTCTCGTTTAAAAAATACTACCAGTAAGAGGATAATAAAACTTAAACCTCCAATGGTGGCGACTGGTTTTGAAACACAGTCGTCGGCTGTAGAAATCAAGAAGAAGGATACAAAACAATAGATATATACCTAACCTTAGGTTAGAATGTAAGAGACTCTGAGACTAAGAGAAAAATCTTAATTTTTATTCATCAAAGTCTGCGGCAAAACTAGGGTTTGAGAGCCTTATAGAAGTGCTCGAAACCCTAGCTCAAAATTACAGCTTTCTCCTTATGCAATAAAATAAAGCCCAGCCCATTTTTAAAGCGATTGGAGCTGGTTAAGTATTTTAATAAAATCCAACAAAAATAGGAAAATGCAGAAAATTCACTAAAACAGCAAAACAAGGGTTTAAACGATGGAATTTAGGGCATGAACTTAATCATGTTGTGATGCTTTCGAAAATCGTTGGACTTCTCAACGCGTTCGATTTGAGTGGTCGCATCGCCTAATTCTGATATCTGGGCCCCAAATAAAGCCTGTTTCCGTTTGTCCAAAAGGGCTATGCAGTCATGGGCTTTTGCAACTACATCATCCTCTCTATCTTCGGAAGAATTCACCCACGAATTCTCAGCTTCATCATCCTCAGCAGCAACAGTAAATGGAGTGGGCCATCTTAGAAAGCCTGTCAACCACTAGAAAAATAGAATCGTTACCTCTCTGTGTTCTTGGCAGCCCAGAGATGAAATCCATGATGACGCTTCGCCATAGTCCTTCCGGTATTGGGAGTGGTAGGTATAGACCGACGTTGGAGGATGTACCTTTTGCCACCTGGAAAACCCCACAACCAGCTACAAAACGGATAACATCTCGCCTCAAATGTGGCCAGAAGAACTGACTGGATACAGAGTAAATGGTTTGATCTCTACCCCCATGCCCCTCGTGGTGTCTTTCCTGTACAATCAATAACCTCAAACTGCCCTCAGGAACACAAAATAAATTACCTTTGAAGAGGTAACCGTTGCTCACTGCAAAATATCTTCTCAAACTTGCGCTGACGTCCTCTAGAATAAGACCAAAATATGGATCGATAGCTAATAGATCCTTTATAATCTCGAATCCCACAACTTCTCTTTCCATACGAATCATCATGCTACGTCGGCTCAGTGCGTCAGCTATGCGGTTAACTATCCCCGAAGTATGCTTAATGGAAAAGGTAAATTGTTGAGTAAATGATGCCCAACGTGTATGGTGGGAAGAGAGTTTATCCTGACTCTGCAGATGCTTCAAGGCATCATGATCGGTGTACTGGACAAAGTCATTGTAGGCCAAGTAGGAACTCCAGTGCTTTAAAGCTCGTACAACTGCATATAACTCCTTGTCATAGGTGTTGTGGTTGAGTTTAGCTCCACTTAACTTTTCGCTGAAGTATGCTACAAGGCGGCCTCGTTGGCTGAGTACAGCGCCAATGCCCAATCCGGATGCATCACAATGCAGTTCAAATCCTGTAGAAAAGTTAGGTAAAACCAGAATCGGTGCAGTGGTCAGTCTTACCTTGATTTCCTCAAACGCCTCAACTGCTTCAGGGGTCTAGCAGAATGTCTTGCCCTTCATACACTCTGTAATATAAGCCATGAAAGTGCTGAAGTTATGTATGAACCGTCTGTAAAAGGAGACCGATCCGTGAAAAGTGCGAACTTCAGTGATGGAAGTAGGAATAAGCCAGTCTCGGACGACTTCCACTCTCGACTGATCCACTAACATTCCATCTTTTGACACGACATACCCCAGGAAGACGACTGAATCTGTCATAAAACAACACTTATCGAGTCCCCCATAAAACTCCTCTCGTCTCAAAACAACCAACACTTCGCGTAAGTGTTGTAGATGCAGCTCTTCCGTTAAACTATATATAAGAATATCATCAAACTACACAACAAGAAATTTTCTGATGAACAGGAGAAATACCTGGTTCATAACCCGCATGAACGTGCTAGGAGCGTTAGAAAGACCGAATGGCATTACCATCCATTCAAACAGACCTTCTCGGGTCTTGAAGGCTGTTTTCCACTCATCCCTCATACAAATACGAATCTGGTGAATTCCGCTATTCAAATCCATCTTCGTAAACACAGTAGCACCATTCAATTGATCTAGTAAATCATCAAGGCGAGGAATAGGAAACCGATACATGACTATAATTTTGTTGATAGCCCGGCTATCCACACACATTCTCATTGAGCCATCTCTCTTCGGTGTTAACAGTGCAAGAACACAAGGACTAAGATTCTCACGGATGTGGCCTTTCGTCAACAGTTCTTCCACCTGTCTGCGGAGCTCTTCATGCTCTTTTGGGCTCATCCGATAATGCGGTCGGTTTGGTAGGCTAGCACCCGGTACAAGGTCAATCTGGTGCTGGATATATCTTAATGGAGGAAGACCTGTATGTAGAGTATCGGGAAAGACAATAGAAAACTCTACTAATAGCGGTCAAACTCGCTCAGGTATACCAGCAAATGGATCAGTACTAAATTCTTTAACCACAAAAAGATAGAAAATCCCTGTTTCATGAGCATGTTCTATAAAAGCCTTTCGAGCTAGAAAGTCCTTACCAGACTCTTTTGATACTGCAAGGGCACGTTTTGGAGAGACCTCTCTAGTTGGTGTTAATATGAACCTGATATTATTCCATATGAAACTGTAGCGGTTCCTCCTACCATCATATGTGACACTTCTATCATATTTCCAGGGTCAGCCTAGCAACAAGTGACACACATCCATCCCAATGACATCGCACCATGCTTTATCTCTATAGTTACCAACATATAAAGATACCAAACATTTTTCAAGAGATATTTACCCTACTACCTTTCTTTAAATTGGCAAGCTTGTAGGGTTTTGGATGCTATTCTATTTATTTTCAGGCCCACCTTCTGCACAGCTTCTTCAGAGATAAAATTTTCGCAGCTCCCTGAATCAATAACGAATTTGCATACCTTTCCCCCAATAGTACAAGTCGATTAGAAAGTATTGTTCTGTAGCCAATCATCCCCTTCACTTCTGGCTTTTGGCGTCATATAGATACGCATTAAAACCAATGCCTGACCAATATCTCCTCATGTAACCAAGTCCTCTGGAACGTCATCACCAACATCCTCTGGTTCTTCATCAAACCGTGGGTCACCCTCAAGGTAAAAATTAGCAGTGTCAGCGAACAGACCCCTCGATTGTTGTGGATGTTGTCGTAATTTTGGACACTGTAAAACAACGTGCCCTAGTTCAGGAAAATGGTAGCACCGGACCTGTGAGAAAGTAACTGTGCGACTAGGGACCTGCAAATTAGCACATGTACGCATAGGAGCAGCAGTTGGTACTCCTGGGTTAGGGCTTGGAACCGTCCTTTTTGGGAATTCCAATGGAGTTATTCAGGCAGTGCCTCCTCCATAAGGCCTTCGTGAAAGGGCTTTCTCCAGACGCAGTGCGCGCTGATGTGCTTCAAACACATTCGCAGGGTTGAACATGTTCAGCTGGTCCTGAATCTGCTGTTGTATCCCCCCTATATAGCGAGATAGTAGCTGATCTGCTGAATCAGAAATATCGACACGGTTTTGTATCTTGAAAAAATCGTTAGTGTACTCGTCAACAGTCCTTGACCCTCGTTTAAGGTTTTGGAACCGCTGATACATGATACGTGCATAGTTGTAAGGCAAAAACGCAGCCCTCGAGTGCTTCAAAAACTTAGCCCAAGTTGTTATTTTTGGCCTACCTTGTTTTGATCTAGTTTGCTTGAGCTGTTGCCACCATGATGCAGCTCGGCCTTGGAACTTAGTTGCAGCCAACTGTACCCGCTTTGCATCCGGAACCTCCTTGAAATCAAGGACTTCTTCAACTGAGGTGATTTTTTTTTATCAAATCTAAAAACTCCTCCAATTCGAGACCCCCTTGGAACTCTGGGATCTCCAGTCTGAATCCAGAATCCCACCGGTTGTTGACGTTCAGATCAGAATCTCTCGCTGGCGGCTGCTCAAAGACTTGGTCACAACAGCCTTGTGGGGAATATTGACCTCTACCTTGTTCTCGCCGAGGAGCAAATGGATTCCGCTCGCGACCAATCTCTCGCTCTCTCAGATCCCGACGGCTGGTTACTCAAACCTGGAGCTCGAAATCCGTTGGTTTGGTTGTTCAACAACATGTGTAGTGCTTCTTGTACGTTTCTCATATGATTTCCCAACGAGTGCATCTGTTCACCAACCTGGGATTGGAATTGACCGAATTCATCACGGTCGACCGATTTGGTGTCCGGAAGAGTGGAATTCCCCTGAAAAGATCGTTTTGGCGGCATACAATCGTTACCCAACCCGTAGGAACTATGAATCTGATACCAATACGGTGGCGACTGGTTTTGAAACACAGTCGTTGGTGGTAGAAATCAAGAAGAAGGATACAAAACAATACATATATACCTAACCCTAGGTTAGAATATAAGAGACTCGGAGACTAAGAGAAAAATATTAATTTTTATTCATCAAAGTCTGCGGCAAAACTAGGGTTTGAGAGCCTTATAAAAGTACTCAAAACCCTAGCTCAAATTTACAGCTTTCTCCTTATGCAATAAAATAAAGCCCAAACCAATTTCAAAACGATTGGAGATGATTAAGTATTTTAATAAAATCTAACAAAAATAGGAAAATGAAGAGAATTCACTAAAACAGCAAAACAAGGGTTTAAACGATGGAATTTAGGGCATGGACTTAATCACGTTGTGATGCTTTTGAAAATCGATGGGTTGAGTGGTCGCATCGCCTAATTCAGATATATGGGCCACAAATAAAGCCCGTTTCCGTTTGTCCAAAAGAGCCATGTAGTCATGGGCTTGTGGAACTACATCACCCAACCTTATTAACCTGAGATACTGGTAGATCCACTAAAAGTTGCTGATACAGATCCACCAGTGGATGATGCAATACCATGTGTTGCCGCATAAAAAAAAAAGAGGTGCAACTGATGAAGATCCACATACCCTAGGTCGCTTGAAATGATCTATAACAATTTGAGACAACTTTATTTTTTTACCTCGAGTTTGCGCCTGAACAACTTCCCTTTCCTCCTCTTACCCTACTGATGAGTCCGGATTCTGTTACCTCCTCGGACAGGGACAATTCGGATAAAAAACATCTAAACCGGACAGGGCAGTTCGAACACCTCATCTATTGGACTGTTCGAACAAGGACTAAAGTACCTAAAAACCTAATCACTTCTTGACTAAGCTGCCTGCTCTCCTACTAAGAGCTCATGGGTCCTTAAACTTGACCCGGGTCCATTAAACATGACCCGAAAGCCCATAAATCCCAAATGTAAGGGTATAAATACCCAACCACCAACATTAAATGAGGGTAATGAAAATTAAATACAACCAGGCTGCTTAATTCTCCCTCTACTCTCTACTCAAACATTAAATACTTACAAACTTCCACGAACTCTAAACAAAAATTAAAAATTTACCCTCAGACCAAAATAAACCACACCAAATTGGCGACCACAGTGGGAGCACGGCGGTGCCTGAATCAAGCATTCAAAACCAACAGGAAAAATCAGTCCGAATGAATTCGGACGCCCCGGAAGTACCACCAGCCTTGCTTGAAGTGGTGGGTGAAAATGATGAGTATACTATCGAGGAGTGTGATAGATTAAAGGGCGAGATAGAAGCTCTGAGGGCAGAAAAGGCTAAGATGGGCATGAAAGATAAGTCAAAAGCGTCAGTTGCTCATCATACCGATAACCCTAGAGAGCATGAGCCTTCAAAGACTCATGTGAGTACCCAAAAGACTCATGCCAGCTCCAAAAAGTCTCACCGGTCTAAGCCAGTGGAGAGTTCTGACTCAGATTCAGAGTCTTCTTGTAGCTCCTCGGATGAGGAAGGAGTTGAAGAGTCCTTGTCCTCCAGCAGTGATGAGGGCCGATCCAAAAAGAAGAAAAAGTTGATTAAGAAATATTCAAGAAAAAGGGATAGACATGGGAAATTAAAGAAAAATATAGGCAAAGGATCATCTCACAGCCGGAGGCATGTAGACCGGATGCTGATGGATCCCTTTGCCTTCCACGATGAACCAGGTATCTTTGCAACTCCCAATGAGGATACTATGTTCAGTCGTGGCCGGAATTGGAGACAATCTCCATTGTCTTCCAAGATTCTGTCCGGAAACCTCCCTAAGAGGTTCGATAGCACTAAAATGGAGAAGTACGATGGCAGTACTGATCCAGACAACCACTTGGAGCAATTTAAAAACTTCATGATGAATTTTGATGATGACGAAACGTTTCTCTGCAGAGCATTCTCTCAATCCTTTACGGGGAGTGCTCTAAAGTGGTATAACAACCTACCTCAAGGCTACATCAAAATTTTTGATACCTTTTGGGTGGCCTTTCGAAGGCAGTTTGTTGGGAGTAAAGAGTTGAAGGGTAATGGGGACACAATAATCCATTGTGCCCAAGAACCAAACGAATCATTGAAAGAATACATAAGTCGTTTTGTGAACACCAAAAATGGGTTGGCTGATTGCTTTGAGCAAGTAGCAATAACATCCTTGAGACATGGCTTAAACCGTGGAAATTTGGCTGATTCGGTGACCAGAAAGAAAGCCATGACTTGGGGAGGTTTGCTGAATCAGGTCGGAAAGAAAATCAACATTGATGAAACAAAGAAAACTATGGTGTACAGGCAAGTGAGGTCTGCCCCGGTTGCACCAAACCCCAATCAAAATCAGTACGGGAACAAGGTAAGGGATACCGGACAGGCGCATAACAGGGCTAAAGCTCAATCTCAGCCAGCTGCACCTGCATAGAGTCAACAATCTAGAAATAAAAGAGGACCTTGGGTTCAACCAGAGTGGTTTGCAGAATTAAAAGAAAGTGTGGCCACAATTTATGATAAAACAAAGGAAGAAGTGCACTATAGAAGACCGGCCGCACTGCAATCTCCTAAGGAGCATCGTAACAACTCTTACTGCCAGTACCACAATGATACTGGCCATACCACTGACGATTGTATAGCTTTGAAACAAGAAGTTCATAACTTGATTGAAAGAGGAAAGCTGGGGGCATATGTCAAAAGAAGAGGAGGAAATAGGCTTGATAATGCTCATCGGGTTGGTCCAAGCAATACTGCTCCGGAGGGAGCTATGGTTATAGTCGAAAGATTTGATGTAGAATCAAAATACTTGGATAATGATCTAACTCGAAATAGAGTGGGTGTCATTGAGGAATGTTGTAAAACGGTCTCCGGGCTCATTAAGTTTTTTGAGTCACTTACAATTTTCGGAGGGGATACTTTGACAGCTCCTACTGCTTCTTCGAGGAAGAGGCACGTTCATACTTTAGCCACCCAGCTAGAAGAAGGCATGACCTCCTATCAATCACAAATTCCATTCCCCTTCATTGTTTTCGATGAAGATGACTTAAAAGATATAGCTGGCCCTCATGAAGATGCTGTTGTCATAGGAGCATCCATTGGGGGCAATGACATAAGACGAATTTTGGTGGACACTGGAAGCTCAGCCAATATCCTCTTCTTGACCACTTACAAAAAGATGAAAAATCCAGCCATAATTCAGCATTCGGACAGATCAATTGTGGGCTTCACTGGGAGCTCAGCAGATGTGATCGGGGAGTTCGAAGAGGAAGTTTTGTTGGGCAAGGGCCCTTTCAAGAAGATGGTCAGGATACTTTTTATTGTGGTGGATTGTCCCACTTGTTATAACGCTATTCTAGGGAGGTCTTGGCTCTCTAGGATGCATGCAGTGGCCTCGACAATCCACCAATATTTGAAATGTGCTGTTCAAGGACAAGTGGGAGTTGTCCGAAGCAGTCAAAGGGCTGCAAGAGAGTGTTATGCTACAGCACTGGCCCCACGAACGTTGGGGGCGGTTCGTATCAACGAAGAATAGCAGTTTGAGGGGCTTTCTAGGGTGAGGGTGAAATTGATGACCCCATAGAGACCCTTGGAGTATTGATACCGGTTGAAGAAGTTGAAACACATTCTTTAGAAGAAGCAAAAAGTGTTAAGATAGGGTCCAAAATGATGTCCGAACTGAAGATTAAGATGTTAAAGTTTTTGAAAGACCATCAGCATGTTTTTTCCTGGTGCAACGCTGATGTTACAGGGGTTCGAGCAGATATTATATCACATCACCTATCCATCCGGAGAGACATAGCACCCGTGGTACAAAAGAGAAGGGATTTTTCCAAGGAAAACGCTGATGTTATTGTTCAAGAAGTTGACAGGCTCACAAAGATGGGGAATATAAAGGAGTCTTAATACCCGTTGTGGACTGCCAATCCGGTCTTGGTGAAAAAGAAAAATGGCAAGTGGCGTATGTGCATTGACTTCACAGATCTCAATAGGGCTTGCCAAAAAGATTTATATCCAGTCCCCCGAATTGATCAACTAGTAGATTCCACTTCTGGGAATAAACTACTCTCTTTCATGGATGCTTTCTCCGGGTACAATCAGATTCAATTAGATCCGACGGATCAGGAGCATACCACTTTTGTCACTGACAGGGGTCTTCATTGTTACAAGGTGATGCCATTCGAATTGAAAAATGTTGGGGCTACTTATCAGAGATTGGTGAATAAATCCTTTGCTGATCAAATTGGAAGAAATATGGAAGTATACATTGATGACATGATGGTGAAAAGTGTGGATGAACAACTACACTTAGCAGACCTCCAAGAAGCTTTTGCTAGCTTAATAAAAGTGAATTTAAAGCTAAATCTAGAAAAATGTATGTTCGGAGTGCAGTCCGGGAAGTTCATGGGTTACATAATAAGTGAGCAAGGGATACATACCGATCCGGACCAGCTAAATGCTTTGTTCCAAATGGAGCCTCCTCGGAATGTTAAAGAAGTACAACGGTTGACTGGGAGGTTGGCTGCTTTAAATCGATTCATCTCAAGGTCTTCGGACATATGTGCCTCGTTTTTCCAAACTCTAAAGGGTGCAAAGGGATTTGACTGGACTTAATAGTGCGATAAGGCCTTCAATGAAATTAAGAAACATTTGTCCTCCCCCAAGACTTTATTTAAACCTGTTGATGAAGAGACACTCTTCGTATATTTGGCAGTTTCAAGTTGTGCCATCAGTGCTGTATTGGTAAGAGAGGTGGATAATTACCCCCATCTGGTGTACTACATCAGCAAGAGCTTGATAGATGCAGAAAAGCGTTATTTGAAATTCGAAAAGTTAGCGTTGGCCTTGGTGATTGCTGCAAGGAAGATGAGGCCTTATTTTCAGGCTCATCCTATTATCGTCCGGACATCTTTTCCCTTAAAGAATGTTCTCCAAAAGGCAGACATTTCAAGTAGAATGACTAAATGGTCAGTGGAATCAGGGGACTTTGATATTGATTTTGCTCCTCGAACAGCAGTCAAAGCCCAAGCTGTGGCTGATTTTTTAGTTGAATTCCACTCTGATAGGGATTCAGAGTAGACCACTGAGATGAAAGACAAAAAGGTCTGGGTCATCCGGACGGATGGTGGATCCAGTACTATGGGATGTGGTGCAGGGGTGTGCTTGACTTCTCCATATGGTGACAAAATGTACCAGGCTATATGTTTTGCTTTTAGAGCTTCCAACAATGAGTCTGAATACGAAGCAGCTATAGTTGGTTTAAAGTTAGCTTATATTTGTGGGGCCAAAAAGGTCAAGCTGATGAGTGATTCCCAACTTCTTATCCACCATGCACAAGGTCAATCTGAGGCAAAAAAGGAGCAACTAGTGAAGTACTTGCTTCTTCTTAAAAATGAGGCTCTTAAGTTCAAAAGCGTTGTTTATGAGCATATACCCCGAGCAGAGAATGAACTAGCAGATTCACTGGCAACCATAGCATACACTGAGTCATATCCTTGGGTCCATGTGCTGGAGAGCCCTTCCATTCAACTTAATGTGGGTAAAGAGGAAGAAATTTTCGAAGTACAGATGAAACAACCTCAAGATTGGAGATTTCCTCTCCTACAGTACCTCTCCGAAGGCATCTTGCCTCCGGATAAATCGCTAGCAAGAAAAATGAAGCATAAGGCTCGTGGTTTTATCATACTAAGAGACGTTTTGTATAAAAAGTCTTACAGTAAACCTCTTTTGCGATGTTTGGGAGATGATGAGTCTCAAGTAGTCCTCTCCGAATTGCATGATGGTGAGGGATCAGGGCTCTAACACGGAGAGTTTTACTGGCTGGCTATTACTGGCCCTCTATAATGCAGGATGCTAAGGAGCTGGTGAGAAGGTGTGATCCATGCCAGAGATATAGCAATGAGATTCATGTCCCAGCCATCCCTTTAGAGTCAATTTCTGAGCCTATACATTTTGCTCGATGGGGGTTGGATTTGGTGGGACCTCTTCCTATGGCGTCCGGAGGATGCAGAACTATAATTGTTGCTATAGATTACTTTTCGAAGTGGATTGAAGCAGCCCCTCTGGCAGGAACAACATCAAAAGCTGTCATAAAATTCATTTTATGCAACATCTGCTGCAGATTTGGTGTTCCACAAAAGATAACAACAGACAATGGGCCACAGTTCGACAACAAGGAAATGGAGAGTTTCTGTGCCTCAAGGGGTATACAACATTTTTTCTCTTCACCTTTCCACCCACAAGCGAATGGTCAGGTTGAAGTGGCTAACAGAACTATACTGTCCGGTTTAAAGAAAAATTTGGAAGGGGCTGCTGGGAAGTGGCCTAGCTATTTGCAAGAGGTTTTGTGGGCCTACCAGACTACACCTGGAGCTGCAACACAAGAGTCACCTTTTTCCTTGGTATATGGGATGGATGCAATAGCCCCCATAGAAGCAACTCTCCCTTCATTTCGGGTTCATAACTTCTCCGAACATACAAACGAAGTGGAAGCCAGAGGTCAGCTTGACCTAATAGAGGAAAGACGAGTTAAGGCTCACCTTAGAGCTGCACACTATCAAGGTTTAATGAGAAGCAGGTTTGCTTCTAGAGTCAAAAGAAGAGATTTCCAGCCGGGGGACAAGGTATTGAGGAAAGTCTTCTTACACACTAAAGAGAAACTGCTCGGCAAACTGGCCTCAACTTGGGAAGGACCTTATATGGTCATTGAAAGGCTTAAACCTGGAACATATTGGCTCGAAGATAAGTATGGAAGGGTTTTAAATCACCCTTGGAATATTAAACATCTCCGGATGTACTTGGAATAGAAGATGTGTAAATATTTACTTGTTTAAAAATCCATGTAAATATTTGGGGGCATACTCTTTCCTACCCTGGTGGCACGGGGAGGTTTTAATGAGGTGTCTGGGCTTTTTAATAAAATTTGATGCCTTCTTAAAAAAAATTCGAAGTGTTCTTACTTTGTTTTTCGTCACATCGTCCGGATTGAAGTAAAAGAATGATGACCACTTAAACATTTGTCATCGGAGAATTTAAACACTCTCACTTTAGACTGTTTATAAAATAAGTAAGGGCTATTTAAACACTAGCCACCAAAATTGAAACAAACTATGAAAGGATGCAAGAATTGTGTTAAACAAAGATATTCATTGAAATAACTTAAGTGCCTTGACCTTCCAAGGACTTTTAAATTGTCAAACAAAACAAAGGATCTACCCGGCCAGATACCGGACACAATAACAAACATTACCTTGGCCTTCCAAGGACTTTAGTTTAGGTAACATGAAAAGTGAAAAGATAATTCATAGTTTAAGACTGAGCCTTTGAAGATGGCTCAGCCTCACTTGTCTTCTTCTTCTTCTTGGGATCGTCTTTCTCTTCGTGAGGGACCTCCCCGGTATTCTCTTCTTCGTCAGAGGAGGAAGCACTGGAATAATCATGCAAGTCTCCATCAGCCATGGTGTGGAAGGGAAGGTCTTCGTACTCTACATGAAGCCACAAATCTCCCAGGTTCCTCTTCGGGAACTTCTCATGAAAGAGCAGGACCATGTCCGACCTCACCTTGGCATACATTTTCTCTTGAGTATCTATCATGTTGTTGGCATAAGCATCGATCTTGGCTTGAATTTTGGCTTCCTGCTCCTTTAGCAGATCAGCTTTCGCTTCTGCAGCCTTGGACACTGTGTTCTCAAGCGCAATCTTGTCGTTTGTTAGGTTGTGGATTACTTGATCCTTGGGCTTGGCCTCCTCTTTTGAAGAGGTGAGATCTTTCTCTAATCTGGACAACTTCTCCCGAAGCTCCTTGATAGTGTCTTCTAGAGTGGCAACTTTTGTGGTCCACCCTTCTTGGCTCTTCTTCAGCTCCTCGTTTTCTCCCTTTAGAATGTAATCATGTTGAGTGGCAATAAGAAGATCATCGGACAGTCTCACTTTATCAGACTTGAGATCTTTGATAGTATCTGCCCGACTTCGAACTTGTTTCTCGAACACAAGCACTGGCTGAACACTGCTAATATAGAGTGAGCTATAATGTCCCTTTCACTTGAAACAGTAAAAGTCTTACCATTAAAAGTGACGGTGTTCGAAGTACTTGTAGGGAGGTAAGGCCCAACAAAATCGTCTCTGGGGAGGTTGGCAAAGTAGTCACCCAGTCCATCAAGCCCGGTGATGTCAACCCCATCAATGCTAAGGTCTCCTCCTCCAACCTCGTTGGTTTGAAAATCACCAGGGATCTCCTCTGCTTGCGTTGGATCAGTAGGGTCTACAGGGGGGAGAGGCTCCAGAGGCCGGAGAGAAAGTTCATCACCCCTAGAGGTCTTTTTCTTTTTAGCCTCCCTGTCCTTGCTTTCTGCTCCCCATTTTTGGTCTCTCTTGGGAGCCCTTGGGGGCTTTGGGGATCGAGCATCTTCCTTAACACTTTCCTGCTCTACCACTTCGAAGAGAGCAGCATCGATCTGGCTTGGGGCTGGCCCCTCAGGATTTGTTGGAACAGCCTCCTCCATCTCGGCAGGCTTAGCTTCACCTACCACCTTCTTGCCCTTCTTCTTCTTGCCTTTCATCTTACTCGGGGCCTTGGCCCGGCCTAGCAAGTAAAGTGACCCTTCCGGTTCGTGTGTTCTCTTCAGGACTACATCCGAAGGGGGTGGAGTAGTGAGTTCCTCCCAGGTCAAGTCCCTCTGGCCAGTAGTGTTCCAGAGGCGAGACCTTGCTAAGTTGCTTCCTGTGAAAGCATCGTGAAACCGGTTTCCCCACTTTTCGGCAGCCCAAGTGTTGATCTTGGTACAAGTGGTCTGCCCGGACTTTAGGTAGTCATTGAATTCTTTGGGAAGTTCTGCTAAGAAAAAAAGACAAGATCAGTTAGCTTAAGAAAATTCGATAAAAAAAGAATTAAGAATATAAAGTAGGAGCCTTACGATCACTCCTCCATCTGTTGGTGAGGAGAATTGGATTGACTCCGGCTTTGATTTTCCTCCCGTTTTCCCAAGCACCACTTACAAACAGGAATTGAGTCCTCCAGTTTCTCTCCGACTCAAGCAGATCATCCACTACTTTATAATCATCATGTTGAAGTGATAGAAGGGAATGTGGTGGTTCCTGCAGAGATTGGCCACAGCTGCGAATTCCTTCATTGGTAGAGGAATCCCGGAGAGCCTGGAGGCCATGATACAAGCCATAAGTGTGTACCAGGCGTTGGGGCTTAGTTGACTGGGACATAGCTTGATTAGATGGAAATACCTAACTATTTTCGGATCCAAGGGGAACCTTAAACCCCAGTTAAAAAGCTCAGTGAAGATGACTATTTCACTGAGTTTGCAATCCATTGGGGTTTCGGGGTCTATGGGGATTCTTATCTTCACATTCTCCGGAATCCCCCACTTCATACGCATCCGACCCAACTCAGCTGTATGGATGAAAGCGTAATTGATCTTTTGCAAGGCGATGAGATATTTAACATTGACCTTGTGGAAACAAGGTCCCACTTTTCTTTCAAGACACCCCGGCAGATCCGGATGCCTTAAGCATAGCTTCTCCTTGCCTTTATCCTTTTGGGCAGCAACAGCACCACTAGTCTGTCCGGAAGGTTCGGACTCGAATGGGGCCTCTTCGATAGAGTCCTCTATTATTTCCTCCATGATTGAGGAAGGGTTTTCAGTTGTTTTTGTAAGGGGGAGGTTTGGAGTTGGTTCAGCCTGACTTCCGGACTGGTGAGCTTTAGTACTCTCCTGAACTCTAGCCTCCGGTTGGGGCTCTGATGTGGACGTCTCTCTTCAGGGGCTCGAACCAGTAGCCTCTGGACCAGACAGCCTGTCTTTGGGTACTATATGGGTGTTTGAGACCCTGCACTGCTGCCCTTGGTGCCCGATTTCGAAGGGGTGCCTTTGGAAGCCTGCCCTTTGACAAGCCGACATTTTCTTCAATCAACCAACTTATTAGGAGAAGTATCAGCATCTGACCCCATGGCTAAGAACGGGGAAGGTTTTTTAAAACTGATGACTGTTAAACGTGGTTCAACGGTGGGTTCTGACTCTTGAACCGAAGAACCTAAGATGATATGGGAGAGACTGGTTTGAAACAATTTCTTCGGTTTGACACCCTTTGTGGAGGAAGAACCCTGGTCAGACTCTGTAGCTGAGATTGCTGGTTTGTCGATGGAGGAAGTGGGTAAGCCTGCTGCGATGCGCCTTTCCCTCTTGACTTTTTGTGCTTTTTCTAGTTCAGATAGATTGAGCCACCCACCTTTGATCAGAGTGTTCCTAGCCGTAAACATAAACGAGCTGAGCAAAGAACTTGTGTTTGAGAGAGAAAGCTCTGAAAATTAGCAAAGTGAAAATGAAAGTGATAGTAAAACAGTGGAAAAGTATCTTAATTTATAGTTAAAACTAAAAAAGAAGTCTTGATTCCTAGGAGAATTCGAAAAGATTAGCAATGATTAAGAGACGACGCTGATGTCACCTTCATTTATGAAGAGGTTGCTTTTCAGAGAAGGTGGGTGCGAAATTCAAGGTAAAAAAACGGCTAAAGCAACGAACCAAAGAGCGACACGTGTCCCATGAACTTTGGCAAAAAACTGTTTAGATTCAA
Source organism: Limnanthes douglasii subsp. nivea (assembly GCA_036936605.1). Classification (NCBI taxonomy): domain Eukaryota; kingdom Viridiplantae; phylum Streptophyta; class Magnoliopsida; order Brassicales; family Limnanthaceae; genus Limnanthes; species Limnanthes douglasii. The sequence continues at coordinate 266,979,847 of JAUPFV010000005.1, read as the reverse complement.
AGAGATTTTTCAGTCCGGATGAAACCATAACACAATTCGGAAGACCTGTCCGGATAAAACTGCCACTCACAACGGACTATTTTTGAGGTTTTGACAAAGGTTATTTGAACAAACACCTAAAAAAGGGGCTACTGATGAGTCCGGATTCTGTTACCTCCTCAGACAGGGACAGTTCGGATAAAAACCATCTAAACCGGACAGGGCAGTTCGAACACCTCATCGATTAGGCTGTTCGAACAAGGACTAAAGTACCTAAAAACCTAATCACTTCTTGACTAAGCTGCCTGCTCTCCTACTAAGAGCTCATGGGTCCTTAAACTTGACCCATGTCCATTAAACATGACCCGAAAGCCCATAAAGCCCAAATGTAAGGGTATAAATACCCAACCACCAACATTAAATGAGGGTAATGAAAATTAAATACAACCAGGCTGCTTAATTCTCCCTCTACTCTCTACTCAAACATTAAATACTTACAAACTTCCACGAACTCTAAAGAAAAATTACAAATTTACCCTCAGACCAAAATAAACCACACCACCTACCAGTATGTTTTGAAATTATGATGTTTTGAGAAGAAAATTGTATAGTACCAACATGTAATATTTAATATAGTATAAAGCTACACATTTATATGATAATATCCATTATCACTTTAATATATAAAGTGTAGGAATCTTTGAGATGAAGTAGTATGTCTGGAACTATAGTTGTCAACTTTTCAAAATAATGGATCACACTATCCTTTTTCTCACACACACACACACCAACCAAAAATATTAATAATGTAAAAGTTAAAGTATTGAGACTACCAAGTGTTTTTACCATACTATCCTGGTCAACAAAAAATATCAATAATGTACAAGTTAAAGTTTTCAGACTACCTAGAGATTATACCACACTAATAGAAAGCACTTACATTAGACATTAATGTTCCTTGACTCCCGAAAGGGACTCCTCCATCTTGTTAAAAAAAAGATAACATCAAAACAACAATAACACTTATTGCTATCAAAGAGTAGCTCCTTCCATTAAAAGGAAAAGTAAACAACTTCCAGCACTTACTGGTATTGGAGTAGAGCTTGGAGTTTCACTAGCAAGTGTTGTCGATGTGCCTTCAACCTGTCACAAAGAAGAGACAACATAAAAAAAAACAAATATAGTTACTATAGGTTTATATCAGGTATTCTATAGAATTATATTGTATTTCCACTATAGTATTATTGAGCTTTAAATACCAATAATTCTTATTTAGGACGTATTAGGTATTATAGAACACTTATTGGTGCGTAAGAGGTATTGGTTGTGGATGTGGTTGTAGGATGAGGTTGACCGGCTGTACAGGTACATTTTATTTTGTTGTGTCCAACTGCTTTACACTTGGAACATTTATGTGTGCTGTACTTCATAGAAAACCTTGTTACTCCGGATATGTTTTATTGCAAGGGTGGTTGGATTCTCTCCAGTGGAGCTTTCCTCCTAGTAGTTTGCCACTTTCCTCTTATTATCCTCATTGCTGGAGCTTGGACAAGTTGTAGAGTGTACATCACAGAATGTTGGTATCCATTAATCAGGTTGATTATATTAACATATATGGCCTTTTGTGTTTCTACCATAAATTATTTGGATACGTAATCTACTGGGTTACCACTATTTTACCAAGTAATGCAACAACACGACTACATGGAAGCTTGAAAGTTACTATTTACGGAAAGAACATTCCCATGTTTCCAAGTCAACTACAAAATTGTATTGGACCCTTCTCTTTTCAACCTGAAACCGTGGTCCACCAGAAGGAAGCACGTTGGAGTCACATGTCGGCTTGTAATTCTTGGTCAATTTTTTATGAATAGATAGACATATTGGTTGATTCTAATTAGGGAATTGGATTATTTTATTTAAAATCCTACGCACTGTCTGTTCCCTTATATCTTACAACAAGCTTATCATTTCTTTACAGCTATAGTCTAAGATAATTGAGTTAAAATTTTCAGCCAAATTAGATGTCTGCATGAAACACTTATTATCTTCTTTATAGCGAGCCTTGCTCCACTAATAATAATGGTTATGTGCTAGCCATTCATAACAAATTGGGTTGCATTTATTTATCTCTTTCACGTGAGAGTCAAATTCATGGAAAAATGAAGACCTATGGTAGGCATTGGTGTGGATTTTTTTCCACTGAGGGTAATTTTGTCAGGTGTTTTGTGGTATTTTAAAGGTATTTAATGCTTAAGTGGTTTGTAGTGAGAGATTTGAGCTGCGTGGTTGTATTAAATATTCATTACCCTCATTAATGAAAGTGGTTGGGTATTTATACCCTTAATTATGGGCCTCATGGGTTTTTGGGTCAAACTCATAAAACCGAGTCGAGTTCAAAAACTCATTAGTTTATTAAGCAGGTTACCAATTAGCTTAGTCAAAAGGTGATTAGCTTTTAATACTTTTGTCCAGTTCGGATGGTTCAGTGGGTGGTTTTTGTCCGAATTGCCCTTATCCGGTTTCCACAGTGAGTGGTGAATAAATCTGGACTCATCAGTAGCCCCTTTTTTAGGTTATGTTCAAAGGCCTTTGGCAAGACCTAAAATATTGCTCTTGAGCACCTGTGACAATGTCCGGACCGATTTTGATTTGTGTAAAGGATTTATCCGGACTGACAAAACCCCACGAAACTCAAACGTTTCACCATGGATCGTGGGACACGTGTCCTTCTCCGATTCGCCCCACCAACCGTTTTTCTCCTAGAACGGCGCTCCCAGTCATTTCAAAAAGTAACTTATTCAATTAATGCTTGTGACATCAGCGCCGTCTTTAATCATTACTTCCATCTTTTCGTATTCTCTTAGGTTTCAGGGTATCTTTTGTTTCTTTAGTATAAATTAACTCATTTTTCATTTTTTTACCATCTTCAAAATCTTTTCACTCCTATTCTCCAAAGCTTTTATCTCTTTTCCAAAAACCCTTTTTGGCGTAAGTTTATGTTTACAGCAAGAAACGCACTTGTAAAAGGTGGGTGGCTTAATCTTTCGGAGTTAGAGAAAGCACAAAGAGTCGAATGAGAAAGGCGCATTGCTGCAGGCCTCCCGGTCTCTCCTATTGAAAAATCTGAAACACCAAGCTCAGAGCCTGATCGAGGTTCGTCTTCTGCCAGAAGCTCTAAACCTAGAAGGTTATTTCAACCTAGTCTTTCACCGATCATCTCAGGCTCATCGGTCCAAGAGTCAGAGCCTATTGTTGAACAAGAGCAAGCAGTTACAAGTACTAAGAGACCCTCCCCATTCATAGCCATGGGATCGGATGTTGACATCTCCCCAGAAAAGCTAACGCTTTGACGAAGAGGCCGCTTAGTAAAAGACCAGGCCGTTGCTCCACAGTCTAAATCTCTAAAATCAGTGCCCTCTAAGTCTGGGGCCAAAGACAAAATTACAGGGTCAGAAGCGCCCATTAAGGTTCCCAAGGACAAATTGTCTGGTCCGGAGGCTACTAGTTCAAGACTTCGAAATGAGCCCCCCAGATCTGAGCCCCAACCAGACTCCAAACCACAAAAGGAAAATGATGCTCAACCATCCGGACAGCTTACTGAGCCAACCACGAGCACTTCTCTCCCAAAAACAACCGACAACCCTTCCATGGTAATGGAAGACGTAGTGGAGAACAGTGTTGAAAAAGCCCCTTTTGAGACTGATGTCTCCGGGCAGACAAGTGAGGCTGCCATTGTCAAGAAAAGCAAGGCCAAAGAGAAGCTATGTTTAAAAAACCCGGACCTGCCGGAGTGCCTTGAAGGAAGAGTGGGACCTTGCTTCCACAGAGTTAGTGTAAAGTATCTGCTAGCCATGTAGAACATCAATTATACTTTAATTCACACAACTGAACTAGGCCGGATCCGGACGAAGTGGGGGATCCCAGAATCCGTTAAAGTGAGGATACCGGTCGATCCAGAGATGCCAATGGATTACAAACTCTGTGAGATAGTTTTCTACACAGAGTTATTCAACTGGGGGCTTAGGTTTCCCTTGGACCCAAAGATCGTCAGATATTTCCATCTGATAAAGTTATGCCCAAGCCAACTGAGCCCCAATGCTTGGTTCACACTCATGGCCTGCATCATGGCCTCCAGGCTCTCCGGAATCCCGCTTCTGATGGAGCAGTTCGTAGTTGTGGCCAGTCTTTGCAAGAACCACGTCATCCCCTTCTACCATTTTAACATGTGCGACAATTACAAAGTGGTGGATGATCTGCTTGAATCAGAGAAGAATTAGAAAACCAAATTCTTGTTCATCAGTGGTGCTTGGGAGAATGGAAAGAAGATTAAGGCTGGTGTCAACCCAAGCATGCTTACCAGCAGATGGAAGAGCACAGGTTAATATTTCATCATGCTCGTTTTTCTTTCCTTAAAAAATTTATTTACTGAAACATTCTTCTTTTTATTTTGGTAGTGCTGCCGAAGGAGTTTAATGACTACTTAGATGAGGGGCGGACTACTTGTGCCAAGCTGAATGCTTGGGCTACTGAAAAATGGGGAAATCGATTTCACAACTGTTTTACCGGTGGCAACTTGGTAAGATCCCATCTCTGGAACACCACCGGCCGGAGAGACTTGTCTTTGGAGGAATTAACCACTCCTCCCCCTCTGGAGGTCATTATTCTGAAGACAGATGCAAAGGATGGAAAGATAGCTTTGCCGGGCAGATCTAAAGCCCCAAGCAAGATGAAGGGTAAAAAAGGCAAGGCAAAGTAGGGCGTAACTGAGGTCAACCCAGGTGGTGTTGAGGAGACTGTCCCAGCAAACCAGGAGGTGCAGGACCAAGGAAGGATTGATATTGCTCTGCTTCAAGTGGTAGAAAATGAGAGCACCAAAGAGGCAATTGGACCTTCAAAACCCACAAAGGCTCCCAAGAAAGACAGAAAACGGGGAGCAGAAGGTGGAGATAGGGAGGCCAAGAAGAAGAAAACCTCAAAGGGAGATGAAGTTGCTCTCCAGCCTTCAAAGTCTCTTTCCCCGGTCGACCTAACAGACCCAACTCATGCAAAGGAAATCCCCAGTGACTTTCACACTGGAGAGGGCACCAGAGGGGACATCAACATTGATGGTGTAGACATCAGTGGCCTTCAAGGGATTAGCCTTTATTTTGAAGACCTTGAGAAGGACGACTTTGCTGGTCCTTACCTCCCCCCAAGCTCTTCGAACATTGTCACTTTCAACGGTAAATCTTTTTCTGTTTTATGAGAGAAGGACATGGTGACCCATTCCTTCTTGAGCAATATTCAACCGGTGCTCAACTTGGAGAAGCAGGTGCAAAATCAATCAGTCATCATCAACACACTCACCTATGATAAAGAGAGTTTATCTAACAACCTCCTTACTGCCAACCAGAGTATTGAGGCATTAAAGAGAGAGAATGAGGAGTTAAAGAGAGGGAAGGAGGATTTGGCCACCAACCTGGCCACTTCGGAGGGGGTTGTCAAAGAACTTCAATCCAAGTATTCTGACTTGCATAAGAATCTTTCTACTTCAAAAGAGGAGGTGAAGGCCAAAGAGAACGTCATTCAGACCCTGACTAGTGACAAAGTTTCGCTCGAAGATGCTGTGTCTAAGGCTAAACAAGAAGAAGACGACTTGTTAAAAGAGCAGGAGAAGACCATCCAAGCAAAGATTGATGCATACACCAACAAGGTGATAGACTCCCAAGAGGAAAGGTATGCTGAAGTCAAATCAGATATGGTCTTGCTCTTTTATGACAAATTTCCGAAGAGGACACTAGAAGATCTATGGCGGTTTGTAGAGTATGATGACATCCCATTTCACACGATGGCGGACGGTGACAAGAAAAACTATTCCAGTGGCTGGATGATATAACTAATGAAGATGAAAAGACCGGAGAGAGTCTAGATGAGGGAACCAGTGATCCCAAGAAGAATCCAAGTGACGCTGGGCCATCTAAGAAAGCTCAGCCTTAAAGTATCAACTAACTTTCAATTTTTGCGTTTGAGCTAAAGTCCTTGGATGGCCAAGGCATTTTTGTAATCGTGTCCGGCCCTTGTCCGGATAAACCTTTTCTCTTAAAACTTCAAAGTCCTTGGATGGCCAAGGAATTTTACATATTTAATATCATTCTCCGGTATCTGCCGGGCAGTTTCACACTACACAATTCTTACATTGTTTTATAGTTTCCAATTTTGATAGCTCGTATTTAAATGGCCTTTAGTTATTTTACAAGTATTTTTAAGTGAGAGTGTTTAAATTATCTGATGATGAATGTTTAAATGGTCATCACTCCACCGAATTAATTCGATCTATTAGTCAAACCACTTCGAATTTTTCAAGAAGGCATCAAATTTTATTAAAAAACCCAGACACCTCATTAAAACCTCCCTACGCCAGCAGGGTAGCAAAGAGTATGCCCCCAAATATTTACATGGACTTTAAACAAGTAAATATTTACATAGTCTTTATTCTAAATACAAGAGGAGGTGTTCAATGTTCCAGGGGTGATTCAAAATCCTTCAATCTTTATCTTGGAGCCTGTATGTCCCAGGCTTAAGCTTTTCACTGACCACATAGGGTCCTTCCCAAGTTAGAGCTAGCTTGCCGAACTGCTTCTCCTTAGTATGCAGGAAGACTTTTCTCAGCACTTTATCACCTAATTGAAAATCCCTCTTTTTGATTCTGGAAGAAAATCTGCTTCTTATCAAAACCTGATTATGTGTGGCTCTAAGGTGAGCCTTGACTCTTCTTTCTTCCATCAAGTCAAGCTGGCTTCTGATTGCCTCTTCGTTAGCTTGTTCGAAAAAATGGTGGACATAGAATGAAGGGTGAGTGGCCTCTATGGGAGCTATTGTATCCATACCATACACCAAGGCAAATGAGGATTCTTGTGTTGGAGCCCCGGGAGTGGTCCGGTAAGCCCATAGTACTTCTTGCAGATAACTTGGCCACTTTCCAGCAGCCCCTTCTAGATTCTTTTTAAGACTGGACATGATATTTTTGTTAGCTACTTCAATTTGACCATTTTCCTATGGGTGGAAAGGAGAAGAGAAACAGTGTTGAATTCCTCTAGAGGCACATAAATTCTCCACATCCTTGTTATCGAACTGTGGCCCATTGTCTGTGGTTATCTTTTGTGGAACCCAAATCTGCAGTAAATATTAGACATGATGAATTTTATAACAACTTTTGAAGTAGTTCCTGCCAATGGGGCTGCTTCGATCCATTTTGAGAAGTAATCAATAACAACTATTATAGTTCTGCATCCTCCGGATGCCATGGGTAGAGGTCCCACCAAATCCAGCCCCCAACGACCAAAAGGTATTGGCTCAAAAATTGACTCTAAAGGGACAGCTGGGATATGAATTTCATTACTGTATCTTTGGCATGGATCACACTGTTTCACCAATTCCTTGGCATCTTGCATTATGGAGGGCCAATACTACCCAGCTAACAAGACCCTTCTGGTTAGAGCCCTAAATCCACAGTGTGATGATCCCTCGCCATCGTGCAATTCGGAGAGCACCATTTGGGACTCTTTGATCCCCAAACATCGTAAGAGAGGCCTACTAAAGGATTTTTTTTGTAAAGAACATCTCTTAGGATGACAAAGCCACAAGTCTTATACTTTACTTTTCTTGCCACTACTTTTTCCGGAGGCAAGATGCCATTTGAGAGGTACTGGAAAAGAGGAAATCTCCAATCTTGAGGTTGATTTACTTGTATATTTAAACTTTCTTCTTCCTTATTCTGACTGAGTTGAATGGATGGACACTCTTGCACATGAATCCATGGGTAGGACTCAGAATAGGCTATGGTTGCCAAGGAATCTGCTAACGTATTCTCTGTTCGGGGTATGTGCTCATAGGTGATGTTTTTGAAATTAAGTTCCACTTCTTTAAGGACAAATAAATACTTAACCAATTGCTCCTTTTTGGCCTCAGATTGACCTTGTGCATGATGGATTAGAAGCTGGGAATCGTTCATTAACCTGACCATTTTGGCTCCACAAATTAGAGCTAATTTCAAGACAGCTATAACAGCTTCATATTTGGAAGCCCTAAAAGCAAAACATATAGCTTGGTACATTTTGTCTCCGTATGGAGAGGTTAAACATATTCCAGTACCACAACCCATGGTACTCGATCCTCCATCAGTCCGGACAACCCATACTTTCTTAGTTTTTTCAACTGTTGCTTGTTTGGTGTCTCTGTCTGAGTGAAATTCAACTAGGAAATTAGCAACAGTCTGAGCCTTGACTGGTGTACGAGGGGAAAAATCAATATCATAGTCGCCCAGCTCCACCGACCACTTGGTCATTCTGCTTGAAACGTCTGCCTTTTGAAGAACGTTTTTAAGGGAAAAAACGTCCAGACAATGATCGAATGAGATTGAAAGTAGGGCCTCATTTTCCTAGCAGCAATTACTAAGGCCAGTGCTAGTTTTTCAAGTTTCAAATATCTTTTTTCTGCATCAATCAAGCTTTTGCTGATATAGTACACCGGACGAGGATAATTATTCACCTCCCTTACTAGCACTGCACTTAGGGCGCAATCAGAAACTGCCAAGTATATGTAGAGTATCTCTACATCAACAGGTTTAAACAAAGTTGTAGGGGAGGATAAGTGCTTCTTAATTTCATCGAAAGCCTTGTCACACTGGGGAGACCAATTAAACTCTTTTGCACCTTTCAAAGTTTGAAAAAACGGGGCACACCTATCCAAAGACCTTGAAATAAAACAGTTTAGAGCAGCTAACCTCCGTGTCAATCTTTGTACTTCTTTAATATTCTGAGGAGGCTCCATTTTCAATAAAGCACTAAGCTGTTCTGGATCAGGTTGTATGCCCTTCTCACTTATCACATACCCTAAGAATTTTCCGGACTACACCTTGATAACACACTTTTCTGGATTTAATTTTAAATTTACCTTCACCAAGTTGGCAAAGGTTTCTTGGAGATCTGCTAAGTGTAGCTCTTTGTCCATACTTTTCACCATCATGTCATCGATATAGACTTCTATGTTTCTTCTAATCTGATTAGCAAACAGCTTGTTTACTAATCTCTGATAAGTAGCCCCAGCATTCTTTAACCCAAATGGCATCACCTTGTAACAATGGAGGCTCCTGTCAGTAACAAATGTAGTATGTTCTTGATCATTCAAGTCTACATGAATCTAATTATACCCGGAGAAGGCATCTATAAAGGACAATAGCTTGTTCCCAGATGTGGAGTCCACCAACTGATCAATTCGAGGGACCGGATATAGGTCTTTTGAGCAAGCTCTATTGAGATCTATAAAATCAATGCACATACGCCACTTTCCATTTTTCTTCTTTACTAGCACCGGATTGGCTGTCCATAAAGGGTAATGAGATTCCTTTATGTGCCCCATTTTAGTGAGTCGGTCAACCTCTTGAACTAGGACATCAGCTTTTTCCTTAGAAAAAGCTCTCCTCTTTTGTACAATAGGTGTTATATCCCTCTGGATGGATAATTGGTGTGATATAATGTCTGCTGGCACTCCGGTTACATCAGCATTGCACCAGGCGAAAACATGCTGATGGTTTTTCAAAAAGGCTAACACTTTACTCTTTAATTCCGATGTCATCTTGGACCCGGTCTTGACACTTCTTCCTTCAGCTAGAGAGTGAGTTTCAACTTGTTCAATTGGTATTAAAATACCAGGGGTCTCTCTAGGGTCATCAATTTCACCCTCTCCCCTAGAGGGCCCCTCAAATTGCTAATCCTCACTGATCCGAACTGCCCCCAAAGTTCGAGGGGCTAGTGCTGTTGTGTAACACTCCCTTGCTACCTTCTGACTGCTTCAGAAAACTCCCACTTGTCCTTGAACAACATATTTTAAACATTGGTGGACTGTTGAAGCCACATCATGCATCCTAGAGAGCCAAGATCTCCCTAAAATGGCATTGTAACACGTAGGACAATCCAACACAATAAAAAGTATTCTAACCATCTTCCTAAAAGGGCCCTTGCCCAGCAAAACCTCTTCTTCAAATTCCCCGATTACGTTAGCTGAGCTTCCAGTGAAACCCACTATTGACCTGTTTGAACGCTGAATCATTGATGGATTCTTCATCTGTTTATAAGAAGTTAAAAAGATGATATTGGTTAAACTGCCGGTGTCCACCAAAATTCGTCTTATGTCATTACCCCCAATGGATGCTCCTATTACAACAGCATCTTCATGGGACCAGCTATGTCCCTCAAGTCATCTTCATCGAAAACAATGAAGGGAAATGGAATTTGCGATTGATAGTAAGTCATGCCTCCTTCCAGTTGGGTAGCTAAAGTATGAACATGCCTCTTTCTCGAAGAAGCAGTTGGTGCAGTCATGGTGTCCACCCCAAATATTGTAAGTGACTCAAAAAAGCTGATGAGTCCGGAGACCGTCTTACAGTGCTCTGTGATATTTCCCACCTTGTTTTGGGTTGGATCAGGATCCAAATACTCTGACTCTACATCAAACCTTTAAATTATCACCATAGCCCCATCCGGGGCCGATGTCCCTGCATTGTTCGGGCCAGTCCGATGAGCATTATCATGCCTATTTCCACTTCTTCTTTTAACATAAGCCCCCAACTTCTCTCTCTCAATCAAATTCTGCACTTCTTGTTTCAACGCGATGCAATCTTCAGTGGTATGGCCAGTATCATGAAGATACTGACAGAAACTATTATTTCGACTTTTCCTGGGAGATTGTAATGCACCCGGCTTTCTGAAATGTACTTCGTATTTCGTTTTATCATAAATGGTGGCTACATTTTCTTTTAATTCAGCAAACCACTCCGGTTGAACCTAAGGTCCTTGCTTATTTCTATATTGCTGGCTTTAAGCTGGTGCATATGGGTATGATTGAGCCTTGGCACTATTTTGACCCTGTCCGGCTTCTTTGGCCTTGTACCCGGACTGATTCTGGTTTGATTTGGTGCAGCTAGGGTAGACCTCACTTGCCGGTGCACCCTAGTTTTCTTTGTTTCATCCACATTAATCTGTTTGCCGACCTGATTCAGTAAACCTCCCCATGTCATAGCCTTTTTCCTGGTTACTGAATCAGCCAAATTACCAGGGTTCAAACCCTGCCTTATAGAAGCTATTGCTACTTGTTTAAAGCAATCAACTAATCCATTTTTTGTGTTCACAAAGCGACTTATGTATTCCTTCAAAGATTCATTTGGTTCTTGGGCACAATGGATAATAGTGTCTCCATTGCCCTTCACTTCTTTGCTTCTAACGAACTGCCTCTGGAAGGCCACCCAAAAAGTATCAAAATTTCTAATACAGGCCTGTGGCAGACTATTGTACCACTTCAGAGCACTCCCCGTAAAATTCTGGGAGAACGCTCGACAAAGTAACTTATCATCATCGTCAAAATTCATCATAATTTTTTTTGAATTGCTCCAGATGGTTATCTGGATCTTTAATGCCATCATATTTTTCCATCTTTGTACTGTCAAACCTCTTAGGAAGGTTTCCGGACAGTATCTTGGAGGACAATGGAGATTATCTCCAATTTCTGCCATGACTAAATACAGTATCTTCGTTGGGAGTTGCAAAGATACATGGCTCATCATGAAAGGCAAAAGGATCCATTAACAATCGGTTTACATGCCTTTGGCCATGGCTGTGACTATGAGACGACCCTTTACCCAGATGCCTCTTCAACCTTCCATGCCTGTCCTTTTTTCTTGAATATTTTTTGACCAATTTCTGTTTCTTCTTAGAACAGCCTTCATCACTGCTGGATGATAGGGATTATTCGACTCCGTCTTCATTTGAGGAGCTGCTAGAAGATTCTGAGTCTGAACCTGAGCTCTCCACCGGTTTGGACCAGTGAGACTTCTTTGAACTAGCATGAGTCTTTTTAGTGCTCACATGGGTTTTTGATGGCTCATGCTCTCTTGGATTGTCAGTATGGTGAACTGCTGACACTTTTGACTTTTCTTTCACACCCAGCTCCGCCCTATTAGCAGCTCTCAAGGCTTCTATCTCAACTTTTAGTCTATCTCGCTCATCGATCGTATATTCATCGTTTTCTCCCACCACTTCTGCCAAAGCTGGTAGCACTTCCTGCTCGTCCGGATTCATCCGAAATGATTTTTCTTGATGGTTTCGAATGCTAGATTCAGACACCTTCTGCTCCATGTGGTCGCTAATTTGGTGTGGATTATTTTCCACTAAGGGTAATTTTGTCAGGTGTTTTGTGGTATTTTAAAGGTATTTAATGCTTAAGTGGTTTGTATTGAGAGATTTGAGCTGCCTGGTTGTATTAAATGTTCATTACCCTCATTAATGAAAGTGGTTGGGTATTTATACCCTTAATTATGGGCCTCATGGGTTTTTGGGTCAAACTCATGAAACTGGGTTGAGTTCAAAAACCCATTAGTTTATTAAGCAGGTTACCAATTAGCTTAGTCAAAAGGTGATTAGCTTTTAATAATTTTGTCCAGTTCGGATGGTTCAGTGAGTGGTTTTTGTCCGAATTGCCCCTGTCCGGTTTCCACAGTGAGTGGTGAATAAATCCGGACTCATCAGGCATAAAACAAAATATGTTTCTCTATGCCAATAAATACCTTCTTCATATTAGCATAAAGATGTCAGTCACAAAAGTAATGTTCACAGTTAGGGAATAACTCTTTCAAGGCCGGAACAATCTCTTTTTGCTTGTCCCAAATCTACGTAAAATTTCCTTAATTTTGGATGTTAACATCCTCTCATAAAAGCTCCAAAAACCATTACCATGAAGACATATTCTCACTTTTTAAAACTGCCAAAGCAAGAGGATACATTTGGTCATTTGCGTCAATATCAACAACATAAAGTAATTATCCCCCAAAAAGTAATTTCAAGAAGCAGCCATCTAACATAAGCACCAACTTACAATCAACAACAAACCTTTTCTTCAACCCATTAAAATACACATAAATTCTTTCGAACACCAATTCGTTGTATTTGATAGCAACCGTAGACCATGGATTGGTCCTTATAAATTCTTAATTGTCTTTTCGTAGCTTGCGGTACTGAATTGTGGCATCGCCCATAATAATATTACGAGCTCTCGACTTCGCATGGTAAGCCTTGACTCTAGTGATCTTCACCAAATAATCTTTGTCCAAATCAACCATTAAGCTCTTGACAGACTAGTCAGGAGTAGCTTGCTACCTTCTTAAGTAATGTTTAGCAATCAACTACACATCAACAAATTTATTACGGTTCGTAGGAACATATGTGTGATTTAAAGGGTGGTGTACAACCCTCATGTACACCATCCTCTAAATCAAGATCTTCACCAACATATGCATTTGTGTTATTATCAGCAGCCTATACACCACCATATAAACTATAATTTAAACCAGCATGAGCCTCTATACCCTCGTCCACACCAACATGTACACCACAATCTAAACCAACCTTTACACCACCATATAAACCAGCCTCTAACCTAACCTCTAACCCATCCTCTAACTCAGCATCACCCTCTAAACTAGCCTCTATCCCAACCTCTAACCTAGTATCACCCTCTACACCCTCGTTTACACCATCGTGTACATCAACATTAACCTCTACACCATAATGTAAATTTACATTAACATACAAAAATTTCTCTAAACCATCATCTAACTTAACTTCTACATTTTCATCAACATCAGCATCAACCTCTATATTAATACCCTTATTTAAGCCTATCATCTATACCATCCTTGACACCAGTAAATTCTCCATTAAAAAACTCATTGTAAACACTATCTATAAATTAATTTAAAGCCTTATCTACATCTTCCTTTACATTTTCATATATTATATTAGCCTATGCACCATCCTTTACACTATAATATCCATAAGTTTCTAAACCAACATCTCCACCCTCATCTAAACCATCATTTACAACCTCCCTAAGTATAATGCTAATGGTCCATTCAATATCTACACTAGACTCTAGATGGGTCTTTTTTCTCTTTGATAGGAGATACAATTTCTAACAGAGGTGTCTTGTCCGACTATATACTAACCACATAGTATCATCTTATTTTTGAGTTAATGCTTATACATCTATGTTGTTGTTTATTAAATGCATATGCGTTGCTGTTTATTAAATGCATACTCTCACCTAGTCTAGGAAGCTTGTAGGTGAACTGGAAGTGGCCAGCAATTCCTGTTGTATCGATTAGGGAATGTATTTTATGCAGTTCTAGAATTAAAACTTGTCTAAATATATGTAATCAATAGTTTTTGACTTCCCTCCAATGTACTTTAGAGATTTATTTACTAATATTTGACCGTTAAAGTGGTAATCCATGGTAAATATGTGTTTGTTGACACATGAAAAAAAAGGAAACAAACCTTATAACACTAAATCAGAAACACGTAATATCTTAATCCAACACTAAATACACATTATACATATACAAAAAATGAGACCTACAATTACATAAACACTACATTAACCAAAATTAAAAAACATCTTATACCATGAATAAGTAAAAACTTAGGACCAGGTCGTGAATCTAAATTAAAACCATTAAATAACATCATTACCTTCGTAAGAAGCTTGAGCAATTGCTTAAAAAATAAACTCCTAGGGAAATTAAAAATTTGAGTTTGAAATTTGGGAAGATTAAAAATTAGGGTTTGAAATTTGAGGAAATTGAAAATGAAAGTTTGAAATTTAGAGAAATTAGGGTTAATATGCGAAGGATACAATAAGACAGCGAGAATATCGTTTGGAAAGAAAATTTTGATGATTCAGTATGAATTTGTGGTGGGTGATCCAGTGTATTCGTGGTGGGTGCTTAAGTGGCTTGGTGTTAGGTGTTTCAACTTTAGTCCGTGCCTTTAGAAATTAGGAGGGAAAATTTACATTAGGGTTCTACATAGGAGGTAAAATGTTTAGGTAACCGGGTCGGGTTATGTTAAATGTAATGGGTTTAGTTGGTTTATTAGGTGGTGAACAGTAAATGATAATTTGGTTAATAGGTGAAAAATTTATGGTAAATGGGGTAAGATGATAAAATGGAAATATAATATGATAAATTAGTGAAAGTAATAGGTAGAAATGTTAAAGTAAATGTAAAATATTAAAAAAATTAAACCATGGGTATTTTTGGTGTGAATTGTTGAGTGATCATATGTGCAACAAAAAAATCTAACTTTGGGTGCCATGTGCCATCAAATGGTTAATTGGAACTAGTGACGACATATGTAACATTATTAAAGATAAGTGACCAGTTTTAGGGAAATAGAAACCGTACTGGAAAATTTGTAACAAGTGGTAAACACCGATGACTAGTTAGAGTTTTTAGCCGACCTAATCCATTGTGCTAAAGTTTTGTTAAATTTTCTATTTAAGAATTTAGTTTTTCATATATATTTGCATTGATTATATCTTTGTGATATTTTATATTATTCAATAAATACAAGTTATCATTCGATGTTAAAATTCTAGAACCAACAACATTACCATGTAAATAAAGACATAAAATAATCCTATATGTCCAACAAAGCAAAAAAACCAGATTCATTCTCAAAGAAGGTACATACAATACGTCCATTATAGACAAAAAATATTCACTAGTAAGCAAATAATAATAATTACAAATAGATTCAACTAAACACGAATTGTCATTAGCTGTATATATGGATGTTTTGCCATCATTCAGACTTTGGTTTCTCATTGTACCTTGCAATAAAATACAAACATGAATGGGTGCAATTATATCAACCTACCAAGTACGTTTTGGCACTAGAATTGAATTGATCTCAAAAGGGACAATAAAAGTGAAATTACCTTTAACTTTCATAATAGCTCTCCATTTTTCACATTCTTTCTTGAAGTACCTTGATTTCTTACAATTGAAGCAACGTTCTTTACCGAACTAACCATTATTCTTCTTTTATCCTAAATCGGATGTGTGTGCATCTGAACCTCCCTTTTGTTTTATCTTATTTCCCTTATCCATATGAGTATTTACCATTTTCACCTCCAGACGTTCATGCTTCATCTTTCCCCCCCCCCCCCCGCTTGCGCTGTCTCAAAAATGAGTTCGTTAAGAGGCAATTTCCCACATTGATACTTATAAGAAGTTTTAAAGTTCTTATACTGACGAGGGAAATAGTGAAAATAAAAAATTACCACAACATATTTTGGAAGGTAAATCTTAAGTTCTTTCAACTTAGAAGAAATGTTTGACATTTTCAAGATGTGTTCACAAATAGTTTACCTGCCACAAATAGTTCATATAGGCTAACTTATAAGTAACATCTTAATATCGACTTTATAATTCTTAGCAAAGCATTTCTCTACCTCTTTGAGAAATATTTTTTCATTGGTGATCTCGGTTGGAAATGCACCATGACATGCTAATGGAATTGTTTGGTTCATGATTGCCAGACATAACATGTTGGACTTTTCCGAAGTCTCCAAGTCTTTCTTCTCTACGAGAGAACTTTTCTCATTCAAATATTTAGGCTTATAAACCCTTAATGCTAAGTCATAATCATAACTCATTAAATGCAACCACATGTCTTACTTCCATAACTCAAAGGTGGTCCTATTAATAATGGGTGCTTTGTTTCTTTCTAGGTTATATATACTCAAATTTGCTAACATAACAAATAACAAATAAGAAATAGCCAAAACATAACATAATTACACATACTCTTACAATATCAATACGTTACGCAAGCATATCAACTTGTATATATATGAGGTTGAGCATAATTTATGTTGATCCTACCAATTGACTTGATTAAAAAACCTTCGTTTAGACCAATTTTCCTAATTCTATTCTTAATCACCAATTCAAAATTAATCATCTTGTGTATCTTAAATGATAAAAATTCATTTGGAACGATTGAATTTCACATACATAGTTGTTAGTAAAAACAATTTCACCAATATGGATCATTTTAACGATATATTAGATCCTTGACTATTTATCCAAGTTTGGAGAAGTCAAAACATGTTAAACATATTGTCATATACCACACAACCACACACTTTAGGTCCACATAATCATGTAGTCAGTTACAAATTTATGGCTTAATATAAGTTAAACCAAAGTACTTGGGAACCAATCTTAGGTTCGTCGTGATGAAGCTACTCGTGGTCGTGGCAAACTAAGACAGTAGGTATTATATCGTGTATTCATGATTATCAAGCTAGTTGTGGTCGTGCCAAACTAAGGCAATAGTTTTTTGAAAATTTATACCTACTTCACCGTGATCACAAGAGTGTTGGTCG
The DNA here is from genome assembly GCA_036936605.1 of Limnanthes douglasii subsp. nivea. Classification (NCBI taxonomy): domain Eukaryota; kingdom Viridiplantae; phylum Streptophyta; class Magnoliopsida; order Brassicales; family Limnanthaceae; genus Limnanthes; species Limnanthes douglasii. The sequence goes on along the minus strand of JAUPFV010000005.1, from coordinate 266,962,603 downwards.
CAGCGGACAACCTGTTACTTCGGTTCTCCACAACCAACACTCCAATTGTCCAGGTGAGCATTCCTTAAATAAGATTTTATGTCCTCTTTATTAGTGTTTAACGCAATCAAACACTTTATGGTCACGGTAAACTCTAACAAAAAACATAAACTGCACTGAAATCCTTCGGAATTTTTTTTTCTTCACTCTAAATCTGAAACCAAAATCCTAAACATGTTTTCTGCATATAAATCAATCAAAACATGCATTCATATCCCTAGATAAGTTCCTTTAATCAACCAAAACAACAATCAATCCCGTAAGTGTGCCCTTTTTACAAATTTGAATCAATCATATTTATCGTCATTCTTCAAATTTAAAAACTAAAAACTCTAATATATGAGACGAATCTGATACCATTTGTTAGAAAAATCTATTTTCTAATCAACCTAAGTCACCCATAAATAAAATCATCCTATAATCAATGATGAAAAAATATAGTTACATGATGAAAAAATCATTCTTGATAAGGAAATAAAATTCAGGGACTAAAAGTGTAAACAATAAAACGTTATGTAACCGGTGGTAAAGTTAGAGGAGGAATTTAGAATATGTATCTTAGTTAAGGAATAAGAGTGAAATTTACCCTTTTTGTGTAAATAATTTCAATTGTAAGATAAGTCTTTGCACCTCTATATAAAGGCCAATCCTGAACTAATAAAGGGGATGGATTTGTGAGATTAGATCACTAGCATACTTTCATTTTCCCTCTCTAAAATACTTCTTCTCTTGTTTACTAAGGTAATCCTAAATAATCAAACTCACCAAATTGGCGACTCCACTGGGGACAATTAGCAATCAATTTCTTCTATTTTAGTTTTTAATTTTATCAATTTAGAAAAAAAATCTTTGAAATTGTGCGATGAATCCAGAAAACATTCTTTTGGTCCGATCAGATATTGAAACATTGAGGGAGACTTGTAGAGAATAGAGGATAGACCATAAGGATCTGTTCTGATCCAAACTCAATCTGATATAGAAATGCGTATGAACCAGCTCTTGGATAAGATAAATGCACTAAATGAGAAATACAAACAAAGAGAGCAGGAAATTCACTCGGCAAAGATGAAGTCTAAAGTGAGACAAATGAATGAACAAAATGAAATTGGAAACCAATTTGATCGATCTTTCATTGATCGACAGATCATGAATGAACAGAAGAAGGTGCGCTTCAAAGCTCCAAAAGAGCGTTATTATTATCGAAGAGGAAAGAAAGATAAGCGAAAGTGTGTCATATCTAGTGATGAGGAAATTGAGAGCTCTGGCTTAATATTTAAGAGGTATAGGGGTTCTTCGAAAAAAAAGAAGGAACAACCTCGAAAATATAAGAAGGAACACAGATCTAGGAGGGACAATGTTCCTCGTTGTTTGAGGGAATCTAATTGGTGTGAGGGGAACGCATCGAATTAGTACGTTGAGACTGATCGGAATTTATGTGCAGTAATGGGAACTGAAGATCAATACTTGCAGAGTGTCGATTAGAGGAACTCTCCGTTGACAAGTGAAATCAGATTTATTACGCTTCCGAAGTGTTTTGATATTGACAAGGTTGAAGTGTTTTTACACTGTTTTTCGAAGGCAGTTTGTTGGTAGCAAAGAGATGAGGGCAAATAGTGATACGATTATCCAATGCAAGCAGGCAGTTGGAGAAAAATTGAAGGACTACACAAACCGATTTGTTTTGACTAAGGCAAGTTTGGATAACTTTGAAGAGGAAGTGGCGATGGCAGCTTTTCGCTAAGGGTTACTACCAGGAGATCTGGATAACGAGACAACACAAATGAGGGCTTTAACTTTTGGAGCATTAATGGCTCAGGCTGAAGATCATATTAAAATTGAAGAATAAACTAGGGTCCGAGGAGGACCAACTAATGTTCCAAAGAATTCAGGACATGTGGCCCATAACCAAGGACAATCTTCAAATGCTAATCGGCACGCGCGTCCGAGGAATAATAATTTGTCTTCTCGGATCAGGGGATATTCAAATCAAGCACCATCTTACAACTATAACAGGCTGAGGCTGAATCAGTAGATAAGGCCATAATATTATGCGGATTTAACTGAAAGTGTGAAGTAATTTTTGATAAAACCAAGATTTTTGTGAATTTCAGGAAATTCCGCACCAATTAACAGGCAAAGGAAGGAACGCAACAATAAATTTTGTAGATATCACAATGATATTGGGTATGATGCCAATGACTGCATTGTTTTGAAAAAATAAGTCCAAATTCTGATTGAGAATGGAAATCTTTTTACTTATGTGAAGTCACAGGGGAGCGCATAAAAAACTCCAGCCTCGAATTCACAACCGGCCAATCCGAATGCGCAAGCTAAAAATTTGATGATTATAGATTCAACCGCGGATGAGTTTGATGCTGCTTCAGAGTACTTGGATAAGGATCCATATAGGTTGATTTATATGGATGTCGAATAGCTAATAAATAAAAGACATGTTCGAAGTCTGTGTGAGTATTTCGAGTTGTTGGACATTTTTGGAGGTGATTCAATGGCTGGCAATACTGATAGTTTGAGGAAGAGACATGTTGTCAATTTGACAACTCATACTAAATGGAGAATGTCCACTCATTTTTATGGCAAGAAGGATATTCTTATTATTTTGTTCGATGATGATGATTTGAGAGGTACTGAGGGGCTACATGAGGATGCGATGATGGTTGGGGCAGAAGTTTCTGGTGTTGAAATTAGACGCATGCTCATAGATACCGGGAGTATTACGAATGTCCTTTTCAAAGCAACATATGGCAGGATGCCTCAATCCTTCTCAAATTTCTCAGTCATAGCACACAATCATTGGTTTCACTGGTGTGATAACACAAGTGATAGGAGAATTCAAGGGGGATGTGAGTTTAGGGAAGGGACCTTTCAAGAAGAAAGATCAAGTGCTCTTTATGGTGGTGGACTATCCCACAAGTTACAACGCTATTTTTGAAAGGTCTTGGCGATCCAGAATGTATGGGGTTGTGTCGACAGTGCACCAATTTTTTAAATATGTGGTCGAAGATCGTGTGGGATTCATTCAGAGCGACCATAAAGTTGCAATAGAATACTATGCCACTGCATTTCGGATTCGAGGATCCAACAACAGAGATATGATGAATTAATAGGAGTCCGAGGGTTTGACCTTGGATTTTAATGAAAGAATTGACGATCCGAGGGAAACCCCGGGGTCCTTAACAGTATGTGAAGAAATTGAGGAGTATAAGTTTTCTGAGGTAAAAACACTTCGAATAGGAACCTTACTGACCCCAGTTATACGTCAAGGACTGTTAGAATTTTTATCTTATAATTTGGACGTTTTCGCTTGGTAAACTGAGGATGTGATAGGTGTGCTAATTGAAGTAATCTGTCATAGTTTAGCTATTGATTCAAAGGTGAAGTCGGTAATTCAAAAAATAAGAGCATTTTCATCAGAAAAAGCAGAAGTAATTGTTTCTGAAGTGGAGCGTTTATCCAAGGTCGGACATATAAGGGAGTCGCAATATCCCTTATGGACGACGAATCCAGTAGTGATCAATAAGAAGAACGAAAAGTGGAGAATGTGTGTGGATTTTACAGACTTAAATCGAGCATGTCCTAAAGACCCATTTCCAGTTTCACGGATAGACCAGCTGCTTGATTCTATTTTGGGAAACAAAATATTAAATTTCATGGATGTTTTTGCGGAATATAATCAGATCCAGATGGATTCAAAGGACCAAGAATGTACGACCTTCATAACTGACAAGGGTTTGCATTGTTACAAGGTTATGCCTTTTGGATTGAAAAACGTCGGAGCTATTTATCAAAGGTTAATGAATAAAGCATTTTCCACTCAGATCAGAAGAAACATGGAGGTGTATATGGATGATATGGTGGTAAAAATCTTGGTGGATGATGCACATCTGGAGGATTTAGAGGAGACATTCTTGAATCTAAGGGAAATCAGGCTGACCCAGAACAGTTGAAAGCTGTAATAGTTTGAATTCACCTCGAACAGTTAAAGAAGTGCAAGTTTTGACTAGAAGGTCAGCAGCACTTAATAGATTTATTTCTAGATTTTCTGACAAATGTTTCTTTCTTTCAAGTGTTCCGAGAGCCAAAAAGGTTTGAGTGGACCTCATATTGTGAAGCAGAGTTCACAAGCATCAAAAACTTATTATCATCGTCACAAATTTTATTAAAGCCTCAAAGTGGAGAAAAGCTCTTTTTGTACATTTGCGGTTTCAGATTTTGCAGTAAGTGCAGTATTGATAAGCGAAGATTTAGGAATTCCGAAACCGGTGTACTATATCAGCAAAAGTTTTGTGGCAGTAGAAAAGAGATATTTGAAGCATGAGAAATTAACATTAGCATTGGTAGTGGCTGCTAGAAAGATGCGCCCTTATTTCCTAGCTCATACCATTGAAGTTCGAACTTCATTTCCCTTGAATTTTGTTTTTCGCAACGTCCTGATATTTCGGGGAGAATGACCAAGTGATCAGTATAGTTGGGAGATTATGATATCTTATTCACACATGGAACTGTAATTAAAGCTCAAGCTTTGGCAGATTTTCTTGTTGAATTTCATTCAAGTAGATCGGACATTGAAGAATTAAAATGGTTTTACCATCGACTTCGATGTGGGTTATTCGAACAGATGACGAATCAAGTATTTTGAGATGCAGCGCTGTAGTTCAGTTAATTTCTCCATGGAGAAACGATGCTTCAGTCTATCAAATTTGGTTTTCACGCCTCGAATAACGAAGCTGAAAACGAAGGTGAGTACGAAGCTGTTTTGGATGGTTTGCGACTTGCAAATATATGTGGAGCAACTTCAGTACGGTTGAAGACATATTCTCAAATAATAGCAAATCAAGTATCTGGAAACTCCAAGGAAAAAAGGATCGCTTAATTTTGTATCTTCGAGAGCTTTGAAACTTGATGTTATTATTTAATCATGTTGTTGTGGAATATATTAGGCGAGGAAGTAACATTGTAGCTGATTTGTTATCAAATATCACTTACAAGGAAGAGTATCCTTGGATTTTATTACAAGAGAATCCTTCGATTTTAACCCAGTCAGACCAATGTGATTATATGGAAGAACTGTTTATCACTATAGATGTAGTCCGAGGTGATTGGCAACTGATATTTTAAATTTTTTGATTCGAGGAGCATTGCCTGACGATGCGAAATTGGCCAAAACATTGTGAGGATAAGCTTTTGGATACATAGTTTTGGATAGAATTTTGTATAAGAAAGCATTGAGTAGACCATTATTATGATGTTTGAATAAGCATGAATCACAGGAAGTTTTATCAAAGTTGCATGATGGAGAAGGATCAGCTCATTGTGGGTTTAAAGCTCTGTCTCGTCGAGTTTTTCTTGTAGGGTTTTATTGGCCTTCGATCATGAACGATGCCAAAAATTTGGTTCAAAACTGTGATACTTGTCAAAGGTTTGCTAAATCTATTCATAAGCCGGAAGTTCCACTTATGTCTATCACTGAGGCCATACCATTTGATAGATGTGGAATTGATTTAGTAGGGCCTTTGCCGATGACATCTAGAGGACGACAAATGATAATTGTAGCAGTAGACTATTTTAAAAAGTGGGCTAAAGAATAATTTTGGAACGAAAGCAAAAGATGTAATTAGATTCATTGTAAATAGTATTTGTTGTCGTTTTAGAGTACCTCAGATAATTACTACGGATAATGGCCCTCAATTTAATAATAAATAAATAACTTCATTCTGCGCTTCGAAAGGAATTTAACAATGTTTCTCAACACCTTTTTATCCCCAAGAAAATGGACAAGTCGAGGTGACGAACAGATCTATTTTAGATGGTTTGAGGAAGAATTTGACAAGGATAACAGGAAAATGGCCAAATTAGTTACACGAAAGTCTTTGGGATTATCAAACAACTCATAGGGAAGCTACTAAAGAAACTCCTTTTGCTTTAGCATATGGAATGGATGATGTCAACCCTGTGGAATCTATGATGTCATCTTTTAGAATAACCCAATATTCTGAAAAATCCAATGACAAAGTTAAAACAGGAAACTTAGATCTGATTGATGAGAAAAGAGTTCGAGCTCATTTAAACGTAATCCATTATCAAACTCTTATGAGGAATCGGTAAAATTCGAGGGTAAAAAAAGGAAGAAGTTTAAAATAGGTGATAAAGTCTTGAGAAAAGTATTTCTGCATACTAAAGAGAAGAGCCTCGGAAAAATGGCCCCAAATTGGGAAAGACCTTATGTGGTTATTGAAAAGATAAAGCCAGGGTCTTATCGCCTTTGTGATAGTCAGGGTAGGATGCTTCAACACCCATGGAATATACAATATTTGAAATTATACTGGGAAAATCTATGTTGTATTTTGAATTTGTTTCTTTTGGTTGAATAACACATTCTTTCTTACCCTGTTGGCCCAAGAAGGTTTTAACGAGGCGCTATGTACATATTCAACATTATCAATAAAATGAATTTTTGGAAAATGGTTGTTTACAACTGTTTATTTAAACTATCTTGATAACTGATCAAATACTGATCATCTTTGAGGTTGATCAAGAGTAGAATGTTTCAAAGTGTTTATTAACCTTTTTTAAAAAACAACATGTTTGAAGTGCTACATCCAATAAACGCACTGTGATATTCGAAATGTTACGTTCAATAAATGCATTGTGACATTCGAAGTGCTACGTTCAATAAATGCACTGTGATTTTCAATGTGCTACGTTCAATAAACGCACTATGATTTTCGATGTGCCATGTTCATTTAATGCACTATAACATTCGAGGGATTATATTTTGCTATAATTTAAAGTATTCTTTGATATTTTAACTTCGAATAGTTAACATAAATAAAGGATCAAATAACTTGATGGAAAATATGAAATATAAGCCAAAACCTTTGTCATTTAGAATAATTCAATGAGTACAAGGGATATGGTACTAATATGACAAATATAAAAAAGATAACATAAGTTTAAAGGGTAGTAAAATCATTCAGATGAATCCTCTTCGGCTGATTCATCTTTAGATGATGAACTTGGGATAGGATCGAAGGCTTCACTGGGGCGATGTTCAACAAGAATGTCATTCCAGAAGCTAGAAAGGTTTATCTAAGGATATGTTGCGTGAATTTCTCAAAGAAGTGTGATGGCCTTCTCCTATTTACCATTGTTGATAGCTGCCAACGTGTCCTTGGAACATTCATCTTCTGAATCAGTGATGGCAAGGTGTTTTTCCTTCTCCAAACCAATCTTAAATGTGGCTATCTCATCGGTCAAGTTTTTATTTTATGCTTCGCTTTTGGTAAGAGAAGTCTGAAGATTACTGAACTTCTCATTCTCAGTAGTTAAGTCTTCAAGGTGTTTAGCCTTGAGTCGATCTATCTCTTTTTGATGCGAAGTGTTCATATTCTCTTTCACGGTTTGTTGTTGTTCTTGTAAATGCCTTTGACAAATAAGAGTCCTATTATAAGCTTAGACCTTGCCATTTCGAAGCCATGAAATTGATCTGCTATATGATTTTGAAATTGTTTCCCTTAATTGTTTTTCAGCTTCAACAATTTCTTTGTAGCGAACCATATCTTTGGCCAATCGTTTAAGATGACTTTGAGAAGCCTCGATTTCTTGACTAAGCGTTTACGCTGCAGTTTTAAGATCAGAAAATGGTTGAAGTGCAGCAAGGAAATCCGGGTTTGGTGGAATAGGAGGAAAAACCGTTGGGCTAGGCTGAGGATGAGATCTACGTAGTAGGAGCAGTATGAACAATAATTTCAGGAGATGTTGCTTTGGAGGTAGACGGTGCAGATCTTTTACCAAAGTTTTGTAGAAGAATTTGAACCTCTTGAATGACAGGATCCTTTTCTCCAATAAGCTCTTGTGATTCGTTGAAATTGATGAAACTGTCGGGATCGAAGTGATCATCATTTTGATTATCTTCTACAACAATTACAGCATCTTCACCAGTTGTTTTCTTTTCCTTTTGAAGAACTTTTTGATTCGCAACAACTATGACCTCATCGTCATCAGACACTATATCTTTGATGGTTGAAATTGTCTTTTCCTTCATTTTCTTTTGAGGACTAGTGGAACTTTTATTTTTTGAAAGTGTACCAGTTTTCTTCTTTTTCGAAACGGCTCTTTTTCTGCTTCTTCTTCAATGGTCGAAAGTGTGCTTTCTTTTGTTGTTCTTTTTAAACGTTTAGGCTTCGGATTTGTTGAAGGGCTAGCACCAAATGTATTAACTATCTTTTTGTCATTTTTTTATTTCTTCTTTTGAGGAAGGTGACTGTCTTATCTGTTGCGTATGGGTAAGAATACCTTGCAATCAGGATGCACCAATCTTTTAACAACTAGTCGAGGGTCGGGCTGTCTCATCAAATTTTCAAATGGAGAGGCTCCAGGTGTGATCGGAAATAAGTGACTGTTGAGGAAATTGATTGGTTCGAAGATTGTGTGAAAAGCGTTGTTCCATTTTGATTTGGCCTAGGTGGCAAGTTTAATGAATATTTCATTGGCCCTTGCTCGACGAATGTCGTAGAGCCTCCGAATTTATGATAAGAAAATATAGGTTGATAATGAATAAGAGTAACAATAGTTAGAAAATTTAATTTAAGAAGAATAGTGTTATAATATTTACGACCACTTTTCCAGACAAGATTCAGTCTCGACGGATTGGCTTCAAATATCTCTGTGCCGTTTTCCCATGCTCCCGCGATGAAGATGAATTTTTATTTCAAAAACTTGTCCGCTTCCAGAAGATCATTGATTTTTTTAGGTTATCATCTAATGTAAGATAGTAAAATTGAAGCTTTGGTCCCTTAGATAATTTGGTCAAAGATATGAAATCTTTGATGCTCATCGGAATCTTGAACAAGCGGGAGGCCATGATTACAGAGAGAAGGGTGAACCATTATTTGGGTGTGAGTTGAGTTGGGCACAGATCCAGGAATTCGAAGTAGTCAACTATCATTGGATCTAATGAGAACCGAAACCCCCAATTGTTGATTTCGAGGTAGACTACCACTTCATTTTTTCTGCAATCTAAGGGTGTTTCCCTTTTTTGGGAAGACGAAGGGTAATGTTGTCTCTCATTCCCCATTGTTTTTTCAAAGCCGATGCCTGGTCCTCTTCATAATATATGTATTTTATGTTTTTTAAAGCAACAACATAGTCTGCATCAAGAGACCTTAAATTCTCACTGATTGCTGCTCTTTCCTTCTCAGATGTAGTAATCAAAGCCTTCTTTTTTCTTGGTATGCGTATCTTTTTATAAGGGGCATCCTCTGATTCTTTCGAGGTTTCCTCATCAGTATCAGTCTCGTTGTTTGATTGGGTAGCATCAGAATCAACCTCTGCTTCTGACGCTTCGTCTCTAAGTTTTGGAGGGTTCTTCGAGGGATTTTATTGAGATAATGTGGTTGTATCAACAATTTCCCTCGGGGGAGGAGATTTGGTAGATGAGTTTGGTGTAGCATCGGCATCTTTTCTCATGGCTATAAAAGTTCTTTTTCTAGGAGCTCTTGGAATATAAGTAGAGTAAAGGGTCGCTTCAGATTGTTTTGAAGAAGATTGAATTACTTCACAACTAGTTCGAGATGACGATTTGGTAAGATAAGTTGAAGTTCGAGGAGTTCTTGGTGTTTGAGTTTTTGAAGATTGACTTTCTTCTGTAATAACTGAAGCTGAAAAAGCAGGAACTTTGGATGGATCGAAGTTACCGTAATAAATGGTCTTTGTGGATGTTCCGAGGGGAGCGTTGCTTATCAACCCAACAGCTCTATATTCGTCTCATCGTTTTCCTATGCAGAAGTAATCGTAAGCTCCGAAGACGAAATTGTTGTTAGGTGTTGGGGATTTGAGTTTTTTGGAAATTCTGGCTTTCGATCTTCGGGATCTTTGGTGTTTTCTCATAAACTGATTAAAGATTGATTGGAAAATATAAATTTTCCGGTAGAAGTAACTACAAAGTTTGAAGAAATTGTTGAAGGTAGCAAAAGTTGGGAGGTTTTCTATGCTTCTCTCTCAAGGATATTTGTTGATGAAACAAAAAGTGAGTTGCTAAGTAATTTATAGGGAAAAGAAAGACATGTGCAGAAGTGGAAAAGGTTTGTGTTGATTGGGCAGAATTTGAAGCGGTTGCGTGCTTATGGGGTCGATATCTGTTATGTTAGGAGCTTAGGTGTAAGCATAGCCCCTAGAGAGTTATAATGTATTTTGAAACAAATTTGACGTTTAACTTTGTTGGTTTCGCTTCGAATTTAACTCGGGGTGTGACTTACTTTATTGGTTTCGTTTCGAATTTGATTTGGGGTATGATTGTCTAAGGACATATTTCGGGGCATCAGAATGATTAGGTTGCGTCGAATTGTTGGAGAGGAAATTATAATTGCTTTCGACAAGATTCGAAGTTAATTAGTTCTCATTCATTTACTGACATGAGAACTAAGTGGACTACTGATAAGGAAATAGAAATTCAGAGACTAAAAATGTAAACCATTATACGTTATGTAACAGGTGGTAAAGTTAGTGGAAGAATTTAGATCACTTGCGTACTTTCATTTTCCTAATCTAAAATCTATTTCTCTCGAAACACATTTTCTCAGGTTTACTAAGTAATCAAACTTACCAATTCTTAGATTTCAGATATTGTTCTTTGCTTGTAGTTCATGCTTTATGCATTATCCTTCTAAAAAATTACAAAGATTTCAGATAATATTCTTTGCTTGTAGTTCATGATTTATACATTATCCTTCTAAAAAATTACAAAGATTTCAGTTATTGTTCTTTGGTTGTAGTTCATGCTTTATACATTATCCTTCTAAAAAATTACAATCAATATTAATCTCGAACGATGAAGATCAATAGATTTCTCAAATATCTCAAATATGTTTTCTCCCAAACACTCATTGTTTGTGTTTCTCAATTGTGATGAAAACCTACATACCTCTCCCCCTTAATTGTAAGTAATATTGCATCAAGATATAAATTCATAATAATCAATTAATATTACTCTAAATGATGTCCCCTTACCATATTAATCTATGATAATAATGAATGAATATTATAACACTTAAATATTAAGTTATTAATTCAAATTTTAATTTATAAGATAAATGCATGGGTGAAGCTATTTCTCAGTCACTTTTTTTATTTCTTCCATAATTCAAACTCTAAAAAAATTTGCTTTTACTATTTTACCCTCATTTTATCTTTTAATTTATAATTTTATATCACTAACCATTTTCAAACACTTACATCAACAAACAAAAATTTAACCTAATTGAATCCAACATATATGTTTTAACTTATAAAATTAAACTCTAAAAACAACAAAAACCCTAAATTTGATAAAAATTATCCATAGAGGAGGAAGACACTCAAACCAAAGATTTAACACTGAAAAACATCACACAATTAACCAACAATGTAATTTAATCTTCTTTTTAAGTTGCATATCCATGTAACTTGAAAATCCGTATTAAAACAAACCCTTCTAATCACAAATCCCGATTTCTGCAGGTTTTAGCGACAAACACCTGATTCTGAGGTGGTATCTCGGAATCAGTTGTTTTTTTACAGAACAACTAATTCCGAGATACCACCTCGGAATCAAATGTTTTGTGCAAAATCAATTGATTCTGAAAACAACTGATTCTGAGATGCCACATCGGAATCAGTTGTTCAGTGCAAAACAACTAATTCCTGTATACCGTCTCGGAATCAGTTTTTTGTCGCTAAAACCCGTAGAAATTGGGTCTATGATTAGAAATAAGAAAAAAATAAACATGTTATTTCATTTATGGAAGAAATAACAACATGGAGTCTTTTCTCAAATATGGAAGAAATAACATATTTGATAGAAAATAGCTTCATCCTAAATGTATACCGCATTTTGTTAAAGTGTTTATAGCTCGTAACTTTGATTTATTTTATCCTTATAAAATAATCTCAAATCATTAGATTTTGTTTATCTTATTTTTTAATTTAATAATTTATCGTATCCGGAATAAATTTGGTACCTATTACTAGTATCTTCATAATTTATATTTTATTTACTGTTCCGTTACCTTTTTTTAATATATTTTTATATATAACAAATTTTATTACGATCTACAAAACCTGTGAAACCATCTTCTTAAAATATTCCAAGAATTGAAAGAAATTGTTATTTGTTAAATAGGGTTGCAATGACACAAACCTTGATCGTATTTGTAGAAACGTTGAATAAATCCCAAGAAGAGAAAGCTAGCTGATGCGGAGAAAAAGAAAACGATGAAACAAAAAGCAGCCCTTTCTATATTACTTGCAAAGCACCATGGTACCGACATTAACAAGCAAAACATAATCTTCAAACCTTGAAACACTAGTTATCACTTTTAACTTATAAAGAATAAACATCCGTAAGATCTCAGATGTCAATCTTGTTCTTCTGTATCACATTCTTTTTCACAATGTAAAATAATAAATATCAACCGAAAATTTTCACATGTTGAAAATAGTACAAAGTAATTTTATATGCACAGCTTAAACTTGAATATTCGGAGAATCTGTTTTCTTGATCTTGCCTATCTCATCCAAGTAAAGTTTTTCAGCTTCTGGCACGGTCGATATGATAGAGCTGAGTTTCAGACTGATATCATCGATTTTGATCATTAACCTGTCGTTTGTAAACATTCCAAGGCATACACTTTCAAGTGTTTTCCAGCTCTCAATCAGCGGTAAGGCGATTATAACAAGTGATCCAACTGTTCCCCATGCCACTGCTATGATAGCCCAGAAGGTGAAGTACCCTTTACTAAACACACCTAGCCAAATCAAATAGAGTTATATTATTAGTTAATAAGATGTTGGCTAAGAACGATAGTCAGTGACTGGAGGTTGTTATTTGTCTCAAAACACTCACTCGTGTTACTTTTGTATTAAAACAGTCACTTTGTTGTATCGCTGGTTGGAGTTCCGGCGTTGGTCATTTGTCTCAAAACAGTTATTTGTGTGTTACTTTGTATTAAAACGTTCATTTTATTGTATCAGTAGTCATTTTTGTTGGCTTCTTTTCCATCTATGGTTACCGAGTGACTACATATGCAAGAAAAACGCTCGGTTGCTTTTTTTATCATGCTTCTAGTTCCGGTACTGGAGTTGGTCATTTGTCTCAAAACAGTTATTTTGTTGCATCGGTGGTCATTTTTTCAGGTTTCTTTTGCATCTGTAGTCAGTGCGAGTGACCACGTATGCAAAAAAAAATAACAAAAAATGGTCGTTTTGATACAAATATAAAACAGTCGTTTTTTTTAACTCGAAACCAATTCCGGCGACTAATCATAATTTTTAGTATAAGTTTAACTTTATAATCATCTACACCTCTAATAAATATTATATATACCTGCTGGAAGACTTAGTATAGGCCAGAGAATAACAATCAAGACAGTGAATCCAACTCCCCATTTGATAATCCAACTTTTAGCTTTGTTTAATTTCTCTTCCTTAAACTCATCAGGTAGCAGCTCACTAGCTTCCTTCTCGACCATCGTGATCTGTCTAGTTGTCGCCCAGTCATAGTTTTGTGGCCACACAAAACTACAAACTGCGTGAATAGAGCCACTAGTAAGTATAGAAACAAGGTTCCCAGCCAGCATGGGGGCGTTTCTGCCGGTCGTGTCAAGAGTGATTTCTCCGTATTCGATGCTTGTGACGGATAACCATGTGATAATTCCAGCTATACAGCCACATATTGCTCCAAGGATGGCGCCGATTGCGTTGGCTTTTCGCCATAAAAGCATAAAGGCAATGGGAAGAACAGCCGAGCCTATAATAACTCCTGTTGCTAAGTACATCCATCCGAGTGAGACTCCAGCTTTGTTTAGCGTCACTGCTAAAATTCCCATGAAACATCCGAACCCGAAAACAACTGATCTCGACACTCTTAGTATCTGTTTTCCAGTCGCCTCTGGGTTTATGTAGGTTCGGTATATGTCGTATGTGCATAACGAGGACACTGCAATCAGCTCCGATGAACCAGCTGATGTCACAGCCCTGTTATATATTGTCCATGAATTCAAACTTAGTTATGATAAAAGAGAATTGAAGCTGGTAATGTAATATTATACGAGACGTGTTGTAACTTGTAACTTACATAAAAAGCATGGTAAGAAGAAGAAGAGAACCTCCTTTGCCCATCAAAGCAATAGCTGTGGCAGCAGGAACAAGTCCGTGGTCTGCCTCACTCTTGCTTATTGGTAGATCAAGTGCAAGTGCCCCTAAACCCAGTGATGTTGCTAATGAAAACGGCACTGCAAACCACACTAGCCCTCCTAGTAAGTACCCCTTGTGAGTCGAAGAAGGACGAGCAGCTATTGCACTAACCCAGTATCCCTGAACATCCATCCATTTTTACTTAAAACATTAGTAATATATATCTAGAATTCTCGGACACTCGCTCTCACTTTATATAGTAGCTCATGTCATTTTAACCCGACGTGGTATTAACAATAGTAAAAAAGAAAAACAAGAGAGAGTAGAGTAGAGTGGCTTACGTTGTCGACAAAAACAGTGCCGAAGTTGCCAACAACGTTAATAATCCCAAAGACAAGTCCTCCAGAACTCATCATGGTTAGGTAAGAGCCTTTATGGTTCCCAGAAACAGAACCACAAGCTTGTCCAGCATGAGACAATGGCTCCTGGCAGATTCTTGATTTGCTGGCGACCTCTATTAGGCGTTTATACACAACGCTGGGGCTACCAAGCTGGCTACTTGTTGCATAAACAAGGTAGACAAAAATGACCAAAACAACATGCACTATAACGGAATGAATGTAGCTCGCCAGAAACGTAGCTTTGAGTCCTCCTGCTAATGTATACACAATCACCCCAAGTGGTATCAGGAAGCTGGCAGCGTAAATATCAACCCCGGTAAGAGCATTCACAACCGCAGATCCACCAAGGAGGAGCATAGCCGTAACTATAATATTTGTCGTCAAACAAAATACAAGGAACACAATATGTGCTGCATGCCCCCAACTGTATATTCATCAATGAATGATCTCATAAGCATAAAGCATCTATTTCGTAATAAAGATTTATATAGTACTTATATATTATATATACCGGGCTTTGACGATTTCGCAGACAGTATGAGCATTGGGAGCTTTTCTTTTGATCTCAATGGCGATGACGCCGAACAAGAGTACTTGGATAGTAGCTCCACTTGCATACCAAAAGGGTCCGCTCACTCCATATTGCCAAGCTACGTTGGAACTTTGCAATATAGTTGCTGCCCATGTCCACTGTCATTGCCAATCACAGCTTTAATATTAACAATCTTAATCTATATATATATTTTTAAGCATATGTACAATTTTTCTAGATTTATTAACTTTGTGCGGAAATGTTTGACCTGAGAAACGATGACACTAGCGATGAGACCTGTTTTGACATTTCGGCCTGCTGTGTTGAACCATTCAGACGTGTGTTTTGATCCAACGTATCGTTTCTCTAACCATACCTGTGTACAGATTACATCATGTTACAACTTGTTACACATATCGATCATAAGTACTATGCACTAATAACAGTTCTTTACTGATTTCTGATAAGGTTTTTTCATCTGATAACCTTACATATAGCGGTTCGGTTATTAAAAACGAAATAGTCATTATTTTTAATTTATTTTTTCAGAGGAACCCGCAAATAAATCACAACCTGATAGGCTCAGTCAAGAAATCGGTCGTATAAAAACTCGAACGCATGAGCTTTAGTCTTATTCTAACAACTCGGCTACCCCCATTGCAGGCTATAGCCATTATGTTTTTTATGGAAAAAATTATTATTTTTATAATTTAGCAGTAAAATGATAGTTTTAGCTAATTATAGTTTGAAAAAAACCTCTCGATGACAAATAAAACTATTAATAGTAAAAAAATGTATTTTTCATAACCATAAAAAACAAAAGAAAAAAAATACGAAATTTAATAATTTTGGTCTTATCAAGTGTTTCCATATAAATATTTGATTCTTTTAGGCGGAATATGCAGTCCAAAACAATATGTTGGGTGCGAAGAAAAAAATATGAAAAAAACATGTTATCGTTTAAAATATAAAAAAAGACAGGTTCCAATACCCAATCCAAAAATGATTAAATATAGCTGATTTGTCAGGATCTAATTAAGTTTGGATATGTACATCAAATTTTTGGCCCGTAAATAAGATAAGTAGAATCCGGTTTTGACAGAGATGTTTGGTCCAATTGGTTTGTATAAAAGCATCCCAAGACATTACTTATAATTTTAACACATTGTATAATTTAAATAGTTATTTTCAATTTAAAATAATTCAGAAAATAAGAACAACTATAAATATATCGTAACTATACTATCTATTTAAATCTCTCTATTTGAAAGGTACAATAATTAAACATACCTATTTTTTTTTATATTATGGGCTGAAAAATGTTATCTTATAAACAATAAATATTTTTGTTATAAAATTAACCATCTTTTGGAAATACTTCAAATAAAACATCGCAATGTGAAAATAAATATTATTTTTTCTAGTTTTATAATATAATTTTTTTTAAATTGTTACGAATATTTAAAAATAATAATTATTATTTTGATTTTATAAAAAATAGTAATAAATTTAGTTGTGTAACCTTCATTTAAAAACAAAAAGATAAAAAAAGTCACTACAAGAAAGACGAATGATAATAAAATAAAATACAAAATAAATATTCTAAAACAACTACTATTTTTTGAAAAAAAAAATATTTTTTAAATGTTTTTAAAAAAAAATCCGCAGCTATTCAACAAAAACCACACAAAATGACAGATTCAGCCAGAAAAGCGTTTGTAGTGAAACTCGAACTCATAACTTTTAGTCACAAGCATGTCTTACTCACCGAAACACTTCTAAAACGACTTATATTATAAACCTGAGAGAGTACTATTTGTTATTACTTTAAAGCTTTAATAGTATTTAATTATTTATTTATTTATATTTTTTTTATTTTTAAATATTTTATATGACATACTTTTAAAAGAAAATTTGATATTTTGTCAATGGGATGACCAGTTCCCCTATTAATAAATATTCAAAACCGAGATGAATCGAATCAAAACGAAAATAAATCGGGATAAATCAGTTTACCCGACATAAGAAAACTAATCCTAACTAAAAAAATATAAAACCAAACTAAATCTGAATGTAAATTATGGAAACGAATACCACCGGAAAAGAAAAAAAAAAAAAAAATACAACCGCAAACCAACCCATTACCCTCCATAATCCAACCAGGGATTTACATTTCTACTGATCTAATCGATAAATGAAAAATGCAAAAAAAAACGAATGTTAAAATAGTAAAATATTAAATGTCAACTTATATCGAAACAAGTGGTGGCCGCAAATTAAATAAACTGGGTCCACTTGCTTACGTATTGGTTGGGTTTCCCAAAAAAGTCTTCCCCATCTTTGAAATTTTTAAACATCAAATTACCATCCTACCCTTGATTTTTTATAATATTGTCTTATTAGATTCTACCAGCTATTCAAAGATTTAGAAAGTAGAATAGAGTATAAAATTGTAAGAAGAAGAGCAAGTGGAAGTGTGGAACTGACCAGAAGGGAGGTAAAGAGAGCAAAGAAAGCCCCAAAAGCAAGTATAAGAGAGTATCCAACGCCTTGATTCAGATTATGAGTCCCTTCGAAGAAACTGCTCTGCCGCACACATCCATTGTCGCCGCCGGTATAGTATTTTTCTGAATACGAGAAAGGAGCTACACACTGCCCAGCCATGACCAATGATCAATGATGATTGATGATTGATGGTGTGATATCCTTCCTCTCTTTCTTTTGCTGTGTTTTAGAAATGGAATCTCTGTGTCTATATATAGAAAGAGTATCAGGACTAGTCAAACCAATCAAGTATCTTTCTTTCCCAAGTGTTATTATTAGAATCTACTCAGGGGTTGTTTTGGTATTTTTAGGAAAATAATTAGAATAATTACTACTTGTGTTTTGAATAATAAGTGTAGAAATATACGCCTGACGTTTCACCATTGCACGTTCGATACAGCTGAATTGGTTTGGTTTCTTTTAATATGGGTTTGGCAGCTATTTCCTTCAATTATTTGCAAACCTGGTTTTAGGTTTGGATTATCGAAATCATATCCAACCAATCGAAACTAAGATTAACACTGATGGGGAGGGTTTTGAATAACTAGTTGGTCCGAAATCGAGATTAATACGTAAATAAAATATAAAAATAAAATATATACTTTCGTCCCAAAATACTTATCGTTCTAGAAAATATTTTTTGTCCCATAATACGTGTCGTTCTCATTTACCAATGCAAATTTTAATATTATTTATAATCATCTACCAATTATACTTTTTTTTTTTTTTATGAAAAAGAGTTGTAATTATAACTTTCCTTAAAACTCGTGCATAACATTAAAACGACATGTATTTTGGGACAGATATATATATAATATATATTTTTATAAGGGCTTTATTGAATAGAACGAAAAATTACAAGGGTTTAACAGAAATATTACAACAATTTAAAAACAAAAGCGGGAGATCCTCTTCATCTTCTTCACCAAGAATTAGGGCTAAAAACCCTAACCCATCAGCCTCAAATATCCCAAATCAAAGCTTTCCAAAAGAGCAATTGCCTTCAACTTCGAAGGCGCTTCCAATCCATTAAAATCAAAACCCAATCGAACCCTCAAGGCCTCTTTAGCAACCCAATGAGCCCCCAGGGTTTTGCTCACGAAATATATTCCTAATAACCATCTCAGGCTTGATAAGTCTCCTGCAGCAACTCAGCAAAGGGTCAAGGTACCATGTTGAATTTCCATAGACCAGAAGATTTACCAAAATTGATGAATCCATTTCAACATCGACATAACTCAGCTCCATACTATTGCACAGAACCAATCCATCGAGCAAAGCTCGGCACTCGGCAATCAGAGGCGAGCCCTTGCCATACAACCTGCCAATGCCTCCAACAATGCTACCATTGTTATTCCTGATAACAGCACCACCAGCAGACTCATGGTTAAAGGTACAGGCCCCATCAACATTCAATTTATATCGACCTTGCTTAGGATTTTTCCACCTCAAGAACAGTGGCTTGCTAGAAGTCTTTGTTTGATTAATACAGCCTATATTAACAGCTTCTCTACCATATGTCCCCCAATGCTTCTTAGTCAGAATTTTCGCATGATCTAAACTGTTTAGAATGTAGATGATATGCTTGATAATCGACTTAGAACTGGTAGATTCATTGTTGTGTTTCTTCTTGTTTCACCCTGACCAAATAGACCACACTATTATTGCAGGCAAAATGGAGAAAATGTCACAACTTCTTTAACCAGCCCAATACCACTTCATAACAATATGTGTAAGAGTCATATAGGGTTGGACTTGAACTTTGAAGATACCACTAAAATGAAGCCAGACAGCCCAAGCTTGAGGACACTGCACCATAACATGGTTAGTACTTTCAGTATTGTTACAATGAATGCACTTAGAAGCCAGCTGAATATTCTTCTTTTGCATAACATCATCAGTAGGAACCCAACTATGAAGAGCTCTCCATAATAAAAAAGAACATTTTTTGGTGTTATACCATTCCAAGTCTTAGCATAGATTGCAGTGACATTACCTTTGTCTCTAATGTGGCTCAAAGTCTCTTTAGCACTGAACTTCCCATCTCTAGATAGAGACCAAAGGATAGCATCTTTTCGATCAGAAAGTCTAATCTGCATAATCTTGTTAATCTCTGAAGTCGTAACACTAGAACTAAGTCTCTCCAAATCCCAAGTACCATTTAGCCAAAAGTCTTTAACCATATTGTTAGCAGAGCCCCAAAGCATTCTTCTATCATCATTGTTTCTGACTTTGATGAAAGGTCTATCTGAACACCACCTGTCATACCAAAAACTTATATTCCCCTGACCAGGAAGCCAAAAAATAAAATCCTCAGCCCTTTCTCTAGCAGTTACAATACGATTCCAAGACTTAGACTTCCTACTAGGAGAAATCGCCAAAGCAGGATGAATACCATCTCGACAATAAATGGATAACATGTAGTTAGCCCATAGAGAGTCTTGCATTTTGAAAATATACCATAACTTCATAGAGAACAACTGCTACATATCTTTAAGCCTTTTTAGATTGAGCCCCTCTTCATTGAAAGGTTTACAAAGCCTTTCCCATCTGGCCCAACTAACTGCTCTTTTATCATCTTTTGTTCCTCACATGAACTTATTAAAGAGAACCTCCAGTCTATTGATAATACTGATAGGCAAGACAGAGTGCTGCAGATAATAGCTAGGGAAGGCAAGAAGGATAACCTGGATCAACAGCAAACGGCCAGCAAAGGACAGATGAATCTTATCCCAGTCCATAATTCTGCTCCTAACTTTGTAAATCAAATCTTCAAAGTAAGAAATCCTAGAATTAATAGCAATAGTAGAGCCTAAGTATCTGAAAGGCAAATATGTATGCTTAATGTTCCAAATGTCTTCAATAATAGCAATCTGTTGATGAACCATTTTGTTAGACACAATAATCTTGGACTTGGCAGTATTTATTTCTTGACCAGAAACCCTCTGATAATGATCAATAACAGCCTTGATAGCACACATTGCATCAGCATTTCCATTAGCAAAAACCATAAAATCATCAGCAAAAGCTAGGCAAGCCACATTCATATTGCTTCTAGTCTTATATATGTACAAGGGATTACCATTAGAAAGAAGCTTTATACTCCTTAACAAGTATTCTTCAGCCAGGATAAAAAGACTCGGGGAAAGAGGACCCCACTGTCTTAGGCCTTGAGAATTAGCAAAATATCCAGTCAACTCGCCATTCACTAATACTGAGGAAGAAACATTGCTGATACATTTATTAATAAGAGCAGAAACGTTAGAGTTAAAACCAAAAAGCTTCAAAATGTTAAGGAGAAATCTATGACTTAGCTTATCAAAAGCTTTAGTCATATCGGTCTTAATGATGACATTGCCCATATTTTTGTTACCATTGATATCAAAACACAACTCCTGAGCCAGCAAAATAGAATCCTGAATGCATCTCCCCTTCACAAACCCACCTTGTTCCTCAGAAATTAGCTTAGGCAGAATTCTTGCAAGCCTGTTGTTGATTATCTTCCCCACAATTCTAGAGAACATTGTAGTTAAACTAATATGGCGAAAGTCACTCCACTTATTAGGATTATCAAGATTTGGGATTAAACAAATAATTGTGTCCTTCACCCCCTTATGAAGAGTAAAACCATTGAAGAAACCCTTGATTGCACTACACAGATCATCACCAACAACCTTCCAACACTTCTTATAGAATTCTCCGTTAAATCCATCAGGACCAGCAGCTGATTCAGGATTTAAAGACTTAATGACCTCAAAAATCTCATCAGAATCAGGAATACACGAAATACTACAATTGTCTTCCTCAGTAACTAACAAAGGGATCACTTCCATTGAAAGAGCATCAGTTTCCATACCAACAGAAGGAGCAAGTAATGACTTAAAAAACTCAACAACAGACCTACCAATGTCTTCTTTTGAAGATAACCAACAATTATCAACCTTAACTCTATCAATTATATTCCTCTTTATTCTCTTCTTCACAAAGCTATGATAGGCAGCTGTATTTCTATCAGAGTCCCTCAACCAAGAGGCATGAGCCTTCTGCCTCCAAAACATTTCTTCTCTATCAAGAAGCAGCAAATGATTCAGTCTAGCCTCTTCCAAAGCAGCTCTATTATCATCAGTAGAATAATTTTGAAACTTAGCTTCCATGTCATTAATAGTCCTTTCTGATTGCTTAATAGCATCAAAAACATTCCTAAAAACACATCTGTTCCAAACTTTCAACCGAACTTTCAATCTTTGTTGCTTAAGCCAGAAGATCATAACAGGATTCCTCACATCATCTCCAATACTAACAGACCAGCTTTCTTTTACCATTATCATAAAATCAGGGTGAGTAACCCACATATTGAAAAATTTAAACGAAGCTTTAGTTCTTTGGCTACTTGAGGAGACTTTAATAACCAATGGACAATGATCAGAACAGCTTCTAGCCAAGTGAGTAACAGCAGTGCAATCAAAGAATTCAAGCCAAGAGGAACTATACAAAACACGATCCAACCTTCTCCAATGCGACCATTAGACCAAGTAAAAGGACAGCCAGTGAACCCAGCATCAATAAGACCACAATCCATAATCAGACTGTTAAACTCATCAATCCCTCTTTGGTTAATAGTAGTGCATGACAACTGCTCATGAAGACTAGAAATTATATTAAAGTCACCAAACATAATCCACTGATGAGAACCAACATCAAGACTCCTTATTAAATCCCAAAACACAACCCTCTCATCTCTTCTACACTTAGCATAAACAACAGACACATAAAACCAATTGTTCACAGAAGAATGGCACACCTTAAGATGGAGAAGCTGCTCAGTATCAAGGACCACCTCCACCTTGTAATCATGATGCCAAAGCACCCAAATCTTATTATTCATATTACAAGTAAACCCTTTTAACTTCGATTTCATGGCAACCATACTCATATTATCAGCCTTCACCAAAGGCTCTTGAATTGCAACAAAGCTAGCATTTTCAGAAATGACCAAAGACTTTAATCTTTGCAACGTTTCCTTATTTGCAAGACCTCTTACATTCCAATTGATCAAAGTTATGGTCATTAATCAGGAGCAGGTTTGTGGGCTCTTTTGAGCTTCATTATCTTAGAAGAAACTGGACCCTTTGAGGTCCATATCTTTGGAACTTTCTTAGTCTTCTGAGACTCATGTCTTTTACCCTTACCTTTCTCAAACTTATCTTTAACAAGCGAACATGGGAGACTACCATCCTGCTTTGGAGAGATATGAATATCATCACTCAAAATCTCAAACATGTTTCTTCTTTCCAACGTTTTCAACGCATCTATCATTTCCTCTTCATTCACAGGAGCAAGAGAATCACTATACTCAGTAGCTTTAACCATTTGAAAAGAACAACTATCAGAATCCAGATCCACCTGACTAGGGCTGTCAACAATCTTATCAACTACAACAGACTTTAACAAACGACCAGTAACCTTCCCTTCAACATCAGTAGACTGAACAACTTGATCACAATTGAATTCTTGTTGAACCTTTTCTTTAACATACTCATCAACATTTTTAGAACAAGAAACCCGATCAGGCTCACATGAACCATCAAGAACAGGCCCGATATCTTGACCAGTGATTAGAATCTTTTCACCAACCAACAACTTCTTACAATTATCCTCAGAATGACCAATGTGAGCACAATGACGACAATACAAAGGAATGCTGTCATACACAAGATCAATCCAATAACTATCATCTTCTCCAAACTTTAACTAGACCTTACGAACTAGAGGCTTAGATACATCTATTTCCACCCAAAATCTACAGCAATTCTGCCTAGATCTATTAACCGATGGCACCCAGACCTTCAACGGAGTACCCAAGATCTTATTAATTTCACTGATCGTAGCCCTATTGAACAAAAATTCTGGCAGACTTGGCAAAGAAACCCAAACCGGTGTAAACGGACATTCCAGATTAGGATCAAAGCCTGGTGTCCATTTCAACAACCTCATCGTCTTGCTACCCAAGACCCAGACATTCCTTTACCATAATTTCATGAAATCCTCAATATCACTGAATTCAACGAAAACATGCCTGAAATCCCAGACTGAAACGCTATAACTCCCTGAAAACTTAAATTTTGCCAAAAAAATCCTGAGACTCTCCATAGAAGGCTTGCCAGTAGCAAATTTTGCTATCAGAGTATGTTTAGAGATCTTGATAAGCTTATCCTTATCCCCAGCGTCAAAAGTTATGACATGAACATCATTATTTAACGAAACAGAGACAACAGAGTGTTCGAAATCAGGCTTCTTGATTCTTAACGTATCTGTGTACGAACCCTTCTTAGATTCATTAATCTTTTCCTTACTTACTTCCTCAAAGATTGGATTCGAGATAACATTACATTCTTCGTCCTGAAATCTTGAATCAACTTTACTCTGTTTTGCTTCTTGAGGTTGTGCCGATTTCCTTAGTAAAGGAAATTCCTCAGACGATTGAAGATTATCAGCAGACATCATCAACTTAATCAGAAGGAGAAGAATTGAAGAAGAAATGAAGAGCAAACGCTACAGGCTCTGTTCTTGATCAAGAACAGAGCTTCTTCATCCTCCAAGAACCCTCCAAAAAGAGATCTCAGATATATATATATATATATATAATGTTCATAATATAAAAATAAATGTTTTTTTTAATTAATGATTGTTAGAGTAAGGTTGATGGACTACTTAGTTATAATAAATATTTTACATATATTTTAAAATTTAATTTTATATTTTCATTATGAATATGTTTTAATTTTAAATATTTGAATAGTTGATAAACTGATTGATGCATAAATTTTAGCGCTGAAATTTATGAAGACTGACAATCACCCGAAGAATGCGGTGAATTGATAGTTTAGAGCTCTGGTGTCTGATTTTGACCCACATCACCTTGTTTCGAAGGAAATGACGTCATGAATGCAAGTCACTAGCTTTGCTGTGAACTATGGGCTTTTTTGGATATTTGGACTCATCTATCAGCTTATTTCGAGTTTTTAATACTTTAGGATATTTTAGTAATTTTCATATTTTTTGTTTTAGGGTTTCAATTGAACCCTTATATAAACATATCTTCTTTACATTGTTTGGGGAGTTTTTTTTATTAATAAAATTAGGGTTTATCCCTCTTTCTAGCTTCTTTTGCGTTCTACTCTGAATCATATTGGTATCAGACACAGGCAGTCCTGCGCGATGGTGCGAGGAAGAACCAGAGGTCGCGGTGGCGCTGCAGTGGCTAGAGATGCAAGTGATTTCGGTGATCATGAAGATGCTGACCTGCACCGTCAGGTGGCTGATCTTACCCGTCAGGTGGCTGATCTTAACGTCAGACAACAAGGCACGGAGGTTGAAGGTATCGATAACCCTTTTGGGGAGGGGTTCGAACATAATACTTATTACGGCCGCCGTTGGGAGCTTGGATTTAAGGTAGACATCCCGGATTTTGATGGTAGCCTTAAGCCAGAGGCGCTTGTTGATTGGTTATCCCAGATTGAGGAAGTGCTGGACTTCAAGGAAGTTCCTGAGGAGAGAAGGGTCGCGTTGGTCACCATCCACTTGCGCGGCAGGGCACAGGCTTGGTGGCAGCAAGTGAAGAAGACCCGTGAGCGTGAAGGCAAAGATAAAGTCCGCAATTGTGAGAAGTTAAAAAAAAATCCGCAAGGCTTTCCTACCTTACAACTTCGAGCGGGAACTATACCAGCGACTCCAGAATCTTCGTCAAGGACCACGATCTGTGGACAAGTATACAGAAGAATTCTATCAGCTGCTGGCTCGTACGGATGTGAACGAGTTGCCGCATCAGCGGGTATCCCGCTATATTGGTGGTTTGTGCCTTCAGCTTCAAGATGTGTTGAATATGTTCGACCCGTACTCTGTTTCCGAAGCCCATCGGCGTGCCCTCCAGGCAGAAAAGCAGTTGGCTCGCCGGACTCAGACTGGCATACGGGCTGGTGCTTCTTTAGGGACTTCGGCGTCCAAACCAGTTCCCCGTCCAACCCCTGATCAGATCCCTCCTGGGCGCGGTGCGACCAGCCGTTCTTCAAGCAATTTACGTTGCTATGGCTGTGGCGAGTTAGGGCATCGTCAGGTAGAGTGTCCAAATGCTGCGGGTGCTAGGGGTCTTTTCTCTCACGAGGCGTTTGCACCGAATCCCATTGTTCTTGATGGTCCTCCAAAATTTGATACCTATGATGATGATATGCCTGAGGTTGCGGAGGAAATTGTGACTGGTGATATTGGAGCAGTGTTGATGTTGCGTCGCACTTTCCTGTCTCCTCGCGTTCCTGATCAGAGTGACTGGCTGCGGAACAACGTGTTCCAGTCGACTTGCACGATTGGTGGGAAGGTGTGCACCTTCATTATTGATGCTGGTAGCTGCGAGAATGTCATCTCCGAGACGACGGTTTCGAAGCTCGGGTTGAAATCAGAATCGCACCCCAAGCCATACAAGCTCGCCTGGCTAAGTAAATGTACTGATGTCACTGTGTCTAAACGCGTGCTTGTATCTTTTTCTGTGGGGCAGACATACCAGGATGAGGTGTTTTGTGATATCGTACCTATGGACGCTTGTCACCTATTACTTGGCCGTCCTTAGCAGTATGATTTGTCTGTTGTGCATGATGGTCGTGCAAACACTTATTCATTCCTCTTTCGGGGTAAAAATATTGTTCTTGAGCCAGCAAAGCCTCGACCCTTAAGCATTGGCTCTAATCCTTCCATAACAACCTTGTTGTCCCGTGCTCCTTTTCAAACAGCCATAAAAGAGGCTGGTGCGGTTTTCTTATTGTTTTTTGATCCTGTTGTGACTGATTCCCATGCGGACCCTAGACCTGTAGTTCAGTCTCTTTTGCAGGAGTTTGAAGATGTGTTTCCTGAGAATTTGCCACCCGAGTTACCTCCTCTAAGAGATATTCAACATCGGATCGACCTGGTCCCTGGTGCTGCTCTTCCAAATCGGCCCCACTATCGAATGATCCCGAAGGAGCATGAAGAATTACGACGACAGGTGGAGGATTTGTTGGATAAAGGACATATTCGAGAAAGTCTCAGCCCATGTGAAGTTCCGGCATTGCTGACACCCGAAGAAAGATGGTTCTTGGCGTATGTGTGTGGACAGCCGAGCTATCAACAAGATCACTGTTCGCTACAGGTTTCCTATACCTCGTCTGGATGATCTATTAGACCAGTTTGGTGGTGCTTCTATGTTCAGCAAGCTTAATTTGAAGAGTAGATACCATCAGATTCGGATTCGTCCTGGTGATGAGTGAAAGACGGCGTTTAAGACGCGTGAGGGATTGTTCGAGTGGATGGTGATGTTGTTTGGTCTGTCCAATGCGTCGAGCACTTTCATGCGTATCATGAATCAGGCATTGAGGCCTTTCATCGGTAAATTTGTTGTTGTTTACTTCGATGATATTCTGATCTATAGTGCTAACCATTCTGTGCATCTATCCCATTTACGTGAGATGTTATTGGTGTTGCGTCGGGACAAGTTTTATGCTGCTACTGCCAAATGCTCGTTTATGTCCCAGTTGTCCAAATTTTGGGGTATATTGTCTCTGTTGAAGGGTTACGAGCTGATCCGAGAAAAGTTGCTGTTGTGGACCAGTGGCCTCGACCTACTTCCATCACTGAGGTTTGCAGTTTTCATGGTTTAGCTTCGTTTTATCGACGTTTCATTCCCCATTTCAGCAGTGTTATGGCCCCGATTACGGATTGCATGAAGGGCACAAAATTTGGTTGGTCCGAAGATGCTGATGCAGGCGTCTCACCACTGCGCCTATTCTGGTGCTGCCCGACTTTTCCCAGCCATTTGAGCTTCATTGTGACGCGTCTAAATTTGGTATTGGGGCAGTTCTTTCCCAATCAGGGTGTCCTGTGGCTTTCTTCAGTGAGAAATTGGCGAGTGCTAAGCTGCAATTTAGTACATATGATATTGAATTTTATGCGGTGGTTCAGGCTATCAAGCATTGGCGTCATTACTTGTTTCAGCGTGAATTTGTGTTATATACTGATCATGATTCTTTGAAGTATCTGGGCAGTCAAGACAAGGTATCTCATATACATGCTTCCTGGATAACTTACTTGCAACAGTTCACTTTTGTCATCAAGCACAAGGCCGGTATTACGAATCGGGTTGCTGATGCTCTGAGCCGACGTCATAATCTGCTGACTGAGATGCGAGTTCAGGTTCCTAGCTTTGATTCTTTTGTTGACCTTTATGTTACTGACTCGTTCTTCTCTCGGGTTATTGAACTGATTCAGCAGGGCGAACAATCTGATTTTTTACTGGAGGATGACTTTCTCTTTCGTGGAGTACAGTTGTGTATCCCTGACTGCAGCTTGCGTCTTCAGCGGATCAAGGAGCTGCATAATGAAGGTCATGTGGGTCGTGATCGAACATACCAGTTGCTTTCCTCATCCTATCTTTGGCCTTCGATGCGGAAGGAAGTTGGTCGTTTTGTCTCCCGTTGTCGAGTTTGTCAGTTGGCCAAAGGAACATCCACAAATGCAGGTCTTTATTTGCCACTGCCAATTCCTGCTCAGCCCTGGACCGACATCAGTATGGATTTTGTTCTTGGTTTACCCCGGATTCAACGTGGATTCGACTCTATCTTTTTGGTGGTTCATCGTTTTTCTAAGATGGTACACTTCATCCCATGTAGAAAAACATCTGATGCAGTGTGTGTCGTGCAACTTTTCTTTCGAGAGATTTATCGTATTCATGGCCTTCCCAGTACCATTGTTTCTGACTGTGACACCAGGTTTGTGAGTCATTTTTGGCGCAGCTTATGGCGTATGGTGAATACACAACTCAACTTCAGTAGTGCTTACCACTCCCAGACGGATGGTCAGACAGAGGTGGTTAACCCATCCCTCGGTAACTTGTTACGCAGCCTGGTGGGAGATCATCCGAAGGCATGGGATCAGCGCCTACCGCAGGCGGAGTTCGCCCACAACCATGCCCTTAATCGGTCAACAGGTTTTTGTCCTTTCCAGGTGATGTATGGTATTGTGCCTCGGGGTCCAGTAGACTTGTTAGCACTGCCTAGCAAGATTCACCTTCACACAACTGCTGAGGAACTTGTCTCACAGATTTGCCAAACCCACCAGACGACTCACGATTAGCTAGTCTTGAGCACCGCCAAGTATAAGTCTCATGCAGATTCTCATCGTCGTCCTATTCAGTTCAAAGTTGGTGACTATGTGTGGGAAGTTTTAACCAAAAATCGTTACCCTGCTAGTGAATACAACAAATTGGCCGCCCGAAAGATTGGCACGGTGGAGATTGTGGAGCGGATCAATCCGAATGCTTATCGACTGCGTTTGCCTAGCCATGTCCGTACGACTGATGTCTTTAATGTTAAGTATCTGATTCCTTATGCAGGTGACTCTTCTGACGAGGAGACTGGTTCTGATTCGAGGGCGAATCTTCTCTACCCCGGCGGGAATGATGCAGACAAGTTTAGCGCTGGAATTTATGAAGACTGGCGATCACCCGCAGAATGCGGTGAATTGACAGTTTGGAGCTCCGGTGTCTGATTTTGACCCACACCACCTTGTTTCGAAGGAAACGACGTCACGAATGCAAGTCACCAGCTTCGCTCGTGAACTATGGCCTTTTTTGGGCATTTGGGCTCATCTATCAGCTTATTTCGAGTTTTTAATACTTTAGGATATTTTAGTAATTTTCATATTTTTGGTTTTAGGGTTTCAATTGAACTCTTATATAAACATATCTTCTTTACATTGTTTGGGGAGTTTTTTTATTAATAAAATTAGGGTTTATCCCTCTTTCTAGCTTCTTTTGCGTTCTACTCTGAATCACTAATGAAAGTGGACAAACTACTTACACCTTTATTACTAACCTTTAGTCTTTGGGTAAATAACAAAGATGGATTAGCTTTGATTTGTTTGAATTATCTAACATTATCCGAAGCATATGCTACATTTGTTGAAGCACGTTTTAGTGTTGGTTTAAACTAGCTTTTGATTTCGCTACCTGTCGAGGATTTGTCTTCACAACCGAAACTATTATATTTTATATTTTTACATATTGAATTATTCATAACAGTCGTTTTCGTCTTAAGAGTCTTAAGGCTTATTTATTATATTTTACCTTAGGCGAACTGTCACTAGAAACGTCTCCGATTAGATTCGTATTAAATTATTCATGTATCATTAAAACCTTTTACCAGCAAAAATCTCCATTGAGGATAAAATGCTCTATTTTGCCATATTGCATATTTCAAATTGACTAACTTACTTTTATTACTATTAGCTTTGGAATGCTTCCTTTAATTATGGTTGTAGTTGAGTAACCCTCGTAGTCCTTGATGAAAGATGATATAAGGACTATCATGTCATCTAAAGTATTATTATTTCTTTAATTTATTGAAGTAGCTAGAGATATGCTTAAGCCGAGCTTGCATGAATGTATTCCAGTAGACGCTATAGCCCTTGGTGAATAATGAAGGGAATAATATAGTAATTAATTGTTTTCTCTTGTAATTTCTTTTATGCTCAGGTTCTTAATTTGTTTATTCGGTTCTGATTTGTTCATTGGAATTCCTTAAGTAGCCTCATAGTCTATGATGAAAACTCAGGTTAAGGGCTAAGAAGGTAAATAAAAGTATGTTCGGCTCTCCTAATCAGCCAAGGTTTAATATATTTGTTTGGTTGATGTTGTACTCGAGTGGATACTTATGGACAAATAATTTTTTTATTTATATGATATTTGGATTATTTTATATGCAAATGGTCATATTTTTTAAGTTGGATGACATGTGTGTAATATTTTGGTGAAAGTGCAAGTGGGTGACAACATATTACATGCGTATGAAAGTTATCCTTTTTAAGCATGCGTGTGTCAGCACCTCTATAGATCAAAACCATTTATTATACAAATTAATACAAGCCACACAATAGAAAAGACTGGCAGTTTAATTTAAATAATGTATTTAGATATAAATGCCCTATTTTTTAAACTTTTATTCATTTTCTACATCCTCACTTTACTTATTTCTTCACCTTATTTCTCTCGTTGTTTCGATTTTTTTTAAATCTTCAATGGGTGATTAATTTGTTATTTATGTTATAACAAACTTTGATTTCTCATATATAAACGGATAAAACCAGCAAAGATCATAACTGCTCCGATAACCAAAATAATTGAAATATAAGTTCTTCTCGAGCTGGTTCTTTTGGTAACAAGGAAATTTCAAAGGATTCATAACTGATTCTTCAACTAGTTCAAAAGAGAAATATGAAAGTTGTAACTAAGAATGATTTTTTTAAACTCGTTATTAATTTATAGTCAATGCCTCATATTACTTCTATGCCTATATGTATGAGTCTGTCGATGGTATGAGGTAGTAGTAAAGTGACTTTAGTGGTCACCAAGTTGAACCATAAGTAAAATATGAGTATTTTTTTACTTCAACACAAACATTGAGCTTTATAGAGCATACATATTAAAAATTGACCAAATATGAATGTTTAAAGTAGTTCTTTGATTGTGAGATTTCTCATGTTGTCCACCTTCATTTTATGGTAAATGAAAAAACTCCACTTGACGCTCGCGATGATAAAGTTATTTTCTTCGACTAAATTCTTGATTACGGCTGCAATTTCCTCTAGATCTTTATTTTGACTACAAAAAATTCATTAGATGCATCTATCCCAACAAGATTTTTCAAAATGATTTGCGTCTGTCCCAACCAACTTGCTTTTTAGTGTTGAATTTTTCTGTTTTGGGATGTTTTATCAATAAGTTGTTATCCATATTTTTTTATAAATGATTTTTTTTCAAAGTTGGTCGGGGAAAGACATTTGGTTCTTTCATTTTATGATGGAACCCTTTGCAAAGATTGTCTACCTCTAACAAAGTATGGAAGGATAAGTTTGTTATTGTCTTTGGTAACTAGGAGACCGCTTAAGAGAGAGTCACTCCTCATATTACCAAATGTGGTTCGCCAAACGTAAGTTTATATCTTATATATTCTCATTTCATATTTATTTTGATATTTTATTTACTTGATTTTGTATGTAGTTCTCTTTCTCTCAGCCTCAGTTGTGAATTTTCACTTGGATAACTAGAGGTAAGAATATACTCGCCAAAGATACGATATCTTAATGAAAAAAGTTGTAAAGTTTTCTTATTCTTATTCATATTGTTGGTGCCCTTACAATTCGTTATCAACGGGTTACGGTCAATCCTTATTGTTAAAGAAGGGTTTTTTGTTTGCATTTATTCGACGAAAGACATTGTAGACATGTATTCTCCTCTACAAAAGAAGTTCAAAAAATATCCTCATAAAAATAGAACTATTGAGAATAAGTTTCATGCAACTTCTTTAAATGTTGAAGTCAAAGTCCCTGATGTTTGCATAATTATTGTTGCGAGCAATCATGGGTCTTGCCCTATTATCGTCAAAGAAGAGAAGTTTGAAGGTGAATAGGATCATAGGCCTCTTAAGAGGCGGACGACTTTGGCGGTCAGAGGTAATTTATCCGCAAATATTTTTATTAGCATTGTAATTAAATCGGTCATTAAAACTAAAAATTATGTACCTCTAACTTATACAGTCGGGTAGTAGAGTACTTTTTCACGTTCCCAACCTCTTCCTAATCCTCATTAACCTCATGCTTTAAATCTTTTGGTGAAGGCAAGGGTTTCCAACGATTCTTCTCTGGACCATTCTCTTTTTTTTAAATGCTTCTTCTAATTTTGTATGTTTAAGAGATAGTATGATTGGTACAGATGCTTTGGCCTTAGACCTCATTTCTCCCCTTATGTCTAAATCATTTGTTATATCTCATAGCTTTTCCTGAAGGGAGTCCTTGGTTTTGAATGAAAATATACAACAGTCATACTTGAGTCTACACTAAAGTCTGACTTTGAAGCTATGAGGTGAAAGACCTTTCATGAGGGTAAATAAACCATTATTGAAATCGCGGTGAACTTTTTCACTTTAGGTAGAATAAGGTCATAAGTATTTCCCAAGCTCTGAAATATTCATCTACAAAGTTGGTATTCCAGATGATCATGGAACCACTGTAGAGGTTTCATTGAGGACTGACAATGCAACGCGTAAACCTACTGAACTGAAGAGTACTTTGGATGCTGAAGTGATTAACTAAATATTTCGTGTGGAGGAGGATATGGTTATCAAACCCTTTGACTCATGTTTATTCTTCAATGTCTTAAGATCCTCATACTATAGTTGATGATTACCCTTCAAAAGGTACTCAAAACTTTTTGTTAGTGACTTCTATCCTTGATACAACTACTAAAGATTCCATGATTGTTGATCCAAATGGTGCTTTGTTCGCCCTGGGTATTTTTTGTTATTTTTATAAACAAAAATTCCTTGAATTCTTACTCCATTTTCTAAACTGGCAAGTCAAAGAGCACTTCACATCCACCTATATCTGTGGACCTTGTTAAGAGGCACTTAAACTTGGGATTTGACATACGATAAAGTTTTCTTATTTATTATTTTTATATTTAACTATTTGTGTTATGGTGTGGTATAAACGTTTATTCTATGTTATCTTATTTTTAGGTTATGTCTAATGGTTTATCCACACTTCATTAAGCTTAATTATGCATCCCAAAATTTGGGCCTTTGAGCCCTTTTTGATGGTGCTGCTGAGCATGTAGAACGATAATCTTCTTTGAATACTACTCTTGAAGTTAACATTGAGAGTGAGAAGCAGCCGAAGGTTGATTTTGAAGTTGGCCAAAAGAGGAAAAATTATTAAACCTTGAATTGTAGTTCCAAGCTGAGAAAGTGAGGAACAAATATTTTGCATTGACTCAACTAAGGAGTGCATTGCCGCATACTAATGAGCATTTCCGCTGCTGTCAATATAGATTTTTTTTAAGAATGTTAATATTATGAAAAGCAGAGTTTGGTCGATTTTTAAAGAGAAACTGAATAATTCCAAAGCTTCATTTACTACCGTTGAAGATCTGTGGTCATATATTTAGAAAGTACTTACGGATACTAAGGCAAAAAGTGAGGTTTCCAAGTTAAAACTGCGTGAGCATTGAATACCTTAATGAAATTTTTAACTATATTTCATAGATATGCTTGATGAATGTAAGGCTCTGAATTACTTATCAAAATTCAATGCTTGCCACTGCTCAAGAAGTTGTTTTGGAAGCTCGTTCATATGATAGTTTTAGACTTTCATGAGG
The DNA here is from genome assembly GCA_036936605.1 of Limnanthes douglasii subsp. nivea. Classification (NCBI taxonomy): domain Eukaryota; kingdom Viridiplantae; phylum Streptophyta; class Magnoliopsida; order Brassicales; family Limnanthaceae; genus Limnanthes; species Limnanthes douglasii. The sequence goes on along the minus strand of JAUPFV010000005.1, from coordinate 266,928,669 downwards.
AATATATCCAACTTAACTTGGATAATTCCTGGTACAATATCCATATGGCTAAATCTCCAAATGACGTGGATTGGAGTGAAATTTATCCTAATTATATTTTTTATTGAGTTGGAAGTAAAAATAAGGAACATATTGTTGATCGTTTCTAAATACTGAGAATAAAAAAATGAAAGATTATGAAGTGGTTAAGTACGATGAATATGGTGAATGGAATCGTGCTGATGAAAATGTTTGTGAGACTCATAAAGCTGAGGCTAGTGGCCCTAGAACTAAGAATGTTGAAGGTTGTAATGTCTAATAACTAATAATGACTTAGTTTATTCTTCATGAAGAAAATGTATATCATAAGTTTTTACCACTCTTTGTTTACAATATTTTTAAATGCTGAAAGAATTGTTGTATTTATTGTACTAAGGCTTTTTTATTTTTATGACTACTTTTTTGTTATATTTGGATGAGTCTTTATGTTTTTAATTAAAAAAATTATCTTTTTTGGTTTTTTCTATTGATGGATCAATTTCAATAAATTGAGACTTATTTAATGAACGCTTATGTTCATTTCTTGTAATTTTCTATCATTTTCCAAGTATGGTCAGGGTGCATGACCCCGTTAGGGGTTTCCATTTTTATTTATTTTGAAGAAATTGGAGCTTGCTTTTTTGTCTAAGGATTGATTCTAAGACTTATTGGTGTTATAGTTTTTGATAATCCTAGTGTTTACGATGGATCCCTTTTATTATCCAATGATGATTTTTATTATACGAAACTTGCTATATGTAGATGTTTTTAAGGCCTTAATGTTCCTCATTGAGGATTTCTATTTTCCAATAATTGATTTTTTTATTATCTGAGACTTGCTATTTTTAGATTTTTTAGGCCTTAGTGTTCTTGATGGAGCACTTTATTGTCTAAAGACTTTTTATTAGTAATCTGAGAGTTATAATCAATTTTTTTCTAAGTTTTAGGTTCGTCTTGAAGAAATCTCATGCTTTGACATATTTACTTTTGTTGTTTAACTTTTATTTTTATATGCAAATAATAAGTAAGACTTTTTTTGTACGAAAAATATTTTATTAATGTCGAATGCCTTTTTAAAACCTTCTCGCACCAACGAGAGAGAGGAAAAAGTACATCTCAATTATTTAATAAACATGTTTTATAAGAGTAGTAAGTTACAGGCTTTTAGTCTAAATGACTATGATAGAGCTTTAGATGTTCTATGTTCCATATATGTCGAACTTGGATTGATTCTACATCAAGTAACTTATAAGTTCCTAGCTTCACCTTGGATTCCACTGTGAATAATCCTTCCCAATTGAGAGCCAACTTGTCGAGCATATTTTTTTAGGTTTGAAGGAAACTCTTCGCATAACCTTATCCCTTATTTCAAAACGTCTGAACCGCATTTTGAAATTACATATATTCTTCATTAGTGTCTTATAATGCTCTTAACGAAGATGAATTTTGATTTTTTTTTTAAATTACAACTATATATGATCTTTGGGCTTGTGAATTATTTTCCTCATCATATTTTTTTATCATGTTGGATGTCATACATATCACGTCTAGGACTACTACCTATATTCCATACACCATGAAAATGGTGTTTCTTTTATGACAATTCTAGGCGTGTTTCGATATGATCATAATACTCATTCTAGGTACTCTTGTCAGGTCTCAGTTGAACATCTTCTTGATGTCTTCAACTATCGTCATATTTTTCACTTCAACTTTACCATTGGACTGAAGATAAAAGGGGAAGAAATAAGTTTAGTTATTCAATTTTGAGCGTAGAACCTTGTGACACTATCGTTTTAGAATTAACTTCCATCATATATTGTGAATCTTAGAATTCCATATATATAACATATGTTTACTTTTAAGAAATATATTACCTTTATTAGTGTGATGTTCTGTAATGGTAGTGGTTGTCAAATAATAGTGGCATTATACGATACAAAATCTCTCGAACCAGTGAGAACATTTTGTCAGGATGGGTTATTCAAGGGATTTCATGAATGGGTATGCTTGTTAGAACTCTGGTGCTTTTCGTTTTTTACTTGAAGAATCCGTATTGCACTTTATCCTATTTGGTTGATAGCCTGGATTCAGGTGGATGTATCTTGGCAGGTACTATGGATAACCATGAGCCCAGCTTTGGCAGAAAGGTAAATAATTCGGTTGTTGTTGTTTTTGTCTCTATACAAAGTTTGGCGGGTAACCTAGTTGTGCCCTGAGGTTATTATGCGTCATCTAAAGTTTAAAAGCGTGGACTTGCTGGTGATTGGAGGGAATCCTTAACGGGACAACATAAGCCTACTTAAATCATTGTGAAATCCTAGGATCTGATGGTACCTTGGTGGAGGCATATGGTATCCCGGCTACGTTCCAGCTAATGGTGGTGCTTTAGTATTCACACCTCGCGGAATCGTTGGATCATTATTTTCGTTTCCATAATACAACTGAGGCTGTTGACCTTCTTCTCTTTTCGTTCATACGTAAAAATATGAGTTTGGTTTCTTCTTTAACTTCGGCGACGCTGTCGCCATTTCCTGTTTCGGCTTGAAGACCCTTGATTAGATTTCTCCATGTCTTCATTGTGAGATCATTTGAAGGGATGCTTCCTCTTGTTCGGTTCTTTCGGCGGTTGATCCTTCAATATTCCAAAAGTTGCATCATCTTCTTCCTCATCATCCTGGGTATGCACAACCGATTTGACTTTGGAAGCTTGTGAGATAAAATGTTCTTGCAACAAACAAAAGCTATTGGCATGTTCATCACTACTGATCCAACTGCTAAATTTTAATACAACATGATCCTTTGGGGTCGCGGGGATCTTACCATAGCCATCATGATGCTCCACTTCAAATTTCTCGTCTATTTCGGTTCTCCCTTCAGAATTTGAACTAGAGTTTGCAATTTGTTTTGGTTTCTTGGAAAGAAAAATCGGGTCTTCCACATCTTTAGTAGCTAGCTTGATTCGAAATCGAGATTAATTTGCAAAAATATAGTACGGAAGAAATACATAAATAAAAATAAACTTTAAATATATGATATTTTATTAATGGTTATTAAAACTATTTATTAAATTTCTAATTACAATAAATATCATCTTAATATTAAAAATATTTAGTTTTATATACTCTTATAGTTATTTTGAATGAATGATATTTTAATTAATTTTTTATTTTTTAAACCTTAACTACTTAATTTATTTTATTGATCAATCACACCCTTACTAAACCTTAATTATAGTATTTATTATTTATAAACATAATTTATATATATATATATATATATATATATTGAATATAATATAATCTATTTTTATTATTATTATTTTAAATATACATTTGTTTTTATTATGACATATCATGTTAAATAATCAAAAGATGGATTAACTAGTATTATGGTTAATTTTATTTATATTTATGTGTTAGTTTAGTACCTGTCAATTAGACCAATTCAGGTTAGTTAGTATTTTTATTCACAAATGATTGATTGATTGCTTTTGACTTTTAGAAACAGATTATTCATTAATTTTTAGGGTAAATTTTGATGAGAATCCTATAGTTTAGTTTGACTTTCGAAATAGCGCTTAAGTAGTATATTTTTATGTTTAAAGTATAAACTTTTTGTTTGTTTCAATATACCCTCCATATTTTTATAAAGAATTATATAAAGAATTAAAATTAAAATTACACAATTAATGGTAAAACAATAAAAAACCTTAACATTTTAAGTTTAAGTTTACAAAAAATATAGTCGTACATTAAAATAATTAGTTTTTTTTTAAAAAAAAAATTGTAGTATAAATTTTTTTATATAAAAACAAATCGAAACTATATAATTTATTGTTTACCATTCTTGATATATAAAATTTAAACTGATTTTTTTTTAGAAACTATAAAAACTTTATATATTATAAAAACATACACTATTACATAATCAAAAGATAAATTAATATTATGAATTATATTATTTATATTCTCGTGTGTTGTATTACGTGCGAATTCGTAAGTTAAACCAGTTCAATTTCTTTTTTCAATTTTTTTTATTGTGATCGATTGACTTGGTTGTAATTTTTAGTTTCATAATCTAAATTTGTTGTTTTCATTTAAAAATGAGACACTGATCTAAACCGAACTATGTATATAAATTCGATGCATCTCTCAGCTCATATTAAACTGAAGTTCATTGGGAACAATTATTACTTTGACTAGTCTTATTTATTTCATATTATTAAAATGGGTGTCAATATAAAATTGGGAAGTTTCAGTTTTTTTATTTATTGTCAATTTCCAAAAACAAATGGTATTTTCAATAAAACAAACTAAATATAATATAATATTATTTTATTTGCTCTTGATCCAAGAAGTAGTCGAATTGGTTGAGTAAGATATGTTCATGACCAAAAGTCATGAGTTTAAATCACTCTACATACATTTTCTCAGCTGAACCTGTCATCGCGCGGGTTTAAATTCCTTCGGAAAAATAATAATATCATTTCACTTATCTTTAGGTATGAATTAAAACAAATTCACAAAACAAAAATAGATAAAGAATCATTAATACCTTCTCCTCCGCTACATTTTAGTTTATACATACTGATACAGCACCTATGGTCTGTCTATTTTTGCCAGATATAGCTATGGTGATGGACGACGAATGGTATTGTCGGCCGGTCTCAGAAATAACAATTTTATTTCAATACGTATTACTATTTAAATAAATAAAAACTGAGCAAGTTATGGTTTTGCCTTTTTATATCGGTTAGGAGTTGACTCAGATTTTAAATTTGTATATATGAATATTCATTTCGAATCTGCTATCATGAACGTTAGTTTAAAACCATTCTAAAATTGTTTTAAAATTACATAAAAATAATAAAAGAAATTATAAAAATTTATTTAATTACGGTTTAGATTTAATGTTAATATATTACTTTTATATTTTTATATTTAAATTTAAACGATTAAATTTTGTTTCGATTCGTGTAATTTTTTCAGATTTTTATATGTGGATAGCTTGTAGGTTTTTCATACGAATAACCCCACGCAAATTCAGATTTGGTGAATGATAATGTTGTATTATGCATGTAGAATATATTTCTTATTTAGATGAGATAAGTAAAGCTAACAAAAAAAATGCATGTAATATGTAAGGTCATAATTTGAGATATGACGAGGGATGCATTCAAAGATATAACGAGGCTCATATGCTAGTGGATGAATTCAGAGTAAAGACGATGACAATATGAAGAGTTATGACGAGGGTCATATTCAGAGGTAGGCTTTGAACAGTACATCGCCCATCGACTATCATGTAAGTTTCTTTAAATAGATCTATGTTTTTGTATTATGATAATCCAACTCGAAGATATACTTCTTCAACCAATAATATTGCTACTACTTTTTATAAGATGACGGGAACAAATTTCAGACCACCTCGTCAAATGTTAGCTCCAAATAATGGGAGGCCTAAAGATATTTTTCTGCCTATCATAATGGTCATGATCATTTGACTAATGATTTCTTTTAATTTTGAGATGAGGTGAAAATGTTGATTAGAAATGGTGAGTTGATTGAATTTCTTTAAAATAAAAAAAATGGGGAAAATAATGATGAAAAAAGTAGCGGGTCATGTTAAGAAGATGATTTGGAAGAAAATAGAGATGATAAGAGGAAATAGTGGCTGCATACTATCTTAGGTGGTGACACTTTGTATGAAACAATCTCAAGTTCTAGAAATAGGGATAACAAGGATTTAGATGTTCAATTAGGTGAATATTCATCATACAATCATTATAGAAAGTCGGTCGTTGATTTATCTTTTACCGATGATGATTTGAGAAGGGTTGTCACTCTTGAAGATGCGTTGATCATTAATTTGGATATTTCAAAGGTTAAGGTACTCGTGCTCTAATTGATAATGACAGTTCGGCTACCATTATTTTCTAAAGCAATTATGAAAATATGATTGAGGCTCCTCTGTACAAGCCGACAAACATTCAATTAGTTAATTATGAAAGTAAATATTCTAATTACTTTAGATAGGTTGAGCTTTCAGTGTTTCCAAGTCTTTATAATGCAATTATGGGCCGACCATGATTACATAAAATAGAGGTTGATACTTCCTCTTTATGGAAGTATCTCAAGTATCTGGTTGGAAACTTTTATTGGAATTATTATAGTAAGTCAAAGAGTAGCAACAAATTCTTATGCAATTGCTTTGGATCCTCTAAATTTGGCTCATAACAATTAAAGGGTCGTGAACCGAGTGAAGTTGATGAGTTTGGAAAGAAGGTTGAAGATCCTAGGGAAGATATGCAATATGATGAGTAATTTGAAAAGGTAGTTGAAGAAAATTTATCGAAACATTTGGTTAAGATTGAAAGTCAATTTAGTCAAAGGTTTAAAAGTAAACTTGTGAATTTATTGAGAAATAACTTGGATGTTTTTGCTCAGAATGCTGATGATGTTACTGTCGTGAGTTTGTCGGTTATTTGTCACGAGTTGGCAGTTGATAGAAGATGAAGGTTGGTTCGTCAGAAGAAAAAAGTTTTTTTTTCTCAAGAAAAGGCAAAAACTATCGTCAAGGAATTGGAAAAATTACTAAGGCTTGGTCACAAAAGGAAACCAAAGTATCTGACATGGATAGCTAATCTGGTTTTGGTTAAGAAAAATAATGGGAAGTAGAGAACGCATACAGATTTTATCGATCTTAATAAGGTTTGTCCTAAATATGCATTTTCTCTGCCCAAAAAGTATCAATTAGTTTATGTAGTTGTTAGTCATGAATTGTTATCATTTATGGACGTATTGGGTTATAATGAAATTCAGATGCATCCGAGTGATGAAAAACATACTGCTTTTCAAACTAGGAGGGGTCTACATTGTTATAAGGAAAATCCTTTTAGTTTGAGGAATGCTAGATCGGCTTATCAAAGACTGGTTAATTGAATTTTTAAGAAACAGTTAGGAAATAATATGAAAGCATACATAGATGATATGACTGCTAAAATCAATCCCGAGGATAAGTAAGTTAAAGTTATATCTAATTTTTTTAAGAATTTAAGAAAATTTAATCTTAAGTTGAATAATTTGAAGTGTTCTTTGAAGTTTGAAGTGGGAAATTTCTCGGTCAGTAAGACTGGAATTGAAGCTTATCCTGATAAGCCTAAAGCCTTGTTCATCATGTAGCCTCCATGAACTATCAAAGAAGTATAAAGTTGGTGGGTTGTTTAATAACTTTATCATGGTTTATTTCTAAAGCTTCTGAAAATAATAATCTCTCTTTTGAAATCCATAAGAGAGCTAAAAAGTTTTGATGGAATAAGGCGTGTGATGAAGCATTTCATATTATAAAGGAATATTTGAATTCACTAAAGATCCTGTCAGCCCGGGTACGAGGTGAACCTTTATACGTTTATTTTTTGTCTCTAGTCATGAGGTAAGTTCTATTTTGATTAGAGAAGATGATAAAGTGAAAAAACGGTTTATTATGTGACGAAATTTTTAATTGATGTTGCAAAAAGATATTTGAATTTAGAGAAGTTGACTTTCAATCTAATGGTAGTTGCAAGAAAAATAAAGCTTTATTTCCAAAGTCATGCTATCATTTTGCAAACATTTTTCCTTTAAGAAGTGCGTTGTAAAATTTAGATGTTTTAGGAATACTCACATAGTGGTCGGTGGTATTATGAGAGTGAAATTTTGTATAAGCCTCGTACAAGAATTAAGGCACAAGTAGTAGCAGATTTCACAAGAAAATTTATAGGTGAAAGAATAAGTGATGACGGGTGGGCGCAAGATTACATGGAAAAATATTTTGAATGGATAGTTGAAGTGGATGGAGCCTCAGGTGTTGATGGAGGTAGAGCGATAATCATTCTGAAAGCACTATTTGGTAAAAAAAATTAAGAAAGAAAAAAACCAGGATGATGTTATTAGTAATGTTGCTGAGCATGGGGTTGTTTTAGGTTGTTTGAAGTTAACTCATATTTGTGGAGAAAAAAATAATTCGAGTAAGATCAGATTTGATATTAGTAATAAATTAAGCTAATTCTACTTATGAGATAAAACATGAAAATATGAAGAGATATTTTGAAGTTTTAAAAAAATGGGAGAATAAATTTTGTAAATATAGAATTTTAGCAGGTGCCTTCTCTTGATAACTCAATTGTAGATTGCTTAGCTAAGTTAACGGTGATGGGGGTAATCCACTGGTTATTATTTAGAAAATGTCATCTATTGAAGATAGAGGGTAAAAGGTTGAGTTTTTTTACGGTTGAAGTGACTAGTGACTAGAGACAGAAATATTTGTTGTTTTTTTAGATCAGATACTTCCAAAAGATAAAGCCAAGCCTAGTGCATTAAGAAATCAAATGGCTAAGGAAAATGCATTATTTATTCTCAAATAATTACATGAAGGTTTTGTTGAGGCTCATTATGGGTATAACAGTTTGATGAGGTGTTTTTTCCTTGCGAGATTTTATTCGCCAAAGTTGGCAGCTGATATCGAGGACCTTGTTCAAAGATATAATTTTTTTTAGTAAAAACAAGTCATTTGTTGAGCGAACCTATGAGTGTGCTTCTAGTTATTTTTCTTTTGACAATGTGGAACTTTTGCCGATGGCTACTAGTAAAGGAAATTTTTATTGGTGATTGTTGATCATTTTATAAAATGGGTCGAGGCAAATGCATTGTAAAAAATAAAGGGTCATGAAATCTGTTATTTTTTGCAATATTAAATTTTATCAAGATATCGGGTTCGAATGACATTAGTGACAAATAATATATCTCATTTTTAAAATGCGATAATGATGATGTTATGCAAATAATACAGAATTGAACAACTCTTTTCAACCCTTTATTATCCTCAAGCTAATGGACATGCAAAGGTAACAAATAGAATAATTGTTGATGGGATTAAAAAAAGATTAAGAGGGCCAATGAGAAGTGATTGCTTACATGACAACTCCTACAATCACTGCAGTAGAAATACCTTATTGATTGGTTTATGGGATGTATGATGTGGTTCTGGTAGATATTTTTATTCTAAATCACATAATAAAATATTATTCGGAGGAAGATAATATTTAAGAAAAACAAATTATTGTGAACTTAACTGAAGAGCATCGAGATCAAGCTCAAGTTAAAGCACAATATTACAATAGTCTAATAAAAAAAGATTTGATTCGAAATTGAAGCAAAAAATTATGAAAGAGGGTGATTTAGTTGTGAAGAAAGTTTTTCAAAGAGAATATTATAAAAATGCATGAAAGCTAGCTCCAAACTTGAAGCGACCATACACGGTTATTTCTAAAGGGCATCATGTAGCATATAGATTCCAAGATATGAGTGGTACCATATTGAAACGTCTTTGAAATATTCAACATCTAAAGATTTATAAAGGAAATTTGTAAGTTGGTTATGTTTTTTTTATTTTACTGTGGCGCATAAAGGTCTTTTTAGTGAGACACATTGTAAAACCGGTTCATCAGTAAAATTTATTTCTTTCCAATCTAAGATTTTTGAATTATTCAGGAACATCAGAAGATAAAGAAATACAATAAATATTCGTCATAAGGCTGTAAGCCAATTGTTCTCCATAAAAAAAGGTTATATGCTAAGAAAATGAAGATATATAAATAAGGTTGTATATAATTATAAATAAGCGGTTATGATTAATAAATCAAGCCCAATATCAAAGGACAAAAAAGTTACGCAAGTGGTCATATTGTAACCTGACATAATAGTCAAATCAACGATTATGGTTAATAAACCAAGTCTAAGGTTAAAAAACCAAAATGTTGCGCAAATGTCCATATCGAGCCGTGATTTAACAGTCAGATTAACAATTATGGTTGATGAACCATGCATGAGCTTGAAAACTTATAAGGTTACACAAGTGGCCATACTATACCTTGACGTAATAGTTAAAGTCGTGATTATGGTTGATAAATCAATCCTAAAAGTAATAGTTAAAATCGTGATCATGGTTGATAAATCAATTCTAAAAATAAAAGTCGAAAGGTTACACAAGTGTATATATATATATATATATATATATATATATATATATATATATATATATATATATATCTACCCGACAATAAAAATAAAATATATTAATTTTATGTCAAAGTTAAGTTAGATAAAGATACAAAAATTCTTTTTCCACTAACTACTTCGTTAAATCAGTAAGTATGACGCACAAAATTCTTTGCAGAAATAAAAGTCTCTTAAGAACATAAATATAAGACATATAGAGATACAATGATAACGATAAGATAATAAACTATTAGCATATAATTAAACATTCTTAACAAAGATCAAAACAAAATAAGGTATAGTCTAAATAACATACAAAATTTGGAGTATAAGCATTTTCTTCAAAGTATCGTAAAAACAAATTTCAAAATGATAAAATATTCAATAATGTCACCACCTCGTCATTTTTCTTGTTGATAGTGTCGTTAGGTGAAGAAATTTCAGTGAGAGGTGCTTCGTCATATTTTTTTTTCTAGTCTTTTTTTGTTGTTGGATTAAATTTCAGAGGTGGTCGCTTCATCAATATTTCTTTATTATTAGGGACCGTAGAAAAAGTTCATTTGATAGCCTCATCAACTTTTTCATTGTTTCCATCATTGTCATGTATAGTTGATAGCTCGAGATGCATGTTAGGACATTTGTCTTCACGTAATAACTTCTATAGGTTGCTTAGCTAAATGTTAAGAATTACATTTAAAATTAACAGTATAATTTTTTTACTCTCTCAAATTAAAACGTTAGCAACAACAAAAACTACATCTTCAGTTATAGCAATAAAAGTGTTGTTGTCGGCATCTTCTAATTTTTTTAACTTCTCTAGGTTTAGTTTTATTTAAATCAATTTTTTTTACTAATGTACTTCAATTTTATAGTTACAAGTAGATAATTGCGAAATTATCCTTCCGATATTATAGTCTTAAAAGAAGTACGTTGTTTGACTAATTATGTATCTTGAGAGACTAGTTCTTTATGTTCAATAATAACAATATTCTTTTCAGCTTGAATGCTACCACCAAAGCTATCAACATATGTTTTCTCTTTTTTTAGTTTTTCATAAGTCAGATTGAAACTGTGAAATCTATTTTGAAAGTGTACCAAATCTCTTCTTTGTTTCCTAGAATAATTAATAATGTCTTCAAGTTAGAAGTTGACTATTGAATCATTATCACGCCGAGTCATCGTCATGTAGGCAAGTGGTACTTAATTATGAATACTATTTTAAAAAAATACTAAATATGAATTATCAAACATTTAAAAAGGTAATTTAACAAGATATTTAATATTAAAAAATAAACCTCTAATTAGATTTCAAATTTTCTCCCGAGGATATCAGATGCGCTCGTGTTATTGTAGTGAGCCATGATATGATAGTGTAAAAGTTCACGAGATATGATCAATATTGAAGATTGAATAGATAAAAAATATATGTGCTTCTGTAGTAGGATGGGTTATAGATACTTTGCATAAATTAGGGTTTCTAGTGGATAGGGAATTTGCATTATGACCTTTGCTTGATGTTTGTTTACTAGCTTTATTCTGGTTTTGCTTTATGGGAAGGTGCACATCTACAATTGGATTTTTCTCTGTTTGTTTATTAGGTAGATTGAGCGGGGGGGATTGAGGTAGGTTTTTATCAGGAAATTTGTAAATACCCTCTGTAAGAATTTTGTGGACTAAGACATCTGCAGAATTGGTGCGATCAACATTTGTGTTGATGGTACTTTTGATGGTCTTGAGTTTTTGTTTATTCTGCACGGTATCATTGTCTTAAATGAGGTCTATTTATTCATTGTCGTCAAAATTATCATGTTCTTGACAATAAGAGGTACCAAAAATAAATTTATTGGGGTCGTAATTCTTGGGAACAAGATTTGAGGCGACAGGGAAAATTTATTCTTTGGGGAAGCTTTACTCATAGTAGCATTGACATCGGTGGTGTTTTTTACTCATAGTAGAATTGACATCGATGGTGTTTTTAGAGTTTTTTTTTATCATTTTCTTCTTTCGAACATCCATACCGATTGTTTATTGGTTCCGAGTCTATACTCGTTGTCGGAGTATGATGAGAGCGCTTTCGGGTGTAATTGGCTACCAAATATTATGAATCATTGGTTTATTGTTAGTATTCATCGTGATGTTACGGTAAAGGCCAAAGTCCAGCTTGGATGAATTTTTCGAGCGTAAAAAGATAGTGGAATTCGAATTAATAAATAGGACAGGCAGCAACAGACAAAATCTCTAAGGGTTTACCGTCGGGGAAAACCTATTGAAAGTTTTGAGAACTTTGTTTGGATCTGTGAAAGTATTAAAAAGGTGAATGAGTATGTTAGAAAAGTAAACCACTGTTGTAGAAGATAAAATTGAGATTGAATAAATCATATATGAAGTCTTTGCATCCACCTTCTTTCAATTTGACCGAATCCATCAATATAATTTTTAAATTCTTAAATCTTGGTTTCATAGATGAAATTCATTTTCCAGGTGTGGTTAGAAAGGAATAGACTGATAATTCGGTGTAAGTATTTTAGAGTAAAAAATAGAAAGAATTGTCTCAAAGTTTTTCAATTTTGATACTAGAAAGCAAAAATTGAAGAGATACAACTATGTCTAGAAGTTTTAAACTCAGTAATACACTAAGTATCATGAACCACCCATTAGTTATTAGCTGAGTAGGACATATTCAAACGTGTTTGAAGAAATTAACGATGTGAGAATGAAAGGGTAGTCAAAGATCTCAATCAAATGAAGTAAGGAAGAAACATATATTGTTCACTATATGAGGTAAGTCTCCAACTTTAGGACGGCGAGTTGCTATATAATTAGGGATACCATACTCAAACCTAAAATATTGATTGTATATATCAGACATATATTAAATGGTTTAACTTAGTTACTGAAAAATTCTTGTAATTTTTGTTGGTCTTCTACAACACGTTCTGGAAGTTTGTCATGATCTAGGTCGGTTGTGATATTTTTATTGGTGATTTTAGAAGTAGATATTTGTCTTGATATATTTTCTCTTACCAACCATTTTTTCTTAAAAGGGGGGGTATCAAGAAAATTCTTGAGAAAATAAAGTTGAAGTAGTATTAAATTTCCAATGGTATGGTTGTGACACTTAGATAATCTTTTGTTTAAATACTTATAAGGATAAATAATAGATTCGATATAATAAATACATGTTCAAGATAAAATTGAAGTCCCAAGTTTTGGCGTTCTGATGAAGGTATTGCAAGAAAAAAGTAATTTTTAGAAAGAGAATAGTTTATGAAAAGGATATAACTGGAAAAAAATGGGTTGTTTTTAAATGAAAAGACGATCGATCAATTCTTGACGAATATGAGCCGCTAGATTAAAATAAAATCTATGGTGAGAATAGTAACTAGAAATTGAAACAATTTTAAGTCCGTGTCAGAAAATTATGGCAGAATTTGTAACAGATGCCTGAATAGTGAGGCACACGTCAATATGGTTAACACGTATAATTTTTTTAAATTTTTAGTACCTTGTCCAATTTTATTTTTAATTCTTCAAAAAATTATTTTAAAAAAAAGGTTTAAAAACTTGAGGGAGTCTTGATAAGGATATAGATGATATAAATAAAGCTAACTGTTGGGAATATGGTACCCATATTCCCATCCGTATATAAGTAACCGATCTCAACACTAGTATGCTATTGTCCGCTTTGGCACCCGAAGGCCGTCACGGCTTTGCATTTGGTCCACTACCAAAAGGCCTCATACTAGTTGAGGTATGTTCTTACTTATATACCACTGATCTTTCCCATGTTTAACCGATGTGGGATGTGGAACTTTGGTCGCCACCCTAACAAATCCTCCTCTCGAACAAAGTACCACTTAGCCTCCTCTCAATTGACTTTCATCCGCCCACTCTAATCAGGTTGGAGACTACCTGACCATAGAGGCACTACGGATGTTACTGCTCACCTCCTCTTAGACCACACTGTCTTGTTCCTTAGCGCCACTCCAATCAAGCCACACTGCTTGATGAGCCACGAGCACTCCGAACTAGGATCTCTAGAGCAGATCACCTTGATCATATGGCTACTGGTTCATCATGTTCGACCTCCGAGAATTTCACCACCATCGCGTTCCGTCTGGGCCTGACGCTCTGATACCACGTGTTGGGAATATGGGTACCGCATATTCCGCCTCCGTATATAAGTAAGAACACAACCGATCTCAATACTAGTATGATATTGTCCGCTTTGGCACCCGAAGGCCCTCACGGCTTTGCATTTGGTCCACTACCAAAAGGCCTCATACTAGTTGAGGTATGTTCTTACTTATATACCACTGATCTTTCCCATGTTTAACCGATGTGGGATGTGGAACTTTGGTCGTCACCCTAACACTAACAAATGAATAAGATGCAGATAATAGACATGATCATAATCATCAAATATATGATGAGGGTTAAACTCAAGGATATAACGAGGTTCACATGGTGAAGACAAATTCAAAATTAAGACGATAGCAATATGAAGAGTCGTGACGATAATCATATTCAGAGATATGACGAGGGATGAATTCAGAATTATGATGAGGCCATATGAAGAGTCATAACGAAGGCTATGTTCCGAGATATGACGAGGTTCGCATGTTATTAGATGAATTCAAAACTAGACGAGGATAATATGAAGAGTCATGTCGAGGATCAGATCTAAAGATATAAAGGGGTTTATATGACGAATGTCATATTCAGAGATATGAAGAAGTTTATATTCACAGTTATGATGAGGGTCACATGAAGTTTTAAGTCGTGTATGTGGAAAGTTTATTATACCGTTGTAACTATATTTTTACGTGTCATCGTATATAAGTAGTTTGTTAGACGGTCATAATAAAATAATGGGAGACATACATAATGAGTCTAAAATTTGTTTCTATTTACCCAATCATACCAGAACAGATCCATTTTACAAATAGATCCAGCCTATTTAAGAAAAAACTCAATTATCCTAAAAACAAAACAATTGCAGCCCCAAATCAAAACATTCAGTCATAATTTCAAAATCAGTTCTCTCTTCTCAAACATTTTTTTGTCATATTATCAAATTCATTAAAGGGGAAATTGTATTTAAAATTTAAATTTGGAATAATGGATAAATAAAATCATATTTTGATAGATATTGGTAAAACCTATTTGACGCTGGACTTATTGATAAATCATATAGATTTTTGTACCCATTTGATATAAATCCTTAAAATAATACGTATAAATTAATAATTAAATACACAGGTAATTAAATGATTGTTAAAATATTTTATGTAAACTCCATGAATAAAAAACAAATTCTTTACGTATATACTAGCTATCCATTCTAATAGAAAAAAATATTAAACATTTTGTTTGTTTCCTTTTCGATTTTACTTCATTTTTTTGTTAAGTTATTTGAATCTTTTTAGCTTTTTTTTTTAACTAAAAAGAAAATGTACCGAATTTGGTTTGTATATCCGTTCGATATTTTGGTTTGGATATCGAATATATATTTACATGTACCCGATCTGTACCGGTACCATATATAATATACTAACTGGGATAAAAGAATTTATAATTAAAACTTAATCAATAACAGGGTATTACGTTGATGGCCGCATCACATTTATACAGTTGGGTATAAATAACATATGACTTTTTGTTTAGATAAAGATAGTTATTATTTTATAAAGAGAATAAAATAATAATATTCTAATTTATTTAATTTAACAGATAAATCCAATTGGTTTGATATTATGTCAGACGTGTACATATTATTCTCGTCTTTTACGAAAATCGAAAAGTACTTAGGAACATACTATTCCGAATCAAAATTTTGAAAAACATTTTATTTTTATCAATCTCCTTATGGTATGTGTTCTGTTAGTTCACACTTTCGAAAATATAAGTGGTTCAAGCTATATATATCGAAATGCTGGACAAGTGTATTCAATTTTGAATGTATCCAAAAATTATAAGTTTACCTAAATTTTGACAAAAATATCTTTTTATGAATATATAAGTTTTTTTTTTATTAACTTCCATCCACCTCATTTTTTCTTACACTCTCTAACTTCTCTCTAAAACCTCCAAGTTCTCTCTAATTTATCCGGCGAACTAAAATATGGAAACTTAATGTTAGTATCAAAATTATGGTTAGGGTTCAATTAGGTAAAAAAATCATAATTTTAGGGTGTTTCGAGGCCATTTTCCAACTCGAATTCGGCCGGAAAATGGCCGACAGCAAAGGTTGAGCGCACCATAGGTAGAGGGGGTGCGTACCAGCCGGTACACTGCCTTTGTACCGATGGTACATGCGTAGGCCGAATTCCGGCTGGAAAATGGCGTCCAAACACCTTAAAATTATGATTTTTTAATAATTAAATCTTTAATTTTTTTTTAAAAAAAAACTTTAAAAAAAAACAAGTTTTTAACTTAATTTCGGTTGATTCATGTTTGATTTTGTGTTTTTATTAGAAGTTCAAAAAAATTGAAAATAGTTTGAATGTTCTTGAGGCAACTTTGAATGTTCAAGAACAATTTGAAGAAATTCACAAAATTGTAGTAATATGGGGTTTGATCTAGTAAGGAGTTGTGTTTTTTTGGTATACATAGCCAAATAGATTGTTTTGTGAATTGGGTATATCTAGGATATACTTAGTGGCAATTTTCGTCCTAAAAAAGTCAAACAAAAATCAACTGCGTTTTTGAGTAAACTTAAACCACATTTGGGTATATAAAGTCATACCGTTGATCGTAATTAGTTGTACTTGAACGGATTCATATGCATAGGTACTATTGCTGGTCTGACATCCTAGTGTATGTATCGGTGGACAATTCGATCTCCACGCTAGAATGTTATTGTCCGTTTTGGATCCAAAGATTGGTGCATTTTTGCTAAATCTATTTTCAAGACTTTCATAAATATTTTCTTACTTATATACTATTCCTCGTTCTCGTTCACATATATAACCGATGTAGAACTTTGGTCACCTGCTTTAGCCAGATTTTTTCTGAATCCACCGAAACTTTTGAGAATTATCCGACATTAATTTATTGATAATAAATTCGGGAGAAAGAGATTACATCATGCTGTAAAGAAAGGTCAAACGTGATTTTGTGAAATTACATGACATGAGATGTTTTTGGCACCTCCGTTACCAATATATTATCATCCCGTCGTACTACATTGAGCCAACCACAATTCAGCGGCCTATCCCACACCAGCGATAACCCAAAGTCAAACTAAATCTGAATTACATAGCGTCTTTGGCCGAAATAAGGTGTCAATCACAAGGTAAAATAGTTTGTTCACTTATGTAAGCCAACTTGAATGTTATTCTATTGAGAATAACAAAGCAAGAATAAGTTTTATAAGTCATAGCACTAGGGATTTGAGCAGTTCAAATAAAAAACTAATGAATATTGGTTGGTTAGTGAAATTCGTCCATGACCATAAAAATTCGCATGTAAGGAGAAAAGGGAGGATCTAGGCTGAGACCTTCATGTCCGAACCTTAAAAAAAGAAAAATATGTTAGTGATCTTGAACAAATTTCGAGCCGACCTTCATGATTCGACTTTTGTACTCATAAGCTGAGCTAGCTCGCGAAGATTACCAGAAAATAATAAAGCAGTAGAGACCCATCTCAAATTAGTAAAAAAAATGGCATCTTGAGTTCTATCATTGTAAATTATATATTTTTTTCTTTACAATTTTTCTTTTTGTACCAGTCTTTAAAGCTCCTCTGCTACAACTTTCGATAGATGAATGGGGAAGGATGCAAAATTCCAAGTAGTAATAAAGAAGCCTAAATATATACCAACTTTTAATATATATTTTCGTTTTACCCTTCGATTAAGGACAGGCAGAGGAAACTTCATCTATCTCAAGTTCAGCATCACCTTCGGAGACACTAATCGATGTATCCACTTGTAATCTAGGCATCTCCATTGTGGGTACAATAGGTGTATTTACTCGTCTTGTGACTGTCATTCTTAAACCTGCTGTAGTGTGAATTGTTGCTCCGGTAGTCATCTCAACCTGAAGACATATATAAGGCATTGCAAACAGAAAAATATGAAGTGAACTGAATAGAAAAGAGTTATATAGAAAGAAAATATATAGTTTTAATATATGAAAGAAGAAACCACTTCTTTATGTATTATATTAGTTTTACAAAAATAGACAAGTTTATAGATATAAAAGAGATTTTAAATTACCGGCCTCTAAGCCTCATGCATGGAAAAAAATTTGATGAACACGCAGATTAGGAGCTTAAAAAGATTTCAATTCTACATGGTTGATAACAAGGATTTCATTTTTCGCATTTTTTTCATAGGTTTTTGGCATTTTTTTCATAGGCTTGCAAGCTCCTCAATTTAATTGTTTATGAATTAAAAATTGCTCAATTTAATTGTTCATGAATAAAAAACTGCTTACCGGAGGAGCTCCGACCGCCATCTGAAAGTTAAATCGCCGAACAAGCATCGCAATTGCTACAATGTTCTGTAAACAATGAAACAATATCCATTTACTAAACATAGGAAATGATCAAACATAAGTTCTAAATATGTACTAAACAAGGTTTTTTTGTTTTCACAGAATTTAGCTACAAGTATAACCTCAAATGTAGCAAACATATCCCCTATGCATTTCCGAGGTCCTCCACCAAACGGCAAGTAGCTGACACAACATATTTAGTGTTATATGATCTCCAATTAACATAGATGTACATAACATAATGGAGAGAAAAATCTTCACTCCTAGCTGGATAGAAAAAAGAATCAAGAGATCTTCAAAGCTAGAATGCAAAAAGCATTATGTAAACGAGAGAGCAGAAATGAAAGGAGGGTCATATGGAGAGCCTTAGCAAATAAATGGAGGGCCATTACCGACTCACTGGCATCATCCAGTTAAATACCAATACACAGAAGCTTCGATCAGCTCAATATTTTTCTTTTTCCTACTCCCTTTCTGTCCATTCCTCCTCTCAGATAACAACTATAAATCTACCCACTCTTTTTAATACAAAGATATTAGAAGTTGATACCCCAAGAGCCTCAAACCATATTTTTTTAAGATACAAAAGAGATTACGCTATTCATTTTATTCCAGATCCTGGAAAAATTATGATTAATAATTATATATCAGAGACTGCAGCTACGGACATTAAATCTAGTTCGATTTCAGATCCAGATAGTCTCCTACTGCAGACAAGCCAAAAATTTGGGTCTACTTTGGCTTCCGATTCAACTGAGAAGCAGATAAGTTGTAACGGTTATATGCATACCTCAATCCTGAACCATATTATGACTTACACCGGTACAAGTCAAACAGTTAAAGACAAGCATTCCCTTCAATCAGAATAAAATATTAGCCCTTATTTTTGCTAACCCTACAAATGCGTAACACCATCCAAGTAGCTTGAACAATTAAGAACCATAATTCCATTTTAAATGCATTGTGAATAAAGACCTTACATAATTATCTTCATAGCAAAACTATAAGTTCAGTTCAGTAATATAAATCGTAAATGGCGAATACAGTTTAGCATCAGGATTTATAATATTACACTCTACTTGTTTGTGTGTGAACTATGAAGTACACGTTGATGTACTTGTCTCTTGCTCAAATTTCTTCAAGTTATAATAAATCTCCTGATTTCGGTCTCTTGTGCGACTATGTGTTTCTTTAAAGTTCAATTTCTATTATATATATAAAAACACTTCATGAAAACCAACGGCATCTATTATTCTGAGAAACTGATAATATACCAAATGTTACATTAAGATGATTTATTTAATTAGATGTATACCTGAAGTTTTGGTTCGTCTCATTCGGATTCGGACCATCTAGAGGCCATCTTTCAGGATTAAATTCAGAAGCATTATCCCAATGATGTGGACTGCGATGCAGATTCCAAATTGATATAAATATATCTTCACCCCTGTAATATAGAAGTAGAATATTAGTGGTAGTAGGAAAATCTTACAATAGCTATAACTACTATATGATAGGACTGGATTGCAGGTGATGAAAAATACACTTCTCCACATTTGTATTATTGGGCAATTGACAGCTCAAAGAAAGATCATATAAAAGTTTGTAATCAGAAAACTCCCTTCCTATTCGAGGTATTGGAGTATTATTTAGTACTAGTTTTTTTTATCTCTGAAATGCTATACTTTTTCACTATCAAAATTACAAGCATTAAATTTTAAATAGATAGAAATAAAACGGATCACGTTCATTACACCAAGCAAATGGTTGGCTAGTGATACAAATATATAAAAAGATCATAATATATAAAGACACGTGTAATTTTCCGTGTGTGTCTCTAAGAGGCTATTTGCAATGTCAATCTGTTACGAAGGTCGTATGCTCTGGATTATGAGCTTAGTATCACAACTTTAATTGACAGTTTTACGCATACAGTATCACAAATTAAACAAATTAAAAGCATTCAAGCCCATGTCTGATTAGATAATAGACCAAATGTATTCATTAACTACTAGTGATTAAAATTTTAGGATGTACTGAGATATGACCTTCCTATTGGATATTCTCCAAGCATGTCATTTTCGAGAGAGCGGCGGATTAGAACTGGTGGTTGTGGATACAACCTCAAACCCTGCAAAAAGTTACAAAAACAAAGAAGCAAATCAGCTTTTATCCATAAAAATGTTCATTCAACTGTAACTCTCAGAAGAATATCGTCCTTGCCTCATTAATAACTCGAGTAGTGTACTTCAGTTTTTTCATGTCTTCAATGCTTGGATATCTATCTCCAATAACAGAATCAACCTAGAAAGAAGACATAAACAATACAGCGCTGGAATGTAAACTAAACTCTAAAACTAGTCTAAAACCAATAGACTACGATATTATACTAGATACCTCACTTTGGAGCTTGGCCATAACAGTTGGTTCCTGCATCCATTAGAAAACAATATTGAATGACACGTCAGATTAACAATGATGAGATCAAATGACGAGCTCTCGTCGCTAATTGGAGATCATAGGGTAAAGCAGTTAGTTGTTTTCTCTAAGTACAGAGCAAAGTTCTTGCGAGTTTTCATAAAATATACTGAAAACAGATGCTCAGCTACTTATGTAGTATGCAATGGTATCATTATCCATCTTTTGCTAAATCTACTAAACTATCTAGTACCTTGGATAAAAGATAGAAAGTCCATGTCAACACTGCAGCTGATGTCTCATGCCCAGCGATAAGCATGGTCATCAAATCATCGCGGAGTTGCTTGCTAGATACCTACAATAAATTGTAAGAGAAACTTCTCATCTGAGCTAGAAAGGAGTGCAGTTCCAAAACTAATGAGGCTTACTTCATCTCCTGATGCCAAAAGGAAATGGAGTATGCTAGGATCTTGTTCGTTCATATATTCCTCATAAAACTGCGTCTCCTCTTCATCAACCATCCTCTGGACAAACAGAAAATAGTATATTAAAAACAAAGAAGACGAATCACTGAGAAAACGTGTTTTGACACGGATAATTAAAATACTAATACAACAGTAGCCAAAAGATTGTTGGAATGTCCGTTGAACAAATCATATGATATGTGAAAAATGCAGGCAAACTAACAGTAAACAAGCTGACTTGAAGTTAGTTGACTGCCTGCAATAAACAATAAAACTGACTGACACGTCCTTTAGCTTCACACAAACATACATGGATGATTGAGCTTCTCAGTTCTACCACATCAACAAAAGCAGATGAATAATCTTAATTAGTTTATGCACAGAGACAAGCTGGATCTATATTCAATCAAGCAGATAAAACTCTAATTTGATAAGAAATAAGTAATGCAGAATTCATCTCATCTTCAGTTTTTTTAAAAGAGAATAATAACTTAATCCTTCAACCGGATACTCATTAAAATAATCAATATCAGCCCGTCATAAAGAATCAAATCATAAATTTTAATAAAGCAGAAAATAAGTCTTCATGTTCTTTTTACCCATTTACAAATTAAGAACGTGCTCAGTGTTCGAATACGCAAGTAATTACAGAAGTCCTGAGATAACTGGTGCCATGTGTACCAGTATGATTTTATTTCAAACGAAATGTAATAATGTAGCAACTAATAATATGAAAATATTTACCTTGCATAACGCGATCAGATCATCAAGTACATTGTTAATCAATTTGAGGGCAGCAGTAACCTTCCTTTGCCTTGGTGAAATGTCTTTCCAAATTGGAATATCCCAAAACGGAATAGGCGCAACACTTCGATCTTCAGCTTCTCTCAAAACAGTGTAAATGGCCTAAAATAATGAAAGTCCATTTTCAAAGCTCATCGATCAAGTCATCATGGAGCCAAAAACTGACAGGACTATAATAGTAAAATGTGACTTAAACAAGAAAAGAAGTCAGTACCTCAACTATACCAGTATCATTTGTCAATGAATCAAAATCATAATTAAATACTGCCTTCCCAATGATATCCAGTGTCAGACGAGAAAACAGGGATTCCATCTCTACATCTTCTCCTTCAGATGCTGCAGCATCTAGCTTATTGCAAAGCCTATCTGTAGCTTCTCCAAACAAGTTGACCATAGCTGCTACATACTACGCAATATAAACAAAGAAAGAAATAAGACAGGGTGTGCAAAGCTTGCTTGATGGATCATGAAACTCAAACAATGAAGAAAACTCATGCACGCATACATTATTCCTATTTTAAACCACCACCCATATCACATTTACATTCTACTATCCATTCTCACATACTATAAGTAACACATAGACTGATAAATTTACAAGAAGCTTTTTTTCAATTCTTCGATCTTTAAGTTCTCTAATTTCCTTCCAACGTTTAGAAAGAAAAATGGGTACCTTCTTATGCAATGCAGGAACAATAGCACGCCGTCTAACACGCCAGATTTCTCCATCAGCAGGGATGAGTCCCTTCCCCATAACAAAGTCTAAAATTTCTCCTAAAATACCCTGAAGACATTGAAAAACTAAAGAGCACATTGAACATAGAAAGCCGGGGAACTTATGAGTCTAGGAAAAAGCAAACCGTACCTTTGAATAAGCCTTTGAGTTGTCTTTCAGTATATGTTTAGCAATGGAAGGATCAGAAACGATCAAGAACGACTGCCAGCATAATCAACAACTGATGGACTCCTCATTAATCAATGTCCAAACTTAAATAATCAGACGACAAAACGAAAAGAAACAAACCTTTGGTCCAAAGGTCAATCTAAAAATTCCACCATATGTAAGGTAAAGCTCATACAAAGGAATGAAGAAAGCTTCATTCTGAACAGCCCTGATGGAACCTTTGGCCTCTGGAACCTTAGGACGATCTTCACTCCATTTGAACAAAACATCAAGTGTCTCCTCAGGTATCCCCACTTTTGACAAAGCATTCCTAGCTAAAAATGGGAAACTTGATTTCCAATAGAAATAAAAATAAGATTTTTAGTTAACGAACGATAAGATTACAGACCCAGAGTCGTGATTAGAAGAAGCGTACCCAGTTTGACGAACCGTGAATGCTCCGGAAGCAATTCGTGCGGACAACTCATCTCGGCGTTTCTTCTCGACTGAGTCGGGGTCCCTGCCGTTGGAAGACGAGCATGCAATCTTGAAGTTGAATCTAGTGGTGTGGGGATTGAATCTAGAAGAAAGGAGAGGAAAAGTGGCAGCCATTGAAGACTGCAGTAGAAAGATCGTTGAAGAGAGTGGTAAGTAAGCAGAGATATTATGATATGGTGCAAGGACTGTGGTCACAAAGCTTGCGATTTGGCTGGACCTCTCCTTTAATTTTATCTTTAATTTTCTTACAGTTCAAATTTTGGGCAAAAACCCAAGATGTGTGGGGAGAAGGCGAACTCTAAACCCACTTTTTGCAATAAGTTTTAAACAAAAAAAATTAGACAAACACCCAATATGTGTGGGGAACGTCTTTATATTTTCGTCATCGTTGCCTTCTATTTTTATTTTTATGAGGCCAAATATATTGAAACCCGTTTTTATTATAGAGAAAAGTACCGGAAAATATCCATTCAACTATCTTATTATCCGGAAGTACCTAAATTTTGGATAGTGTTACTTAATACCTCGACTAATAAATTGGACAAAAATACCCCTCGATTATATATACTCATTTTTCAGTTCAAACCTACTTTTTCCACCTTTCTATCACCCTAAACAAACCCAAACGTCTAATTTTAGAAACCAACAGAAACCGTTCGACTTCGTGATACACTCTCTCTCGAACCCAAAACCCCTACAGTTTCTCACCGTTCGCACCTTCAACGCAATCGCACCGGTCACCGTCTTTTACTCAGTCCAACTCCACACCTTCTGTTCGACAAAGTTATCGTGAAGTCGTCTCCGACTGGTGAATTTTACAGTGTTTAGAAGTAAACAGGTATGCATTATCGAGGAAAGTGTACTTTTTTTGCGTTTTTGACGAATTCGAACCACTATTTTCTCTTATTTCACGATAGGCGTTGATTTTTATACGGGAATGAAGTATCTACTGACGATAGTTTCTCAGTTCCTGGGTTTATCGTCGAAGACAGGGTAGAAGTTTAGTTGCATGTAATGCTAATACTTTCCTGAGAACTATTATGTATGTTAGATGTGCATTAGGTAGTTGATTGTTGATTTTGGTGTTTGTTCAATAATTCCCAGATCCCTGCAACGTGCATGTCAAAAGTAGAACAGTTCGCATCCTGATCACCCATTATGCATGCAATTCGCAGCTCGAGTAATATTTATGTCGTTTATTTACAAACAATTCGCAGCCCAGGCTGTGAATTGTCTGTAAAAACAATATTCATAGATAGGCAATTCGCAGCTTGTCATGCGAATCGTCTGACATGTTAACTGATAATACATGAATTCGCAACTTGTCATGTGAATTATTTGTGACAATTTAACTGATAATACGTGAAATTCGCAGCTTGTGATGCGAAGTTTATGACACTCCAATTGATTTGTGTTTGTGCAGGAAGTATGACAACAAAACCTAGCTATTACAGATCAGGGTTGGTGAGCCTTCTGAAGCTACTTAAAGATATGCGTATTACCAGGGTCCACATTGAAGCTGCAAGAAACACACCATTCTACACACTTTTGAAAACGGCTTTCGAAATCCGTAATGAGGCAGAGCTGCCAAAGAAAAAATTCTACTCAATCATTCAGTATATCATCGAGCAATTCTCTGTTGATAGAGACGCCTTTAAGATTGATAACAAGTTTGTAAAGATAACTGAAAACGATGTGAAGGTCATATTCGGGTTAAGGCATGGCAACGAGAAAATGCGGTTAACAAAAACCGGAGCTTTTCACAACAAATATGCACCCGACGAGGAGGACGAATCAAGGATGATGAAAAAATACTTCATGGGTAAAACTGGCAGGAAAGTAGCAGCTAGTAATACTAAAACAATAACAAATGTTATTATAAAGGTACGTCTAAAATCGACTTCATCTTTATAAAGCAAGATTCTGTACGTTTCTAACATAGCATGTAACGAAGGAGGGGAGCATGAGTTGGAAGACGTTGCGAGGCTGTTGTTACTGTTTTTGTGCTCCACCCTATTCTACTCCATATCTGGAGATATCCTGGGTTGGAGCATATTTTATTATGTTGAAGACCTCAGCAGAATAAATAATTACGACTGGTCTGGATTAATACTGTACAAGCTTCGACAGTCTATCAGGAGTTGCTTAGCAATCGAAAAACCTGATAGAGTCGTCGGCTGCGTCGCCCTTGTAATTGTAAGATTGATTTATTCAGTATAAAAATTAGTTATGTACAGAGCATCTTGTTGATAAAACTTGTCCCCATGCAACCCTTCATCATGGAGCACACAACAGTCGGCATCGAGGTAGCGAAGCCAACCTTGATACCAAGGTTTTCAAATGGTTGGGATTAGAGTGCCAAACAGCAATCATGACAGTGCTTCTTAGAATACCCTTGCTGGATAATGACCAGGTATAAGCTTTATATAGGTATTGAACTGGGGTGCAAACAGTTCGCAGCATATCATGCGTTTTGCTTAGAAAAATGCATCAATCATTTCGCATCCTGATATGAATATTAGTTCGCAGCTTCTTTTTCCACACAGTTCACATCATATTGTTTACACACATTTCGCAGCTCAACATGCGTTTTAACAAAGTGTTATAGTAGAACAATGCATCAACCATTTCGCAGCCTGAAATAAATACTTAGTTCGCAGCATATGGTTTACACATAGTTCGCAGCATATGGCTCACACACAATTCGCAGCTCAGCATGCGAATTCTTTGCAACTCTAACATGGATAGAATTCACACAGTTCGCATCATATAATGCGAACTGTTTGTAAAAAATAATTTGTTTGTCTACACCCTCATACTTTCAAAACAATTTATTTACTTACATTGGCCTCTGTTGGTAGGTTTTCGAAGTTCCATTACGTCTTACCGAGGCTGAAAGTGAAGCTTTCGTAGAACGAGAAGATAGTGGAGATGCAGAAACCGTTTCCACTTCACCGGAAGAAAGACCAAGGAAGAGGACGAAAAGCACAACATCAAAACCAAGACAAATGAGACGAGCATCACAGAAAGAAACGAATAAGGTGATGTCTCCCAGAACCGAGAAACCAACACCACCCGAGCCAACGATTCCACCACCAAGACTCCTCAAGCAAACGATTCTACCACCACCGAAAGACAAATCCAGGCAGGAGCCCGACGACGACGACACAACCAGTATAAGTGAAACAATCGGTGATTATATACTTAAACGCAAAGGTCCTAATCCCGAGATTTTTGCAATTGTTGCTGAATCAAAGCGTTTGAAGACATACGCAGACAAGAACAAGTACGGGAGAAATATAAAAAAAACAGGCCAGAGAAGTAAGTATGACTTGAGCCTTAAATAATCGATACAATCAGCACTTAATATGTATATAAAACATTTACTATCATTTTTCCAGCTGAAAGAATTGAACCGCAAGATAGCGGAACTTGAAGCACAACAACTCCACAATGCTATCTCTCAGCCGATTTGCCAGATTGAAAGCCCAATAGCTGAGCATGTACCAGCATTTCCAGACAGAGCAGCATCCACTGTATTGCAAGCATCCGTGTCTAATGCTGATCAGCACCATGCTGATGGAGTACTCCCAGAAGAGAGGGACGATGATGCCAACCATTCACCCATACCGGTACAATCTGCAGAGATGGACATCATGGAGACACAGACAGAGAAAGAAAGACACGAGTCTCCTCCGAATGATCCGAATGAGATAGAAGATGTAAGTGGATGATATGATGATAGCAAAAAAATATTAGGACTCTTGTGTATTCCTGTCCAAACAATTCGCATCTTATGTTGCGAATTGTGTATTCAACTAGTGGATTCATTATTTTACAATTTGCATGCTGAGCTGCGAAATGTTTGAAGTGGACAAAACAAATATCAGGTCAGCATGTGAATCGTTCGCAACAATGATTATAGTATGCTTAACCCTCCCACCCTTTTTTTTTGGAATTTTGTATGCAACAGGAGACCGAAAGACAACAACAACAACAACAACAGCAACAGCAACAGCAACAGCAGGAACAAGTTCAACACCAACAACAACAACAACAACAACACCAACAACAACAACACCAACAACAACAACAACAACAACAACAACAACACCAGCAACAACACCAGCAACCACAAGTTCAACACGAACAACAACAACAAGAACAACAACAAGAACAACAAGGACAACAAGAACAAGAACAACAAAAACAACAACAGTAGCAACAGATAGCCTTGGCAAAGAGAGAAAAGCTAACGCAAGAGATAGCACCTCAAGAGTCAGAACCTGTCTATCCCGGTGAGAAGACGGAACTACTGAGCCAGGAAGGACCATCCTTAGAAGACAACACCACATCTGCAAATGCACCTCAAAGACCAACGGTGCTGTCAACAAAGTCAGAATTGCTAAGCCAACGTGAAACTATAGCACCGGTAACAAATCAACTGCAAGCTCCAGAGTCCCATGATAACACAGTAGGTTTACCCAATGCTTTTGTTGATGGTATTTACACTCAAGTTTCACAGACATTTTTAAATGAAATTGATAATGTATATTACGATTCTATAATACAACGACCTTTGGAGAACATGTCGGAGGATGACATTAATGATCTCTGTCGACACGATCCAGATCCTATGCCGAACAAGTCAACGACATTGGTTGTCGCTGACCGTGCGGTAAGGGCTACTTATAATGATTTCACATCATAACATGAGATTTGTGTTAGCAAACTGTTTGGGGTATTACAAACGAATATCATGGTATCATGCGAACTGTTAAGTGGAACGTCGAACAGTTCGCATCCTACCCTGATAGATACTATGACATTTATTCATCTGGAACCAAATAGTTCGCATGTTTGCATGCGAACTGTTTGGGGTCGTTGCAATTATAATGACTGACACCCTTCTACTTTTGATTTTTGTTATTTACTAAACTCAAGCCCAATAAAGAGATAGAGGAGCCAAGTTTTACTCTACTGACACTAACACAGCCTCAAGTGGCAGAGGAAGAGGAAGAGTTCATTATAAGAGTACGGGAACCGCCAAAAGTAGAATACAACGACTGGCCAAAGAAAACAAAAGTAACTGACCGCATCGATGTGGCAGAATACCACAAAATACAGTTAGTTAAAGCCTACGAGAGCGACACCCTTGATCCAATGGTATGGCAGTGACCAGAGTCCAAATTTACATACAGAATCAGAGTGCAAGCGAGTGATGCGATGACACTACCTTTAGAACTGGAGCTGGACGTAAAGGTATCCAATTGTCAACCAATTCTATTTTTAATGTTTCAAATATGTCTTGTATATTTAACATAAATCTACAACTCCATTCTTAGGTTATCGACGCTTGGATTCGAAAGATGCTTGAAGAAGCAGACTTCAAAGTTCCATGCATTAAAGCTAAAGGAGAGCATCATGACACCGTACTGATTTCGGGCATTACTGCGGTAAGTTTAGCTCAGGTAAATTTCAAAGTTTCAGAAAATGTTCTCATTGTAATATACTCTTCCTTGGATGCAGCATCAAATGAAAGCAGGCTGGCAAGTAGAAAATTTGGTGGACGCAGCTTTTAGAAAGGGGCCCAAAGACGCCAACATCATCATGGTTCCAGTATGCACCGAGACAAAGGACCAGATAAACCACTGGACGTTGCTCGTCATTGACGTCGACGACAGGTCAATTTCAAACTAAAATCAACTTCTGCCTAAGCTGAAATCCATAGACTACACCACAAGGACACCTACACAACTGGTAAATATTCCCAACTATACACTTAAATTTAAACACATTTTAAGTATGCATGCTGCGAACTGTAATCGAGATATGCTGCGAAATGTGAGTAAATCAGTTGTTTTGCGCAGCCTATCCATAACACATTTCGCAGCATATGATGCGAATCGTTAAAAAATGGATTGAATATCAAACAATTCGCACCTTAGGCTGCGAATCGTGTGACATGCCCATGTTGGATTTGTTGTCACACCATCTGCAGCCTAAGGTGCGAATTGTATGGCACCAACTGTTGGTGTTTTTTGTGCTGATTCCTAACACTAATTATTATAAACAGATCAAATATTTGTTGGAGAGAGGATTCCTACCTAAATCAAAGACAGGGTGGAAGGTGAAAGTTGAAAGAAAAATCCCATAACAAAAACAAGGCACCCTGGACTGTGGTATTTTTGTCTGCAAATATGCAAGAGATATTATCCAGCATGGATTTGTGCAGACAGAATACGATGCAGATATGGTCACTGCCTTCAGAGCAGAAATGTTTTATTACTTTTTAAATGACAAAGACCGCATCGCATATGGCTGATTCGATTTAAAACACTATGCTTTTCCTTGTAAATACATCGGTTGTAATTTTTAGTTTGTTGTGCATACATAAACAAATTACATTTTCAGAAATGTGCATATTTCTTAGCAAATAGTTCGTATCATACTCTGATATATAAGGGTTGGTTAATATTCGAATAATTCCAACCAAACAATTCGCAGCAAATCCTTGGTATGTCTTAAAAACAGCATACTCATCGAACAGTTCGCAGCATAACCTGATAGATACTTATTTATCAGTAAATAATTCGCAGCCTAACTTATCAAAAATAGTTCGCAGCCTAACCTGATAGATACGTACTTATCACTACACAAACAGTTCGCAGCAAACCCTGGTATACCACATTAAACGCAGTTCGCCGTCTGGTGTACAATAAAAAAATTCAAAATATAAAGTTCAAGAATACGAACAGGCTGTGGCTTATGCCTTGGTAAACGTTTTCTCCATTGAGCACACAAAAAACAATCTAATCAAGTACATAACCCATTAATTGCTGATTGGACATGGAGGCTATGTAATGATAACCTTCTTTCCCTATAAATACCTATAGTAACCAGAGGCTAATTTTACAACAAACTCTATATTTTTTTTATAACACCTCTTGTTCTCTTCGAATTCAAACAGTCATGTCTTTTTCCACCACCACAACCACCACCTCATACTCAAACTCTGGTTCACTTGGTTCTCTAGGTGACTCATGGTCATCCTTAACCGTTAACTGGAGCGATGAGTTGATCATGCCAGCAGTACCACCCCTAGCCCAGTATCTGTCTTTAAATTAGACATGTATGATGACTACTACTCTGCTGACTCTCAACCAGTGGAAGTTGTTCCACTGGTTGCTGCTGAACCTCATCCAGAAGAGGTTCCAATACTTGCTGCTGCACCTCAGCCAGAAAAGGTGCAACCTCAGACGGTAGAGGTTCGAAACAACAAAAGGAAGAGGGGAGACGAAGGTGGTCCATCAAGGACAAAAATTTTAAGCATGATGGACGTAGATAATGAAGATGAAGATGAAGTGGAAGAGAAAAAGGCTGATGATCAGTACAAAGAGGAGAAAGAGGAAAAATATGGTGAAGAATCCTCTATTAACTGCTAGAGTTGGCTTTTGTTTTTTGATTTTTTGGAATGAAACTAACTAACAACAGTAGCTTGTAATGATCTGTGTAAACATTTGTTAGTGCATGAAATATTGTAATCCTTTTTTTTGTAATCCAATTTGTTTACAGACTTTCAATCATATAAACGATTTGCATCCTATTACAATTTGTAAATGATTCGCATGTTAACCTAATATATTACTTGTTTCCAACCTTACTTAATTTCATGCGATTCGCAGCCTAACATGCGATTTGCAACCCACTTAATATCCTGGTATTTTTATTAAAGCACACTTCGCAACTTATCATGTGACAAATATCAGGACTTCTGGTTGTTCTCCATTCGCATCATATCTATTTACACAAGCAGCCAGGAGTCCTGATATATGTTCTGGTCATAATTAGCATCCTATTATGCGAAACGTATGCGAATAATTATTGTCATATGTTGTGGTCATAATTCGCAGCCAGAATTGCTGATATTTATTTGAAATGTTTGATATGATTTTACTAACGATTCGCATCCTAGTGAAATTTCACACAAATCGCATGGAAACCGGATAGATGTTTGCAACAATATACCAACATATTGTACACAATTCGCAACCCCGGATGCGAAATGCTTACAACTCAAAGCACTTAACATTTCGTAACTCTAATAATAGCATTATAAAACACATGAATGTAAAAATGTTTAGTTTGCTGTACAGAACAATAACAGTACTACAAATAAATGTGATCGGCCAACCAGAATTGTCTACAACACGGTTTGTCCTTAAACTGGAACATCACAAGTCCTCCGGTTATGGCCTGATTTCGAACATCGGCCACACCTCAACTGCTTGGTTGAGATTTCTCCTCTAGAAGGGATTCGCTTTTTCTTAGGCCTTCCGGAGCGTCTCTTAACATTCGGAGGCAGAAATTTAACAAAAGAAGGATCGTTAGCGCTGGAACCTTCACCGAAATCAGTTATAGCTGGTATGTTGAAAGAGTAACTTTCCCTGTAATTCTTAACCGTAAAGAAGGGTTCTATTACAGTCAATGGATCTTGGTCAGTGTATTGTAATGCTGCTAAAGCATGAGAACATGGAAAACACTCTTGTTGCCATGATCCGCAAGAATATTTGAATTCCAACAGATTAACAACAGCCACATGATTCAAAAAGACTTCGAGCATGGTGGTAGAGGACTTACGTACTACCCAAGTTCGGCACATGTCAGCAATCTGCTTTAGCTTCTTCTCGTACTCGGGAACCAAATTAGTACTCCAGCTGAGACCTTCTTCGTATCTCTGTGAAACTTGAGTCATAAGCAAGACTCTAATCCAATCAATAAACTCAACAATTGGTAGGCCGCAATATTTTTTAATCTGATTGTTAAACGATTCTGCTGCAGTAGAAGCCATAGAGCCGTATCGCTTCCCTTTTACGTAAGTCTGCGCATACTTTTCAGGGGATAAATTTGCAAGAAAATCACTCATTCTATCACCACCTTCACATAGAAAAACCGTTAGTATATCTTTAAAAAGCTCTCGAATGGGAGCATAAGCAAGACGGTGGAAGAAACTCAACATCCTTTTTTTATAGTCTCTGTTAGTATGTTCCAGTTTGGCTTTCAAATTCTGCATGAGATGGAAATAACAATACGCATGATAGCAGTTTGGATACAAGACAGAAACAGCATTAACGATACCAGAATGACGGTCTGAAATAAATGTGATCTGGCGATCAAGCAAATGTGGTTTCAAACACCCCAAAAACCACATCCAATTATCACAATCTTCAATGTTAACTACACCAACAGCAACAGGAAATAGTCCTGGAAAAAGGCAGATCAAATGAACACTACAACAATACCCAAATGTTTAAAAATTGTAAACAATTCGCATGCTGTCATGGTACAACAATTCACAACTTGTCATGCGAATTATGTGTAACATTTTAATTGCTCATACATGGAATTCGCAGCTTGTCATACAAATTGTTTGTTAGAACTTCAAATATACCTAATTCAAGCTGCAATGTAAGTACAGTTTCTGATAATACCTAATTCGCAGCCTCAAATGCAAAATTTTAAGATCACAACAACAAAAGGTTTGCATATATAGGATGCGAACTGTTATCAAATCATTTGCATCCTCAAATGCAAAATGTTAAGATCACAACACTGCTTAATTCGCAGCCTCGGATGCAAATTGCATCTGCATTTTCACACAAAAACATGATTCAGATTAACTAGATAAATGTAACTAACCGTTGTTTCCGTCCTTTGCGACAGCAGTGAGAAAGGTACCCTTGTACTTGTCATATAAGTGGGTTCCATCGACAAACAACATTGGACGGCATGAATGAAAACCCCGAAGGGACGAACCGAATGCTACAAAACAACGCTTGAATCAGTTTCCAGCTGACAACTCCAACTGGCAGTCTGAAGTAATATCCTGGCTCTTCAAGCATTCAAGCATTTGAAGTATCCGCTTAGTAAACTAAAAGAACTTGAACTATCTCCGAAAACTCCCCTCCTAGTCTTCTCTAAAGCATTCCATGACAAACGATAAGAGATGTCAAGACCGTAATCTTGTTTGACAGTCGATTGTATGGTTTTGGTTGTCAACGAATGACAGGTCCGTAGAGAATCCTGAATTTCCTCTACAATCAAATCTGATGTCAAATGCATGTGCCGCTTATGCTTATGCTTCTGGCAGAAAACAGGACTGCAAGTATGGTGCGGGACATACTTCTTGATCGTCATCAAGCCGGTGCTTGAGTCAATAGATGCATAAAGCCTCCATTTGCACCCGCTTGTGAACTTATTTTCACAATAAGCAGTGATCTATTTGCTGTGTTGTGCAGGTATTTGAAAGAAAAACCATGCTCTAACGCAAACTTGCACAAAGATAACCTCAGACCGGCAGCACCTTCTTCAAAATCTTGACCCACTCCTGTAATAGCATCAGCCTAACAAGCAGTAGCAAGTTGTTTTTTTCTCTGATCAGACTTAACTAAACCGTTACTACTCTCCCCGCTAACTAGTTAATTGGGAGATGGTTCTCCCAAAATCAAGCTACGCTCTTTACGCTTTACACCACAATCCTTACCACCAAAGCTCTTATCAACATAACTCTTATTACCAGAACCCTTATCGAAGACGTGTTATCTAGGAGAAAACTAACCCATTTTAAACGCTCCAAATCAAGATATAACACCAACCCAACAAAATCATTCTGGTTATTAAAGAAACAATTATTGTGATCCCCACAGGAGTAGGTAATTAGGTAGTCACCTGTGGCAAGCTCCTCCCATGTGTTCTCCACATAAGCTTGGATACTTTGAAAGCTTTCAAACTCTGTGAAAGGCACAATTGCGGTTTGGTGACCATATTTAAAAATACAAACTCGTGATTTGGACATCTCTTACCATGGACATAACAAGTTATTAGTTATTAGTCACAAAAACTATGTGCAAATTATTTACTACTGCATCAAAAAATTCGCATCCTATCTTGCGAATTGTGTATACCTACATCGAGCAGTTCGCATCCTGTCCTGATACTTGTTTGTCAAAAAAGTCATGATATTTGTTTCGAAATACAATACTCTAAAAAGTTCTAGATAGTTCGCATCATAGCATGCGAAACGTAAAAACAACTAAAAAAGTACTGATATTTATTTGAAAATGAAATACTTTGGAGTCCTACACAGTTCGCATCATAACATGCGAATTGTGTAGAAAATTAACTAAAAAGTCCTGGTATTTGTTTGAACATACAGTACTCTAGA
Organism: Limnanthes douglasii subsp. nivea; assembly: GCA_036936605.1. Taxonomy (NCBI): domain Eukaryota; kingdom Viridiplantae; phylum Streptophyta; class Magnoliopsida; order Brassicales; family Limnanthaceae; genus Limnanthes; species Limnanthes douglasii. The sequence goes on along the minus strand of JAUPFV010000005.1, from coordinate 266,893,822 downwards.
GTTTCACATAGTTCGCATCCTAACATGCGAAACGTATGTAAACTTTGAAATTCGTTCATGTGATTCGCATGTCACCATGCGAATTGATCATACAATTAGCATATTTCTCATTGAATACACCAAACAATTCGCATCTTGAGTGTAAGGCCTGGACAACTAAAACTCGTAATCTAAACATGAAATAAAAAAGTAAAGCACTACAAAATTAGTATATAACATCAGAAAACAAGGACATAAGTATATAACGAACAATATTAACAAAACAATAACAGACCACTATAACAAAAAAAAACAGAGAAAAGCTCGAAATCAGGCAATGGCGTCTAAAAGCAGTAGAATATAACCTATTCAAACAGAGAAAACCAATAAATAACTTCGAAATCGGTAGGTAATTACCTGAAAAGTAAGCAACACGATTACTTGTAAGCCAACAGATTCCAAAAAACCACGATCAACTCTTGCACGTAGAAAACAATGGTTAGACAGGTCTAACACCACAACCTACATAAATAAACAAACCTTCAGCATCTTCCGATCACCATAATTTAAAATGTGATTTCAACTGGTCTTCGTGGTGGTTCGTAGGGTTAGGTGATTAGAGCGGCTAACAAATTCAAATCTTCAAAAAGCTAGAAAAAATAGAAAGAAAACAGAAAATTATGTTTATATAGTGGGTTAAGGGTAGTTAGGGTATTAAAATACTATTAGGTTGTAAGTGACAATAAGGTAGTTGAGTTGGGTATTAAGTAACAATTGATCAAAACTTGGGTAGTAAGTGACAATTGAATAGTTGAGTGGGTACTTTAGGTGCAATTTCCCTTTATTATAATGATATCTTATTATAATAATAAGATTTTATTTAGCTATATAATAAGATAATTTACTCAAATATTTTTTATATATAAACCATTTTTCAGGTATTTTTTTTCTAATCTAATTTTTAAGAAAAAATCGAATAGAAAACGTAAGATTTTTCAAATCTAAGGTGGCAAGCACGTTAATGTATGAATTCTCTCTTTATTGGTGTAATTATTTTAGAATTTAGTTGAATATTTTTAGTGATATTTTGGATTTTAGTTTATTATAAAAACTCCAACTTTTCTATGATTATTGTTGTTTTTTTGAAAAAATACTTATAGATATATGTTAGTCAAGTCATTTTCTACGTTTTGGTATTTTTTTGTGAATTTGGTTTGAGCTTTTAAGTGTTTGGGTTCATCGATATCGAGTTCCGCAGGTTTTTGGATCGAGCGAAGTCGCGAATACGGGGTGTCCAGTTTGGCGAAATCGCAAACGCCATATTCGCAAATTTGCCAACACTAGACACCCAATATTCGCAATTTTGCAAGTTCTGTACCCCAGATTACAAACACGGTATTCACGATTTTGTATAATATGGGCACATAGTGTTTGCAATTTAACATGTAATTAAATTAAGCATGCTATACCCCAAATTGACTTGGTAATTCATTACGCAAGTTTATGTCTTCCATTTAAATACATAGAAGGTGTTGTGAATTTGTTTTGGGTTTGTTTTGGTATGTAACAATATGTGGTTTTCACTTTTTTAGCATATCTTGTAGAGAGCGTATTCATGTTCGTGAATCAGGATCAGACTTCGATGGCACGAACACCGAGCAGCGTGAACCTACTTCACAGTCAGTTAGGCATCGGCGTCACACCGACATTTATGCGTCTGCAGTTTCTCTTATGCGTGGGACTCTAGATCAGCAATTTTCGGAGAGTGAATCCCTATGTTCCGGATATTTATCCGGACTACAGACTTCACGAGGTATATATCGTCTTTAAAGACCACAATTAGGATCGGTTTAACGTGTAGTAAATGTTATTTTATATATTGTTCAATTTACTTTAAATATTGTGTAGGTTCATCGACCAATGCGGTGCTACGCGATGTTCGATACCCATCGTGCAAGTGATCTTATCGATCCTAAGAAGGTGAGAGAGCATGTTATCGAGAAGTGTATCTAGTTGATGCGTTTATCGAGAAGTGGCATATGAAGACCATCAACTTCCACTTCTCATTCCATAAAATGACAGTCACATTAGACGACGTCCACACTATCATCGGTCTTCCAGTTACAGGATAGGATTTTGACCTTCAGACTTTTCCTAGTGATGGTCAGCGTGTAGCTTGGTATTCTAGTTCACTAGGTATACCCGATCTTCTTAGAAGGGAGTTAGAGAGACACAAGGGTGGTAGTGCTAGATCGGTACGGCTATAGTTTTTGCATGAGGTGTACATCCAGGATTTTTTTTATGGATGAGTCTAATTATGATGCTATGATGGTGTGTGTCACGAGGGGTTATTTTCTCTACATGCTAGGTTGTTATGTTGTGACGAACAAGACGGAGAACAATATATCTTTGGATTACTTGCAGTTCGTAGAGCATTTTAGGACATCGGTTAGATATAATTGGGGCCAACATTTATTAGCTCAGTTGTATCACCAGCTACGCAAATTGTCCATACACATCACGTCGGGGTTTACTGGTTTTGTTGCTTTGTTGGAGACGTGGATCACTTTCCTCCATTTATGACTACGGTCAACAGTCTCTACCAGCCTTCTATGTCGACTATGTATAGCTATGCGCCTCTACCTTTTTGCACAAATGATAAAACTCGTATCAATACCCGTCATACATTGTCTTCACTGAGGGAGCATAATATAAGTTACGACATTTTTATTTTTATTTGTTAATCAATCATTCTTTTATTATTACTTAGTGTACTATTTATGTTGTAGGTTTGGTTCATGCGTACGAGTATATACGCGAGCATTTCCCTTTATGCGATGTGGCCTGAATAGACCATACGCTGAAGGCAACAAACATAGTTGAGGCGCATTATCCACTGTGGGTCGCTCGACAGCTTGGGCATATTCAGGATATACCACTTGCATTCCGACCTATTTTACCACCAGGCAGGAGGAGGCGTGTTAAAATGCGCTATTTGTGGGATGAGACTAAATGGAGAGCATGGGAGTCGCATGCCGCTGATCCGAGGTTTGCTGGTGACTCATATGTTATTGGTCGTCCGAGTATAACCTCTCTATACGGTTTATGGGTCCAGGATCACCTATGGTACACCCTGTTTGATCCCGAGTGTGAGTCATCTGATCCATATATTGCAAAGATCCCGAGAGCGATGACTTACCAAGAATGGTTATATGACTTGGCTGATCGTGTTATTGATGTACATTCGAGATCGCACGCGATGAGTATGGACGAGATACGTCGATCATTGGAGCAGTGTTCGACGGTGGGGCGTCAGAACCGAGAGCGTGATTGAGTGACTTGTATTATATGACTATTTTGTGGACTTTTCGTGACTATCTTATGCCCTCACTTTATGTTAGCTCTTTATGGATTAAATTTTATTCGCACATCCTATGTTATTATATCATTTTATGTTGTTATATATCTTATGTTATTAGAAAATAACAAAAACGAAAATTGAATTTTGATCAAACGGACACCCACATTTTTTCGATGAACATTCTCTTTTTAATATACCTTGGTTTGGGGTTAGGTTTAAACCTTGTGTCTCTCACACCTGAAATACATCCTAGGAGTTTTTCCATTTTTTCTACCGTCGTCATTTTTATTACGTAACACAATGAATCATAGTTTTTTGCTTTCCAATTCAACCCATAAGACCAAATCGGGTTTGGTATATAAGGTTTTCGTACTAAATTTTTTTGTGTGATCGGCAATCGAACGTGGCGGTTGGTCCGGTCCTTACATATGGTATGTACTAATTATATCAAAACATGCTTAATTTTAAGTTAACGTAATTATGCATATTAAATAATAAAATCGCGCATAACTATGCATATTGAACCAAATCGCGCAAACCGGACAACCAATTTGTACACAATAAAAAAACTAGGCTAACACTAATTTCTCAAAATCGCGAACACAGTTTTTGTTATTTTAATAAATCCGCAAAGGTAGTGTTCGTGATCTCGTCAAAATTACAAGAACCATGTTTACAATTTTGACATGAAAAATATGAAAATGCTTAAACTCTGGGTTTGCAGTTCTTCACTATTATAGCACAATGTGTGCGATATTCGCACAGAAAGCTTTAAAATCTTGAAAAATACCTCAGTTTGGGTTTCGAGATGGTCCGTCAAAGGCTCCTCCTCCTCCGACACAAAATCATTTATATCGCAACTAAAATCATCATTCAAATCGCTCAAATCCATGGATTTTGGTGTTTTTTTTTGGTGTTAGGTTAGTTAGAGAGAGAAAGTTAGTTGGAGGAGAAGAAGAAAAAGTTTGTTTTTGGTTGAAAAATTGGTTTTATATAAGAAGGGTAAATTGGTCATTTCACAAAAGCTGAAAAAGGTTTGATTTTGGGATCTCATTATAGCCAAAAGGGGTCTCAATATTGTATTTCCCATTTTTCAATAGTAATTAAGTAAGGTAATCATATCTTCGTTTTTAAAATTATATTCTTTTTAAGCAGTAAATGGAATATTATTAGACTTTGAGACTAAAACAGATTACAAGACCCTAGATCTATTTGATTTTTTTTGGTATGAACAATATTTTTATCTTATTTTTTATTATTTTTCGTACAGGTTGCAAAATGTAGGATTTTAGTCGAAGGTGAAAATGTGCACTTTTAAGATACGAAGCAGCCTTTCAGAACTACTTATCTGTTATTTGGATGCTAGAGGAACATGGTCTACGAGTAACATTTGCAGATGTTCGTTTTGTAAACCATTAGATCATTTTCTTATTATGATGCTTGCTAAATCGCACGAGGCTTCACTTACCGTTGAAGAATGATCAATATGAGGTTTTGGATTTTATGTGGCTCAGTTTCTTGCATTTGATAACCTTCTTGACGGTACAGTAAAAGTGCATAATATCCTCTTAATAATATTGCGATGCAGTGGAGACCAATGGTTCAACCAGATTGATACATCGAGCACGGGTCACCAGCCGATCGAATGGATCAAGTCAGTCTAACACCATCTCACATTTTTAAAGTAACCATTTGAATCTTGCTTCTGTTTAGACCACATGCAACATTTTTTGATGATCGAGAAGAATCCAAAGGCCTAGATTTTGGACAGAGGGAGTTGGGATAGGCATCCTCTTATCCCGTCTCTCATAATCATCATTCACCAGTGCAGCTACATTCATCCTCCAGGGACTAAAACAAAGAAGGAACTGGATGACAAATATTCGATGAAATGTCACACGGATTTTAGAGCCTTAATTTTAGAGAATTTCTTCACCAATTGGGACATAGATGCTCTAGCCCCAACCTGTTGTAAGCCATTGCATCGTGACATTGTGATTCACGTTGACAAGTTGATTGAAAATATCCTCATTGAGTTATTCTCGATTCAGAGTTAAAATGGGCATAAGTTTGGTAATGTACATGCTCTTTGCATGCGAAAGATTTAAATTTTCAGTAGACAAAGCTAGGTTAGGGAAATCAGCAGAGCAAAAGCAAGCTATGAGGAGGCTACCTTTTACGAAGCAACTCTGATTCAGATATGATGACAATTAAGAGCTCAATAATACATGTATCTACACACGAAACCACTAGAGACAGACAGTGATTTTGATAAACTGATATATGACAATTGACCAACTCTGATTCTATAAATAAAATGATCAGCGATAAACATAATAGATTAGTAACATTTTTTTAATTATTAAACAACCAACTCTTGTTATTAGTAATTGCTTTAAATATAGTATAACCAAGGTAGATAGCACCGCTTTGTTACCATGAAAGGCTTTTGAGGGTAGCTTTTTGGGTTTTGCAAACTGTAGAGATTTACTAACTAAAAAACTTTTTTTTCTTTTTGTTTCTCACTTTTTTAAGTTTTTTGTTGAGAAGGTTTTGGAAGCTTGTATCAATCTCATTTCTCTTTAGTATATCAGTTGCAGGTAAACTTCCTATATTATTTTGGTTGGGTATGCGATTGCTAGATGAACGGATTTCGTTATCCGTAGAGGGAGATAAATTGTATTAATAGTCTAGAGATCTGATGGCTTCAATAACATCTTCATCATTAACAATAGGATCCTTATGTTCATAACTTATTTTGGTTTCAATAACTTTGCTTTTCTTATCTTTGTTAGTAATTTGAGGATAGTTATTAGTAGATTTAGTTAAGATAGGAGAAGATGGAGCTTTTCTAATATGATTTTTGTCTGTTTCAGACTGATTTCTTCATAAATATGAATGTTGATATCTTGTTGGTGCTTAATGATTATTGACTTGACTTTATGAGGCTTTATTGCTAAAGATTTTGGCTCTTTGGACTTCTTATTTAGAGGTATCTTTCCCTCTTCCAATTCCTTAGTATTATTTGGATGTTTCTTGCGTATATATTTACCATGGCCCAAGTGTTTACATAATGTATAATATTGAGGAAGGTTCGTGCATCTTATCTTTAACCAACAACCCTCGTTGTCTCCAAAACCAACCCATATGCGATGCTGAAGTTTCTTAGTGAGATCCAATTCTGTCCATGCATATCAGGCGTTGTATAAAGCTCTATTTTCTGGAACCAATGTCTTCATAATATGGTCTATTGTAGTAGCAATGGTATCGATAATTGTCATGGTATAGATATTTTGGAACATTCGTTATTTTGATCCAAACTGGGGTTGTTGGACTTTCAATTTTCATTTTTTTAATTATAAAATAAACTATTTCTTTTCCTTTTTTTCTTTTTTTATTATAAAATGCACTATAATAAATAAAAATGATTGTTTACGTGGATATTATTTTGGTAGCGAAATAAAACAAAAAAGAAGAAGTTATACTCGTAGCGGTTTATTCCGCTATGTTACATTAAAGACCGAAGACATGTATACAAATTAAGTAAACATAAAATGCTATCTAGATAGGTAATCAGGTTGTGTGTTAGGTTGTGTGTTATGTTTCGCTTTATCTAGGCCATAGAACTCTTATTTCATGGAATCTATAACAGAGATCGGATAAGATGTGGTGGACAATAGTGAAGCCCAATGATTGGCTTTCTCTGAAAATTATAGCATTTCTAATATGATATATTACTGCATAGAACGCAACACGCCACAAGTGGCCTTGGCCGTTTCTAAGGTCGAAGTGAGCTAGTAAGACTGGTCAGCACTTGGGGTGACATGATAACATTTCTCAAGATAGTATTCTAAATCTGCCTTAACTAGTGGTGTTTCACCAAGATTGGTTGATGAATCGTTGGGCATAATTCGGAGAGAGCACAATCAGAGGTCGTAGCAAAACCTTAAGCAATATAAGCTTGTATCAAGTGGACAACTTCCCCTAAATTGTTAACCATGTTATAAAAGAATGTCTAGAAATGTTAAATTTATTTGAGGCTAATGAAGCCCAATTGTTTTTTGACCTACAGACCAGATAAACTTATACGCACTATATTTTGTGAATATGTTGTGATTCTAGTTTAGGATCCAGAAGAAGACATAACCCCGTTCCGAGGAGGTGGGGAGTAAATCAATAATATTACTAACTTCGAGCAAATGGTTTTGGTAGGACCGTCTACGTGAACGGATCTAAGAGGGCCAAATTAACGATCCGTTACTAATTATGTCTGTAACCATGATTTTACCGTGAAATCGAGCATACCTGATGATAATACGACCACAACGTTCAACCAGAGATGTAGAGAAAATCCATGGATCATACCATATAAAGGTTAATATTATGTTTCCAATATCAACTTTCTAGATTTTTGCTGTAAGACTTTTGAGTTTTAGAATATTCCTCCACCCTTAACTCGGGGAGGGCCCCACTTTGAGGTTCCATATGTTTTTATCTTTTTTATTTGTATAGTGTTGATTCATTTGGTCCAGATTGAGGAGCGGTTGTTCGTCAAAACAACCAAAACATCTTTAAGCTGGTCGACTTATTCCACACCTTGAGGTTTATAATCCAAGGTCCCCTCATCCAAGGGTACAGTTATCTTATTCCAAACAACTTTGGCTCGTGAGATTTTCATATCAAGTCCTGACATATAAATCTGTAAGAAGTTGTCAAAAGTTCGTTGAGTACTTAGACAGGAAGGATGAATACCAATGACCAGTACATTTGGCTGACAAACAGGACTAGTTTATTAATTGAAGTCTTCCAGTTTAAGAGAGATATCTAGAGGTCTACGAATGCGGTTGGTAACTTTGTGGAAAATAAATCATTGTATGATAGTACTAATGAGATAAGTGCGACTCATAGGTATCTTACGGAGATGTGTGTTTTACATATCTTAGGGAGATAGACTTGAATCATATTAGGATTGTGGCAAAGACATGATATCTTTGCAAATTCCCCAAGTACTTGTCTGACTAGTACGACAAAAAACATGTTTGCTCTGCAGAAGATCATTAGGTCTTCCGCAAAACAGAGCTTGATGATATTCAGATTTTGACACTTCCACTGGTATCCAAAGCTAATGTGCTGATATTTTTCCTGAAGGATGTTGGACTTTACTTGTACTACAATAATAATAAAATACGAATATAAAGGGTCCCTTTGCTGAATACCTTTTTTACATTTGAAAGAGTGAAAGCGTTACCATTGATGCATATGAAGTATGAAGGTAAATATATATATTGTAATATCCAACTAATTATTTTAACTTTAAAAGAGCTGAAAGCGTTACCAATGGTGCATATGAAGTATGAGGGTAAATATATATATATATATATTGTACGATTCAACCAATCATTTTAGGTGGGAAGTCCATTACATAAAGGACATCAAGCAGAATACGTCAACGAATATTGTCAAACACCTTCATGAGATTTATTTTGAGAGAGTATCTTAGGACCTTTTTGTTTTGTACGGTAACCATGCATGAGATCCTGCGTGAGCATGATATTATCCGGTATGTTTCTTCCATGAAGAAAGCTTATTGGGAGGCGTCAATCACGATAGGATGAGAGTTTTTGTTATGGTTGTAAGGATTTTTTAGATGACTTTATAGATTACATTGCAGAAAGCTATTGTTTTAAAATCAGCTAAGGAATGAAAATAGTCAGTTTTTGGGATGAGAGAAATTAGGGTTTTGTTCTAATCGGGATCCATCTTGCCATAGAAGAAATAATATTTAACCACTTTATAGAAATCTATTATGATAGTGGTCTAACAGGTTTTAAAACTAGCACTGAAACCATCAAGGCCATGGGTTTTGTTGTTATCTATATCGAATAAGGTTTGTTTATCTCATTCTCATTGACAGGATTGACCATGTTAGACTTATCTTGAGGGAAACGTTTGGTTGACATTAAATTTCTAATTCTCTCAAGCCCTGGGTAGGTTGGCGGGATGTTAGTACATAGGAGATCCTAGAAATGACTCACATCTGAGACCCCTTTAGGGTTTGAGAAAATGGACACATCAACATCATTGATGACTATAATTTGTTTGTATCCCTTTTATCTTTAATTCTTTTATTGAAATATTTAGAGTTACGATCCCTTAGTTTTAGCCAGGTTTTGTCGAATTTTTGTTTTTTAAAATATTTGTTAGCTCGATTAAAGAAATCATAGTTCTTTGACACCTCAATCTCAGCCTCAATGAGGTGAAGGTTGGTCGGGTTATTAGTCATGCTCATCTGGTCTTGGTACAAGGCATTTTGAGCTTGGTAAACCCTATCTCTTATGTTACTAAACTCCATTTTATTTAAAACTAGAGAGGGTATCATGGAGGTGATTAAGTTTATAGGGGATAATGGCCATGGTGCTACCCTCACAAGGGATATTCTTGCTATCAATGATGATGCCTTAAGAACTTGAATGACTTTGCCACATATTAAAATACCTAAATGGTTTTTTATTAGAGAGGTATAAGGTTGTGAGGTATAAGGTGATGAAAGTGTTGTCAGAAGTTGCAGGGAATGTCAAAATGGGAAATATTTAGGAAAATTGGCATCCCATTGACTATTAACAAGAACTATATCTATTTTTTGTGAGATTAGATTGTCATTATGTTAGTTTGTCCAAGAGAATTAAATTTTTGATGCTCTTAGATCATTAAATTTGTTGGAGTCACAATACTCATCAAAGTCCCTGATAGATCCAGTCCAAAGGTCAGTATTGCATGTACGCTCAAGTGTGCTTCTAATATGGTTGAAATCACCTATGAATATCCACGCGTTTTTAGTCTTGTGGTTGAAATCTGGGTGTTATCATTCAACAAAGGGCGACATTCGAGTGGTTTATTGAATCCATACACTGTAATGAGATGAAATTTTAGATTTCTTACTATGTAAATTAGAGTGTAGTCCATGAGTTGAGGGGTGGTTATGCCTATGTTATGTTAAATACACTTGGATTCCAAGCTATCCAAACCTAATTGATGAGATGCATGGTTAGTCTTATAATGCCAAATAGTAGTATCGTTCTCATGATTATATCTACATTTTCAGCATTAACCTTAGTCTCTAACATGCATATAATAATACCACTATTTGAAAATACATAATCTCGAACATCTTTTAGTCTAACGGGGTCATTTAGACCCTTCAAATTCCAAGTGAACATTCTCATAAAGTTTGCAAAGTATGGAAAAATATGCATTTAATAAAAATAAACCAACGGTTGGGTAGTGTGTTGTTCTTAGGCGTGTTCGAAATAACAGGCAAGGTTGATGGTGGTTCGGTCTACATAATTGACGAGGTGACTTATTCATGGTTTGTTTCTTATCCAAGGCTTCAACGTGAACTTGGTAGCAACAATGCTTCCTTCACGAGGGGAACGTACCTTGCGTATGATCAACCCATCTCATTCAATGTTCATCATCAGTGAGTCATACTTAAAAGACGGTGATGTATCACTGTCATTAGAAGATACTATGATTTTCTCAGAATTGTCTATTATCAGCTCAATTTCATGGCCACCTGATGGGGATCTTAGTGTAGGAGGTGTCCATTGAATCTGTGCAACTTACAGTATTGTGCCCAAAGGTCTTACACCTACCACTGGGGGAGGCCATAGTATTATACCTGTAAGATATAAACCTTGCCCAAACAGTTGATGTTTAGTCATCAACCTTTCAGTGTCGAATCTGTTGAAGGGGTAGCACCAGATGTACTAGCTGTCTTTTTATTATTTTATTATTTTTTCTTTTGAGGAAGATGGGTGTCTGATCTGTTGCGGATGGGTAAGAACACTTTGTAGTCATGATGGACCAATATTTTAACAGCTTGTCGAGGATTGGATTGATCCATCAAATTTTCTGGGGGAAAAGCTTCAGGTGTGATCGGAAATAAGTGACTGTTGAGAAAGTTGATGATTTGGTAAGAGAAGTTGAAATTCGAGGTGTTCTTGGCGTTCGAGTTTTTGAAGACTGACTTTCTTCTGTAATATGCGAAGGCAAAAAGACCTGAACTTTAGAAGGATCGAAATTACCATAATGAATGACTTTAGTGGATGTTCCACAGGGAGCGTTGCTTATCAACCCAGCAACTCTATATTCTTCTGCTCTTTCGTTGATGCAGAAGTAATCGTAAGCTCCGAATATGTTGTTGTCTGATTTTGGAGATTTAGGTTTCTTAGGAATTCTGGCCTTAAATCTTCTGGATCTTAGGTGCTTTCTTATAAACTGGTTCAAGGTTAATCGGAAATTATAAATTTTCCAATGAAAGGTAGCTAGTAAGTTTAAAGAAGCTGGTGAAGGTAGCAAAGGAGTTTAGAGATTCTCTGCGCTTTCTCTCTCAAGGAATTTTTTTTGTGGATCAAAGAATGAGATGCAAAGGAATTTATAGGAGGAGAGAAGGCGTGTTCAGAAGTGGAAAAGGTTTATGTTGATTGGGCAGAATTTGAAACGGTTACGTGGTTAAGGGTTCAACATCTGCTATGTTAGGGGCTTATGTATAGGCCTAAAACCTAGGGGGTCATGATTTGTTTTGAAATAGATTTGATACTTAAATTTATTATTTTTTTCTTTGAACTTAAACATGAGAGGATGATTATCTATGGGCATATTTCAATGCATCCGGAACAAATAGTGATGTAACAAAATGATCGGTTTACTTTGGATTATGGAAGAAGTTATCATCATTGCTTTTGCCTACATTTGTAGTGAGTTAGTTCTCATTCATTTACTGACATGAGAACTAAGGGGGCTACTGATATGAAAATGTAAATTCAATTACTATTATGTAAATAATAAAACATTATGTAACAAATGATAAAGTTAGAAAATGACTTCATAATTATGTATTTTAGTCAAATACTAAGAGTGTAATTTACCCTTTTTATGTAACTGCTTTCAGTTGTAAGCTGAGTCTTTGTGCTTCTATATAAAGGCCAAAGCTGAACTAATAAAGAGGTTGGATTTCTGAGTTAGAAGACTTGTGTACTTTGATTTTCTCTCTCTAAAAACTTGACTTTTCTAGTTTACCAAAATGATTCCAAGTAGTCAAACTCACCATGTTAATGATAACTAGGAAGTTATCCATGACATTCATAATGATGCAGAGGTGCGCAAAGCTAAGTCTCACTCGATTTAATGTTTGTATATGTGTCTACGTATGTGGATGTACCCAAGTTTGGGCAGTTTGAATAGGAATGAATGTTGGGATGATTGTGGTATTTTCTTGAGAGTTAACTAGTGGTGGGGGTTGAAAGTTAACTATGGATACTATGGTGTTGTATAACATGTTGTGAGTAATGTTGATAGTCGAGTTGAGATATGAAGCACGATAAGACGCTCTTGGTCTTGAGGTTAAAGCTTAAGTTAGAGAGTATCATCTGACACCTCTAGATCGGGTGATAACTGTCCCTCTGTTATTTCTTCCTAGGAAGGATTGAGGGAATTTAGCGAGGAAATGCCAAGGGATAGGAGGGGGCTAAATGTGGATTGGTTGATAACTGAAAGGGTGGTAGATGAGGCGTGGATAATATTGAATGTGTTTTGTTAGAGCAAGTAATGAAGCAAATAGAATAACGGTCTAGTTTGTGGGTTGCAGAGGAGTTTTATTTCACTGGTAGTTAGGATTATCTGTGGTAGAATATGGTTTGGTGGATGGGTGGGCCTGATGAGGTTAGACTGGAATAATTATTTGTTTATAACACTTTCACAAAGGGCTAGGTTGGTGTTGGTGGGTTTGGGCTCATGATTTGATGTTTGCATGGGAGGGATGCTAGAGTTAACATAAGTGGTATATAATACTAGCCCATTATGGCTAGGGTTTGCATCCAGGTTAGTCATTAGCTGACTGGTGGAATGCATGGGGAATAAAAATAAGGGTTCAACTGTAGAGATCTGTGAAGACTTGAGTAAATGGAGAGATACCCAAACTTGGAATGACTTGGAGGGAGAATTGTTGGAAAATTATGGTAAAATGAAGCTTTCATCCCTCACATGCAACTCTTTTAAATCGTTTTTATCCATTACGAGGCTGGCATTTCCCACTTAGATAGATTTGAAATGCTCTAGCTTGGTTGAGGGATGCGTGACTCTATGTTAGAGGGGTCTTCATCGTCATCAAGATACATGTCTGAAATTGGGACAGGGAAAAAGATGGATATGGGTGTGGCTTCATCTCATTCTTAATCTCTTGTAGAGCAAACCTTTTAGCATCAGTAAGTCTTTGCTACTTTCTAAAGGGGCTAATGACTGGTCGGGGGGATGCATGCTCAAAAATAGGAAGTCCATGTATTGAGGCTTGGGTGCATATGTTAACAGAGAGTGATTGAGTCACTAATGTTGGTGGATAGGCTATTGTTGGTCTGGTTTCCAAGGAAAGTGAGGTATCCAACAAATTTTAAAGGAGGTAAGGGGTAACATTGGGCATAAGCTCATCATGTAAAATGTTTGGTTGGGTTTTTCATTGTAACGATGGGATATTTTCCTTAGGTTACCATTTTTCTTTGCTCAGGATTTTCTTTTTCTGGGCTTTGCAGTAGTACAAGACTCAAAAGGTCGGACCAATTCGAACTTACATAACTTAAATTTATTAAGGAAGAAAATGATAGACCACTCATACTCGAAAGGTCGAACCCATCTGAACTTGTATGACTTAAATTTATTAAGGCTGAAAATGATGAAGTACTAACACTCATCAAACTTCACACGATCGATGATCTAAAACAAAAAATAAATTTAGACTAACCATTGTTTGAAACTTTTCGGATGTTTATGAACAAGTTTTTTCCAAGTGTGCTTTAGAGCACAAACCTTAGGATGTCCACCTCAGATCGCAGCTAGCGTATATTCAAATTTTCTTTTGGTTCACTTCTAAAAAATTTCATACTAGTTAAGATATGTTATTATATATCACAATCATTCCCAAATCTAACCAATATGGAATATGTGTCTTTAGTCGCTAGAATAAATCTAACTGACCTGCTGTAAATTTTGCTAAAGTCCACGTGGACTTGCTATCCGCATGACGAATTGGTTAAGCTACATTACCAATGGATAATCCTAGAACAACGTAGTCGTTGTTTGGCTACTAGTTTCAAAAAAACACTTACGTATGGTTTACGAGCAAACTGATTTTTTACTTGTGTATTTTGTCGTTATGGTTCGGTTCCTGCTACACCTTTGTCTTTTGGAGTTTTTCCAACTGGTTGATTTATTCCCCAACTGACCCCCAATATACAGAGAATACTATCGGCCATATTATAGGTACAAAATTAGAATCGATGCCCTTCATAATATTTGGAACCTTTCGAGTAAGAACCATTTTATTGCCTTGTGAAATATATAATTTAGGTGATAATTTGTTCTAACACTGCTTGAAATTTCTAGAAAGGATTTGATCCTTATGGCGTCCTGGTTATTGTCAAGGAATGAAATAGCAGCAGCTAAGGTTTGAACCCCAGACCTCTGGGTTCCTACTCGGATTTTTGCATTGAGATAGTATCTACCTTGCTATTTTTGTATGCTTGTTAATAATATATACGTAGTCAGTTATTGAAATTATCTGTGAAATAAACCTAGAATGAGGCACTCCACTAACTCCTCACATATTGTAATTTTTTCAAAACAAAGTTATGGTTATTAAAAGATAGTTCTATCAAGGTAGAAGGCCCGAAAACCGACCCAAAACCTTCCGGTAAAAACCAGTTTGAATTAACCAAGGGAATATTAGCTATAGGTTTGGGCCAAACAAAGAAACCCATAGTTGGCCTCAAATAAAATAGGTGAGGAGACAATTCTATGCAGAGTAGCTGATGGTTCAGTCATCTGAGGAACAAACGATAATTAAGGCACCCACGAAAAATAGAAGAGGTTGGTTAGAAACTCTGCAACCGAGGGTGTGACCAAAAGAGAAAGTAGAGGTTTGATGGTCTGAAAATCAATATCCCTCGACAATAGGAAATACAGGCTTTAGTATAAAACATAAGCACGTCAGGAAGGATAAACCGAATAAGAAAAGTCAAGCAAGATCATTATAGTAGAGCCTATAATAATTTTAACTATACAATGTCTATTTTCCAACATTTTCTTGTTTCTTTAAACTATGTATGCCATCAAGTCACTCTCGGTCGAATGAGGTAAACCTAAACAAAAAAATAAGCCAAAAAATCGCACAAAAGAAATTTTTGGTCAGATGTACCTCCCCATGACGCAACAACCTCTCCACCAGAAAATCAATGGATTATAGATCTGAATTTTCCGGTAAAAAAGACATATTAACCCTTCTGAATCCAATATCCCCAAAGCCAAGCGTTTGAGGAAGGTTCAGGTAGTCGCGATGCTTTAGAAAATTAGACCCATGTAAGCTATCCGGACACTTAACTTTAAAAAACTTATGAGAGATCATAATATAGTTTTCAAATTTTGCTGAAACAAAGATCGTGCCAACGTGAACAACCCATATTGGATCCTTAGCTTTTCAAATAGAGCTGAGGCTAGAGGTTAGTTTATAACTATTATGACATTTAATCCTTGTTTGAAATCCTTTAAACCGCCTCTTACCTGCCACTTATTTTAACTTATCTTTATTGAAAACGATGTATAAGACATTTGGATGCTACAAAAATCTCAAAATGAGTTAAAAAGCCGAGATCTCGAACTTTTCTTACCTATTTCATCTTGTTTCTCAGTGCATCAGAGATAATAAAAACTAAGGTTGAAGATATGCAAACATCATGGTAATTATAGACAATAAAAGCTTGATACTAAATGTCTTTCAAGGCTTTTCTAAAGCATTGGTACAAACTGAAATCCTAGCATGAGGGAATAATGAAAGAAATTAAGATAATATTAAGACGATGACCCCATCGACTGTGCATACAATAAAGGCTATCAAAACAAATATGATTTTAGGTTTATACCACACTTTTGTGTGTAGTTGTGTAGGCTTTACGACTTCTTATAATGTGTCTAGTTATTTTCTAGTTGTGTTGCCAAGGGCTTGGAGTATACCTCACATAAGGCTAAGGATTTTATTCATGACCTCGACCTAACCGTTAGCTTGCATATGGTAAGGTGCTGAAAAATGCTGACGTATGCATAGCCAAAATGTTGTTATCTGTGTCTTTTGTAATAAAAAAATTAATATCGATGGTGATAGCACCGATACCCCCAACAGATATTAATCTTTATAATATTTGTTACTTTCTTACCTTAATTTTTGTTAAGGATTTGGTATCGATCCATTAAAAAAACTAATCCACTATTAGTGAGAACTGAGAGATTTTGTACAGAAGAAAGAGAGCTACTTTGAGCGGTGAATTTTTTTTGTATTATATATATAAGATGATAAGGTATCCAAGGCTAGGTTGTTACACACTCGGAAGGTCAACTAAGAATCTTTATTGTTAATAATAGTTGTAATTTGTTTTTGTGTAACAGGTAGAAAATAGAGAGCGTTAGTGAGAGACAGACCGTAATTGAATTAGGTTTTAAGGTCTTTTTTATTTTAGTTGGGCTTTGTTTTAATTTTTTGAGTTGGTCTTGATTTGTTAGGTTCGGATCAGCAATTTGATCATGATATGGTACGTAACGGATGTCAAGAGTTCCTCGAAGGACTTGATCCCCATAAAAATGATCATCGAGCTCGACATGTTTCGTCAGGGCGTGAAAAATAGGATTAGATGCAAGGGAGCTGACCCCCAAATTATCAAACCAAATCATTAGTGACCGAGAAACTAGAAAATTGAGCTCCTTCAAGACAGAGCACAACCATATTAGTTCAGTAGAGAGATTTGTAAGCGCACACTATTCTAATTCGGTACTGGAGCGTGCAACAACATGTTGTTTCTTAAAGGACCACGAGACAAGGGTGTCCCCAAAGAACACACAGTATCCACTTACTGAACGACGATCGTCAACAGAGGAAGCCCACTCAGCATCCGTGAAACCCCTCAAATGCAGCTCAGGACTGGGTTTGATGTGAAGAGCCAGTGACACGGTACCAGATAAGTAACAACAGACTCGTTTCACTGCATGTTGATGAGAATTTGTAGGTTCTGTTGGAATTGGCTTAGTTTATTAACTGCATATGCAATGTATGATCGTGTGTGAAAGAGATATTACAGTGAGCCTAATATGATTCTGTATTATGTAGGTTTCTGTAAGGGATCTCCATCATAGAGGGAGAGAGCGGGAGTAACACGCATTAGAGTGGAGCAGACATTAACACTAGTAAGTCCCATTGTATTTGGAAAGTTACGAATATATTGCTGTTGAGAAAGATGAAAAACTGTAGAGTCCCTGGCCACTTATATCCCTAGAAAATAGTGCAGATCACCTAAGTCTTTAAGTGAAAACGTAGAATTGAGTCTGTTGATGAACAATTGTAGGTGAAATGACTGGTTACCTATGGTGATGATGTCGTCTACATAGACAAGTAGGATAATTATGAGTTGGCTAGACTCATAGAATAACATAGACCCAATGAATTAGAGTGTCTTTTAAATTTGAAAACCAAGCCTTTGGGGCTTGCTTAGCCCATACAGAGCCTTATGAAGTTGACACACATGAGATGGCCTGATAGAGTCTTCAAAACCATATAGTCATTTCATGAAGATAATGTCTGTTAGTTCACCATTTAGGAATGCGTTGTTGATGTCAAGTTGTCTGACCACCCAGTCTTTTACCACTGCTAGAGTTAGGATAAGTCTGATGGTGAAGGCTTTAATTACTGAACTAAAATTCTTAGTGAAGTCCACACCAGGAGTTTGATGAAATTGTTTTGCCACCAGTCTGACTTTGTGAGGTTGGACTGACCCATCTGCATTGTATTTAACCTTATAGACCTACTTGTTCCTAATTAGATTCATAGTAAGAGTCTAAGGCACTAGAGACCAGGTATTGTTGTGAAATAGAGCATTAAACTCATCCTGGATAGCCTTAAACCAAATAGGATTATTAATAGCATCAGAAAACTTAGTTGGCTCTGGTGTAGTAGTGGTAAGACCTAGAAATAGACAATTAGGTTTATTGATCCCATTTTTGGGCCTTATTGTCATGGGATGTGTGTTTGAGAACTGTGATAATGTAGGTTCTGTTTGGTTTGATAAGATATATGACTTGTTAGTTGAATCCACGACATGTGACTTGTTGGTTGATGCTATGATTGTATGATCACTGGTAGAAGTGATGTATGGGTGATGTTGAGTAATAGGATTAGGGAATGTGTCTGTATGAAATAGAGATTGAAAACATGGTAGGATGGTCTCAGATTCTTCATGAATATTAATGGGAATAGGTAGTTTGTTTGTATCTGTTTATGTTGATGACTATGATGTGGTATGTTCTAGATGTTTAGGTAGTGTATGTGGTAGTAGGCTGGTAGAGATAGATGGCTCAAGGAAGCCAAACTAGGCATACGAGTTGGATGAGGTAGACCAGATATAGCAAGACCAAGATTAAATTTAGTTACATATTGTGACTCAGGCTATTTAAGATTTAAGGAAACCAGTGAGGAAAGAGAATTGTAGTTCATTAAAAATAATATGTCTAGAGATACCAGTTGAGTTAAGGCACTTATACCCTTTATGAGTGTCACTGTATCCTAGAAAAATACACTTAGTTGAGTGAAAACCAAACTTGTGAGTTTGATAAGGTCTCGAACAACAAAAACAAGCACAACCAAAGATTTTAAGAAATGAATAGTTTGGTTTAATGTGAAATAGTGTTCCAAAAGGTGACAGGTCCTTTAGAATGACTGTAGGTAGTCTGTTGATTAGGTAGGCATTAGTGAGGAAAGCCTCTGGCTAGTAAGTGAAAAGAACCATAGATTGAGCCAACAAAGTGAGCCTTGTTTCAACTAGGTGCCTGTGTTTCCTCTCAGCTTTGCCATTTTGGGCAGAGGTATGAGGACACGCAGTCTTAAGAAGAATACCACATCTTTAGCAAGAGGCACAAATGATTTGGACTTCTTACCCCAATAAGATTGGAGAGCTTTGATTTTTCTATTAAATTGGTTTTCAACATATGTTTTAAAGATTTTGAAAATACTTAGAGATTCTCATTTTTGTTTTAGAGGGTATACCCAAGTAAACCTTGAGTAATCATCAACAAACAAGATATAGTACTTGAAGCTAGTTTTAGAAGGAGTAGGAGATGGCCCACGTAGGTCTGAATGGATTAGATCTAGAGCATGTTTAGAATGAGACTCAGATCTGCTGTAAGGTAAAGAGTGAGATTTCCCAAGTTGGCATGAATCACAGAACACACTTTCATTTCTTAGAATAGAAGATAGGTTACATTGTTTCAAAATAACACATAGAATTCTATCTGAAGGATGGCCAAGCCTCCTGTGCCATCTTTCTTTTAAGGAAACAGAAAACCTAGACTCAGACTGACCCTGATGTAAGCTAGAAGTAGTAAATTTTTTTGGAGACTGACTGTAACATTTAATACTGGGCTTGCTATTATTGGTGAGTGTCTCCAGCTGATATAGACCTTGGTTAGTTGTCCCTATAAGCAACACCATCCATGTTCTCTTGTCCTTGACAAAGCAACTATTTTTGTGAAACTCTAAATAAACAGGGCTATGTAGTGTAAGATGATGAACAAATAGAAGGTTCTTTTTAATTTTGAGAACATATAACATTTTGTAGTGATAATGGTCTATTTGTTGATGTTCCTAGCTCAATATTTCCTATATGCTGAATTCTAAGTACTTCTCTACTGCCAACAATAATAGATTTCTTACCAGAGTACTCACGTTTCTGAGTCATGAGATTAGGAGACCCTGTCACATGATGACTTGCTCTACTGTCCAGAAACCATGCATTATCTTCAGATATGTCTTGAGTAACCATATAGGCTCCTTGTTCTTGTGTTTTTTTGTCCTGAGGTGTAGGTATAGTCCCCATGAAATTGTGATCATCTTTGTAATGGCAATAAGGACCTGAATGTCCATATCGACCACATATTTGACATGTTGGTCTGTTTGGAGTGGTGTACCTACCACCCCTGCCTCCTATATCAGTAACATGTTTGGGAGGACATGGTTCTTCACCAGTGATAAAATCTTCTAGGTCATTTCCTCTTATCACTGGTAAGACCATAGTCTTCCAAAACATACAATTTTTCTATCTAACCTGATAGAAGTAAATGATGTTATTCTATTCATTTTCAGGTGTCTGCTTCCATCACTAAGAATATTACCAGAGTAAAGAGTTGTAGCATATGGTTCAGTGGATAAAGACGAGTCATTGTTTGCTATTTTTCAAGAAAAACTGCTTTGATACCAAGTGAGAACTGGGAGATTCTGTAAAGAAGAGATAAAGCTATTTTGAGTGGTAATTTTTTTTATATTATTGATTTTAGTAACTTTTTTCATTCTGTTTGTATATATATATACACACAAGATGATAAGGTGAAGAATCCAAGGCTAGGTTTTTACAAATTTGGAAGGTCATCTAGCACTTGATAAGGACGAGAAATGCCTAGGCTGTTTTGGACTAATGTAACATAAATATTTGTATTTGTATTAATAAAACTAGGATTATTAAGGACTAAATGTGTAATATGAGAAATATAGGTGTACATAATGAAAAGGTAATCTAGAGGGACCACTTGTGTAAAATGGGTCTCACTACTGTCACTATATAAATAAACTCATTTTTTGAAGGAAAGTACGATTTTAATATAATATAGTACACTGACATCTTTATCTCTCTATAAATCTCACTCGTTCTCTCTCTTAAAATTTATTGTTAGCACATTTAAAATCAGATAAGAAATTCAGGGCTCCAGACTTTTCTAGAACTATCATTGCTGCCGTCTGTGCGAAACCGAAGTGATACCCGGGAAATTTTCTTTCTTAAATCACAATATACATAAACATGAATACCGAGGTAGTAGAGGGAAAAATGTTGGATAAAGATGCTAACATAATCATGTCAGATTTTGAGGATCGACATTCTGGGGATCAGTACGACGTTCGTGACCAAAATAATCAGGGGAAATGTAAACGGTCGACCCTCATCATGACAAGACAACCACTGTTAGATGATATTTCTAAGTTGAATGCAGAAAAAAAGATAGTTTTTGGTGAGGATAAAAGTTTCCTGAGGGTAGGCTAGTAATTTCAAGTGGAGTTTCAAGGTGGTGTATGGGTGTTTAACGGTAGTGTATGGGTGTTTAACGGTAGTGTATGGATGTTTAACGGTAGTGTATGGGTGTTTAACGGTAGTGTAGATAGTAGAGAGATGATTAAGCAGCTTGGTAGCAGTTAATTCTCATTACCCATAGTTAATGCTGGTGGTTGGGTATTTATAGTATGATGTTTGGGCCCTTATGGGCTTTCGGGTCATGTTTAATGGACCCGGGTGATGATTAAAGACCCATGAGCTCTAAGCAGGAGAGCAAGTAGCTTAGTCAAGAAGTGTTTAGGTTTTTTAGTACTTTAGTCATAGTTCGAACAGTCTTAAGTTTATAGTGTCCAAGGTAATCTGTCCGGAAGTGATCTGTTCGATTTATGTCCTTGTAGCCTGTCCGGTGTTCAGAGAGACATAGACTGATTTAACCTTCCGGGGAGCATGCTGAATTCGGACTCATCAAGAGCCCCTTTTTTAGGTGTTTGAGCAAGTATTCTTGTCAAAGAACTGAAAAACAGTCCGATGAATGAAGTGGTTCTCAATTCGGACAGTACTGTGGGTATACCCGGACAGGTTAAGCTTTACGAATTCCAAACGGTTTTTGCTAGAGTTAGTGGGACACGTGTCGCTCTCTGATTGGCCACTCCAGCCGTTTTTTCACCTTGAATTTCGCACCACCTTCTTTAACAAGTAACCTCTTTAATTACCAAAAGTGACATCAGCGCCGTCTTTTAATTATTGCCCAACTTTTCGGATTCTCCTAGGAATCAACTCCCTTTTTCAAATCTACTATAAATTCACAATCATTTTCCACTGTTTTACCATCTCTTTCAAATTTTACTCTGCAAATTTACTCAGAGCTTTCTCTCTCTAGAACAAAAATTCCTTTAGCAGTTTATGTTTACAGCAAGAACAGCATTGATCAAAGGTGGTTGGCTCAACCTTTCGGAGTTGGAGAAAGCACAGAAGGTCGAGAAAGAAAGGCGAATAGCAGCAGGGCTACCATCATCACCAGTTGAGAGACCAGTTGCTTCTGTTACAGAATCGGATCGAGGCTCATCCTCCTCCAAAGGTACCAAGCCCAAAAAACTCTTTCAATCCACCCTCTCACCCATAGTATCTGGTTCCTCAGTTCAGGAGTCAATACCTGCTGTTGAACCAGGAGTTACTGCTACAAGTGTTAGGAAACCCTCACCTTTTATAGCCATGGGGTCTGATTCTGACCACTCTCCGGAGAAGTTAGTCATTAAGAGGCCAAGTTGGTTAGTCAAAGGACTAACCTCCAAAAATACTCCCTCAAAATCGGGGGCAAAAAATAATGATTCTGGGTCTAGAATGCCTATTAGAGCCCCCCGGGAGAGGCCAACCGGTCCGGAGGCCAGCAGCCCGGTTCCTACAAGAGAGACTTCTGCCTCCGAGTCCCAATCTGAGGTGAGAAGTCAGAAGAAAAAAGACAGTCAACAGTCCGGAGGCCAGGCTGTGGCAAGCATCAACCCTCCCCGAATTACTACCACAGAAGCTCCCCCAACGGTTATGGAGGAGAGAATGGAGGACTCTACTGAAGAGGTCCCCTTTGAATCCGAGTCCTCCAGACAGGCTGACACCACTGTTGTTGCTGCCAAGAAAGACAAGGAGAATCTGTACTTGAGGCATCCGGAGCTGCTGGAGTGCCTCGAGGGAAGAGTGGGGCCGTGCTTTCACAAAGTCGAGCTTAAGTACCTCTTGGCCTTGCAGAAGACCAAGTATGCATTCATCCATACCTCTGATCTGGGTCGAATGCGCACAAAATGGGGGATCCCCGAAAACGTGAAGATAAGGATCCCCATTGATCCGGAGACCCCAATGGACTGCAAACGGAATGAAATAGTCTTCTTTACAGAGCTATTTAATTGGAGACTCAGGTTCCCACTGGATCCAGAGATCGTACGGTATTTTCATCTGGTCAAGCTTTGCCCAACTCAGCTAAGCCCCAACGGCTGGTTCACTTTGATGTCATGTATCATGGCGTCTAGATTGTCTGGGATCCCTCTTCCTATGGAAGAGTTCGCAGCAGTAGCCAACCTTTGCAAGCATCACCAATTCCCCTTCTATCATTTCAACATGGGGAACGATCTCAAGGCTGTTGATGACCTCTTGGAGTCAGGGAGCAAATGGAGGAGCCAATTCTTGTTTGTCAGTGGCTCATGGGAAAACGGTAAGAAAATCAAAGTCGGAGAGAACCCAAGCCTCCTCAGGAGTAGGTGGAGGAGTGATCGTAAGTTTCTCAGTTCAAATTTCTGTCCGTTTCTCTCTTTTCCTTTTTCTTTTTAAGTTAAATTTAAACTAACCAATTTCTCTTTTGTTCTAGCAGAGCTGCCAAAGAAGTTCGGAGACTACTTGAAGGCCGGACAGACTACTTGTGGCAAAATCAATGCTTGGGCCGCAGAGAATTGGGAGAATCGATTCCACAAGGCCTTCACC
Source organism: Limnanthes douglasii subsp. nivea (assembly GCA_036936605.1). Taxonomy (NCBI): domain Eukaryota; kingdom Viridiplantae; phylum Streptophyta; class Magnoliopsida; order Brassicales; family Limnanthaceae; genus Limnanthes; species Limnanthes douglasii. The sequence goes on along the minus strand of JAUPFV010000005.1, from coordinate 266,869,834 downwards.
CCTGGAAATTTAGCAAGGTCTCACCTGTGGAACACCACAGGTCGGAGAGACCTGACTTGGGAGAAGCTCACCACCCAGCCTGATGAAGACACTGTGCTGAGAAGGTCCCACGAAATGGATGGGACACTCTACCTGCCTGCCCGGGCCAAAGCCCCGAGCAAAATGAAGGGCAGAAGAAGAGGCAAAAAGGTGGCGGGCGATGCTGAGAAGGATGTCCCAACAGACCCGGAGGGGCCGGCCCAGGTTCAAATCGATGCAGCCCTCTTGCAAGTGGTGGAGCAGGAGACCGAGAGGCAGGAAGTAGACCTTCCAAAACCTCCAAGGGCTCCTAAGAGGACTCGCAAGCAAGCAAGTGAGAGCGCTGACCGGGAAGTCAAGAAGAAAAAGACTTCACAAGGAGATGAGCTTGCTCTCCGGGATCCGGAGCCCTCTTTTCCTACGGGCCCCTCTGACCCAACGCTGGCCGAAGAGATCCCAAGAGAGTTTCACACTGATGAAGTTGAGGGGGGAGTGCTCAACTTGGATGAAGTGGACATCACCGGTCTGGGTGGACTTGGTGAATATTTCCTTGGCCTCCCCATAGACGAGTTCGCAGGGCCTTACATCCCCCCGAACAGCTCCAATACAGTCAATTTTAATGGTAAGACTTTCATGGTTTCTAGTGAGAAGGACACTATAGCCCATTCCTTGCTTAGTAATGTGCAGCCAGTTCTTAAATTGGAGAGGCAAGTCCGGAGTCAGGCGGACACCATCAAAGACCTCAAGTCTGAGAAGGAAAAGCTGTCCGGAGACCTCCGCACTGCTACCACCAACGCTGATTTTCTCAAGGAAGCAAACGAGGAGCTGGAGAGGAGTCATGATGAGAGCAACACAAAAGTTGCCACCCTAGAACAAACCATAAAAGATCTCCTGGAGAAGCTGTCTGGTATGGAGAAAGATCTCACCGTCTCACGGGGAGAGACCACTGCAAAGGAGAAGCTCATCACCAACCTGACCACTGACAAGATTGCTTTAGAAAATGCAGTGACTCAGGCTGCTGAAGAGAAGGCTGCTTTGGTAAGGGACCAAGAGGCCATAATCAAGGCCAAGATCAACGCCTATGCCAAGGAGATGATACAAAGCGAAGAGCTAATGGTTCAAAGGGTGAAGTCTGATATGGTTCTCCTTTTTCACGAAAAATTCCCGAAGAGGACCCTGGGGGACTTATGGCTCTATGTGGATGATGATGACCTTCCATTTTATACTATGGTTGATGAAGGATTTTCCGGTGAGTCCTCTTCTGATAATGAAGAGAAGACCGGAGAGAGCCTAGGCAAAGAGGAGAATGACCCCAAGGGCAAGAAGGTAATCGAAGGGGGGAGTGACGTCAAGGGTAAGAAAGCAGATGATGGTGAGCCATCTTCAAAGGCTCAACCTTAAATTATAGTTTACTTTGTTTATCTTTCATTTAAACTAAAGTCCTTGGAAGGCCAAGGCACTCTTTTTGTAATGGTGTCCGTATTTGTTAGGACAGGTTTTTTGTGCTGTACCCTGACTTATCTACAAGTCCTTGGAAGGCCAAGGCAATTTTAAGCTGTTTAATGAATGTTTCTACTTCACACAACCATCATCTTTTCTCATTGCTTGTTTTAGTTTAGATAACTAGAGTTTGAGTAGCTTTTAGTTGTTGCATTGTGAGAGTGTTTAAATTCTCTGGCTAGAGTTTAAATAGCCCTTAGATCTTTCAGTCCGGGTAGTATGACAAGAGATAGAATTTTGAAGATACTTAGAAAATTTTGAAGAAGGCACCAAATTTCATTGAAAGCTCTCCGTGCTACCGAAGAGGGGAAGGTATGCCCCCAAATATTTACATGGATGTTTAAACAAGTAAATATTTACACGAGTATCATTCCAAGTACATTCGGAGATACTCAATATTCCAAGGATGGGTTAGAACCTTGCCATCTTTGTCTTCCAACCAATAAGCTCCAGGCTTGATTCTTTCAACCACAATATACGGACCCTCCCAGGTAGGGGCCAACTTTCCGAAGAGCTTTTCTTTAGTGTGTAAGAAGACTTTCCTTAATACTTTGTCCCCTGGTTCAAAATCTCTTCTTTTAACTTTAGAAGCAAACCTGCTTCTCATCAAGCCTTGATAGTATGCTATTCTAAGATGAGCTTTAACCCTTCTTTCTTCTATCAAATCAAGTTGATTTCTAATTTCCATTTCATTAGCGTGTCCGGAGAAGTTGTGAACACGAAAGGAAGGGAGTGTTTTCTCTATGGGGGCTACTGCATCCATTCCATAGACCAAGGCAAAGGGAGATTCTTGTGTTGCAACCCCAGGTGTTGTCCGGTAGGCCCACAAGACTTCTTGTAGATAACTAGGCCACTTCCCAGCAGCCCCTTCCAATTTTTTCTTTAAACCGGACAATATGGTTCTATTAGCCACTTCAACTTGCCCATTGGCTTGTGGGTGGAAAGGTGAAGAGAAACAATGCTGTATACCCCTTGAGGCACAGAAGCTTTCCATTTCTCTGTTGTCAAACTGTGGCCCATTGTCCGTTGTTATCTTCTGTGGGACACCAAATCTGCAACATATGTTGGACATAATGAATTTTATGACAGCTTTCGATGTTGTCCCTGCCAAGGGAGCTGCTTCTATCCACTTTGAGAAGTAGTCAATGGCCACAATTATAGTTTTACGCCCTCCGGACGCCACAGGGAGAGGCCTAACCAAGTCCAACCCCCATCGAGCAAAAGGGATGGGCTCAGAAATTGATTCCAAAGGAATGACTGGTACATGAATTTCATTACTGTACCTCTGGCATGGGTCACACCTTCTCACCAGCTCCTTAGCATCTTTCATGATTGATGGCCAATAGTATCCGGAGAGTAACACTCTTCTTGTTAAAGCTCTAGACCCACAATGGGCTGATCCCTCACCATCATGCAATTCAGAGAGGACCACTTGTGACTCATCATCCCCTAAACAACGTAGGATAGGTTTACTATAGGATTTTTTGTACAACACTTCTCTCAACATAATAAAACCACGAGCCTTGTGTTTCAATGTTCTGGCTTGTGATTTATCTGAAGGCACAATACCATCGGACAGATATCGTATGAGAGGAGACCTCCAGTCTTGAGGCCGATTCACTTGTATTTCAAAAACTTCCTCTTTTTCACCCTTACTAAGTTGAATAGAAGGGCTTTCAAGCACATGGATCCATGGGTATGACTCCGTATATGCTATTGTTGCCAATGAGTCTGCTAGCTCATTTTCTGCCCGGGGAATGTGCTCATAGGCAACAGCTTTAAACTTTGACGCTTCAAATACTTGACCAACTGCTCCTTTCTAGCCTCAGATTGGCCTAAGGCATGGTGGACAAGCAACTGGGAGTCATTTAGTAGCTTGACCCTTTTAGCCCCACAGATGTGGGCCAACTTTAACCCAGCTATAGCTGCTTCGTATTCGGACTCGTTATTAGATGCCCTGAAAGCAAAATAAATAGCTTGATACATGCTGTCTCCATAAGGGGAAGTTAAACATATTCCTGCACCACATCCCATAGTGCTAGATCCACCATCTGTTCGGATGATCCAGACTTTCTTGTTTTTTGTATCAGTAGCTTGCTCCGAATCCCTATCGGAGTGGAATTCAACCAGGAAATCAGCCACTGCTTGGGCTTTTACCGCTGTCCGGGGAGCAAAGTCTATGTCGAAGTCCCCCAACTCTACTAACCACTTAGTCATTCTGCTCGAAATGTCTGCTTTTTGAAGGACATTCTTTAAAGGGAAAGATGTCCGGACGATAATAGGATGAGCCTGAAAGTAAGGCCTCATCTTTCTTGCAGCTATCACCAGAGCTAACGCCAGTTTTTCGAGTTTCAAGTAACGCCTCTCAGCATCAATTAAGCTTTTGCTGATGTAGTACACTGGGTAGGGACACCCATCGATCTCTCTTACCAACACAGCACTGATGGCACAACTTGAAACGGCCAGATACACAATAAGAGTCTCCCCATCAACTGGTTTGAACAAAGTTTTGGGAGAGGAAAGATGTTTCTTGATTTCACTGAATGCCTCATCACACTGCGGGGTCCACTCGAACCCCTTCGTACCCTTCAAATTTTGAAAGAAAAGAGCACACCTGTCCGAAGACCTCGAGATGAATCTGTTTAAGGCAGCTAATCTCCCCGTTAACCGCTGTACTTCTTTAATGTTTCGAGGAGGTTCCATCTGGAAAAGAGCATTCAACTGATCCGGATCGGGCTGTATTCCATGCTCACTTATGATATACTCTAAGAATTTCCCGGACTGCACTCCGAAAACACACTTTTCAGGGTTTAACTTTAAATTCACTTTTACCAAGTTGGCAAAAGTTTCTCGGAGGTCGGATAAGTGTAGCTGCTCATCCACACTCTTCACCATCATATCGTCAATGTAAACCTCCATATTTCTTCCAATTTGATCAGCAAAGGCCTTGTTGACTAACCTTTGATAAGTAGCCCCAACATTTTTCAAGCCAAAAGGCATCACCTTGTAGCAATGTAGACCCCTATCAGTGACAAACGTGGTATGCTCTTGATCTTTTGGATCTACTTGAATCTGATTGTACCCGGAGAAGGCATCTATAAAGGAGAGCAGCTTGTTCCCAGAAGTAGAGTCTACTAACTTATCTATTCGGGGGACCGGATACAAATCTTTTGGGCAAGCTCTATTAAGATATGTGAAGTCAATGCACATGCGCCGTTTGCCATTTTTCTTTTTTACCAGGACAGGATTGGCAGTCCACAAAGGGTATTGAGATTCCTTGATGTGCCCCATCTTCGTGAGTCTGTCAACCTCTTGTACTATGACATCAGCCTTTTCTTTTGAGAAAACTCTTCTCTTTTGAACCACTGGTGCCACATCTCTCCGGACAGATAGGTGATGGGATATAACCTCTGATGGAACTCCAGTAACATCAGCATTGCACCAAGCAAAAACGTGCTGATGGTCTTTCAAGAATTTCAACATCTATTATTTCAACATTGGTGGCATCTTGGACCCTATCTTGACACTTTTGCCTTCTTCCAAACAGTGTGTTTCAACCTCTTCAATTGGAATCAACACTCCAGGGGTCTCTCTGGGGTCATCGATTTCACCCTCACCCCCAGAAAGACCCTCAAACTGCTATTGATCGTTTATACGGACTGCCCCCAGCGTTCGAGGAGCCAAGGCAGTGGCATAGCATTCTCTTGCAATCTTTTGGCTGCTCCGGACAACCCCAACCTGTCCCTGAACAGCATACTTTAAGCACTGATGGACTGTTGAAGCCACTGCATGCATCCTAGAGAGCCAAGATCTCCCTAGTATAGCATTGTAGCAAGTGGGACAATCCACCACGATAAAAATTATTCTAACCATTTTCTTGAAAGGGCCCCTGCCCAATAACACCTCTTCTTCAAATTCTCCGATCACATCGGCTGAGCTGCCCGTGAAGCCCACGATCGATCTGTCCGACTTTTGAATCACAACTGGATTTTTTATTTTCTTGTAAGTGGTTAGGAAAAGGATATTGGCAGAGCTCCCAGTATCCACCAGAATTCGCCTTATCTCATTGCCCCCTATAGATGCTCCTATGACAACAGCATCCTCATGAGGGCCAGCAATGTCTCTCAAATCATCCTCATCAAAGACTATGAATGGGAATGAGTTCGGTGACTGATAAAATGTCATGCCTCCTTCTAGATGGGAGGCTAAGTTATGAACATGCCTCTTCCTCGAAGAAGCAGTAGGAGCTGTCATAGAGTCCCCTCCGAAAATTGTAAGTGACTCAAAGAATTTAATGAGCCCGGAGACCGACCTAGAACATTCCTCTATAGCACCCACCCTGTTTCGAGTTGGATCAGGATCCAGGTACTCAGAATACACATCAAACCTTTCAACTATAACCATGGCCCCCTCTGGGGCAGCATTACTCAGACCAACCCGGTGAGTGTTGTCAGGCCTGTTGCCTCCTCTTCTCTTAACGTATGCTCCCAACTTTCCCCTTTCAATTAAGTTCTGAACCTCTTGCTTCAACGCTATGCAATCATCAGTGGTATGACCAATATCATTGTGATATTGGCAAAATGAGTTGTTACGATTCTCTCTGGGAGACTGCAAGGTTGCCAGTCTCCGGTAATGCACCTCATCTTTCGTTTTATCGAAAATGGTGGCCACACTTTCTTTGAGTTCTGCAAACCACTCCGGTTGGACCAATGGCCCTCTTTTGTTTCTGGATTGCTGACTTTGGGCAGGAGCAGCTGGCTGAGACTGAGCTTTTACCCTACCATGCCCCTGTCCGGTTTCTCTTACTATGTTCCCGGACTGGTTTTGATTTGGAGTTGGTGCCACCGGGGTGGATCTCACCTGTCTGTGCACCCTGGTTTTCTTTGTTTCATCAACGTTTATTTGCTTGCCAACTTGATTCAGCAATCCCCCCAGGCCATGGCCTTCTTTCTAGTCACCGAATCAGCCAGATTTCCTGGGTTCAAACCTTGCCTTAGGGATGCTATTGCCACCTGTTCGAAGCAATCAGCCAACCCATTCTTTGTGTTCACAAAACGACTTATGTATTCCTTCAAGGACTCATTTGGCTCCTGGGCACGATGGATTATTGTGTCTCCATTGCCCTTCGGCTCCTCACTCCCTAAAAACTGCCTTCGAAAGGCCACCCAAAACGTATCAAAATCTTTAATACAACCTTGAGGCAGGCTGTTGTACCATTTCAGAGCACTCCCCGTAAAAGATTGGGAGAATGCCCTACACAGTAGTTTATCATCATCATCATCAAAGTTCATCATGAAGTTCTTGAATTGCTCCAGATGATTGTCCGGATCAGTACTGCCGTCGTACTTCTCCATCTTAGTACTGTCAAACCTCTTGGGGAGGTTTCCGGACAGGATTTTAGAAGACAGTGGAGACTGCCTCCAATTCCTTCCACGACTGAACACAGTATCCTCATTTGGAGTGGCAAAGATACCTGGTTCATCGTGGAAAGCAAAAGGATCCATCAGCATCTTGTCCGTATATCTCCGGTGGTGAGATGACCCCTTTCCAATATGCCTTTTCATTCTTCCATGGTGATCTCTTTTTCTTGAATATTTCTTAACCTGCTTTTGCTTTTTCTTGGTTCGACCCTCATCACTGCTAGAGGACAAGGATTTTTCATTTCCCTCACTGTCCGAAGAGCTGCCCGAAGATTCTGAACTCGATTCAGAACTCTCCACAGGCTTGGACCGGTGAGACTTCTTAGAACTGGCATGTGTCTTTTTGGTGCTCACATGAGTTTTCGAAGCCTCAGGCTCTCTAGGGTTGTCGATATCATGAGCAGCTGATGCTTTGGATTTTTCTTTCACGCCTATCTTGGCCTTTTCAGCCCTCAGAGCTTCTATTTTAGCCCCCAGCCTGTCACGCTCTTCGATAGTGTACTCGTCATTCTCTCCCACCACTTCGAGCAAAGCTGGTGGCACTTCTGGATTGTCCGGATTCATTCGGACATAGTTTTTTTTAGCTGGTTTTGAATGCTTGATTCAGGCACCGTCGCCTCCCACTGTGGTCGCCAATTTGGTGAGGATAAAATTTTCCTGAGGGTAGGCTAGTAATTTCAAGTGGAGTTTCAAGGTGGTGTATGGGTGTTTAACGGTAGTGTATGGGTGTTTAACGGTAGTGTATGGGTGTTTAACGGTAGTGTATGGGTGTTTAACGGTATTGTAGAGAGTAGAGAGATGATTAAGTAGCTTGGTAGCAGTTAATTCTCATTACCCATAGTTAATGCTGGTGGTTGGGTATTTATAGTATGATGTTTGGGCCCTTATGGGCTTTCGGGTCATGTTTAATGGACCCGGGTCATGATTAAAGACCCATGAGCTCTAAGCAGGAGAGCAAGTAGCTTAGTCAGGAAGTGTTTAGGTTTTTTAGTACTTTAGTCATAGTTCGAACAGTCTTAAGTTTATAGTGTCCAAGGTAATCTGTCCGGAAGTGATCTGTTCGATTTATGTCCTTGTAGCCTGTCCGGTGTTCGAAGATACATAGACTGATTTACCCTTCCGAGGAGCATGCTGAATTCGGACTCATCAGTTTTGGCTGAAAAAAAGGAACAGATTAGTAGATCAGAAAGAGCAGATGATTGGTGTAGATAAATATGAGGTAAAGAATAGATGCCGCTCCCCTGATCGGGTGCAAAATAATAGGTCAGAAAGGGAAACCAAACAACGCGTCAAACGGAGTTATAATAATTCATCTGAAGATGATTCTAATGAATCGTTGTCTTCAGAGCGGGAAAGCCAACGATTAAAAAATGTAAAAGGATCATGAAATGAGAAATCTGACGTCGCCAAACCCGTCGGGCCAAAATATCAAAATATCGTGAAAATAGTGTTGACAAAAAATATCCGACCTCTACTAAGAAAGAGGGAGTCATTACGATAAACAAAGGAGAGCAAGTTAACATTTCGCAGTTATAACTCCCGTCAGGAAGTTAGACTTATGGGTATAGGATCTGGGGTCAATTTGCTAACTTGAGCGGTGAAGGGTTATATGCAATCCATACAGAAGGTCTAGGGAGTGGGGCTTTCGGGTTAGGACACAACTGGAGATTGTCCTCGTTCTCAAATGAGATTTTATCGGGACACCTCCCGAAGTGTTTCTATATTTCTAAGTTAGAGAAATATGATGGGAATAAGGATCCCGATAATCACGTAGAAGCATTTAAGAACTTTATGTTAAGTTTTGATAATGATGACAAGCTAATCTGTCCAACTTTTTCGATAACTTTTAAAAATCGAGCATCAAAGTGGTATAATCGATTACCTTAAGGTTGCATAAAGAGTTTCAATATGTTTTGGGTAATGTTCAGATAACAGTTTGTAGGAAGTAAAAGTTTCCGAGCTAATGAGGATACGATTGTTAACTTTAAACAGAAGGTCGGGGAAAGTTTGAGGGATTATACCCGACGTTTTATAGAAGCCAAAACCGACCTTGATTATTGTGAGGAAACTATAGCTCTGACAGGGTATAGATTGGGGTTATTACTTGTTCCTATAAAATAGGTAGTCACTAAGAAACAAAAATTCACATTTTTCGCTCTAGTAGCTCAAGTAAAGAAACATATTTTGATTGAAGAGACCGAAGCTTCTGAGCTAGCAGCGCAAATTCAGCAAAGTTCTCAAGTAGCAGTAATGAGACATCAGCAGGGTATGTAGAAACCGACCCTTATTCAACAACCGAAACCGATAAGTGTGGTACTACCAATAGTGATACAAACACAAGTACATGCACCAACGTCACAACCTCAGCGAGTTAGGTATAATGGCTAGTGTGGAAGCCGACCTTTTTTCCATAAGTGGGTCTGACCATCGCATTCTGCAGACTTGACTGAATGTGTATCAACCATTTTCAAGAAGTCAAGGGAAACTGTCAATTTTCGTAAACCTTTCCCAATTCAGACTCATCGGGAAAGTCGAAACAACTCGTATTGTAAGTATCATGAAGATGTGGGTTATGATACAAAGGATTGTATAACTTTAAAAAAGGAAACTCAAGCCTTAATCGACAACGAGAAATTGGTGGCGTATGTAAAGAAGCAAATTCAACAAAACACAGCTTCCAAAGAGATTGTGACAATGTCAAAACCAGAAACAATGTGTATCATTTTCGAGTTAGTTGATCCGTTTGATATAACTACAAAATATCTAAATCCTAATAAATATCGAAATATAATCGGAAGGATTGAAGAAATATCTCTTGAAGGAAGTGGAAAAGTTGGTACTCTTTGTAAATTTTTCGAATCGTTGACTATCTTCGGAGGGGATTTAATGGCAGGAAGTACTAGTTCTTGTCGGAAAATACATGTGGTAAGTCTTACTACCCAGTTAGAAGCGATATCTACGCCATACATCTATCGAAGCCCATCCTCCTTGTTATGTTTTGATGACGACGATACGCAAGATATAACCGGTTTGCACGAGGATGCAGTAGTGATTATAACAGAAATCGCTGGTGAAGAAGTACGAAGAGTACTGATTGACACTGGGAGTTTAGTTAACATACTTTTCTTGTCAACTTATTCATAATTTAAACAACCACCGGTTATCTTAAAGTTCAAACGAACAATAGTAGGTTTTACAAGAGCTTCAGCCGTGGTGGTTGGAGAATTCGAAGCTTTGGTCCACTTAGGGCGAGACCCTTTCAAAAACGAAGTAATAATACTTCTCATAACGCAGCTCTTGGTCGGTCTTGGTTGTCAAAGTTGCATGAAGTAACAACTAATGTGTCAAGTACGTAATAGGTCATAACATCGCCGTCGTCCAGAGCAGCCAGAAAACGGCAAACGAGTGTTATCGGGAAGCCTTGGTAACCAAAACTGATAAAGAAATGGTTCAAGATAAAGATTAGCAATTAATAGGGTCTACCTCAGGATTAGAACCAGTAGATGATCTTAGGGAGACCCCCGATTTGCTTTTGACTGCCGAAACTGTGAAAGTTTCGAGTTTGTTATTGGAAAAGTTTTAAAGATCGGGGTTAATTTGTCTGGTAATTTTCAGGAAAGATTAATTTATTTCCTTAGAGACAGATTGCATCTGTTTTCTTGGTCTTCGGAGGATGTGACAGAAGTCCCCGATAGCATAATTTACCATAGTTTGTTCGTGTGTTCGAACGTCCGACCTATAACTGAAAGGACGAGCTTTTTCTCAAGAAAATACAAATGCCATCATTTCAGAGTTGGAAATGTTAACAAAGGTGGGCCACGTCAGGGAATCCCAGTATCCAGAGTGGACAGCAAACCCGGTCTTAGTTAAAAAGAAAAATGGAAAGTGGAGGATGTGCGTGAATTTTACAGACCTTAATCGAGCGTGTCGTAAAAATCCTTTCTCGATGCCAAGGATTGATTAGTTAGTTGATTCAACGTCAGGAAAAAAGATGCAGTCTTTCATTTACACTTATGCAGGATAATCAGATAAATTTAAATCCAAGGAATCAAGAAAGCACAACTTTCATAACTGAGAGAGGTCTTTATGTTTATAAGGTCATGCCCTTCGGTTTGAAAAATATCAGTGCTACTTACTAGAGGCTTGTGAATAAGACGTTCAAGTAACAGATCAGGCGAAACATCGAGGTTTACATAGATGACATGCTAGTATAAAGTGTATCCGATGAAAACCATTTTGCAGAACTTGAATAGATGTTTCACAACTTGAAAAGAATAAATCTAAAACTGAATCTAGAGAAATGCTCATTTGGTGTCCGATCTAGGAAATTTTTAGGTTTCATGATAAGCGAAAAGGGGATTGAAGCGGATCTGGTGCTGTTAAATGCATTGTGTAGTATGGAACCACCAAGGAATGTGCAAGAAATCTAAATTTTGACAGGATGGCTGACAACACTAAATAGGTTTATATCCAGGTCTTCTGACAAGTGCACAGGTTTTGAGAAACGCTAAAGTGTTCAATTGGACACCTTCTTGTATCGAGGATTTCCTCAGCATTAAAAACTACCTTTCTTCTCTGACATTGTTGACCAAACTTAATCCTGGTGAAACTTTATTTTGCAGTATCCGACCATGCGCTTAGTATGGTATTGGTACGAGAAGTGGAGCGAACACCCAAACCAATCTACTATGTGAGTAAAAGTTTATTGGATGCTGAAAAAGGTATGTAAAACTAAATAAATTTGCCGTTGCATTGCTAACATCGGCTAGGAAGATGCGACCGTATTTTCAGGGTCATTCAGTTGTGGTTAGAAAGACTTTCCCATTAAAGAACGTATTACAAAGGCCAAATATTTCAGGACGCATGTCTAAATGGTCGGTCGAGTTGGGCGATTTCGACATCGATTTCGAATAAAAAACAACAATAAAAGGCCATTTTTAGCAGATTTTCTAGTGGAATTTCATTCCAGCCGACCAGAGGACATGAAGGTCGAAAAAAGAAAAGAACCAAATGAGTGGACGGTTCAGACCGATAGTGGATCCAGTATTACTGGGTGTGGAGCCAAATTTCAAATTACTACACCATCAGGAATAGTAACGCACAAGGCAATTCGTTTCGATTTTAAAGCATCGAGCAATGAAGCCGAGTACGAAGCAGCTTTGGCAGGGTTGAGATTGTCACAAGTTTGTGGCGCAAGAAATCTTCGATGAATAATGATTATCAGTTACTTATTAATCATACAACCAGGAAGTCCAAAACAAGAAATGAGCAATTGATTCAATATCTAGATTCACTAAGAGATTTAGCATCTGTCTTCGAAAATGTTACTTATGAACACGTCCGATAAACGGAAAACATGGTGGCAGATTCTTTGGCAACCCTGACATATGTTGAGGAATATCTGTGGATGTTAACGCAATAATGTCTGTTGATCATTAAGCGAGTAAATTTGGAAAACCGACCTGAAATAGCTTGTCAAATCTCAACAATTAGTGGCACGGATTGGAGAAATAACATTCCAAATAACTTTGCAATTGGAATTTTTTGTGAAGAAACAATTCTAGCAAAGAAAGTAAGAAATAACGCTCGAGGGTTCGTAATAATGGGGACTTGCTTTACAAAACATCTATGAGCAAACCATTATTAAGATGTTTCAGATAGGTTGAGTCACAAATGATTTTATCTGAACTTCACGATGGAGAAGGGTCGGCCCATTGTGGGTTTAAAGCATTAATCAGAAGAGTTTTATTGTCAGATTTTTATTAGCCTACGTTAGTAGCCGATACTAGAGAACTCGCAAAGAGATGTGATACTTGCCAAAGATTCAAAAATTCAATTCACATCCCAGCAACGCCGCTAAAGTCTATTTCAGAAGGGTTACCATTCGATAGATGTGGGATAGACCTGGTAGGTCTGCTACAAATGGCAACAAGAGGAAGGAAAAATATAGTAGTTGCGGTTGACTATTTTTCCAAGTGGGTTGAAGCCGAACCTCTGTTCGGGACCAAGGAAAAAGATGTAGTAAAGTTTATTTGGTCAAATATTTTCTATCGATATGGAACCCCACAGAAGTTAACCTTGGATAATGGCCCCCAATTTGACATCATAAAAATGAGAGAGTTTTGTTTGTCTCACAGAATTCAATAATTATTTTTAGCACCTTTTCATCCGCAGGCTAATGGTCAGGTCAAAGTGACAAATAAAACGATTATCGACGATCTCAAGAAAAATCTAGAAGAAAAGGCCAAGAAATAGCCAGAATATTTGCAAGAATTAATTTGGGCATACCGAACCACACCACGAGCTGCTACTCAAGAATCACCTTACGCTTTAGTATACGATATAGATGCGGTGATACATGCAGAAACAATGTTTCCATTTTTCATAATTATTAATTATAAAGAGGATATCAATGAGGAGGATAATTGTCTAGCTCTTGCTTTGAACTAAGAAAAACGAAGTTGCGCTCGTCTAAACTCGTTGCATCACCAAATTTTGATGAGAATAAGGTATGATTCGAAGGTGAAACAAAGAGAGTTTAAGATCGAAGAAAAGGTTCTACGAAAAGTATTTTTACATACAAGAGATATGGGCCTCGAGAAATTGGCTCATAATTGGGAAGGGCCTTATCAAGTGGTTGAAAGAGTAAAAACTAACGTATAGATTGAAGGACAAGCTTGGTCGACCTTTACGATTTCCTTGGAACATCTAGCATTTAAAATTGTATTTGGAATAGTTTTGGTTCCATGTTTTTCTTTTTTCCTTGATGATGTGTGTAAAATAATTTTTATCGGGGAAATATTCTTTCCTACCCTGGTGGCGCGGGGAGGTTTTAATGAGGTGTCTATAGAAATCGATCTTTGTTATTAAGTTCGAAGCCTTAAATTGGTATTTTAGCATCACAAATTCGAACCTAAAAAGGGTTTTGAACTAATAAGTTAATCTACAAATTCGAACCTAAAAATGTTTTTCAACAAATAAGTTGATCTACAAATTCGAACCTAATTTTTTTTTTTCAACTAATAAGTTGATCTTCAAATTCGAACCTATAAAAAGTCTTTCAACTAATAAGCTGATCTAAAAATTTGAACCTAAAGACGTTTTTCAACTAACAAGTTGATCTACAGATTCGAACCTTAAAGGTTTTTCAACTAACAAGTTGATCTACGTGATTATAATTGAAAGTTGCATTTTTTGGTGTCAGAAATTGATCACTTTTGATATCTGAAAAATGGGACGAACAACAAGTATTTTAACAATGTACCACATTAGTAATCCGTGAAATAAAATTGTTTAAGTCCTCCAAAAAACAGACGTGAACACGCTTCAAGACGAGTTACAAAAAAATCCAACCAAGGTCAAAAGCCAACAAAACATTTGATGGATCATCGGATGAGTCTTCACCAACAATGCCATCCTCGCTAACAACCCCGTCGGGGAAGTCTTCTTTTGGATCATATTTTCACATTGATCCTAAAGGTAGATTAGGGAACTGACTATGGAAGAACAACACATAAGCAGCCTTGGCATCAACAAGCTCTTTTTCCATAAGTTTTTTTTACATTTGGTGGCAAACAGGTTCTTGTCATTTTTGGATTTCTTTTACAAAGCCGAGAAAAAATCTGAAGAATCCTTAGCTGCCTTAGCTTGTTGTTTTCGAAGAAACTGATTCTGAATTAGTCGTGCGACAGAAACCTGCATGGCGTTATACCGATCATTTTCAACCTTTGACAAAGAGTCACGCCGAGATCAGTTAAGCTGCTCTTGGTTAGATTGAGACACTTACCATTCTGATTCTTTCCTTTCAAGTGTTCGAAGGGAATTCTCAGCCAAAACATACCGGTTGTTAGCCTTCTGAATTTCCTCCTTGGATCATTTTTCTAAGTTGAGAAAATTAGACAACTTAGTTTCTACTTCAGATAAACGCTCGATGACTTCGACTAATTTATTATTTACTTTTGTCACTTTCTTTTCTTTTAAGGCTAGAGAAATGACCATATCGTACAAATTCCTAACCAAGGTGTATGAATCCAGAAAAGATAAGTTACTTGGGCCTTGAGGAGAGACAATCAAAGGCAGGGTGTTAGGACGGGAAGTGTCATCGAGAACAACGGTTGAAATTTTTACAGAAGTTTGACAAACCTTCTGGGTGGACAATCTGGTTTCGGGAGCTAGTAGTTCACTAACAAGGGCATTAATGTTAAAATAATCATCGATACGGCAAGGATCCAGATGATTGAATTCCATCGCAACACAAATGATTGTCATCCTCGAGGCCAATAAGCTTCTCCGATCCACCAACGATAATATCCGTCTTGGCTCCCCCGTACTGCTCAAATAGCACAGGAATAGTTGTTTGCTTAGGAAGAATATTTTTGTCGAATATATCTGCTGAGGGTGGATCTTTTCTCTTTTTAACTACCTGAGGCTTCTTGATCATTTCTTCAGTGATAACTACCTTCTCTTTTTCCCCCACAATTTTGTTTTTGGTTTCCTTCATCAAGGGGAAACTTTCCTTCACTTGCCTTTGGCTCACTAAGCACAACGGTGTTTTCAGGTTTGGTAACAACAGGCTCCCGAAGCATATTGTCAATGAATTCATCCTTCACGTCATCCTCATTCTCTTGGTCAGATTGATCCTCGATTTAACACGCTTGCTAGACGCCCGATTTCGTTTGGCTAAAAAGATATCTCCATTAGGAGCTTCTATCCTTTGAATCTGGTTGGCCACATCTGGAGGAACCCTTAGCTAATCAACCCTAAGAATTTTGTTGGAGCAGCGCTAGAGGTTTCTGTTGACTATATTGGTGTTTTTAAAGCACCGATGAAACGCTTGGCCCCAATTTTTCTTAACATAGTTTTTGAGCTTCAGGAAAATAGTGTTGGTTGCTATCAGATGCACCTTCTTGATGGCTTGCAATTCCAACTTGAGCGCTATATATTTAAAAGGAGGTAGAAATAAGGTCAGACCATTTTCCCATGCAACATTGGCGATCCATCTACAAGTTAAACGCCACGGGTTATCTTTGTTATAAGCCTCACCATTCTCCCATGCTCCGCTGATAAAAACAAATCGTTGTTTCCATGCTTTATCAGCTTCTAGCCAGTCATTTACTATCATTTTCTGATTTTCCAGGGAAGAATATAAATAGGCTAACTTGGGGGATTTTGAAATCCAGTGACAACTATGTACTCCTCCATAGACATCGGGACTTTATTTAGACGAGAAGCCATTATACATGATATTAGTGTATACCAGGCATTAGGAGTAAGTTGGGTCAGGTAAATTCCCAAGATCTAAAAGTACCTCACAATATTGGGATCAAGAGGAAGCCTTAACCCTAAATTAAACAAGTCAGTAAAAAATACTACCTCTATTTGTCTTACCGATAGAGGCGTTTCTCTAGGCATCGGGACACAGACGTTTATACAATCAGAGATCCCTCATATAGCTTTGAGCTCGGGTTGCTCCTCTGGACTATAATACAGATATTTGACATTATAGAGGGAGATAATGTGATCTCGAGGTAAGCAATTATGATAACCGATAATCACTGCGTCAATTTCAGGTGGAAGGGATTCTTCGGTTATTACAAGAGCAACAACGCCAGTATCAACAATGGTAATTCCTTTACCTCCCCTTTAATAAACATTCTTTTTAATAATTTATGTGCACTTAGTAGCCTTAGTGAAAGAAATCTGAGCATGTGAGGGTTCACCAGAGATCAGATCGATTTGCTACTAGTTCACCAACTTTTCAGCGACGTCATTTTCGGCCGATTTCTCAGGCAGATTGCTGTCGATATTTTTCCTAGTCGCACCGACAGTTTTTTCCTGAGCTCCTTTAAGAAAATTCCCATCCTGTGCAATTTTCTTTTTAGGACCGACATTTTTAGAAGCTTTTATGGAAAGAGTAGGGATATTGGGCTCTTTACGAGGTTTTGTGATGGTTTCTTTGGAATAAGTTTTTGAAAGGAATGCATCATGAACTTTTTCCTATGTCTTTTTATCTTTTGAAGGGATAGGTTCGGGAGCAGGCAGCAGTTCTGAAGCATTTGTAGGACGAACAAAATTGGAGCTACTACTAACATGAGCACGATAAGGGTCTGTGTCCTTTTTATCTTTGGAAGAAACTGCTTCTAGCCTTTGTCGCTCAATGTCTCTTTGGACTACACTCCTAACTGTAATCGCGGTATTATGACCAGTTCTATAACCCATGATGGTGGGAGTTAGTTAGACCATTTCAAGAGAAGATGAGGAAGCATTAGAGTCCCCCATAACCACAAATTTGGGATTGGATTTTATAACAAACGGATTCGGGGATGCCGAAGGTAGGGGCCAGACAGTTGGAGACCTAGGAACAACTTATTTAGAGGGTGAGTTTTTGGCACGAGAAGGGATCGCCTCAAATTTTTGTTTAGATTTTGGGTTAGGTACAGTTGTTGGAAAATCGAGTGGGGTCGAGCTTACTGGAACGGTCGGCGTATTTTCTATCAGACCGGTTGCTTTATATTCAACAGCTCTTTCAGAGATGCTAAGAAAGTTTATGGCACCAAAGATTGGCTTCATGATAAGGTCGGTCTTTTTCTTATTTTTGGAAACAGGTTTTTTCATAAACAAGGAAACAGATGGCAACTTCTCTCTCTAGAAAGGTAAGGAAGATAGTAAATTTTTATCTTTCAAAAAATGTATTGGGAAGAAAAGTGATGAAATGAAAGTATTTATAGGAGGATAGCTCCTTTAGCGATTTTCTCCATGGAGAAGGGTAATCAAAAAATAGCGTCGGGAAGGTCAAGAGTCGCATTGGTTAATATCACGAGTAGATATTCCCAAATAGATAAGAGACACGTGTCAAACTCTGATATTTTTTGCAGGGCTAGAGGACTAGCATCATAATTAAAAGCCTCTGGTAGTCCAAGAGGGAAAACCTTGGCTAGTAAGAGATTGATAGCTGGACGACACATGTATATTGATAAGAAGACTCAAAGAAAATTGGGCAATTGAGCTTAGCACAACAAATTTTCCAAATGTAAGGCCCATCAAGAATGGGCCCTAAAATGTTACCTTTCTAGGAAGAGACAAAATTAGTCGATTAAAGACACCACATTGGTAACAGGAAGACAACAAATGCAACATAACCCAACCCTGGACATCGGCACCACGTTGATAACAGAAAGCTAACAAATGTAACATAACCCGACCATGAGGATCGGTATATGACGATCGGACCCATGCAAAAATTCATCAGGAATTCCCGACCCTAATACTGTGCAGTCTTAATTCGTTCATACATCAAGACTAGGGGCTACTGATAATGACGTAAAATGTTTAAGCTGTTTTGGACTAATGTAAATAAATATTTATATTTATATTAATAAAACTAGGTATAATAAGGACTAAATGTGTAATATGAGAAGTATGGATGTAAATAGGGAAAAAGTAATTTAGAGGGACCATTTGTGTAAAATGGGTCCCACTACTGTCACTATATAAGGAAAGTCCTCTTTTTTTGGGGCAAGTATGTTTTTAATATAATATACTACACTGACGGCTTTCTCGCTCTACAAATCCCACTCGTTCTCTCTCTCTCTCTCTCTCTCTCTCTCTCTCTCTCTCTCTCTCTCTCTCTCTCTCTCTCTCTCTCTCTCTCTCTCTCTCTCTCTCTCTCTCTCTCTCTCTCTCTCTCTCTCTCTCTCTCTCTCTCTCTCTCTCTCTCTCTCTCTCTCTCTCTCTTAAAAGTTAATGCTGGTCACATTTAAAATTAGACTAGCAATTCAGGGCTCTACACTTTTCTTGAACTATCAGTACTAAGAATCTTTATTGTAAATAAGGCCTTTTCTTAGTTGGGCTTCGTTTTAATTTCTTGATCTGGTCTTGATTTGTTGGGCTCAGATCTGTCAACGAAAGATCCAGGGTATAAATTATTTAGGGATGAAACCCTTAAGTACTTTACCCTTGGTTTGAGACACAGTCTTTTCATCTCTTTCTTTGCGACTCTTTAAGTCAGAACCCTTAACCTTTCTAAACACTTTCTTTCTATAAAAAAAACCATTGAACCATCTTCTTAGGTTTCCAGTCGTCTTTCATTTCTCATACTACTACAAGAATATATTATCGATCCTCATGATTTAAAAGATAAAACCCAATTGAGACCCCAATAGCCGAAAGGTATCACTTTATATATCAGGTCAAGTAGTGCAACTGGGCAATGAATGAAGTTTGTCAAATATTGGAATATGTTGCATTTCTGAACTAACTCATGTGTATTAGCTAAACTTTTAGGCAAAAATTATGTCACTAGTACTCTCGTGTAGAAGGTTGTGTGACTATAATGAAATTATCCAC
Source organism: Limnanthes douglasii subsp. nivea (assembly GCA_036936605.1). Classification (NCBI taxonomy): domain Eukaryota; kingdom Viridiplantae; phylum Streptophyta; class Magnoliopsida; order Brassicales; family Limnanthaceae; genus Limnanthes; species Limnanthes douglasii. The sequence continues at coordinate 266,850,551 of JAUPFV010000005.1, read as the reverse complement.
CAATATCACTAAGTTCTTGTAAAATAAATCAACATTCATCTAGACCAAGACATCATGGCAACAACCACGTAGGAACTTGTTTGTAAAATGTTCCTTCTTAATTAGATACCTCGTATATTAGATTTTGAGGGTGTGAACCATGATTTTTTTCGAATGTAGATCTTTACCATTAAGATAGTGTTGAATTATAAACTTGATCCAATTAAAAGGTCCAACCCACTCAGTAAAGCCCATCAATAAAAACTCTTCTTGAAATAATTAAATGTTAATTTATTTTGCAGTGGAGATTGTGTGTAAAACCATTTTTAAGTTAAATGTAATTTTTTATCTTCAGTATAGTCTTATGGTTGTGGTTGAGTGCTTATTTATCCATAAGCTCTTAAATACTGGATCATTGTCTCCACTATAGTTCTATAAATATTAGAGCTCTCCCACCATCTAGACCACCACCAAACAAAAATAAAATAAAATTTAGAGCGAGAGAAAAGAGAGACAATAATGCTCTTTTGAGTGAAAGAAAATATATTTATCCTCTAATGTGAGTTGTAAGATTGTCTTGTAACATTTCTTCCTTTCTAATTTTTATAAAAGTTGTTTGTTTGTTTGTTTGAAAATAGTGTTGTTTCATCATTAACAAATAAGCGTTTCTCACGACATGTCAATCACCTTCGTCATTGGTTTCTAAAACTTCATTTATTTTATTATTGTTTGTGATAATTAGTGACTCGGTACAAGGAAGTTCCTAAATGAAAACTGATGTACTTAAGACTTCAAAAATATTAATTTCTCGCTCAGGTATCGAAATTTGGTCAAACATGTATTAAGCGTTATTTTTATGTATTTGTTTTATTTTAAGACCAGTTTTAATTTTAAGCGTTATTTTTATATATATATATTTTTCATTTTAAGACATTTATGTAATTTCCTTATTTTGTGATTAGGTAATTGGGTAGTTGCTATATAAAACATCATATACTCTATTTTACTCTCTAACTTAGGGTTATGGTTAATATCCATTATTTCTTCTTCTTTCTTATGCTTTGCAGCCGTCTTATTTCTTGTGTTTTGCAACTGTCTTCTCTCTCTCTCTCTCTCTCTCTCTCTCTCTCTCTCTCTCTCTCTCTCTTATATCTCCTCCACCGTATTGGTGAGAGACAAAGCTCCTACGACGTGGGTTAAGGAGATATGTCGCCTACAATAATCGCCCGCGGGAAATCCACTCTTCCAAATCGGTCGGAAGGAGATGGAAAACCGATTTGGGAAGATGGGTGAGCGGATGAATTCGTTGCGACATCAAATAAACAAATTGATAAAAGATATAGAGAGGATGACAACCACCAGATTCCAAAATCCAATATGAAATTTAAAGGCGAAAGTATTTTTTTCACAGAATTTAACCACATTCATGGCTGATAGGTACATATATTTTTGTAAGAGTACTACTGCCTAAACCGAAGGGGTTGTTCGGACATAATTTCCATACAATGAATGATGAACAGTACGACTAAGCCAATCATGACTCAGCTGTGTGCTAACTTATACTAGCCCATTTAGGTTTTGGGCTTTAAAGGTTGACCCAAATCCAGAGTCCTATCCGAACAACCCATGGGTCATAAAACAAGTATAAATACCCCAACCACCTTCATTAAAGAGGGTAAGAAAAACTTAATTACCAGAAGACCCTTCTTTTACTAGAAAAACTTAAGTACTAATGTGTCTCGTATCAATCATAATGGTGATGAAAAACAATCCATATAAGAAGAATGTGATCATCTAAGGTTTGAGATTAAGGCTTTAAGGGCTAAAAAACAAGCAGAAAAAAGAATGAAAGAAAAGTATGGTGCATCAACACTCCACCCTACTGAAAGTACTGGTGAGAATGAGAAGTCCATCAAGACTCATCTTAGCTCTAAGAAAATACATGGTCGAAACGAGTTGTGAGCTCTAAATCAAAGTCTTCTAATAGTTAGTCCAATGATTCAAAACTTGAATAATCATTCTCATCCAGCAGTGATGAAGGTCGGCTACAGAAGAAATTAAGGATGACCAATTCAAAAAAAAGGGATAGACATGGCAGAATTAGGAAGTATCAGGGGAAAAAAGGGTTCGACTGATCAACACATTAATCGTTTGTTGATTGATCCATTTTCCCTTCAATCCAAACCATGTAATTTTACTACTCCCAATGAAGATACAGTGTTTCGTTGCAACTAAAATTGGAGACAATCACCATTGTCTTCAAAAATACTCATAGAACATCTTCCCAAATGGTTTGATAGTTCCAAGATGGAAAAGATGATGGAAGCAAAAGATTCGAACAATCTTCTCGAGAAAATTAAGAATTTTATGATGAACTTTGATGATGATGATGACAAGATGCTGCGCTGGGATTTCTCATAAACCTTTAAAGAAAGTGCCCTCAAATGGTATAATAGTCTCCCTCAGGGATGTATATAGAGTTTTGACATATTATGGGTTGCATTCCGGAAGCAATCTGTTGGAAGCAAAGAGCTTAAGGAGAATGATGATACGATTGTTCGTTGTTCCCAAGAGCCAGATGAGTCTTTGAAGGAATATATTAGTAGGTTTGTGAACACGAAGAACGGGCTAGCTGATTGTTTTGAACAAGTAGCAATCGCCTTTTTAAGACAAGGCTTAAGTCCGGGTAATTTGGATGACTCAGTAACCCGAAAAAAAGCAATGAATTTTGGGGGGAGGTTAAACCAAGTGGGGAAGCAAATTACTATTAAAGAAATCTAGAGTGCCTAGTCGGAAAAAATCCACCACCAAAATGCCAACTCCACAAACAACAACTCAGTCCGACTATAGATTAAAAGAAACCAGAGAGGGATCGCATCGGCCCAATCAGAGTCAATCCAATCAAAACCAACAAGTTAGAAGTAAACGGGGTCAATGGGTTTAGCTTCAATGGTTTGCTGAGTTGGGAGAAAGTTAGCAACAAATTTTCAACTTTGAATATCAAACTCTTTAGTTTTTCTATATGTAATTGTATTAAATATTTTTTGTAATATTTTTATTTTTTTATTTTATTAAATAAAATTGTTATTTGGTCCAAGATGCTAGAAGCTGTTAAATGTGTCGTGGCACAAGATGTGTTGTCACGCTTACCATCTCTACTTATGGACCCACTATCTGTCGTCACTGTCTATTCATGTTCCAAACTATCTATCGTCGATATCGATTGCTTTACTTGAAATCGTATAATAAATTTGGATATGGCTTGTGGTTTTACAGATATGTGCAACTCATTTCCCATATTGAAGTGTCTTTACTTCACTAATCACTAGTAAAATAGCCGCAAAAATATCAAAATTTAAATGACGTTTGGGGAGGAAAAATATATATGGACAATAATTGAGTGTCTCTACATATAAGGTCTCATATCTTGAGTCATAACCACCAAATCATATTCTAGTTTTTCTAAAATATTATTTCAAAGTTCTACATCAATAAGGCTTTTAGTAACATAGTAAAACAAGTTACTTGTCTGACATCTTGTCACACGAGCACAACACTAAATGGATGTTCAGAAATAGTTAAATAGAGGTAGAGGTTTTCTACAAGAATAGGCTTAGATAAGATTTAGGGATAACAAATATTTTTTAATATTTTTGAAACTCTAATGAAACTTCTTGGATTTTTCAAAATTTCCGATCTCTATAAACATTTACAAAAATACCGAAAACTATAAAAAAAACATAGTTATATATCGAACGCGAACTACTAACCTACCCCCACTTTTAAACATATTCCAAAGTACGAGGTGGTTACACAACTATTAAAGTGGCAAACTTTGAGAGGTCTATCTAGATTCCCTTCTCACTCACTAGATATCCCAAACATTTACTAGATCTTATACCTAAAATATATTTTAATTGATTCAATTTCAAGTTGGTAAACTGTAAGTTCTCGAACATCTCAACAAGTCCAACTCAACGATTGAGCTCGTCACGTGTTATGTTATCTTCCATCTCAAGTATTCGTACCTTAGTTTGCTTACAAGTAACTTTTCTTAGTTTTTCGATCTCTGGTTCATATAGTAGATTTGAACATTCTCTTTGCAAGCTAATGCACTACCTGAATATGTAAGTATGTCACTCAAACAGAAGTTAAAACACTAAAACAAAACAATAAAACAAGATAAATTAACTGAACTAGAAATAATCTCCGAAAAGCTAAAAACTTGTTGACATAATCGCAAGTGTACGATTGCGTCGTTAAGTAATAAAATACTGATCCTTAGGACTACTTAATGTTATTAAATAATATAATTGAACTATTCAAATTTGAGTAAGGTAACGACGTTCAACTTTAATCTGTAATGTAAAAATAAGTAAAGCAATTAAATAAAGCAAAGTAAAGGAATTTAATAAAAGGATAAAAATCGAATATGAAAAAATTTAGGATTTCAGTATTACCCTCTGAAGCACTCTAAGGATTTAGAGACTCAAACTAATTAAACTACAAAACTAAATAAGCTACATATGATAATTAACATAAATATTTTTCCTTTATACGCGAATCTCGACCATATTAAGAAAATACCAAGTCAATCAGTATATAATTATACGACCTTTGTATTTAATAAATAATATATACAGTTTTTTTTAACATTGACAACTAGTTTTTTGGAGAACATTTATTACACGAGTAATTAATTTCCATGTAAGCAAAAATATACTCATAGCAAATTTATAATATAATTCATTTTAAAAACGTCTAAACATAAAGAAGATATAAAAACATAAACAAATGAAAATCTAAACATGTAATGATTAACTCTTTAAACTTAAAAATCACTTCACAAGTTTGAATTAATCTATACTTCTAAAATATAAAATAAACAATATTAAATGATAAAAATAAAAATAAATTTTATGATATTTTCATTCAACAATTTTCTACTACCCATACTTAGTATGGAATCTAATATTGTCCCTAACATTAAGAACATAAAAAAATATATTAAAGAGCAATGGTACATGAGAAATATATTTGCGGACGAAATTCCTGAATATAGGTTAAAGTATAGAAGCTAGTTGGTTTCACCCAAAGATAAGTAAAGAAAAAGAGCAAGTGATAAAAGAACCATAAATAAAATCAAAACAAATTGTCAATAGACCCAAAAAAAATGAATAGTACATTATACCTAAAAAACGTTATTAAATTTTGAAAAACAAAATTAAAATCAATAAATTAAATGAAAAAAAAAACTTAGATAAGGTTGTTTCTCCCAATCAATACTTCATTTATCGTCGGTAGCTCGCCATAATTATACATTTTCAATCATTCGTCACATCAATTTCTTAATATTTTCTGTCAATGTTACCACCAAAATACATTTTTAACGATTGACCATTCACCTTAGATGTCATTTTCGATTTCATATGTCGAATTGCTAATGCAAATACTTCCACAATTCTAAATGGTCCAGTCCATCGACATTTTAACTAACCAGAAAATAGATTCAACCGAGAGTTGTATAACAACACAAGCTACCCGATTCAAAAAGTCTTTTTCTTTGATGATCTTGTCATGTCATCTCTTTGTTTTCTACTTGTAAATGCGAGCATTCTTATATGCATTCAACCTAAATTATTCAAGTTTCTCCCACTGCAATAACCGCTGCTCCCCGACTAAAGTTGCAACAAGGTTTAGTTTATTTTTTACTCAAAAGGCTTTATGCTCTAACTCAACTGGAAGATGGTACATTTTCCCATGCACTAAATAACATGGGGAGTAACCAATAAGGTCTTGTCCACAGGGCGATGTGTGCACATGCTATCATCAAGCTTGGTTGACGAAGTATTTAGGGAATCATTGACAGTCTTTATCAAACTAAGCTTTATTTGTATATTTGATACCTCGACTTGACCGTTAACTTGCGGATGATAAGTGAGAGCCATCATGTGGCTCACTCCATACTTTCCATCAGAGCAGTAAATTGACGGGTCCAAAATTGTGTTCCTTGATCACGTACAATGGTTATGGGCGTTCCAAAACGCGTGAAAATGTTCTTCTTGAGGAACGTTGTAAGCACACGTACATCATTAGTAGGCAAAGAAACCGCTTAAATCTATTTGAAGACATAATCACAAGGAAATGTTTTACAAGATCAGCAAACCATGGGATTTATGTACCACTCACCATAAGAATTCCTTCATCAAGAAAAGACTCGTTGATTTGCACGACATCGATTGAGGATTCACCATCATTCTCCAGTCTCGACAAGTGATCAGCTAGTATATTTTTAGTCTATTTCCAATCTACTATATTCAGGAGAAGGACCCACTGAATCAACCTCAGTTTTGCATTTTTCTTGGCAATCAAGTACTTGATAGCCAAGTGGTTTGTAAAAACAGTGACTTTCGAACCAACAAGGTAAGATCAGAATTTCTTAAATGTGTACCTAACAGCTAATAGCTATTTTTTTCAGTAATAATTAAGTTGTGTATCATTCAACGTTTTGTTATAATAGTAAATGGAATGGAATTTTTTTTGTATCATTGTCCAAGAACGACACCTACGACGAAATCGCATACATCTCACATAAGCTCGAATAGAATGCTCCAATAGGGTGCGACTATAATAGGATCAGTCACCAAAATTTTCTTCAATTCTAAAATACCTTTAAGCAAAGATCATCAAATTTTAAGGGAACGTTATTTTCCAATAAATTTCATAAAGGTTTGAAAAGTTTAGAAAATTCCTTGATAAAACAGCAGTAGAGCCCCGCATGACCAAGAAAACTCCTTACTTCTTTTACTGTGGTTGGAGGTGGTAATTTTTGAATGATTTCGAGTTTTTCTCGAACTAATCCAAGTGTTTGTTCGACAACTTGTGCCCAAGAACTATTCCTTCCCTTACTATAAAGTAGCACTTTTCTCAGTTCACTACCAACTTGGTGTCTTTACATCTAACAAGCACCTATGTTAAGTTTTCCATAAACATACCGAAAGAGTCACCATGGACCGATAAGTCATCCATAAATACCTCTAAACCATTCTCGACCATATTAGAAAAGACTGCTATCATGCAACGTTAAAAGGTCACAGAGGTGTAGCAAAGTCCAAACGGCCATAAGGATGTGTAAATGTGGTTTTCTCATGAATAACCATCAAGGAAACAATAATATGAATTACCCGTTCATCAATTAAACATTTGATCGATGAATGGTACCATAAAATGGTATTTTTTAGTAGCATCATTCAATTTTCTATAGTTCATGCATATTCTCCAACCAGTAACCATTCTAGTTGGAATCAAATCATTGTCTTCATTTTGATATACAATCGTATCTTCATTTTTCGACACACATTGCACTGGACTTACCCATTTACTGTGAGATGGGATACATAATTTGTGCATCCAGCCATTTCAGGATCTCCTTCTTGAGCGCTTCCTTCATTGAACTAGTCAATCACCTTTGCGGTTGACCATTAAGCTTGAACTCCTCCTCTAGAATAATTTATGTTGGTCGGCCATAGCCCACCCAATTGCTTCTTGGTGATCTCTGAACATTTTAAACAATTTATCTTCCTGCAAAATGGTTAGTTCACTGGCAATAATCACAGGGAGAGTATCATTTTTACCCAAATATGCATACCTCAAGTATGATAGGAGTTTCTTAAGCTCAAAGATGGGAGGTACTTTAATAGAAGTTTTCAATATCTTATTCTCTTCTATGTCCAAACGCTCAACAGGGGGCTGTCGGTGCTTAGTCGCAAAACCTGCTTCAAGACAGCAATATATTGAAGGGTTCATCCTCATTATTCATCAAAATTCAATAACCCAGTTGTTAAGGCATATCTAGGACTAACATCACAAAATTCGTTATTAGAAACAATTTCAATTGAAATAAGAGCATAACACTTTTTTCATTGTCAATTACAACACGTTTCCCAACAAAATTCAACGTAAGTGTTACTTCCTCACCATTAAATCTAAGAGTGATGTTACCTTCTGCAACATCCATTAGAGCTCTACATGTGGCCAGTAATGGACGACCAAGGACGATGGGCACCTTCTCGTCCACTTCTATGTTACAAATAAAAAAGACAATTGGGATGATCAATTTACCTATGCTCATCAAAACATTATCAATAACACTTTCAAGTTGAATACTTTATCTATCTGCCAACTGGAGTGTGACGGTTGTCGGTTTTAGTTCCGCTTCAATACCTTACTCTTAAAGACTACAAAAGGAATTAAGTCAACTAAAGCACCTACGTCATAGAGACCCTTACCATAGTAGCATATGCCGATTTCACATGGTACCACAAAAGACCCAGGATCCTTAATATTTTGCTGTAATATATTGCTTAAGAACACGATACTATAACCTATCGTAAGGCCTACAACCTCACCTTCCCGAGACGTTCCCTCCTAGGGATGATGTGTTTGAGGTACTTAGTGTAACTCGGGATTTGATTCAAAGCTACAAAAAATGAAATATTGATGGTGGCATGCTAGAATTACTCCAAGAATTGCCCAAACTTAGGATCTGTCTACCATTTCTACAATCTTGATGGGTACGGGGGAGGCGTTTGTTCTTGTTCCTGCTTTTGCTTTTCAGCCTTCTTTTTATTTTCTTAACCTCACTCCTTAGCCCCATCAGACTTAGTTTCCCTATATTTTGGATTATTTTCAATTGTCTTTCCTCTTCTAATATTAATTGTATTAACATGCTCATTGCGCGAACTTTTTCATGTTATTAGGGAGTCTTTCTTTCTCATGCTCATTCAACGTCTTAATTACTATCTCTACTTCAGAGTTCATCTATTCCAACTCTAACCATCACCTCATTAGTCTTTTGCTGAGTATCAACCATCTTCACCTAATGCATTCAGTTTGAATTAGCGAATGAGCATGTTGTTACACTGATTTTTTAAAGAAGACTCTCTAGGCTGATTTTGGAACTCAGACGGTGGTACATTAGTGTGAGGACCAGCTGTATACTTGTTGTTAGCATAATAAAATTTTGGATGCCTGGTTTTTTGGTTTTTGAACTAGGGCATTCAATCTTGAACAAAACTAACATACTGGTTCTGATTAATTTTTGGACAACTCTCGTAAGTGTGTTAAATCTCACATTCTACAAACTAAATAAATTTAAAGACCTCCTTATTTTGTCTTGGGAACTTTTTATCCCAACCTCACGGGCTTCAGCAAAATCTTTAACATAAATATAATAAATGTCAGATCCCTACTTACCGATTTACTCTTATTTCTTTGATGGGTTCTGATAGGATCAGATATCTTTGAAGGTATATTATGGTAATTCAGATTTTTTTGAAAAGGGAAATTCGGAACTAAGAACCAAATCTTGATGGCTAAGCAGTTAACTAAATCAACCGGTGATTCAGTTGCATGCCGAGTACCTTAGGCTATGGGTTTGGGGCTCATAGAATGGACCCGAATAGAAGAATCCGACCCAAAAGGTCCATGGGTATCCAGAAATAGTATAAATATTTCAACCAACTTCATTGAGAGGGTTACAGTTTTTCCAAAGATATTAAATACAAGTACCTCTATTCTCTTACTACTCTCTACAAAAATATACAAAATAACCATAAGATCTTCTGTATTTACCCTCACAATACAATACCTTTGAATGGTTCAGATGGACTAAAGGCTTGTTAAACACTTATTACCTTCAAATTGATTGTCTTTGAATGGATTTGATGGATTAAAGACCTATTAAACACTTATTACCTTCAAATGGATTGTCTTTAAATGGTTTGGATGGATTAAAGACCTATTAAACACTTATTGCCTTCAAATGGATTACCTTTGAACGATTCAGATGAACTAAAGGCTTATTAAAGGTTTATTACCTTCAAATGGATTACCTTTGAATGGCTCGGATGGATTAAAGACCTATTAAATACTTATTGTTTTCAAATAGATTACATTTAAATGGCTTGATGAAGTTTAATATATTTATTTATTTTTACAATGTTTAAGAAAGATCGGATATTAATGGAAGTATAAAAGGAAACATGAAAAACTACTAAGTGGATAATAAATAAAGATGACATAAACTGATGATAAGGTCATAAAAGACACCCGATCTACATTACAAAAATGCCTTGTGTACGATAAGGGCTTATGCCAACATGGCTAGTAGAAAATCCGATCTTAAAATATAACAAAAATGCCTTAGACATTTCAAGGACTTTGGTTCTCAAACACAAAATTAATATAAAAAATGATTAAGCTTAGGGCTCATTCCGTTCGGTCTTTTTCTCAGCTTTTCTTTCGTCTCGTTCTTCTTTTTCTTATACACCAATATTTGATTCTTCTCCAACCTCATAAGACTCAGAATCGGACGAAGGAATGCCTAGTTTATCACTAAGTAAACATAGTATGAATAGGGATTTCTTCGTATGGCACGAATTTCCACAATTCCTCAAGAGACTGTTTGGGGAAAGTTTGATCGAGCTGTAGTACCATATCAGATTTAATGGACTCATCTCTTCGGTCTAAAGATTTCAATACACCCTCAGCATAAGTGTTTACAACATAAGATATTTCCTTAGTAATGCTTGCCTTGAGATCAGTGATTTCATCTTCTTCTTTAGAAGATCATCCACCTTTTTCTTTTCTTCTATAACGTCCGAAAACTAGTTTTATCCGTGTCCTGCTGCTCTTTCAAAGAGGAAATCTCTTTTTGTAGATCAACAAATTTGAGTTGCAGCTGATTGTGATCAGACTTAGACTGAGCCAGCTCATTTTAAAGAGTTTTTGCTTCCTTATTTAAACTTTCCATTTTACTTTTCTCCGAATTGATAATGGTTTGTAGAGATTAGTTTTCATTGAGAAAGGATTGGTTTTCTCTACGAAGGGATGTAATTTCTTTGACTTGAGATCTAATCTACCTCTCCAAATCAACTATCGGCCTAATGTAGCAAAAAATATTGTACCCCAAGGTTTCATGTTCACTAGATACTTCGAAAGACTCAACATCGTGTATCACAACATTGGTAGTGGTAGAAGTTTGGGGAAAAGCCTTATCAAAATCATCCTTATCAAATTTTATAGGGTCAGATCTTTTTGGAAGGACAAACCTATGAACACCGGAGGGTCTGTTTGGGAATATCTTGAACTACACAAATTAAGAATAATCTGACCAGTCAAAACGTGACTCAGCTACTTACTAATATTAAACCGGATCGAGGGTCCGACCCGCAAGGCTCATGGTTCATAGAATTAGTATAAATACCCCAACCAACTTCATTTAAGGGACTGGACTTTTCCTAAAAACATTAAATACAAGCATACACCTCATTTATCTCACTACTCTCTACCCAAATTAAATAAGGTTCAATTCTCGAACTCTCTAAAACACCCTCCAATCACAAACTATCTTCATCAGATTGGCGACCACAGTGGGAGACAATGGTGCCTGAATTAAAAATTCAAAACTAAGAAAAAACCAGTTCGGATGGATCCGAATATACAAAATGCCCACCTCCGGAGGTGGAAGGAGTGAAAGAAAATAATGAGCATACTATTGTGTCTCATGTCAATCATAATGGCATTGAAAAACAATCCATGTAGGAAGAGCGTGATCAACTAAGGGCTGAAATTGAGGCTTTAAGGACCCATAAACAAGCAGAAAAAGGGAATTAAAGAAAAGTCCAATGCGTCAGCACTCCAACCTATTGATAATCCTAGTGAAAATGAGTAGTTCGTAAAGACTCGCCCCAGCTCCAAGAAAATGCCTCGATCCAAACGAATAGAGAGTTCCACGTAGGAGTCCTCTAGCTGTTCATCTAATAATTCAGAGCTTGAGGAGTCAGTCTCATCAAGTAGTGATGAAGGTCGACTAAAGAAGAAAATAAAGTTGATCAAGAAGCACTCAAGAAAAAAGGATATTCATGGCAGGCTAAAAAAGCATCAGGGAAAAATGAAAGGATTGGCTGATCAACATATTGACCGGCTGATGATTGATTCATTTGCTTTCCAATCCAAACCCGATATTTTTTCTACTCTAAACGAGGATAATGTGCAATCACCTTTGTCTTCAAAAATACTTTCCTGTCATTTTCCTAAAAGATTTGATAGTTCCAAGATGGAGAAGTATGATGGAAGCAAGGATCCAGACAATCATCTTGAACAATTTAAAAACTTCATGATGAACTTTGATGATGATGACAAGTTGCTATGTAGGGATTTCTCTCAAACCTTTAAGGTAAGTGCCCTCAAATGGTATAATAGTCTCCCTCAGGGATCTATAAAAAAATTCATATATTTTGGGTTGCGTTCCGGAGGCAATTTGTTGGAGACAGGGAGCTTAAGGGTAATGGTGACACAATTATCCATTGTGCCCAAGAGCCGAACGAATCCTTAAAAGAATAAATGAGTAGGTTTGTAAATATGAAAATGGGATGGTTGACAACTTTGAACAAGTTACGATTGCCTCTTTGAGGCATGGCTTGAGTCCGGGTAACTTGGCTGATTCTGTAACCAGAAGAAAGCTATGACTTTTGGAGGAGTGTTGAATCAAGTTGTGAAACCGATTAATGTTGAGGAGACTAATAAGTCTAGAGTGCCTCGTCAGGTCAGATCAACAACTGCATCAACACCTCAAACGATTACCCATTCCGGTTACAGATCAAAAGAAACTGGGCAAGGGTCTCATCGGCCCAAGCAGAATCAATCCAACCAAAACCAACAGGTTGAAAGTAAAAGGGGACCTTGGGTTTAACCTGAGTGGTTTTCTGAATTGGGAGAAAGTGTGGCCATGATATATGATAAAAATAAAAATGATGTACAGTTTAGAAGACCGGCCGCATTACAATCTCCTAGGGAAACCGTGAGTACTCGTTCATGCAAATAACATAACGATGTGGGGCATGATATCCATGATTGCATAGCTTTAAAGAAAGATGTGTAGAATCTCATTGAAAGGGATAAATTGGGGGCTTATATTAAAAATAAAAGGGGAGCAGGCCAGATAACACACCCTTTAGCACAGATACTCCCCGAACGACTCTTTCGGTAGCTCGTGAAACATCAAGGCAGGAGGACACCATGATGATTATTGAAATATTTGATTTGGATTCCGAGTACCTTAATCCGTATCCGGGTCGAAATAAGGTAGGGGTGATAGTGGATAAGACTGCTACTATCTTCAGTCTGGTTAAATATTTTGAGTCTTTAACCATACTTGGGGGAGATACCATGACTGCACCCTCAAACTGTTCCAGAAAAAGACATGTCAACAGCTTAACTACTCAATTGGATAGGAGAATGTCCACATATCTATACCAGACTCCAGATCCGTTCATTGTTTTTTCATGAGGATGATATGAGAGATATTGCAAGACCCCATGAAGACGATGTGATGATACGGGCGTCAATAAGAGGAAATGATGTGCATTGAATCCTAATTTACACGGTAAGTTCGGCAAACATATTGTTTTTGAATACCTATAAAGAGATAAAAAGCCCCTCGGTTATTCAACGTTCAAACAAAACTATTGTTGGATTCACTAGGACTTTAACAGATGTAATTGGAGAATTCGAGAAAATGGTGATGGTATTGTTTGTTATGGTTGACTGCCCAACATCTTACAATGCTATATTTGGGAGATCTTGGCTATCCAGGATGCATGTTGTGGTCTCTACTGTCCACCAGTGCTTAAAGTATGTTGTGAATGCACAAGTAGGTGTTATCCAAAGCAGCCATAAGGTAGCTAGAGAATGCTATGTGACAGCTCTTGCCTCAAATTCGTTGGAGGAAGTAAAAGTTAACAAAGAATAGTAACTATTGGAGCCTTCCACCGATGAGAGTGAAATTGATGATCCAAGGGAGGCTTCCAGTGTTAAAATACCTATAGAAGACGTAGAAGTCCATTGCATGGCCAAGGGAAAATATGTTAAGATCGGTACTAAGTTACCGCCGAGTTTGAAACAAAGGCTGTTGTCTTTCTTATCAAATAATTTACATATGCTTGCATGGTTAAATGATCATGTAACCGGAGTGCCTGCAGATATAATTTGTCATAAGTTGTCAGTTCAAACTAATATTGGACCAGTTATACAGAAAAGAAGGTCCTTCTCCAAATAAAAAGCATATGTGATTGTGCAAAAAGTTGATCGACTGACTAAAATGGGCCACATCAAAGAATCTCAGTATCCCTCGTGGAATGCCAACCTTGTTTTGGTCAAGAAAAAGAATGGTAAGTGGCGCATGTGTATTGACTTTACTGATCTTAATAAAGCATGTCCCAAAGATCCTTATCTCATTCCCTGGATAGATCAATTAGTGGATTCTACCTCCGAGAACAAGTTATTGTACTTTATGGATGCATTTTCAAGATACAATCAGATACAAGTAGATGTGAATTATCAAGACCACACAACTTTTATTATAGAAAAATGGCTTCATTGCCACAAAGTGATGCATTTGGATTGAAAAATAGTGGGGCCACTTATCAAAGGTTAGTAAATAAAGCGTTTGCTAGTCAAATTGGCATGAATATGAAAGTATATATTGATGACACGATGGTGAAAATCCTCGAGGAAGATGCACACATATCTGACCTTCAAGAAAATTTTTCTAACTTAGAAGCCATCAATTTAAAATTAAACCCGGATAAATGTGTTTTTGGGGTCCGATCTGGAATGTTTTGGGGTTATGTCATAAGTGAAAAAGAGATCCAGCCTGATCCGGATCAACTAAATGCTTTGTTGGCTATGGATCCTCCTAGAAGAACTAAAGAGGTTCAAAGACTAACCAGATTTTCGGCTGCGTTGAATAGGTTCATTTCAAGATCATATGACAAATATGCTCAACAAGTACTAAGAAATGCAAAAGACTTTAATTGGTTTCCACAATGTTAACATGTTTTCCTTGAAATCAAGAAGCATTTATCTTCGCCTAAAACGTTGTTCATACCTATTAAGGGGGAGAAACTTTATATATATTTAGCTGTATCAGAATATGAAGTAAGTGTTGGGTTAGTTAACTAAGTGAATAGTTACCCCGTCCGGTATATTATGTAAGCAAAAGTATTTGGAAGCAGAAAATCGATATCTGAAATTAGAAAATTTAACTTTGGCATTGGTAATAGCAGCCAGGAAAATGAGACCGTATTTTTAGGCATATTCAGTTGTTGTTCAGACATCTTTTCTCTTGAAAAATATTCGACAAAAGGGTGATATATCAAGCAGGATGACCATATGGTCAGTCGAACTAGATGATTATGGCTTTGATTTTGCGCCCTGAACTGCAGTCAAGGCTCAAGTTGTGGCTAATTTATTAATAGAATTCCATGTTGAAATGCCCTCTGAGCAAAGGCAAGCAAACCAATCTAAAAAATAATGGATAGTCTGAACAGACGGCTGGTCTAGTACCATGGGATGTAGGGACAAAATTTGTTTAACTTCTCCTTACGGTGATAATATGTATCAAGCTATATTTTTTGGTTTAGGGCCTCTAATAATGAGTCATAATATGAAGTAGTCATAGCCGATCTAAGATTAGCCCTTATATGTGGGGCAAAGAGAGTCTGATTGATGAGTGATATTCAACTACTAATTCATCATGCTCAAGGACAATCTAAAGCAAAGAAGGAACAATTAGTAAAATATTTGTTGATATTAAGGGAAGTTCTTGCAAGATTTAAGGCTATCCAATACGAACATGTCCCTAGATCGGATATTACTTTGGATGACTCCCTAGCGACCATAACCTATTCTGAAGCTTACGCATGGATTCTGATGCAATAATGCACATCGATAGACTCAAACCAAGAGAGGGGTAAATGGGATGAAGAAAATATGAGCATATTTGTTGTTCAACCCAAACATTGGAGGTATGATATTTTTCAGTTCATTTCCGATGGAGTTTTACCTCCGAATATAAACTTGGCTAAGAAGATTAAGTATAAGGCTCGCAGGTTCCTTGTATTAAGGGAAGTTCTTTATAAGAAGTCTTGCATCAGAACCCCATGTGTTGCTTAGGATTTGAAGAATCCCAAAACGTTCTTCCCAAACTACACGATGGAGAGGCTCTGCACATTAAGGCTATAAGGCCTTAACCAAAAGAGTCTTGTTAGCAGGGTAGTACTGTCAACAAAATAATGCAGATTCCAAAGAGATAGTTAAAAGGTGTGATCCTTGTCAGAGATATGGGAATGGAATCCATGTGCCATGAGTTGTTATGGGGTCTGTATCCGAACCCATACCTTTTAATAGAAGGGGTTTGGATTTGGTTGGACCTCTTCCCATGGAATCCAGAGAATATCGAACAATAATAGTACCAATTGATTATTTCTCTAAATTGATAAAGGCAGCCTTCTTAGTTGGAACCACTTCTAAGGAGGTTATGAAATTTATTCTATCCAACATATGTTGCAGATTTGGAACCCCCCCGAAAATCATTGCAGACAATGGGCCATAATTTGATAATAAAACATGGAGATATTTTGCAATTCCAGAAGAATTCAACACTATTTTTCTTATCTTTTCCACCCTCAGGCTAATGGGCAAGTTGAAGTTGCTAATCGAACGATCTTGTCAGGATTAGAAACAAATCTGGAAGGTGCTACAGAAAAATGGCCAAGTTATTTACAAGAGGTATTGTGGGCGTACCGAACTACTCCCCAGACTACTGCATAATAATCCCCATTTGCCCTCGTTTATTGGATGGGAAATCACACTCATAGAAGCTACTCTACCATCCTTCAGAATCTAAAACTATTTTGAACATGCAAACGATATGGAAATTAGGAATTAGTTGGATTTGATTGAAGATAAAAAGGTCAAGGCATATTTAAGAACATCACTCTATTAGGGTTTGATGAGAAGCAGATTTGCATCCAAGGTTAAAAGAAGATATTTTCAGTTAGGAGAAAAAGTCTTAAGAAAGGTATTTTTGGATACTAAGAAAAACAGTTTGGAAAGCTGGCTCCGAACTAGGAAGTTTCATATGTGATATGTGAAAAAATAAAACCAGGAACATATAGACTTCAAGACAAGGATATCAGAGTTTTGAAGCATCCATGGAACATTGAACATCCCAGGTTATATTTAGAATAAAAATCCCTTGTAAATATTTACCTTTTCGTATCTCAGTGTAAATATTATGAGGGGCATACTCTTTCCTACCCTGGTGGTGCGGGGAGGTTTTAATGAGGTGTCCGGTTTTTTGAATCAATGATATCTTATGCTTTCTTCAAAATTCTTGTGACTAGTATGAGGGGATTGGATGGATTAAATACTTATTAAACACCCCGACTCTCAAATAAAGTATCTTTGGGATGACCGAATTTACTAAACACTTAGTCAGATTTATTAAACACTTAGTCAGATTTATTAAACACTTGTGATCACAGTCATTTTGAACACTATTATCCTTCAAAATGAAATGTTGTTAAAATGGTTAAACACTTATTAAACACATCAGAAATATTTAAAACCACTTAAACATTATCCATAAGAAGAAAAAAATTTCGTACGAAGGAAATATTTAACGTGATGACTTGATCTGAATGATTCCGATCCACAATCTAGAAAATGCCTTGGTCATCCAAGGACTTTAGTTCATAAAACAAGGATTGAAAAACATAGCAAAATTCCTTGGTCATCCAAGAACTTTAGTTCTCAACACAAAATAACATTATAACCTTAGGGTTTGTTCCCTTCGGGTTTTTCACCACCTTCATCTTTCTTGGGACTTTTAAGTTCAACACTTGATCTTTCACCAGTTCCTTGATCAGAATCATATCCACTTGAATAACCATGTTTATCACCATCCACCATGGTATGGAAAGGTATCTTCTCGTATGGTACATATTTCCACAAAGCACCAAGGGTCCTCTTTGGAAACATTTCATGGAATAACAAAACCATGTTTGATTTGACCCCTTCATCTCTTTTTTCCAGAGAATCCACCACCCCATCAACATACTTCTCTATGGCTGCAGCTATCTCTTGATCCTTGCTATCTTTTAGGGATTTGTTCTCTTCTTCTTTCCCGGAGACATCTGTTTCTAGCTTTCTTTAGTCTTCGGTTAAAGCATAAATTATGTTAATGCTGGTGATGTTTTGCTCCTTCAAGGTTTTGATTTCATTGGAAGAATTGGTTTCCAAGGTAGAGTATTTGGTTTGAATCTCCTCTTCAGAGGTCTTGGACTCACGCAGTTCAGTAGCCAAATCATCTTTCTCTATGTTTAAAGCCTCAATTCTTTTCAAAGTTGTGGTGAGATCGGTAGTCAAAGTTTGGTCTGATATGGTAAATCTACTAATGTTTGCAACTTGCTCCCTGACCTGCCTCTCCAGGTCCACTATTGGCTTGATAAAGCCAAGAACTGCATGGCTTAAGGTGTTAAGTTCGCTTGGCACCTTGAAAGATTCACCATTATAAATAACAGCGTTGGGAATAGTAGACGGAGGGTAGGATAAAAAATCATCCTTGTCCATATCACTGAAGTACATGTTGCGTAACTCATCTAGATTAACATCTCTCTCATTAGGTGGCTGGTTAACTTTAAGAAGCTTTGGTGTAGAAGGATCAGCAGGTGCCTCTACTGGTGGAGGAGCATCGTTTGGCAATGTAGGGTTGTCAACTGGAGGCCGGATAATTACCTCTCACCCAAGGTTTCTCTATTTTGTTTCTTTGCTCTTCGGTCATCGTCTTCTTTTGGCCTTTTATGACCTTTTTTCTTTGCCTCAAGGGGTTGATATGATTCCCCAGTTTCCCTAACTGTTGCATCCACACCCTCTAACAAGGAAGAATATATCCCTTCAGGATTCTCCGAAGTGACTACTTCGGGGTTCGGGGAAAGTGGTTCGGTTCTAGACTTCATCTTCTTCTTCCTCCTGATTTTGTCAAGATGACTAGGAGATTTACTCCGAGTTGGTAAGTATAGTTTTCCATCCTTAGCATATGTCCTCTTTAGTATAACATCTGCTGGGGGGGATTGGTCAACTATTCCCAGGTAAGGTCTCTCCATCCGATGGAGTTCTATAAATGGGATCTCAACATATTTCCCGAAGTGAAAAAGTCGTGGAAACCAAGCCCCCATTCCTTTGTTGCCCATTGATTCAATTTAGCAAAGGTAGCTTTTGCAGCCTTCAAGTGCTCGGTAAACATCTTTGAAAGCACTGCTGAATAAAAATAATAATCAGTTCAGAACAATATAGGGTTAAATATAATTGAAAGAATCAAGGAAGTGTTACCTGAGCTCCTTCAATTCTAGTCAGGTGACTCAAAATTTGTCTGATAGTTGATCTTTTTGCAGTTCTTCCAGGCTCCACTAATAAACAAAAGTTGGGTCCGATATGGTTTTTCAGCTTCTAGTAGGTCTTTCACTACCTTGTAGATATTCCGCATCTTATAGTGATAGAAAGGGATCTGGTGGTTCCTATATAAACCGACAATAACATCGAATTGCTCCATGGGCAATGGAATTTTAGGGAAAAGTTTAATCAGATGAAAGTACCAAACCACTTCCGGGTCCAAGGGGAAGTGAAGTCCCCAATTTAACACCTCAGTGTATACCACCAGTTCGTTGACCTTGCAGTCCAAAGGAGTCTCCGGGGTGACGAGAATCCTAACTTTAATAGACTCTGGAAAGCCCCACTACGTCCGAATCTGATTTAGTTCAGAAGTATGTGTATACACATAGTTCATTTTTTGAAGGGCCAACAAATACTTCACATTTATCTTTTGAAGATTGGGCCCAATTTTAATTTCTAAACACTCTGGGAGTGATTCGATATTAGGCATCCTTGCCTTTGTCCTGGTGGACCAAACTGTCATGGTATTCTCCGTCTGTCTGGATATTTCCATAGGGTGTCCTCCCCACTATCCTCCATAATATCCTCCATTATAGTTGATTGTTGCTCGGTCAACCTAGAACTAGTGGCCTCTTTTTCAGCTTGAGTGTCCTGTAGGTTTTAATGCATCCGAACTGACATTTTTGGATAAAGAGTGGTTGCTTTTAGATTTAGAGAGTCGAGTAACTCTATGAAGCGTGACCTCTTCCGTATTTGATCCCATGGATATGAAAGATGAGGGCTTCTTAACACTAAAAATAATTTTTATCTTAAGAGAAGAATCTAAAGACGTCTGAACTGAAGGTTCAGATTCTAGAGGAGATAATGTAGGAATGGAATAGGGTTTTCGCGTTACCTATGTGCGAGATGATGATGTGCTTTTATCAGATTCTGGAACCGCTGGGCTAACTACTTCACCCGAAGAAACGAGAAGTCCGGCTGTAAGCCTTGCTTCATGTCTTGCCTCCTTTCTTGCTCTCTCTAAATCTGATAGGTTCAACCAACCCCCTTTAATCAAATCTGTTCTAGAAGTGAACATACAACTTCCAAGAAGAAAAAACGGCTGAGAACTTCAATCAAAACATAACACGTGTCAAATTCCAGTTTTCTAACCGTTTGTTTCTCATTTACGAAAATTAAGCCCTTCGGATCCAATCAAGGTCCTTATTTCTTTTAACCTTCAGATCCGATCCAGGTTTTTTCACAAATAAGTTAGCTCTTCCAATTGTTTTTGAAAGAACTAAAGAGGGTACTGATAGGGTGAGATCTTTTTGGAAGGACACACTTATGAACACCGGAGGGGCTGTTTGGGAATATCTTGAACTACACAAATTAAGAATAATCCGACGAGTCAAAACGTGACTCAGCTACTTACTAATATTAAACCAGATCCAGGATCCGACCCGCAAGGCCCATGGGTCACAAAATTAGTACAAATACCCCAACCAGCTTCATTTAAGGGGTTGGACTTTTCCTAAAAATATTAAATACAAGCACACCCCTCCTTTATCTCACTACTATCTACCCAAATTAAATAAGATTTAATTCTCGAACTCCCTGAAATACCTTCCAATCTCAACTTATCTTCATCAAAATTCACTCAAATATAAGTTTCCAAGGTCATCCAAATTGACATCACCCTTAACGGAAGGTTGATCAACACTAGGAAACTTTGGGGATGAGGGGTAAATATGTACTTTTTCTTGAGGAGGATCCTTTGTAAGAATATCATAATGATCTCTGAACCAACAAAAGTCATCTTATTTTTCCTGTTTTTTATCGTTACCCTAAATGCTCATTTTTTACCATTTTTCTTTTGAACTGATGAAGATTTTGAGGGATCTTTAATCTCCTCCACTGCAGTTTCTACAACTTCCAAGAGATCTGCATTTATTTCATACGGGAGCCCCATACTTCCCACGTCGGGGATTACTTGAGATGGTGCCATCTCTACAACGTCCTCCTTCATATTTGTTTTCTCTATTTCTTGATCTTATCAAGATGACTAGGAGCTTTGTTCCTAGTGGGTAGGAAAAGCTTGCGATAAGCCTCCTCAGTCCTCTTCAGAATATCAGTAGATGGAGGAGGGCTAGTGAATTGTTCCCATGAGAGCTCACGAATCATATTATTCCTCCATAGGTGAGCTCTCAACATATTTCATGTAGTACAAAAATTATAGAATTTATTCGACCATTTTTCAGCCGCTCATTCATGCAGTTTAGTAAAAAACAACTTTCCTATCTTCCAGATGCTGTGAAAACAGCTTCGAAAACACTTTAAAATATATCTGATGTGAAAGCCAATGATTAAATATAAAAAAACAATAAAGCAAGAGATACTTACATGAAGACTTCCAATATCTAGTAAGCATGCTCGGATTGCCCTTAAAGCTAATCTTTTTTCCATTCTCATAAAAACCATTGATAAAAAGAAATTGGGTTCTCCAAGGTTTATCAGCTTTCAATAAATAATTTACCATTTTGTAATCCTTTCCTATGTTAAAATAATAAAAGAGAATATTATCATTTCGACACATACCAGCCATTGCAGGAAACTGCTCAATGGGCATCAAAATCTTTGATAACCAAGAAGGTATTATACTGGCCAAAAGTGTATACCATGCATTGGGGCTGAGCTTACTCAGGTATAGTTTCACTAAATGAAAATATCTTACAATCTCTGGATCCAGAGAAAATTCGAGACTCCAATTAAGCACTTTGGGGTACACCGCCAGCTCCCATGTTTTGTAGTCCATCAAAGTCTCTTCAGGGATTGTAATATTGACTTTGTTTGATTCAAGAAACCCCAACTTGCTCTGGAGTTCACCCAAATTGGTTGTGTGGGTGTATACATAAGATATTCTCTGCATAGCTAGCAGATACTTGCCGCAAACTTTGGTAAAGTTAGGTCTGACCTTCCCAACCAGACATTTCGGGAGTGATTTAGATTCTAACAATGAGGCTTTCTTTCTTTGTTTTTTTTATCATCTCCAGTGTAGTCCGATGTCTCCAATGGTGTATCTTCATCACCATTATCTATTTTTTATTCCATCATCTGGGAACCCATCTCTACTGTATCACCGACCTGTTTATCAGGGGTTATCTTTCTTAGAAGAAAGAACCTAAGGAGAGGAAGCTGTTGAATGTGTTAAAGCAATTTCCCCTTTCAATCGAAGGTTGTTGGGGAGGATTGCTAACATTGGTATAGGGCGCTGATAGTTTATCTTTTTATTTTTCCGATGTAGAAGGCCTTTTTTTTAGACTTTGAAAGTCTGGTTAGTCATCGAAGAGTATTTTCTCCAACATCTGACGCCATGGCAATGAAAGTTGATCTAGGTTTACGATTGTTAATAATTTGTCTTATAGAAACCTCCGTTTGCTAGATAGGTTGGTTAATGATAATGGACGATTAATCAGAAGGGCTAAACTTAGAAACGAAGGTCGTCTACCACATGAGGAGCTTCTGTCTGGTTCTGGGATTTGTATCACCGGAGAAGCGGCTAATCCGACATCAGTTCTAGCTTGATTCTTTTCTTCCTCCAACTTTGAAAAATTAAGAAAACCTCCTCTAATAAGTGATTTTTCTAGCTATGAACATGCACAACTTTGAAATCAGACAAGAAGAATCAAAGGAAAATCTGGGTAAAAGTTAAGAGTTTTTATCTCTCTAAAACTATGAAAATGAACTTATATTTCTTACTGTAATTGATAAGTCCAAATATTTTCACCACTCACTGTGGAAACCGGACATGGGAAATTTGGACAAAAGCCACCCACTGAACCATCCGAACTGGACAAAAGTATTAAAAGCTAATCAGCTTTTGTCTAAGCTAATTGCTAATCTTCTTAATAAACTAATGGGTTTTTGAACTCGACCTGTTTCATAAGCTTGACCTGAAAGCCCATGTGGCCCATAATTAAGGGTATAAATACCCAACCACTTTCATTAATGAGGGTAATGAACATTTAATACAACCAGCCACCTCAAATCTCTCACTACAAAACACCCAAACATTAAATACATTTGAAACACCATAAAACACCTAACAAAATTACCCTCAGTAAAAAATAATCCACACCAAATTGCACCCATAGTGGGAGGAGAAGGTGACTGAATTTATCATTCAAAACCATCAAGAAAAGCCAGTTCGAATGAATCCGGACGAGCAGACAGTACCACCAACTTTGGCAGAAGTGGTGGGAGAAAATTATGAATACACGATTGAAGAGCGAGATAGATTAAAAACTGAGATAGAAGCCTTGAGGGCTGCTAAAAGGGTGGAGATGAGCTTAAAAGAAAAATCAAAAGTGTTAGTTGTTCACCACACTGACAATCCAAGGGAGTATGACCCATCAGCAAAGACCCATGTAAGTACTAAAAAGACTCATGCTAGCTTAAAGAAGTCTCACCGATCTAAACCGGTGGAGAGCTCAGATTCAGATTCAGAATCTTCTAGTAGCTCTTCGAACGAAGACGGAGTTGAGGAATCCCTATCATCCAGCAGCGATGAAGTCTGCTCTAAAAAGAAGCAGAAGTTAGTCAAAAAATATTCAAGAAAAAGGGACAGGCATGGAAGGTTGAAAAGACATCTAGGAAAATGGTCATCTTATGGTCACAGCCATGGCCAGAGACATGTAGACCGACTGTTTATGGATCCTTTCGCATTTCATGATGAGCCAGGTATATTTGCAACTCATAATGAAGATACTATGTTTAGTCGTGGCCGGAACTAGAGACATTCTCCATTGTCTTCCAAGATACTGTCCGGAAACCTTCCTAAGAGGTTTGACAACACAAAGATGGAAAAATACGATGGGAGTAAAGATCCAGATAATCATCTGGAGCAATTCAAAAACTTTATGATGAATTTTGATGATGATGATAAGTTGCTTTGTAGAGCGTTCTCCCAGTCTTTTACGGGGAGTGCTCTAAAGTGGTACAATAGTCTACCACAGGGTTACATCAGAAATTTTGATACTTTTTGGGTGGCCTTCCGGAGGCAGTTCGTTGGAAGTAAGGAAGTGAAGGGCAATGGAGACACTATTATCCATTGTGCCCAAGAACCAAATGAATCCTTGAAATAATATATAATTCTCTTTATGAACACCAAGAATGGATTAGCTGATTACTTTGAACAAGTGGAAATAGCTTCTCTAAGGCAGGGTTTGAACCCTTGTAATTTGGCTGATTCAGTAACCAGAAAGAGGGCCATGACGTGGGGCGGTTTACTGAATCAAGTGGGGAAACAAATCAATGTAGATGAAATGGAAAAATACCAGGGTGCATAGGCAGGTGAGATCGGCCCCAGCTGCACCAAACCAGAACCAGAATCAGTCCGGATACAAGGCTAAGGAAGCCAGACAGGGTCCCAGCAGGGCCAAGGCCCAATCCCACCCAGCATCAGCTCAGAGTCAACAATCTAGAAATAAGCGAGGGCCTTGAGTTCAACCGGAGTGGTTTGCCGAGTTGAACGAGAATGTGGCAACCATCGATGATAAAACAAAAGACGAAGTACACTTCAGGAGGCCAGCTGCGATTCAACCCCCCCAGGGAACGTCGTAATAATTATTTCTGCCAATATCATAAAGATATTGGCCATAACACGGAATATTGCATTGCTTTGAAGCAAGAGGTGCAAAATTTGATAGTAAGAGGAAAGTTGGGTGCTTATGTTAAAAGAAGAAGTGGAAATAGGCATGATAATGCTCATCGGATTGGCCCAACAAACAACGCAGGGACATCGGCTCCGGATGGGGCTATCGTAATATTTGAAAGATTTGATGTGGAGTCGGAATATTTGGATCCTGATCCAACCCGAAATAAGGTGGGTGTTATCACAGAACACAACAAGACGGTATCAAGACTCATCAGCTTTTTTGAGTCACTTACCATATTTGGGGGAGACACCATGACTACACAAACTGCTTCTTCGAGGAAGAGGCATGTTCATACCCTGGCTACGCAACTAAAAGGAGGCATGACTACCTATCAATCATAAATTCCATTTCCCTTTATTGTCTTCGATGAAGATGGTTTGAGGGACATAGCTAGTCCCCATGAAGATGATGTGGTGATAGGAGCATCCATTGGGGGCAATGGCATTAGATGAATTTTGGTGGACACCGGTAGTTCAACCAATATCCTATTTTTAACTTCCTATAAACAAATGAAGAATCTAGCAGTGATTCAACGTTCGAATAGGTCGATTGTGGGTTTCACTGGAAGCTCAGCGGACGTGATCGGGGTGTTTGAGGAGGAGGTTTTGTTGGGCAAGGGCCCTTTTAAGAAGATGGTCAGAGTACTTTTTATTGTGGTAGATTGTCCCACATGTTACAATGCAATTTTAGGAAGATCTTGGCTCTCTAAGATGCATGTTGTGGCCTCGAGAGTCCACTAATGTTTAAAATACGTTATGCAATGGCAAGTGGGAGTGGTCCGAAGTAGTCAAAATATAACAAGGGAGTGTTATGCAACAGCACTGGCCCCTCAAACTTTGGGGGCAGTTCGGATCAGTGAGGATTAGCAGTTGGAGGGGCCCTCTGGGGAGAGGGTGAAATTGATGACCCCAGAGAGATCCCTGGTGTTTTAATACCAATTGAAGAGGTTGAAACTCACTCTCTAGCTGAAGGAAAAAACATCAAGATCGGATGTAAGATGATATCAGAACTGAAGAGTAAAATGCTGTCTTTTTTAACAGACCATCAGTATGTTTTTGCTTGGTGCAATGCTGATGTAACCGGAGTGCCAGTAGATATTATATCACACCAACTATTCATCAGAAGAGATATAGTACCTCTTGTACAAAAGAGGAGAGCTTTTTCTAAGGAGAAAGCTAATGTCATAGTTCAAAAGGTTGACCGGCTTACTAAGATGAGGCATATAAAGGAATCCCGATACCCTTTATGGACATCCAATCCGGTATTAGTAAAAAAGAAAAATGGGAAGTGGCGAATGTGCATTGACTTTACAGACCTTAATAGGGCTTGCCCAAAATACCTATATCCGGTCCCTCAGATCGATCAGTTAGTGGACTCCACATTTGGGAACAAGTTGTTGTCCTCTATGGATTCCTTCTTCGGGTATAATCAGATTCAAGTGGACCCAAAGGATCAAGAACACACTACTTTTGTTACTGACAGGGGCCTTCATTGTTACAAGGTGATGTCATTTGGGTTAAAGAATGCTGGGGATAATTATCAAAGGTTGGTGAACAAAGCTTTCTCTAATCAGATTGGAAGAAACATGGAAGTCTACAGTGATGACATGATGGTAAAGTGTGTGGAAGAAGAACTACACTTGGAAGATCTACAAGTAACATTTGCCAACTTGGTAAAGGTTAATTTAAAGTTGAATCCAGAGAAGTGTGTTTTCGGGGTGCAGTCCGGGAAGTTTTTGGGGTATGTGATAAGTGAGAAAGGGATACAACCTGATCCAGACCAACTTAGTGCTTTATTGTAGATGGAGCCTCCTCGGAATATTAAAGAAGTACAAAGATTGACAGGGAGGTTAGTTGCTTAAAACCGTTTTATCTCAAGGTCTTCGGATAGGTGTGCCCCATTTTTCCAAACTCTAATGGGTGCCAAAGAATTTAACTGGTCTCCACAGTGCGACCAGGCCTTTAATGAAATAAAAAAAGCATTTGTCCTCCCCCAAAACCCTGTTGAAACCTGTTGATGGAGAAACACTGTACATATATCTAGCAGTCTCTGAATGTGCCATAAGTGCGGTGCTAGTTAGAGAGGTGGACAATTATCCTCGTCCGGTGTACTACATCAGCAAAAGCCTGATGGATGCTGAAAATATATATATTTAAAGCTTGAAAAGCTAGCACTGGCGTTAGTAATTGCTGCTAGAAAGATGAGACCTTACTTTCAGTCTCATTCTATTGTTGTCCGAACGTATTTTCCCTTGAAAAATGTTCTCCAAATGGTCAGTAGAATTGGGAGACTATGACATTGTTTTTGCCCCTCGAACTGCAGTCAAGGTTCAGTCTGTTGTTGATTTCCTAGTTGAATTCCATTCAGACAAAGATACTAAGCAAGCATCTGGTGAAAAGACTAAGAAAGTATGGGTTGTCCGGACTGATGGTGGATCAAGTACCATGGGTTGTGGTGCTGTAATATGTTTAACCTCTCCGTACGGTGACAAAATGTACCAGGCTATATGTTTTGCTTTCAGGGCTTCCAATAATGAGTCAGAATATGAAGCTACTATAGCTGGTTTAAAGTTGGCCCTAATTTGTGGAGCCAAAAGGGTCATGTTAATGAGTGATTCTCAGCTTCTTATCCATGATGCACAAGGTCAATCTGAGGCCAAAAAGGAGCATCTGGTTAAATATTTATTCATTCTTAAAGAAGTGGCACTTAAATTCAAAGACATCACCTATGAGCATATACCCCGAACAGAAAATACGCTAGCAGACTCCTTGGCAACCATAGCATACTTTGAGTCTTACCCATGGATTCACATGCAAGAATGCCCATCCATTCAACTCAATCAGATCAAGAAGGGGGAGGAAAGTTTAAACATACAAGTAAGTCAACCTCAAGACTGGAGGTTTCCTCTTTTTCAATACATCTTAGATGGCATCTTGCCTTCGGAAAAAGCAGTCGCAAGGAGAGTGAAGTATAAGGCTCGTGGATTTGTAATCTTAAGAGACGTTCTTTACAAGAAGTCTTTTAGTAAACCTCGATGTTTGGGGATTGAAGAGTCCCAAATAATGTTGTCTGAACTACATGATGGTGAGGAATCAGCACACTGTGGTTATAGAGCTTTAACTAGAAGAGACTTGTTGGCCGGATACTACTGGCCCTCTATAATGGAAGATGCAAAGGAATTGGTGAAAAAGTGTGATCCATGCCAAAGATACGGCAATGAAATTCATATCCCAGCTGTCCCTTTAGAGTCAATCTCTGAGCCAATACCTTTTGCTCGTTGGGGGTTGGATCTGGTGGGACCTCTACCTATGGCATCTGGGGGGTGCAAAACTATTATAGTTTCCATCGATTATTTCGAAAGTGGATAAAAGCAGCCCTATTGACAGGAACTACTTCAAAAGCTGTTATAAAATTTATCTTATCTAATATTTGTTGCAGATTTGGGGTTCCACAAAAGATAACCACAGACAATGGACCACAATTCGATAATAAGGATATGGAGAGCTTTTGTGCCTTTAGAGGCATTCAACACTGATTTTCTTCTCCTTTCCACCCACATGCAAATGGTCAGGTTAAAGTGGCGAACAGGACCATCCTGTCTGGTCTTAAAAAGAATTTAGAAGGGGTTGCTGGAAAGTGGGTAAGTTATCTATAAGAAGTACTATGGGCCTACCGGACTACTCCTGGGGCTGCTACACAAGAATCCCCATTTGCCTTGGTATATGGTATGGATGCAATAGCTCCTATAGAAGCAACTCTTCCTTCATTCATAGTCCACAATTTTTCCGAACATGCTAATGAAGTGGCAATCAGAAGTCAACTTGACTTGATAGAAGAAAAAGAGTTAAGGCTCATCTTAGAGCCACACACTATCAGAATTTGATGAGAAACAGGTTTGCTTCCATAGTCAGAAGGAGGGATTATCAACCAGGGGATAAAGTGTTGAGAAAAGTCTTCCTATATACTAAGGAGAAGTAGTTCGGGAAGCTAGCTCCAACGTGGGAAGGACCCTATGTGGTCAGTGAAAAGCTTAAGCCTGGGACATACAGGCTTCAAGATAAAGATGGAAGGATCTTGAATCACCCCTAGAACCTTGAACACCTCCGGTTGTATCTAGAATAAAAGTTATGTAAATATTTACTTGTTTAAATTCCATGTAAATATTAGGGGGCATACTCTTTCCTACCCTGGTGGCGCGGGGAGGTTTTAAGGAGGTGTCCGGACTTTTAATGAAATTTGATGCCTTCTTGAAAATTTCGGAGTGGTTTCATTGATAGCTTCTTTGAAACCTCTTAAAATATCATTGACAGATCTGATTGATTTGGTGGAGTGATGACTATTTAAACATTTGTCATCGGGGAATTTAAACACTCTCACTTTAAAATACTTGTAAAATAACTAAGGGCTATTTAAACATTAGCCATCAAAATTGGGTAACTATAAAAAATGCAAGAGTTGTGTAAGGTAAAGTTGCCCGACTAACACCGGGGAATGATATTAAAATATGAAAAGTTCCTTGGCCATCCAAGGACTTTGGAGTTTTAGAAGAAAAATCCGAACACGAGCCGGACACAGTTACAAAAATGCCTTGGCCATCCAAGGACTTTAGTCCAACACAAAAATTAAAGAAAAATAAAAAGATAGTTAAAACTTCAAGGCTGAGCTTCCTTAGATGTTCCAGCCTCACCTGGTTTCTTCTTGGGGTCTTTAGGTTCCTCGTTAGGGCTCAATCCAGTCCCTTCGTCTTCATTAGTAGTGTCATCCCAACCACTGGAATAGTAGTGCTTATCACCATCGGCCATAGTATGGTGAGGAAGGTCTTCGTATTCCACAAATCTCCATAAATCTCATAGCGTCATCTTCAGAAATTTTTGATGAAAGAGCAAGACCATGTCTGATTTGACTTCAGCGTACCTTTCCTCTTGGGAATCTATCACGTTTTTGGTGTATGGATCGATTCTGGCTTGGATTATCTTTTCCTGCTCCTTTAGCAAATCATCTTTCTCCTGGTTGACTCTAGACACAATGTCTTCGAGCAAATTTTTGTCATTGGTTAGGGTTTGGATGTCATTGTCTTTGGCCTTCACCTCCTCTTTTGATGTGGAGAGATCCTTCTCCAAGCCATAACACTTAGATTGGAGTTCTTTGTTAACCCCCTCTGAAGTGGCCAACTTGGTGGCCAGGTCCTCTTTCCCCTTCTTCAACTCCTCGATCTCTCTCCTTAATGCCTCAACATTCTGGTTGGCGTTAAGGAGATTGTTGGATAAGCTCTCTTTGTCAGCGTTAAGTGTGTTGATGAGGGTAGATTGACTTCGCAATTGTCTCTCTAAGTTGAGCACCGTATTTCCTTTTCTCCTGAAACCGAAAAAGACTTACCGTTAAAAGTAACAATGTTTGAAGAGCTTGGAGGGAGGTAAGGACCAGCAAAGTTTTCTTTCTCGAGGTCTTCAAAGTAAAGGCCAATCCCTTGAAGACCACTGATGTCAACTCCATCATTGTTAATACCCCCTCCGGTACCCTCTAAGGTATGAAAATCACTTGGGATTTATTCTGCCTGTGTTGGGTCTGTTGGGTCGACCAGAGGAAGAGACTCCGGAGGCCGCAGAGCTACTTCATCCCCCTTGGAGATTTTCTTCTTCTCGGCTTCCTTATCTCCACCATCTGCTCCCCATTTTCGGTCTTTTTTGGGAGCCTTTGGGGGTTTTGGAAGTCCAACTGCCTCTTTGGTACTCTCATTTTCCACCACTCGAAGCAGAGCAGCATCAATTCCTTATTGGTCCTGCACCTCCTGGTTTACTGGGACGATCTCCTCAACACCGCCTTGATTGACCTCAGCTACCTTTGGTTTTTTCTTTCCTTTCTTGCCTTTCATCTTACTTGGGGCTTTAGCTCTTTTGGGCAAGGCCAGCTTCCCATCCTTCTCATCTGTCCTTTGTAAGATGACACCCGGAGGAGGTGGTGTGGTCAATTCTTCCCAAGACAAGTCTCTCCGGCCGGTTGTGTTCCACCGATGGGATCTCACCAGGTTGCTGGCAGTGAAACAATTGTGGAAGCGATTTCCCTATTTGTCAACAGCCTAAGCATTCAGCTTGGCACAAGTCGTCTGCCCCTCCTCCAAGTAGTCGGAGAACTCCTTCGGAAGCACTACCAAAAGAAGAAGAAGAGCATATAAGTAAACAAACTTTTTATAAGGAAGGAAAAACAAACATGACGAAATATTTACCCGTGCTTTTCCATCTACTGGTAAGCATGTTTGGGTTGTCACCAGCTTTAATATTCTTCCCATTTTCCCAAGCTCCACTGATGAACAAGAATTGGGTCTTCCAATTCTTCTCCTATTCGAGCAGATCATCCACCACTTTATAATTGTCACCCATGTTGAAATGGTAGAAGAGGATGATGTGATTCTTGCAAAGGCTGGCCACAACAGCAAATTGCTCCATCGGAAGCGGGATTACGGAGAGCCTAGAGGCCATGATGCAAGCCATGAGGGTGAACCAAGCATTGGGACTCAGTTGGCTTGGACAGAGCTTTATTAGATGAAAATATCTGATGATCTCTGGGTCCAAGGGAAATCTGATCCCCCAGTTGAACAATTCTGTGTAAAAGACTATCTCACTCGGTTTGTAGTCCATTGGTGTCTTTGGATCGACCGGTATCCTCACTTTGACAGTTTCTGGGATCCCCCACTTCGTCCGGATCCGGCCTAATTCAGCAGTATGAATGAAGGCGTAGTTAATGTTCTGCATGGCTAGCAGATACTTTACGCTGACCTTGTGGAAGCAAGGTCCCACTCTGCCTTCAAGGGACTCCGGCAGGTCCGGATGCTTTAAACACACCTAATCTTTACCCTTGGCCTTCTTGGTAGTGGCAGCTTCCCCTGTTTGCCCGGATACATCATTCTTAAAAGGGGCTTCTTCAACGTTATTCTCCATTACATCTTCCATCACCATGGAAGGATTGTCAGTTGTCTTTGGTGGAAGAGTGCTGGTGGTTGGTTCAGTAAGCTGTCCGGATGGCTGAGCATCGCTTTCCCTTTGTGGTCTGGTGTCCGGCTGGGCCTCAGATCCGGAGGGTTCATTTTGAAGACTTGTTCTGGTAGCCTCTGGACCAGACGATTTATCCTTAGAGACTTTGATGGGTGCCTCTGACCCTGTTGCTTTGTCCTTAGCCCCAAACTTAGGAGGCCCTGATTTTGGAGATTTAGACTGTGGAACAACAGCCTGGCCTCTTACTAAGCGGCCTCTTCGTCGAAGTGTCAGCTTTTCAGGGGAATTTTCAGCATCCGATCCCATAGCTATGAACGGAGATGGTCTCTTTGTGCTTGTACTAGCTTTTTCTCGTTCGAAAGTGGGTTGTGACTCCTGAACCGATGAGCCTGAGACGATTGGTGAAAGACTTGGTTGAAATAACCTTCTTGGTTTGGAGCTTCTATCAGAAGATGAATCTCGATCAGGCTCTAAGCTTGGTGTTTCAGACTTGTCAATTGGAGAAACTGGAAGACCTGCATCAATGCGCCTTTCTCGCTCAAATCTTTGTGCTTTTCTAACTCCGAGAGATTAAGCCACCCACATTTTACCAGTGCGTTTCTTGCTGTAAACATAAACTTACACCAGGAGTATTTTGAGAAGAGAGATAAAAGCTTTGAGGCGAAGGAAGGAAAGAGTAATGAAGATGGTAAAACAATGAAAAATGAGGTAATTTATATTAATGAGACAAAAAAATGCCAAAAAACCTAGGAGAATACGAAAAGACAAAAGTAATGATTGAAGGCGGCGCTGATGTCATAGGCATTAAATGAAGAGATTGCTTTTTAGGATTAGTGGGTGCGCCGTTCTAGGTGAAAAACGGCTGCTGAGGCAAATCAGAAGATGACACGTGTCCCACGATCCTTGGCAAAACCTTTGAACTTCTGAAGAGTTTTTCAGTCTGGATAAGTCCTTTACTAAACACTAAATCTGTCCGGAAAATGTCACAAGTGCCCAAAGGAGATTTTTTAGGTCTTGCCAAAGGCCTTCGGACAAAACCTAAAAAAAGGGGCTACTGATGAGTCCGGATATTTTCACCACTCACTGTAGAAACCGGACAGGGGAAATTCGAACAAAAGCCACCCCGTGAACCATCCAAACTGGACAAAAGTATTAAAAGCTAATCACCTTTTGACTAAGCTAATTGCTAATCTGCTTAATAAGCTAATGGGTTTTTGAACTCGACCTGTTTTATAAGCTTGACCCGAAACCCCATGTGGTCCATAATTAAGGGTATAAATACACAACCACTTTCATTAATGAGGGTAATCAACATTTAATACAACCAAGAAGCTCAAATCTCTCACTACAAAACACCCAAACATTAAGTACCTTTGAAACACCATAATGCACATGACAAAATTACCCTCACTCAAAAATAATCGACACCAGTTTTGACAAAAATAATGTAGATTAAGTTTAGATATAAAGAAAACTACTCAAGTGATTTACTAGGGAAGACAATATAATAATGATAATTATAGAAGGCTATGAAAAATAGTCGTTAGTTTCCTTCTTTGGTAAATATATACCGTTTCCAATTAACAAACCGTTCTGTTTCTCCAGTAACTGCATGACACGTGTCATGAGAAAACCAACCATTTAAAGTCGTGACCTTTCCATAAAAACAGTTTTGATAACACAATTTGGATACAGTTTAGAATTTCTTTATAGTGTTAGATCTCCCAAAATATTTCGGAAAGAGCAGGGGGCTATAGATATGATCAGATATCTTTGGAGGTATATTATGGTGATTCAGATTTTCTTTAGAAGGGAAATTCGGACGTAAAAATCAAAGATGAATGACTAAGTAGTCACCTAAGTCAACCGGTGATTCAGCTGCATACCGAGTACATCAAGGTATGGGTTTGAGGGCTCATAGAATGAACCCAGATAGGAGGGTCCGACCCAAAAGGCCCATGGGTATCTATAAAGAGTATAAATATTCCAACCAACTTCATTAAACGGTTGGAATTTTTCTAAATACATTAAATACAAGCACCTCTTTTCTCTTACTACTCTCTACAAAAATATTATATACGAAATAACCCGAAGATCTTCCGATTTTACCCTCACAATACATTTTACGCTCATCAGACTCAACTATTGTTGTCGACCCTTTTTGTAATCATCACCAAACACTCATCTGGGGTCTGATCCAAATTTACCATTGAGCATAGTGTCAAACATATCTCGGTGAGCATAATTCACACCCTACACAAAAATTCTCACTAAAGCATTATTAGACATCCCATAGTGATGGAATTTTCTAATTAATTATTTAAAACGGTATGTGGTAGTAGCCAACGATTCATCTACCTCTTCCGCGGAATTACTCATCTATTTAATAAAAAGTTGTGTTTTAGATGAAGGATAAAACCTGGACATATTAAGTTCCTTAATTGATTCCAATAGGTGACTGAACCTGCAGGTATATCATTCCAATACCAAGCCTTGGCCTTCCCTATCAAAGTGTGAGCAAATAAGTATAACTTCATCTGATCAGCTGATATGTTGGCCACCTGATAACATATATCAATATGCAAAAATATTTCTCAGATGGTTAATATGACACTCATAATGTAGCCCGTGGAAATTTATATCTTTCAAACTTGCTAGAACCGAACCATCAATCTTAATTGTTTGTTTGTCAGTTAGAGGGTCCTAGACCATACATCTTATCTCATTGAAGTTACGCTTGATAGCTTCTAAATAACTTTGATTACTTTGGATGATCCTTACTAACCTTTTAACCACATACAAAATGCACTGGAGAAAGGTTGACGCAGTGTCATGGATCAAATTCAAACAAGGAAACCCAAGAATCACGTTATTGCATGTTAAGTCAAACTATCACAAAGAAGAAACAAACTTTATGTTGGGAAATCCTTCGTCCTAAGATATTATTTTTGTATGTAAATAATCTTATGTCAACAAGCAATATATATTTTTATTTTATTAACAAGGAGCTCACACAAAGACTCTCCAGATACAAATGGCTCAATCATTCTCTCTTACAAAAATCTCACACTTTACAAAGATAACGGAATTTATAGAACTCTCTCTTCAATGTTTATCTCTCAAGTCTCACCTCACTTCTCTCTCTAAAAAACCAACCTCTTTTTTTATAGTTAGAGAATAAACAGAACTATAGTTGAATGAACACTTTGTCTTCAATCAACTGATCACGACACTCTCTTGATTTGTGTTTCTTCTTAATTTATAACATTCTCAAGCAAATCCATAGCTTCACTTCATATCAAACGGTTCAGATAAAACTTTGATACTTTAGACGCTCTAGATTTAATTACTTTAATCAACGAGTATAATAAAACTCTAATACAATAAAAGTTTAAGATTATATATATATTTTAATCTACGACAATTATTAATATTCAATACAATAGACGATTTAAATTTAATATCTTAATCAATGATTGATACTAGAATGATACTTAATAAATCCATATGAAAAAGTCAAATTCCAATGAAAAACAAAGTGCAACAATATTGAAACTTCAACCCATGTAACTTTGGCAAACTTCTTGAGTCTAACTCTAAGACCACATGCTATGATCCATTTCTACGGATACATACTTTGGACCAAACTATGACAAAACCCTTAGGCCCATTATCTACGACATCACCATTTGCCTCACAAATCTGTGGAAATTTAACTCGGCCATTAGATTCCAACATATATCTCCGCGTCTAGATCACGACTCAAACTCCACTCTAAGGTTTTCAGCCGTTCGTGTCTATACATGTCATCGACTAATCTGTCTTCGGTCCATGTCATTCGATAATACCTCTATTGACGAGTTAATTTTATCCTACACCGAACATATTATTAGTACTATCTATAAAAACTAACAAGTATACATAATTTTTTTTTTCGAAACTAACACTTAATAAGCAATATCTGTATAATTTTAAAAGAGACATTGTGATATGAAAAGCTCCTTTTAATGGAGGCTCAATATAATAGTA
Source organism: Limnanthes douglasii subsp. nivea (assembly GCA_036936605.1). NCBI lineage: Eukaryota > Viridiplantae > Streptophyta > Magnoliopsida > Brassicales > Limnanthaceae > Limnanthes > Limnanthes douglasii. Next base: position 266,814,562 of record JAUPFV010000005.1, on the reverse strand, counting down.
AGTCAAAATGTCTCCGACGAGGTGTATAAATATTTCGCACCATCATCACATCTTTAAAACATCATACCCTATTTTCCTTTTTTATTTGTTTTTTGCGAATGCGAAATTGTGTTATTCTTCTTTATTGTATAAGAATCAGCTCATGGAGTTTAGTTAGTACCATGATTCTATGACAAACGTATAACGATATTAAGAATATCATGACTCATTTTAAATACAAAAAAATGTGGAATAAATTAGCTTGGACAATTGTGGTCTTACATTTTGCTGAAGGTTTAAAGTAGGGTTGTCAAAAAAATCCAAAAAATCTGATATCCGACCGAAATATTTCGATATCGAATCCGAAGAAAACGGATAATATTCGTATACGAATTTGTATCCGAAAATAGCGGACATAGATATAGTCATATTCGTATTCGAAATATCTGATAATCGAAATTTAATATATAAATATATATAATTTTTTTTATTTAAGCACGTGTTTTAGCTATCCCACATTGTAAAAAGCAAAACAAATTACTAATAAAGTTGGTCATAAATATGAAGAGTTGCTTCTTAAAAAATTGCATCTTATCGCGTATCTAAAGTTGGAAAAAGAATTGCTACCAAACTGTTTATAAAACACATAGTGGTTTTTCCTAACAAGTATATTTTTTTATATTCTTATGACTCTTATCCCACATCTAAAACGTGGAAAATAATTGGTACCAATATTTCTATATAAGTCATTGTGCTTTTCAAAATAATTATATTTTTCTTAGCTTTATCCCATATTTAAAATGAGAATATAGATTTCTATTTAAGTATCTATAAAAGTAGCCTAACCAATAGTGTAATTAGTTTAAAAAAATTAGTGAAAATTCATATTCGGATATTATCCGTATTTGGATAATATTCCTCAAATACAGATTCAGATATTATTTTTAAATAAAATCCGATTCGAATATGGATTTGGATAGTAAATTTGGATTTCGAATTTGAATATAAACCGATTTGTATTCGAAATATCCGTTCGACAACCCTAATTTAAAGTTAGGATCGAAACTTCGGAACTGATACAAAATATCAGCTCTGGAATGATTCGAATTTAAAATGAAATTAGACGTGCTATGCAATACTACTATGTTATCGCACAATTCCACCGGTATAAAGAACATATGGTTGACAAAGTAATAAATTAATTGAGGGACAAATGTTTGATGGACGGCAACGTCGGGGTCCAATCTTCCTTATATCATTCGCTTGCCGACCAACTTGTAGTATGTTCATTATTAGGCCACGAAGGATTATTAAACGTCATCCGATGAACGAATGATCTAATGTTTTATACTCCTTCCGTTCCATATTAATGGACGGACGTTTAAGGAAGGAGCACAAATATTAAGGAAAGCTATCATTTTCTCTATTTTCTATAAAATTTAAAAGTGAAATAAATTTGATTGGTCAAACATGATAAAAGCTTTCTCTAGTTGGGAAATCAATTGAATTTAATTGGCTACAATATTATACATCATTCAATCGTGTATTGGTAAGTGTGAAACGATACTTAATATGGAATTAATTTATTTGTCTAGAACGACCTACATTAAGGAACAGAGGGAGTATTAGTCAAACTGCTCGGTCAACTTTTAATAGGTTCATTATTTTATTTTGATGATGTAATGCGCGATTTAAAAGACATGATTCTCAAAATTATGTTCACTTCCGCCGAATAGCGGAAGCCCGGTCCAAATAATTGGGCACAATGCGTTAGACGAATCTTCCAGCTACGATTGATGAGCATAATTCATATAGATACGAGGGTAGGGGTGAGTATATGTTTTTTTACATCTCCGGATTCTATACCATGTTCGTACATGTACATTTTTGGTTCCAACAAATAGAACCTATATAACAAAATGTTTAATTACCGAATGAAAATATAAGTTATGTATTTATTATTCGAGTTTTCAGTTTTGGGTTCGATGAGTCCTATAACTAATGTACAACTTCATGCTATCCAAAAACACAATATTAGGAGCTTTTATACACAAGTTTTCATTCCTTTTATTAGGAGTCATATTCAATGGGATAATCTTATTTCTTTAGTATGAAATAGCATTACTCTAAAAATAAAATAATGTTAAAATAGCTTTACTCTAAAATCATTTACTCAAATCCGAATAGGATAAAATGGAATTAAATATTTATTTCAAAGTCGTGTTCTTCCTTACTACTACACCATTTTATTGTGGATATACAGAGCTGTGGTTTGATATATTATAACAGTAGACTAAATATATATTTGATAATAATACTCAAATTCACTATTAGTACGTAGATTTTTAATCAAATAATTTTATGTAGCTCTACTTTTTATTTATAAGTCTTAAATTTATCAAGAGCTTCATTCTTAGCTGGAAACAAATAAACATAGAAATATCTAGATGCATCATCAATAAAAGTAATAATATACGTTTTTATTTCCTAATGAAGGTGTAGCATAGAAATTGTTATGTATTAGTTCCAATATTTTGGAACCTCATTCAACATATTTGAAAGGTTTTCTGGTTATTTTAGTTAACATGCAAGTCTTACATATCTCATTGCTTATATCACCAACAAGTATAAGAATCATTTTAGACATGTTTTAAATTCTTTCAAAATGTACATGTCTTAGTCTAATATGTCATAATTCTAATTATTCAAATTATTTCAAGCACTAGTAGAAGCTGAGCAATTAAATTCATTTTAAAACGAAACATTAATATTTAACATAAACACATCATTACATAAATAACCAAAACCTACAAAAGCACCATGTTTTGACAAGATATACTTGCTACTTTGATACACTTGTTTGAAACCATAATTATTCAATACAACACCACACAAAAGATTCTTTCGAATCGTTGGAACATATAACACATTGTTCAATAATATATATTTTTACATAAGTAAAAAATGGGCTTCACATTTCCTAGTCATTTGATTGGTTCAGTTATAATGTTTCCTTTTATTAACGTATAACCATCTTCAATAGATTGAAAATATTTGAACCAATGTAGATCTTCACACACATAAACTGTTTCTTATGTGTGTAAAGATCTACAAATAAAATGCCTCATATATTAGTGATACATAAATCTAACCACAATTATAATTTTGAATTAAAAGTTTACCTTTTTCCTTTAATGGATCCTTATCTTTGACCACTATTATTATTGTTTTTACCAATCCAACAATTCTTCTTGAAATGAACAGGTTTGTCACACTTCAAATATACGAACTTAGACTCTTTGTCTGAATAATTTTTGTTATTTCACCTAAACTTCTATTTGTTACCTTTATGGTGTTTGAATTCTTAGAAAATCCATTATTTTCAGCCATATTTATGAACATAAGGGTTTCCGACTTGGTTCTTACCCTCAGGATTACTATCAACTTCTTGAGCCCTTAAAGACTTTTCAATTTTAAAATGACTTCCAAGTCCATCCAAAGTCGTTTCTTATTTATTACATTTCATAGTATGTTTGAATTTTTTTAATAATTGTGGTAGTTTGTTTATAACACTAAATACCAAGATGCATTCCTCTATTTTCATGCCATGTTGAGCAAATTGTCCCAGAATTTATTAACAATTCATCATACTCTTCTATGATCGGTCTAAAATCAACCATCTTATAATTAATACAATTACTAACTAGAAACTTCTAATTAGAAGTATCTTTAGCTATGTACTTGGAATTCAAGAGAATAACAAAGTTCTTTTATAGAATCCACGTTTTGGTATACATCAAAATGGGATCATATATACCGTTTAAGATGTGACCACAATAGATGTAGTAATTGTTCTCCTATTTGTAATGCCATATTTTTTGTTATATTATTTCATTCTTAATTATTTATGGCTTAAAATTACTCAGAATATACACAACTTTTAGTGTGGTCACCATGAAGTGTATCTTCTTCTATCATCTTTAAAATTATGGCCCTCAAACTTGTCCAATGCTGTAAACTTGTTTGTCATATCTTTACATATTATTCGTTAATCATTTCTATCTTTATAAAATTATTTCAATCTATATATATATATATATATGACAACGAGATTACTTTTTGACGTCTTGTTGGATAATATTATATTGAAATATTTTGATGATTCTCTAAATATTCAACCGACTAAAATGAGAATACCAAGAAGCAAAGAATCCTAACGAGACACTGAAAAGTATCTCGGCATATTGTATTTATTCCAAATTAACAGATTCCATTCAACCTAGTCTATGATTGATAAATGGTCTGGTAGGTGTTATTGATGGTAAATGAACTATTTGTTTCGTGAAGGAACTATCAAATTAGATCTTCCGTATTGATAGAGGGGGCGGGAGTTCACAAATGAGATTATCAATTTCATAGATGTTGGCTTGATTCCTCACACTTTCTGATTTTTGTCACTTGGTCATTTCTAGCAATGAATAGTGATTATATATGCTACTTTTAAATTACTACTGAGTCTGGAGTCACATTTATACCATTGCCGAAGTGGTTGACAAAATAGGTAGGGAGAAGCCTAGGGTCGTACCGTAAGAAGTTAGTTTTCCAATTTCCCACTTTAAAATTTTTGAAATTATATGCAATTGTTTTAAAACAAAGGGTTTACCACCATTCATAAGAAGGTAATGATCCCGAGGGGAGGGTTGAAAGGTTTTTGTTTTTTATTTCTCAAGGTTTATCTAATCACGCTAGATTAATGATGTTTCTACTTATTATGAACCAAAGGTTCTTAAAGATGGCCTCCTAATTCAAAACCATTAATTCTAGAATCTCAAAGCCCGCTATTGTGTGGGAAAGGTCACTTATGATCATAATACCTTGGTGCCGCTGATTTTTATCTTATGGCCATAACAAAGAAAGTGTCTTAGAGATTAAGTGAGTTTTTTTAGATTCCGTTTATGGAAGATAAATATGGATGATCATTAGATTTGACCAGAGAAGAATACAACCTTGATAAGATGGATTTTTCCAATATATGAGAGATACTTCGAAGTCAAAATATTGATACGAGTTGTGATATTATCAATTAGAAGATGAAGACCATTAAAGGTAAGGAGAAATCCAAGGTAACATATTATGAGCGTTCCAATCTCAAGTCAAATATGTTAGCCAATGAGTTACAATAGGTTTTATTAACCTATGGTTGAAAATGTGGCTTTTTGGTAGGTTCCTTAGAGGCCTGAGCAAATGGAGATTCACTGAGCTCATTCTTTTTTAGTCTAAGGGAGTGACCGTCTACCCGACTGAAAATTATAAGGTCATCCATGAAGCAAAGGTTTATGAACTTAAGCTTGTGGTATTTCCAGTGCAATTTAAAATTTGGGTCTCACATTTTCTTTAAGAATACTATAAATTATTCACATTACTATAACAAATAGAAAAAATTTATATAGTATCTCCTTCTAGGAGTCCTCTTCTAACCTTGAAGAAATTATGAAAGGTCACATTGATATTCATTATGTTAGAAGGGGTGTATATGTATTAGATTATCTAATAGATCATTTTGGAAGGGAAATCTATTACAACAAGGATATCCAAGAGGAGGTACTAACAAACATTATTAAAGATCTTTATTAGATCCGTGTTGAATACCACCTAGCGGCGTTTGCGGTTTGTATGGTAATCCTTAAGCAGATCATGGATATGAGGATATTTTTAGAGATAATGTATCTGGGGACGAATGCATATTGGGATATATCAATAAGGGAAAAAAGAGATTCTTTAATACGATTAGTGATGGTTTTTTTAGATTATTTTGCAAGTAACATTAAAATATGCAATAAGTCTGAAATTTTCTATAGATAAGGGGGTATTCGTTTAGAGGATTAAGGTTATTCGGGTTTTATTCTAACTTGGATCTAAGATGTTGGTGTTGAATAAATGTTGGATTCATTTACAAAATCCATTGCCAATGATGGAGAAATATGATTTTAAAGAAGTTAGAATTTCCATATTGGTTAGTTGCCGTATCATATATTTCTTATCAAAAGGGTTGAACTTTGTGTTAATAAGAGAGGTCACGATATCAGTCTAGGATAGTGGTCCGACAAGGTCTATGCCTCATGTGTCAAAAAATAGTCCCGCGAAATTGGTTCAAGTTATATTGTATTGATTTGAATTGTATTAGCGAAACATTAGCACGAGTTACACTTTTTTACAAAGAACTTAGCATAAGTTGATATAGTTTGGGTTTGGCTCACCAAACGTAGTTAGAGACTAAATGTAGAGAGAGAAAAAGAATAGTAATATGACTCTATCGAGTCCAAAATTAAGCTCATGCATACAAAAAGTCTCTTATAGGGCTTGTGTTTTTAGCCTACAAATAATATGATTTTATCCAGCCCAAAATAAAGCCTTAATACCAACATATAGTTCGCTTATCACATATAATCTTATATGTACTTCATCTTAAAATCAAATAATGTGATATATCCAAAAACTTATGATACCATTGACAATATGTATGTTTAAGCCCATAAATAAAAATTATTAAGCTACATATTATTAACTTTGAATCACCATTAATAAAGTTTTCAAGTTGTACCATATATAATTATTTTTAAATATTTTTATTGATAAATACTAGTTTAAAATCCATTTTATAAAACTCAAGATCAAAATCTACCACCGAAATCATGATTATCATAAACGAGTTCTTTGATGAAACTGAAAAATATATCCTTATAATAGTAATACATTGAGAGTGAGTATACTTCTTCTTTATTACATGTGTTTTATGTTTTTTCACGTTATCCTGTGAATCGCGTTTTGTTTTAGATATCTATATGCAAACAATCACTACCTTTTATTTGATAACAAGATAAGATATCAAAACGAGTTGTTTTGCATTAATTCAAATGTTTATTCATTATTTTTATCTCGAATTAGGAGTGATAACTTTTACAACAAAATATTTAATTTTATTGGACCAACTTTTATAATCCTTATGTATTGTTTATATTTTTTTAAATATGCCACAGGGTATGAAGATATGATATTTACTCTTTAATTTGTACAATTTTATAAGAATATTGATTTTTTTCAAAAAAGATAGCATCAAGGTTTTATCTAATTAATGGTAATACATTGGTTTAAGGTATTCAACTCTCTTGTGATTATCTAGAAATGAATGATTTATTTCCAGTTATTCCATAAAATTAATATTGTTAGTCGATTTTAAATTTTAATTTATATTTGGATATATATATATATATATATATATATTATTTCATTGTAATTGTTAATAGTTTTTAACTTGTCCAGATTATTTACACTTGAAATATATGTGCGAAGACGTCATTATTATTATCCAATTATGAAAGCTTTTGGTCCAAACACAAATATAAGCAATTATTTCTCACAATGAATGTGTAACTGAACTCATTTTAGAAGAAGGTAAATATAACTCGCATATAATAATAAAATATGCATATTAGTTAACAAAATTTTAAAAGTACAAATTACTTTAATTTGTCATCCACTCCTCCAATATTGTTAGGATACCTCACTTATTATTATTTTTAGCGTATAATGTAAATAAATGTAATTATAAACTATTGTCGGTGTATCAATTTATCATGTATTTTTAAGATATTTATGTTGAAATATATTTATTTAATATATATATATATAGACAATAATTTGGGACAACATGCTAAATAAACATATTCGGTCATTGTCTTAAGGAAGCCCAAATTAAAAGTAATCGAGTTAATTATTTAATTAACTAAATTGGAACTATGGGTGTTAGGATGTTATGGGCTCAAGTGTGGTAACCATGTTGAATTTGGGCACTGTGATTGAAGATGGCTCAAATCTCAACAATTAAACGTGACTAATAAATGAGAGAATAAACTAAATTATCAATTTATCCGGTTATTGTCCCCGAACACAAGGAAATGTTAAAGGACGAGCTTTACAATGTTTGACTTCACATTGTAAAACTATAAATAAGGGCTAGGTTTAGGCATTTCATCATCCTAAACCCTAAACAATAAATTTGTCACTTTCTTCAGTTTATGGAAAAGCCAGACCTTTTCTTCACTAACTCGTTTTGGAGGTTTCTCAAGTTCATCTACAAAATCGTTGTAGAACGAAAAAGGAACAAGAATACTAAATGGATAGCTGGAGGCAAATTGGCGAATTATCTTATTCTTCTTTATTCTTAAGTGAATTAAATGAGGTTTTATATTTTTTTCCATGATTTGTTATATTAATTTGATACAATTTCAAATAAAGTATAACAATTGGTATTTGGAGACTGTAAAACTTTTTTTATTCGAATGGTATGTTTATGTATTGATGTATATTTTTCTTTGCGATAAAGAATCCATGTCATTGGGATTATATGTTGATTGATCTGGTTAGGGCATGGATTTAGGAACTGTATGAAAAGCATGTTTATATGATTTATTCGTATTGAAAATCATGTTTATATTAGTTTTCATGTTTAATATGAATAAACTGTATGTTTAATAGTTTGTGACTTTTTTGATTAAGTTAGGGCTGATTGATGTCTAAAATTTCTTCTCCCAAAATTAGAATCAAATTAATCCTAATATAAATAATAAAATCAAAACTATTGGCGTAACGACTCGTAGATGGCTTAACTTATGATGTTAATGCTAATCAGAATTAGTCCAATGGGTTTCATCATTTCCATCAAATTGTGAAACCTGTGGTGAATATTATGACATGTGAGGATTCGCAAACCTACATTTATCGCGATGATAGCAGTGGGAGGCTGATGACTGGGTATAAACCTAGTGACAGTAGTGCTGATGCGGGTTGGGTGCCGCCCATGACTCGTAGCAGTAACTGCTGCAAGTTGGGCACGACGATGACCTACATTAGTGTTGCAGTACGTGCATTAAAAACTACTATAATATGCAACAATGTTTCAGCAAGTACATCAGCATTGCTGCATGCTGGGTGCACGCCCAGGACCTACAATAGGTCGGAAGTAAAAATGTTTTGGATTTTTTTTTTCAGGATTTTTTTTGTTTTAAATTAATTGCGTTATTAATTTAAAATATCTAAATTTATATATTTCACATAATGTTAAGTGTTTGGGCATGTTAATTATTATATGTATATTTTTGAATTAAATTGGATATGATTGAATAATTAAATGGTGAAGCATGACTAAGGTTTCATAGACCGATAGTAGAAACTAAAGAATTAATTTTGATACGGTCAGATTCTGTTCGACTTTAAAAGAGTAAAGTGGTTCAGATTTCTTTTACACGACAGTTTAGACTTATAATAAGGGTAATAGTAAGTAAGATATGTCGCTAGTATAGTAAGATGAGTGTCTACTTCACTTAATCTTAGACCACCAAGCCCACTAATCTGACCTGAATGTATTTAACCAACCTGGTTGGCCAATAGATCTTGGTAATCTTATAAATAGAGCCAAAATCAACATTTCATGGGTTGGGCATTCTTTTTTTTAGAGATTAAATACTAGTACCTCAATTATCTCACTACCCTCTACTCAAAAATTTAATACTTAGACCAAACACATACCAAAAATACCCTATGATCGGGTTTTATCATCACCAAATTGGCGACCAAAATGGAGTGTGAGGTGCCCAAATAATAATATTCAAAACCTGTTTTGTGAATCGTGCTTCGGATTTCTTTGAGGCATGGATCTCGACATGCAAATTGATCTTGAAAATGAAGGGATAAGAGGTGATAATGAGCATGCTAACACGTCTTATGTAAATCACAATACATAAGAAAGACTTGTCATACAAGAAGAGCGTGATCAGTTGCGGTCAGAGATTAAAGATTTGAAAGCCCAAAGGCAGGTTGAAAAAGTGCTAAATGGGAAGAATCCATTAGGATGTCTTGGTTCTGATGAGCCCCATAACAACAAAACAAGATTAAAGTGATCAGTCCCTAAAAGTTTATAAAGAACGAAAAAGGAATATTGGGCTAAACAATTATTGAACACATCAGATTTTGTTGGAAATCCAACCACATAGTCAGAGCTGATATCTCTTCTTCCTCGTTGATTAATGTTCATGGTCAAAATAAGAAGAAAGAAATATTAACTAAAAAACATTATATGAAAAGATCAAGTAAATGGGATTTAAAAGGGAAGAAAACGGTTAGAAAGGGCAAAAGAAAAAAGAAAGGTTATCAAGGCAAAATGAAAAGATCAGCAGACCACACCATTGATCATCTGCTAAGTTATCAGTTCGTTGTCCAGAAAAAAACGAGTATCTTTGCCACTCCCGATGAGGATCATATGTTCAGCCAAATGCATAATTGAAGGCAATCACCTTTGTTTTTGAGAATTCTTTCTTGACATTTACCGAGATGTTTTGATAGCTCAAAAATAGAGAAATATGATAGATGTCAAAATCTTGACAATCATCTCGAACTGTTTAAAACTTTTATGATGAGTTTTAATGACGATGATAAGCTATTGTATAGGACCTTTTCACAGACTTTTAAATGAAGTGCCCTAAAATGGTATACCAGATTTCCACAAGGGTCCATAAAAAACGTTTGACATATTTTGGATGGCGTTCCAAATGCAGTTTGCAGGGAGTAAAAAGCTCAAAGGAAACGGTGATACCATAATCCATTGCGCATAAAAACTAAATGAGTCTTTATAGGATTACATCAGCCATTTTGTGAATACAAAGGATGGAGTTGCTGTTTATTTTGAGCAAGTAGCTATCGCTTCTCTAAGATAAGTCTTAATTCCAGGAGATTTGGCTCATTCAATTACTTGGAAGAAAGTGATGACTTGGGAGGATTATTGAACCATGTCGGAAAGAAAATCACAGTATAGAAAACGAAGAGGTCAAGATTACCACATCATAATAGATCTGTTCCCACAGCCTTTATCCCGCAAGCTAGTACTCAGCCTCAAGTTACGGTCAACTACCGACCTAAGGAATCCGAACAAGGTTCACATCGGTCTAGATAGATTCAGTCGAATCATGGCCAACAATCTAGACCAAAAGGGAATCAATGGGTTCAACCTGTATGGTTTGCAGAATTAGTTGAAAATATAGCCACTAGTTATGATGGAACCAAGAATATTGTGCAAATCTGAAGTCCAACACCAATTTAATCCCCTCGAGAAAATTGAAACACATGGTTTTGTAGTACTACAATGATGTGGGCCATGATACCAAAGATTGAAATTCCACAAAGTAAGAGGTGAACACTTTAATTTAAAAACGGGAAATTGTTCGCTTTTGTTAAAAAACAAATAGGTAATAGGCAAACTAACACCGGCGCTCAGCCTAACGCAAGTACAACCCATGATACATCACCAAATATTCAAATAAAAAATTTGGAAACATCTAAACAATTTTGGAATGATTAGATGTGGATTCAGAGTACTTAGACCCCGATCCATATCGGAATCAAGTTGGTGTGGTAGTCGAAAGAATAATGAAAGCATACGATTTATGCCGCTATTTTGAATCTCTAACTATTTTTGAGGGAGATACTGTAATTGCGCCATCAAGCTGCTCCATGAAAAGGCATGTGAGCAGTTTGATGACTTAGTTAGAAGGTAAAATGTCTACACACCTCTATCAGAGCCCTGTTCCTCTCATTGTGTTTGATGAAGATGACCTAAGGGAAATTATTATCCCTCATAAGATGTTGTGGTGATATGAGCATCGATTGAAGGTAATGAAATACGAAGAATCTTAGTTGAGACATGCAGTTCGGAAAATATCTTATTTTTTATCTTCCTATAAACAAATGAAAAATCCTTCGGTTATTCAACGTTCAAATAGAATCATTTTGGGGTTTACAAGAAACTCTGCTGATTTAATTTGGGAATATGAAGGTGAGTCCTTGCTTGGAAAAAGACCATTCAAGAAAATATTAAAGATGTTATTTTTAGTAGTTGATTGTACGACGTCCTATAATTAGATATTTGGTACATATTGGTTATCTCCGATGTATGCAGTAGCATCAATCGTTCAAAAATGTTATAAATATGTTGTTGGAGGTCAAGTAAGGGTGGTCCCAAGAAACTAAAAAGTGGCAAGGGAATGTTATGTCACTACTCTTGCTCCAAAATATTTGGAAGCAGTGTGAATTGGAAACTAAAAGCAATTAGTAGAGTCTTCTACAGAATCAAATAAGATAGATGATCCAAGGGAGGCACCTAGTGTTCTTATCCTAATAGAAGAGGTTGAAGTTCATTATCAGGTAGTAAGGAAAAGCGTATGCCTCAAATCCAAATCACCATTAGAATTGAATGAAAATTTATTTTTCTTTTTATCTAAGAATTTTCATATGTTTGCTTGGTGCAATGAGGATGTACCAGCAATTATTATTAGCAACGAACTTTTTGTAAGATCCGATGCGGGTCTGGTGGTTCAAAGAAGGAGAGTTTTTCTAAAGAAAAATCAGAAACTATAATCCAAGAGGTGGATCATTTAATTAAAGTGGGGCACATTAAAAAAAATTATGATATCCTCTTTGGACTGCCAATCTGGTCCCTCTCAAAAAGAAAAATGAAAAATGGTGTATGTGTATTGATTTTACATATCTTAATAGAGCTTATCCCAATGATCATTTTTAGTGCCTCGTGGTAGATTCCACGTCTAGGAAATAATTATTGTCCTTCATGGATACTTTTTTAGGATATAATTAGATACAGATGGATCCAAATGATTAGGATCACACTAAATTCATCACTGATAGAGGGCTTCATTGTTATAAAGGAATTACTTTTGGGTTGAAGAATGTTGGAGCTACTTATCAACGTTTGTTTAGTAAAGCATTTTCCAACCAAATTGGAAGGAATGTAGAAGTTTACACCGATGACATAATAGTTAAAATCCCAGAGAGTAAGATCACATCTCCGATCTCCAAAAATTATTTTCTAACCTGGAATCCATCAACTTGAAATTAAATCCAGAAAAGTGTACTTTTGGTGTCTGATCGGGTACATATTTGGGTTACATCATAAGTGAGAAAGGGATTCAAGCTGACCCAAACCAATTTAATGCTCTATTGGCCATGGACCCACCTCAGACTGTTAAAGAAGTTTAGATATTGACTGAGAGATTATCAACATTAAACAGTTTTATTTTAAGGTCATCAGATAAGTATGCCCAGTTTTTCCAATTCTTGAGAAATGCAAAAGACTTCAACTTCTCTCTAAATTGGGACAAATCGTTCCTTGAAATTAAATGACACATATCTTCACCCAAAAATTTATTCAAACCTATTGTTGGAGAAAGACTTTATATGTACCTAGCAGTATCGGTTTACGCTGTAAGTGCAATATTAGTGCGAGAAATTGACAATTATCCCCGCCATGTTTACCATATTAGTAAGTGCTTGTTGGAAGCTGAGAAAATATACTTGAATTGCAAAAACTAGCTCTGCTTTTGGTAATAGTGGCCATAAAAATAAGTCCATATTTTCAAGCGCACTACATCACGGTCTGAACCTCTTTTCCCCTGAAAAACATGTTATAAAAATCAGATATATCAGGTCGAATGTCTAAAAGGACAGTTGACCTAGAACTGCAATCAAAGCTCAAGTTGTGGCTGATTGTTTTGTTTAGTCTCACTCTAGAAGACCTCATGCAGAATTTCAAGCTAGTAAGCCTAAAAAGTAATGGGTGGTTCGAACCGATGGTGGATCTAGTACTATAGGATATGATGCTGGGATTTGTCTAAATTTCCCCTTCAGAGATTCAATGTACCAAGCAATACGATTTAGTTTTAGAGCATCCAACAATGCTTCATAATATATGGGAACAATAGCAGGGTTAAGATTGGCTCAAACATGTGGAGCCAATAGGATCTAGTTATTGAGTGATTCGCATTTAGACATTCATCAAGCACATGGACAATCCCAAATCAAGAAAGATTATTTGGTGAAATACTTAAACATGTTAAAAGAAGTCTTAACAAATTTTAAATGTATTAAGTATAAACATGTGCCAAGATAAAAAAAATGTAATAGCTACTTTAGCCTACTCTGAAGCATAACTTTAGACCATGGTACACAAATGTCCTTTTATAGTTGCAAGCCCTGAAATGGAGGTTGACATGGTAGAAATTTGAGATATCTTCCATAGCCTCTCCAGATTGGAGGTACCACATCCAAGAGTTTACTACTCAAGAAGTTTTACTTGAGGATAAAGCTTCTACCGAAAAGCTAAGATTTAAAGCACATGGGTTTTTGGTTTTAAGAGGGGTTCTTTATAAAAAGTCACTCAACAGACTTTTGTTTCGTTGCTTCAAATTCGACAAATCCAAAACTGTTATATCAGAATTATATGATGGGGAAGAATCATCGCATTGTGGCTACAAAGCTTTAATTAGAAGGGTTTTATTAGCAGGATACTATTGGCCTTCTATTATAGCAGACATTAAAAACTTGGTTAAAACATGTGATACTTGGCAAAGGTATGGAAATACGATCTATATACCGGCTGGAATCTGTGTCTGAAACGGTACCTTTCGATAGATGGGGGCTTAATTTAGTTGGGCGACTTCCAATGGCTTATAGGGGATATCGTACTATCATCATGCCAATTGATTATTTTTCCAAATGGGTATAAGTTGCACCATTGTACGGAACAAATTCAAAGCAGTGATACAATTTATTCTTTTGAACATATGTTTTAGGTTTGGAATTCTCAAACGTATTACTACAGACAACGGTCCTCAATTTGACAACATTAACATGGAAGTACTTTATGCATCGAGAGGAATTCAAGCCAATGGACAAGTTAAGGTAGCAAATCGAACGATTCTAATGGGTTTGAAAAATAAATTGGAAGAAGCAGCCGAGAAATGGCCAAATTATCTACAAAAAGTATTATGGGCTTACTGAACTACTCTCCACACAGCTACTCAAGATTCTCCATTTTTTTAGTTTATGGAATGGATGCAATCAAAATTATTCCAAAGAGAATAGATAGGTTGCAGTAAGGGATCAACTGGATGTGATTGAGGAAAGAAGGATAAAATCTCATTTGAGAATCGTTCACTACCAAGGCCTTATGTGAAGTAGGTATGCATCCAAAGTCAAAAGAAAAGACTTTCAAGTGGGAGCTAAAGTTTTAAGAAAATTATTTTTTTACGTACTAAAGAAATGAAGTTCGGAAAACTGGCTCCGAACTGGGAAGGACCGTATACTATGTATGAAAGGATCAAACAAAGAACATACAAGCTCGTGGACCAAGAAGGCAAACCTTTGAAGCACCCATGAAATATTGAGCATCTACGTTTATATTTAGATAAGGCTTATCGTATAAATATTTACTATGTTTCAGTTCAATGTAAATATTAGGGGGCATACTCTTTCCTACCTTGGTGGTGCGAGGAGGTTTTAATGAGGTTTCCGAACCACAATTAATCTATCATCTTTTTCTTTTAAAAAAATGTTTTTGCTATATATCTTATTGCCTTCGAATGGATTACCTTCGAATGGCTTGGTTGGGTTAAATCTTATTGCCTTCGAATGGATTAACTTCGAATATATTGGTTGGATTTTCATTTTATTTCCTTCGAATGAATTACCTTCGAATTTCTTGGTTTGGTCAAATTTTATTGCCTTTGAATGCCTTAGTTGAACTAAATTTTTATTACCTTCAAATGGATTACCTCCAAGTGGCTCATTTATTCCAAGTTTTGGTAATCCTCGAATAAAGCATACTTAATGAGGGTCGGATATGAATGGAAGTGAAAATAAGAATAAAGATAACGTAAAGTACCTTCGATGATCCAAGGGTTAAATAAAATTAGAAGTTGAGTTACAAAATTCCTTTAGCTAAACCAAGGTCTTACATAAATTTATTAGATATAAAAACAATAAAATTCCTTGTGTGTATCAGGGACTTCATTTTAAAAACTTACTTAAAAACCGGATATCAAAATATATTAATCTTAGAGCTTGTTCCATCGGTATTTCTTTCTTTTTTCTCTTATTGATTCTCACCATCGGAATCCTCTTCATCGAATTCATATTCTTCTGAATCATAAGATATATTAAACTTGTCACCTAAAGCCAGGTTATGATAAGGAATCTGATCAACTGGCATGTGTCTCCATAGATTCTTAAGAGATAATGTGGGGAACTACTTATGAAATAAGATCACCATATCCAATCTAATCGATTCATCCATCTCTTGTATATACTCCAACACCTTGTCTGTATACCCATCCTCAACATCGGTTATCTCCTCAACAGTCTTTGCCTTGAGAGAAGTGATTTCATCTTCTTTCTGTTTAAAGAGGCCTTCGAGATATTTCTTCTCATCAGACAAGTGTTGAATGGTAGACTTGTTCTCATTTTCCTGGTTTTGTAAGGAACTGATTTTCTTTAAACTGGATGACTGTAAATCTTTGTAGTCAGATTACAGTTTCTCACGACCAGAACTTGCTGCTCATTGATATTTTTCATTTCCTTACTCAGATTTTCAACCTTACATTTCTCTGCCTCAACAGAATTCTTTAGCCTCTGATTTTCATCTTGAAGAGAACCGATGTCCTTGATCTGTTCCCTCACTTGCCTATCTAAATAAATAATTGGCCTTACGTAGCCTAAAACTACGTATCCCAATTCATCATTCTCCTTAGACACTTCAAATAATATCTCATCCTATATCACAACATTCACATGCATGGTGGATTTAGGGAAAGCTTATTCGAATTTTTCAAACTTACAGTTCAATAAGTCATCTATTTTTTCACCACCTCCAAAAGTTGGCCTATCATCTGTGGGAAGTAGTAGGGAAGTAGGATCGGAAGATACAATTGTTTGAGGAAGAACCTTGAAGGGAGATATTAAAGGGAGGATTTTTGTCCTAGAATGATCTCCGAACCAACTGAAGTTTTCTTATTCTTCATTTCTCTCTTGTCACTTCCCTCATTACTCCTCTTTTCTTTTATTTCTTCTTAATAGTCGGAGATTTTGATGGAATTTTAGTCTCTACAATAGTGACTGCAACAGCTTCCAACATAGTTGCATCGACTTTATCAAGGGGTCCCTTATTCCCAAGTTCAGAAATAACTTAAGATGAACCATCCCTCTTCTTCTTGTTGTTGTTTGTGTCGTGGTGACTCGGAGCCATATTCCTAGATTGTATAAAAAAATTAGCATCAACCACTTCCGTCTTTTGAAAATTTCATATTATCGGGAAGGAGTGGTGAACTATTTTATGAAAGTTCACATATCAGATTTGTTCTCCATAGATGGGCTCTCAGCAAATTTCTCAGAGTAAATCAGTTGCAAAACTCGGTTAACCACTTCTCATTGGCCCATTGATTCAACTTTTTAAAAGTTTCTTGCCCATCTTCTAAATGTTTTGCAAAGGGTTTCAAGACCACTATAGTAAAAATCGGGGCTAAGAAATAATAACATTAAAATGTGGAAATGAAAGAAATATTTAAACACTTACATAAGCTTTTCTAGTATCTCTTGAGCATGCT
Organism: Limnanthes douglasii subsp. nivea; assembly: GCA_036936605.1. Taxonomy (NCBI): domain Eukaryota; kingdom Viridiplantae; phylum Streptophyta; class Magnoliopsida; order Brassicales; family Limnanthaceae; genus Limnanthes; species Limnanthes douglasii. Next base: position 266,797,082 of record JAUPFV010000005.1, on the reverse strand, counting down.
CAAATTTTCTTTAGAAGTAATCTTTCTACCATTCTCCCAAGCACCGTTGACAAAAAAGAACTGAGTCCTCAATGGATTGCCTGCTTCTATAAGATCATCTACCACCTTATAGTTCTCGATATTGATATAGTAAAAGGAGATATGACAATTACGACATAAACCAATTACACCAGCTAGTTGTTCCATAAGTATCAGAATTTTGGATAGCTAAGAAGCTATGATGCTAGCTAACAATGTGAACCAGACATTAAGGCTTAATTGGCTTGGGCATAATTTTACCAAATGGAAATATCTCACTATCTCTGGATTTAGAGGAAACCGAAGGCCCCACTTGAGCACATCAATATAAACTACAAACTCTCCAACCTTACTATCCATAAAAGTAGCTATAGGTTAGGGAATCCTTTTTTTTTGAATCATTTATAGTTCAGATTCGTAAAATTAAACGTACGATATTATCTGTAAAGCTAAGAGATACTTAACACTCACCTTAGTAATGTTGGACCCAACTCACTCGATGAGGGCTCAAGAAGTGGTTCGGATTCGGGCAATACATCATTTTTTCTATTTTCCTGTGTCACTAGCTGAGTATCTTAAGTTCGACCGGATGTCTCCTAAGAGGTATCTTCACCACTATCATCCATATTTTCATCCATCACTTGTGGTCTCTGTCTTAAAATTTTACTAGGTTGAATGCCATGATTTTTTTCTTCAATTAAAGGGAGCTCAGTAGTTGCAGTTGAGGGATTTGATGTTATAGTTGGCCCCGATGGATGTTCAGTTGCAATGGTTTCTCCTCCCATAATTTGAACCTGTGTGGGTGAATCCCTGACAACAGTGGATTATTCAACTGGATTTTTAGTTGATTTATCCAATGTAGAAGGCTTGTTTTTTTTACCTTAGATAGCATCTTAACTCGGCGTATGGTGCTTTCACAAACATCTGATCCCATGAAAATGAATGTCGAGGGATTTTCTGACTATTTTCCTATTTGGTTTGAGATGACTTGGCTGATTATAGAGAACGGATGGGAGATGTAGATGATTGTGTTGTTGAACTAGGTTCTGAAGCAAATCAATGTCTATTATAAGGGAAAGCTCCACCACAATCTATAGTTTGAGTTACAACCACTCCACCTGAACAAGCGGGTAACCCAGCAGCAACCCTAGCCTTCATTTTTTATTCTTCCAACTGAGATAATTGATATAACCCCTTTTAGTAAGAGTGTTCCTGGCTTTGAACATAAAAACCCTAGAAAACTCCAAGTAACCAAATTAACAACTAACGAAGTTGCAAAAGAATGTTATATATTGTCTGAAAGCTTAAAATGAAATGTTTTCTCTCTATATAAATTCAATTCATTCTTCTTCTCAAATTAGCCACGGTGAAAAAGAAAGAAATTTCTTATAAAGATTGAAAAAAAACTTAAATACCCTATTAAGGAATTAGAATCTAGACGGTAGCTATGGGCTACAAAAGAGTGCAACGGATTATTTCTTTGATTGGATGATTTCACTCAAAACGAAACAAGTTTCTGGGTCCAATTAAAATTTGACATGTGTCTCTAAAAGTGTATAGTCCAAATTTATGACTCTTGGATAGTAACCAATTTTAAAAACATTCATCGGAATTAGTTTGGATTTGGTTCGAATATGTTTAGCTCTCCCAGAAGCTTCTGAAATAGTTAAGGGGGCTAGATGATAACGTCAAATTATGTTGGAGGTTAAAAGAGTAAAATAGTTCGGATTTCTCTTATATGAAAGTTTAGACTTATAATAAGGGCAATGTTGAGTAAGTTATATGGATAGTACAGTAAGTTGAGTGCCTACTTCACTTAATTTTGGACCACCAAGCCCACTAATCTGACCCAAATGTATTAAACCGACCCGGTTGTCCCATGGTATCTCGTTAATATTATAAAATAGTCAAAAACTGCATTTAATGGGCATGACATTCTCTTTCTAAAAAAATAAATACTAGCACCTCAATTATCTCACTACCATCTACCCAAAAATTTAATACTTAGACTCAAAACATACAAAAAATACCATATAATCAGGTTTTATCATCGCCAAATTTAATCGATCCTTTATAGGGTTATAATTAATTTTCTAATTGATCATATGCTTCGAAAGGTTCGGGGATTAATTTAAATTTAAATATTACCGGCCTTCCAGAAGTTGCATATTTGGGTTTAAATTAATCATGGGCTGGAGAAGATCATTGAAGATGGTCCTTTTGTTGTTTTGAATATTAAGTAGATGAACTCGGTACTCCGGAAGGTTTCATCGGTAATTAGGATAAATTAAATTCATAATTGTAATTTTTTGATTTTATGTAGGTGGCATCGGCCCTCTAGAAGGTTTCGCAAGTAGTTAAGAAAATAAATTATGGTTATTTTAATTTAAGTAAATGACATCGGCACTCCGGAAGGTCTCATTGATAAGGTAGTTGATATGCACAACTGATGTGAAGAGAAAGCGTTAGACAAAGCAGAGCAAAGCAAGAAATAAACCAAAGAAGAGCTGAGGTATAGCAGGAGCGAGCACACTCAAAATAACGAGGAAGAGCAGATAAGAGTTTGAACCGAGCCGAGCAGGTTCAAGATCGAGCGCGCTTGAAGCCGAGAACGACCATAAAATTAGAGATCTGCATGGGTGAAAGTCATAGTATATATAAGATGTATCTAGCTGAGCTGAACCCATTCAAGACCGAGCGATCCCAAAACTGAGGCTCAGCTCGAGGTACGTAAGATGAAAGCTGATCTGCTCAGGAAGTCAAAAAACAGATAATCACTATAACACATCAATACATTATGAGGGTCAACTTGAGGACTACAATCAAGACCGCTGATTATGGATAATCAGCGAACATTATGGTCCAAGTCTTTATATCTTATAAAGAATCACATGTAATAAATGAAGAGAGTAACGGCTAAAAGTAGTATAAATAAAGGTAAAAAAATGATGTAATAGGATGATGTTCTAAATCTTCCTGGATTAATAATATTTACCAATCTTAGCTTATCGGTATTTATGTTTTCCCATAATAATTGGTACTTAGGAAATTAAAATAATGATCATGGTATTTTTCTCAAACTCATAAAATTGCATGTCCCCTCTGGTATCCATTATCAGGGAATTTTATGTATTTGTCATGTTCATACATATGTTTTCAGTTATATGTCAAGATGCTAAATGAGCTTTGTGTGTTGTTTGTTCTTATTATAGTGTCCATTGGTTACAATCTATTGGGGAATCGTCCATTCATGTTGGATTTTTCAGACTTCCAATTATAGAAGGAAGATATGTTGTTGTTCTTGTCTGTACATGATTAGGACTATGCACTGACAAATCTCAAACCATCCCTCTCTTAGTACGAAAAGTACACTAGAAGAAGGACTGTGAGAAACGACAGGCTTACATGTTAAGCAAAGGTATTTTTACATATTTGGTTGTTTTCATAAAGTAATATAGTTTATGTGAAAAGAAATTCTTGGTGGGTTGACTCACTACAATAACTCATCTTTGTATATCTTTGTAGGGTACGTCAAGAAGCAAGATGCTAAGTGTTGATGAAAGATCCATTTTGACGGGAGTTCATATGATGGTCTAGCTATTCATGATTTTTCTTTAAAACTTTCCACTAAACATGTATTATTTTGAGAGAATGTAATGTATGTTCCACCTCCTTGGAGGAACTTAGTTTCTTTTCCACTTTTGAACATGCAAGGTTATTCTTGTCTGGTGGGAAACAATTGTCTTACACTCTCTCTAAACAATGTCATTGTTAGTAATGAGATTTTGATAAAAAAAAGATAATTTTTATTTGTTGAATACTAGTAATAATCACAAAATTTCTATGAATACACAATGTATAAAACAATATATTAGTAACTCTTAAAGATCCACTGAACTGTGGCACAAGCGGTGAGGTCACATATCCAAAGTTATTGTTGTTGAAGTTTTATTGGGTCTCCTTTGATGAGTTCCAAAGATTTCTTAGTGATGTTTCATGTCACAACAATGTTCTTATGAGAGTGTTTTTAGAGAGAGAAATATAATTATTATAGAGAAAAAGAGACAAAACAAATAATGTTGTCATAATTTACTAATGATTGGACCACTTTTCCTCAAAAGGGGTTGTTCTTTATATAGTACAAGAGGTATTTTCTTATTTTCTTAAGAGATATTATAGAGAAATTCTAACAATAAATATTAATTATTGCATGTGACCCCTTTATCATTACATACTTATCAAGTTTTAGCCTCAATGCTTTATTACATCAAATGAACTCTTTTGTTTATCTAATTTTGCTTATTCATCACAATATTTTCTCCCCTTATCTGTAGTCCCCTAGTCCTTGTGAAGATATTTGAACAATGACTGATTTATAGACGCGGATTTTTCTTCGTCATTGATCTCCTCGGATACTTCTTCAACAGGCTCCTCATCAGATTATTCTTCCACTGTCAATTCTTAGGAAACGCTTTAGCAAGGTCTCCTTGAACTATTCTTCCACAGATTTCACGTCGGGTTATTTTTCCACTGGTTTTTTTTCAATCTTATGACTTTATCTTTGGTAATGATGGCCTCACGCTCACCCATCATTTTTTTCAGGTTCTATGCATGCTACGGCCTCTCTATGTGTCAAAAACATTTTAGATGGATGATATCACTAGATTCCACGTATCGAATGTTTTCGGAGACATACAAGCATGTTTTCCAAAAGAACTTGTGGATGCGGAGACGTCTCAGAAGACCTTCACACATCTTGATACGTGTGTGCGTCAAATCATAAGTAAAGTAGTCGTTATCTAAGAAAACCCTTTAACTTATTTGGGCCTTTGTATCTCTTAGAAGCCCATGCTCTCTCTATAAATACTTGACTTCACTCACAATTTTAGGGTTACACATATTTCCCACCTCTAAAGAGATAAAAACAACTTTTGGTTTAGAGAGAGAAATAAACTCGTCCCACAAAACATATTTTTTTACCTTTCATGCAAAGGGAATCTGAAGAGCTTGAAAGATACAAATTTTAGGAGTGGTTCAATATTGAAAAGAAAGTTGAAGAAAGATAGGATGTCGGCATAAAAAAAGAACCAAAGCCTTAGAAATTCTCCAAATAACGTTTTATGGTCAGTGCCCTGCTATCCAGAAACACTCCGACGTAATAGGGACCTCAGGTAACAATACTTCATATGTTCCTCTTACTATTCAGCCCATCGATCCAGCTTGTTCGAGTGTGACAAAAGTGACTTTGATCCTTCCAAGGAAATTCTCAAGACTTCTCCAACAACACTAAATTTATGAAAAAGTTAAAATGAAGAAATCTATGACGGGCAGCTAAAAGATCCATAAAGATAAAGCTCGTGTCTTATGTTCCTAATCCTTAGGTACTCCAGAAACCACCCTAAGGTTACTCCTCGGAAACATACATGAAAAACTGTTCAAACAGAGAAAAACGAGAAAAGAATTTAATTGATGAGTCGAATGATAACTAAGAAGGAGAAGGTATGATTCATGTTGAAACTCAACTCATCCAAGTTAAGTCTACACCAAATACAATCATAAGTCTATTTCTTGAGATTGGATAGACAAACTTGTTCGTTCGAGATCATTAGTTGGTTGTTTACACAAATATTATGAACTAGGGTCTTCGACTTCCTCTTGAACCTGCTTTAGTAGAATTATTTCTCCTGATAAAGCTATGTCCGACCCAACCCGGCCCCAACATGTGGTTCACATTGATGTCATGTATCATGGCATCTCAGATCGCTCAGATCGTATTTTATATGGAAGAGCTTGTTGGGTTGACAAGTGTGGCTTAAAAGTCCCACTTTCCCTTCTATTCACTAACTTTTGGGAGAAAATATAAGCTTATAAACGATCTCTTAGAGGTTGAAAAGAAGTGGAAGTAAATATTAATCTTCCTCTCCGGATTAGGGGACATCGGCTTTGAGCATTCTGTTAAGATGCCCTATCAACTTAAGTTGAAGTGGACTAGTCGAGGTACTTATATTCATTCTTATTTTATTTTACTTACTCAAATAATTATTTTTACTAAAAAAATTCTTTGGGAATGTCTATGAAGGGGATAGCCAAACATTTTATGGACCATGTTTAATCAACAAGTTGGATATTTTCCCAACTGAGCTACTGGCCAACAGTACTTGGAACCATCAATTTCATAGGTATTTTACTCCTTTAAATTTGGATAAAATTCACATTTGTAGGATTGATCCTGATGAGTCAATAAATGTTTGGAAGAATATTTCGGATCTTGTGCTAGAGATGACTAGAGAGAGAAAGTGTGGGTGACCATAGTGGGAGAGAGAGAATGGAATAGAATAATATTTAATGTCCCACCTACCAAGAAAGTGGGTCACCTTTTATACTAAAATAAGGTGGACCCACTAAAATCCTTGGTGAGCTGTTTACATAATTAATGAGGCCCTTTGCCAAGTACCGTATTTACAAACTGGTCCCCGAGAAATCCTAAGTACATTAATAACTACACCAAGTATCTTTTATTCACAATTAAACCCTCATTATTTATATCGGCGAATTCTACCCTCATCAGTAGCCCCCCAGTCTTCGGGAGTTTCAGGAGCGGAGACTCATAGCCGAGCCTACACCTATCGTCCGCAGTTTCCAGTGCTTCGATGTTGCCCCTCCTGATCGGTCCCACGAGTGTTTGACGATACTCCCGAAGTGCTTTTTTAATTGACTTTACCCAAGGGCAACACTCAGGTTCTGCTAGACATTCCTCATCAGGTCGGTTCCCGCGTTTTCTTGGGTTTCTATCCCTGGCCCCACTGTGATGGGCCGGTTCTTCGCAATGGATCGGGTCGAGAAAGCCCATCTCATCAGTCGGTTCGAAGGGGCTAGCCTAGGTAAGCCTTCGTCAGAAGGTGGTCAACACGTGTCACCTATTTATGGGATGCGTCCTTGCCAGACTAGTTTTTTAGGGAGACTCTTCGTCTTCCCGCTGTACTTTTGTCGATTGGTATTCCTCGGTCGTTCAACGTCGCTTATAAATACTCCACAACTCTTGATTTCTCTCAGAGGCATTCTAGAGAGAGAAAGTGCTGTCAGATCATTTCTAGAGAGGGAATGTTTGTTTTATGAAACCCCGACATCCGAAACAAACACCAGCCATGAAAAAGAAAAAGCGTGTGTGGAGTTTCAAAGAGTGGGATAGCATCGGAGACCGAGCCGAAGAGTACCGACGTGCTGGCTTGATTTGGGGATCCAATTCCAAACCATTTACTCCCGTCCCGCATCCTCATGACCCCGTTTTAGCTACCCCGATCCCTGCTGAATCTTTTCTTCTGCCCGAACCTCCTAGCTCTCTGTCTCCCGAGATTAGCCTATCTCCAGAGACTGTTGTCCTTTCTTCCAGCAGCAACTCCTCTCGTTCCCCTGTAGTTCGGTCGGAGAATCCGACCCCATCGTCTGTAAATTCATACATTCCGTCGCCTCCGTTCCCGCCCCGACGCGTCCGCAAAACTAAGTTCTTGACCATGGGCAAAAACAGTCCCCCTACATCTCCCGCAAGAGGTAATTATCTTGAAATGGTTCAGCTTACTCCCTCGATTCGAGGGTACCGGACTGGTCTTAACACTGCCGTAACTTTTTTAGGTCTGCCTAAGCGTCGGCTGACGCCCGAGGAATTGGACGCGGCTCACCGGGCTCATTCTGGGAATGCTGCTGAGCCCTCAAGCTCTCGGGTACGATCGTCGGATCCGAACGCTGCTACAGCCCGAAGCTCTGACCAAGCTTCGATCCCCGATTTGGAAGAATCGGAGGTAGATATTGCTCCCGCGGAGATCAGTGTTGCCGTTGTTGGCAACGCTGCTAACTCTCCAGACGATCCTCTGCCCGAAGAAGTCGAGGCCGCAATCACCACCTCCTATTTCCGCTGGCTTCCTTCGAAGGACGTCGTTTCTCTCTACGAAGGAAAGTACCTCTACTTCCCCGAGTCTGAGCACAAGGAGCTGCTGATCCGTTGGGGAATTCCTGAATGCGTCACGGTTCGGTTCCCTGTCCCTGGGGAAACTCATGTTCACGTCCGATCTCGGGAAATTGTGGTGTTTACCGAGCTATTCAATTGGGGTCTTCGCTTCCCCTTAGATCCCGAGATCGCGCTTTACTTCCGCACCCTCCAGATCTGCCCATCGCAGCTGACGCCGAATGCCTGGTACACTTTAATGTCTTGCATAATGGATTCCCGCCTTTCGGGTCGGGTTATGCCTATGGAGGAATATGTCGCTATGTCAGGTCTGTCCAAGGCTCCTAAGTCTCCGTTCTTCTACTCTTCCTTGGGAAACAAGTGGAAGATAGTTAACGACTTCTTGGAAGGAGATAAAGGCTGGAAGCATCGGTTTTTGTTCCTGAGCGGGTGCTGGGAGAACGGCCTTCCCTATACCCCGGAGAATAAGAGACAGTTGCTTCGGTCCTGGGTCCATGACGGTACCGCCCTTTTTTTTTTTTAATGCCGACCCTCCGTGCAGTTTCGAAGGAGTTTTTGCAAGGGCTCAAGAAGGACTTCTCGGAAGCTGCTGAAGATACTTTCCAAGTGTTGAAGGACTTTTCGAAGAAGCAGTGGGCTCGGGCGATGCATCGGACCTTCAAGGACACCAACTTGCTCAAGAGCAACCTCTGGCGTTGCTCGTCGGAAATACTAACCATTGAGCAACTGCGGGAGCCCCCCAGTCTGGAGGACATTATTGCTAAAACTGACGCTCTTGGGTATCAGTTGTACCTCCCGAAACGCAACAAGGCGCCTAGCAAGCGCCCAAAGTCGGATGACGAGGTCGGGGGGGAACAATGCAGCTGGTGGGGAGGGAGTGGGTCGGATAGCGGCGAATGATGCTGAGGGTGGCGCGTCTAACCGGGCCCAGCCTCCGGTGCCTAAGAGGAAAACCCGAACCGACCCTGAAGGGGCCAAGAAGAAAAAACAAAAGTGGGCCAAAGAGAGCGGGGTCGTTGCTGGGGCGGACAATCCCACTGTACCGGAGCTGTTTGATTAGTTTGATGGGGTTAAAGGGAAATCGCTAATGGATCCGGTAGTTGTGATTCCGGATGAGGTCGACCCTCCCCACGCATTGGATCCAGCCGCAGCCTCCTTCACCGGTCCTCGGTTCCCAGTGCTAACGATGGTTGGTTCGCCGCACACTTTCCCGCTGCAAGGATCGGATGGACTGGCCTTGTCTTTGTACAACCTGCTTGTACCCGCCGCCCTGAAGGAGCGTAGGGCGGCCGAGCTGAGCCAGAAGCTAGCGGGCGCGGAGGCTGAAATTGCTCGTTTAAAGGAGGCGGTGCAGAGTGCTAAAAACGCGCAGGAATTGGCAGAGGGGCGAGCTGCAGAGGCTATCCGTATCTCGGAGGAGACGAAAAAGGCCAGGGAAGATCGTGCTGCCACTCTAGCTCAGGAGATCCAAAAGTTGAAAGCTTCGAACACCGCCTTTGCAGATAAGTGCAAGAAGTGGTCGGACAAAGAGGCGGCCGATGCTAAAGCCGCCTACGTGCTTTCATTTCATAACCGTTTCCCGACCCTTCATCTTGGGGCGATGTGGCTAGATGTACCCGAGGTGGACCGACCTGAGGGAGTGAGTTGCGAGGATGAGTCGGATGATACGGAGTCCGAGGAGGAGAATAGCGAGTGATCGGCTGGCTGTTTCGTTACTTGTTATTTTATTTTTTTTGTAATATCTTTGAGGGCCGGGGGGTCCCCTAACATTATTTCCTGTGAACATTTCGATATTTGTGTTTGAGTAAGCAATCCTTGTTTCTTACCATAATGTGCGGGTGTTTTTACTTAGGTAAAACAAAATGTTTTTGTGAAAAACCAAAATAGGGTCTGATCATCGTTATTTGTAAAATTTCTGATGGGGTCTAAAAAAGAAAAACATGTAATATTGATGCTTATGCGAAGGGTCTGAAAATTAAATTTGTAGATCAGTTGTAAACACTGAAAACCCCATTAAGGTTTTGTAGATCGATGCATCATCGAAATGTTTCCCAAAGGGTCGGGAAAACTAAACATGTAGATCAGTTGTAAAAACTGAAAAACCTATTAAGGTTCTGTAGATCAATGTATCATTGAAACTTTTCCCAAGGGGTCGGGAAAATTAAACGTGTAAATCAGTTGTAAACACTGAAAAACCTATTAAGGTTCTGTAGATCAATGTAGCATTGAAACTTTTCCCAAAGGGTCAGGAAAATTAAACATGTAGATCCATTAACATTAGCAGGAACAGACGTTGACCAGCTCGTCAGCTGACCAAGGTCGTAACACTTTAACATTTGGAAGGCAAAATAAAATTTTGATTAATGTAATCAGGTGATCGGGTGTTTATGATGCCTCGTTAAAACCTTCTCGCGCCACCGAGGTAGGAAAGAGTGCATCCCCGACCAATAAGTTTTTACAGACTACGTCGAACGAACTACAAACATTTTGCCACTATTCTAAATACAATTTTAGATGTTCAATATTCCATGGTAGCTTCAAAAGGTGTCCGAGCCTGTTTTGCAGGCGGTATGTCCCGCTCTTGATTTTTTCCACGATTTCGTAGGGCCCTTCCCAATTTAGGGCGAGTTTACCGAGGCTTTTGTCTTTGGTGTGAAGAAAGACGCGCCTCAAAACCTTGTCACCGACCTTAAACTCCCGACGGCGGACTTTAGAAGCGTATCGACTTCTCATCAGGGTCTGATAGTACAAAGAGTTCAATTGGGCGCGGTTGCGCTTCTCTTCTATAAGATCGAGCTTGAGTCGTCGGCTGTCGTCGCTCGCTTCCTCCTCATAGGTACCGACCCTGAAAGATGGAAAAATGGATTCCGCAAGGGTTACCGCGTCCATACCATATACTAAAGCATATGGTGATTCCTGAGTAGCCGTCCGGGGGGTGGTTCGGTAAGCCCACAGTACCTCTTGTAGGTAGTCGGGCCATTTTTCGGCCTTTCCTTCAAGGTTTTTTCTGAGGCTGTCCAAAATGGTCCGGTTGGTTACTTCGACTTGCCCGTTTGCTTGAGGATGGAAAAGAGCGGAGAAACATTGCCTGATCTTATGCATGGTGCAGAAAGTTTTCATTTCCCCGCTATCGAACTGGGGTCCGTTATCCATAGTTAACCTCTGTGGTACACCGAACCGGCAACATATGTTAGACCAGATAAATTTGATGATATCTTTGGTCTTGGTGGCGGATAAAGGTTTGACTTTGACCCACTTGGAAAAATAGTCCACTGCCACGACGATCGTCTGTCTTCCTCCCGACGCCATTGGTAGCGGCCCGACAAGGTCGATTCCCCATCGGTCAAAGGGTAGTCCTTCGGATATGGACTCTAGAGGATCCGCGGGGACGTTTATCGCGTTTCCGAATCGTTGACATGTATCGCAAGTTTTGACTATTAGTCGCGCATCTGCTGTTATCGTTGGCCAATAGAATCCTACAAGAAGAATCCTTCTGATTAAGGCTTTGTAACCGCAATGTGCTGCACCCTCACCATCATGCAGCTCGGATACAATTATTTGTGATTCATGGACCCCTAAGCATCTGAGCAGGGGGCGGCTGAAGGATTTCTTGTATAGCACTTCACCTAAAAGGACGTAACCCCGAGCCTTATTGCGTACTTTCCGAGCTGAGGCGTTATCACTAGGTAACCGACCTTCAGCTAAGAAGACGATAATGTCACGCCGCCAATCTGAGATTGTTACCGAAGAGATCTGACAGGCTATTTCAGGTCGGTTGTCTAACTCGTGACGTTTGACAATAGACGGGCTTTCTTGTTTGGTCACTCAAGGATAGTTACTGGAGCAGGAAAGTGTTGCCAAAGAATCCGCGGCTATGTTTTCGCTTCTCGGGACATGCTCGTAGGTGACTTTGTCAAACGAGGCGGCTAGAACCCTGAGTGCTGCTAGGTATTGTACCAAATTTTCTTTCCGAGCTTCCGCACTCCCCAAAGCTTGAGTTATCAAAAGTTGGGAATCGCTTATGAGGCGTACTTGCTTTGCCCCACATACCTGCGCTAACCGTAATCCTGCCAAGACAGCCTCGTATTCAGCTTCATTGTTCGAAGTATGGAAACCCAATCGGACGGCTTGGTGCATGCTAACGCCCGATGTGGTCACTATTTGTATCCCTGCTCCACAGCCACTGACGTTAGCCCCCCCCCCCCCCCCCCCCCCGTCGGTTCGGATGGTCCATTCGCTCAGCGCGGCTTCTTGGGAAGGCGCGTCCTGATCAGGTCGTTCCGAATGGAACTCTACTAAAACATCGGCCAAGACTTGGCATTTAACGGCCGTCCGAGATTCGAAGTCGATGTCAAAATCGCCCAGCTCGACCAACCATTTGGACATTCTCCCGGACATGTCTGGTCGCTGGAGGATGTACTTGAGTGGGAATGATGTTCGGACTATGATAGGGTGGGCTTGAAAGTACGGGCGCATTTTTCGCGCTGCTGTCACCAGGGCGAGTGCCATTTTTTCCAACTTTAAATACCGAGTTTCCGCATCCAGCAGGTTTTTGCTCACCAAGTAAACCGCTATAGGGGCCGGTCCCGACTCGCTGATCAAAGCCGCACTAACCGCGAAGTCGGTAACCGCAACGTAAAGGAAAAGTGTCTCGCCTGCGACGGGATTTGTCAAGAGGTTCGAGGATGACATATATGGTTTAATTCCCAAGAACGCCTCATTACATTCGGGAGTCCACAAATTTTTTTTGGATTGTCTCAAGACCTGAAAAAAGGGAGCGCACTTATCAGATGAGCGAGAAATAAATCGATTTAAGGCAACCAGACGCCCAGTTAGGATCTGGACTTCCTTGATGCTTCGGGGCGGAGTCATATCGGTCAGAGCTCGAAGTTGGACAGGATCCGCTTCAATCTCTTTTTCGCTAACGAAGAAACCTAGGAACTTTCCTGACCGGACCCCGAAGGAGAATTTTTCCGGGTTAAGCTTGAGATTTATTCCTCGCAGGTATCAAAGGTTTCTCTCAGATTGGTAAGGTGTGCTTCGTCCGTGCCGCTTTTAACCAACATATCATCGATGTACACCTCCATATTCCTCCCAATTTGACCCTCGAACGTTTTCTTAACTAGCCTTTGGTATGTTGCGCCGGCGTTTTTTAGCCCGAAGGGCATTACTTTGTAGCAGTATAGTCCTCGGCCCGTGATGAATGTGGTACTTTCCTGATCCGCAGCATGTAATTTGATCTGATTATAACCGGCATATGCATCCATGAATGACAGCAATTTGTTACCCGACGTCGAATCTACCAACTGGTCAATTCTCGGCATCGGGAAAGGGTCCTTCAGGCATGCCCGATTAAGGTCGGTGAAATCCACGCACATTCTCCATTTCTCGTTTTTCTTCTTGACCAGAACGGGATTTGAAGTCCACAATGGTTAACTTGCTTCCTTGATATGACCGACGCTGATCATTCTCTCGACTTCTCGTAAGATAATGTCTGCCTTCTCTGGGGAAAAAGCTCGACGCTTTTGGGAGATCGGTCTGGTGTTTCTGTTGACAGTTAGCTTGTGAACAGCAAAAGATTTCGGGACCCCGGTGATATCTCTTGAGCACCACGCGAACAAATCCAAGTTTTCTCGTAGGCGAGTCAGCAGCTGTTCCCTGAAGATTGGCAAGAGGCATACCCCAATCCGCAGGAATTTCCCTGTAGCGAATTGGTGTTGCTCGCATTCTTCGTCCGTCGTCAAAAGGCTCGGGGCATCCCTGGGTTCATCAACGGGCAGTGATTCTGGGGCGAGCCCCTTTAATTGCTATTCTTGAGCTTGAATCATCTCTTGATCTTTTTTAGGTGCCAATGCTGCTCGGTAACATTCCCGTGCTGCTTTCTGGCTGCTTTGGACCACTCCCACGTTGTTTCCGCCCACGTATTTTAAACATTGGTGGATTGTAGAAGATACCGCATGTATTCGCGATATCCATGATCGGCCGAAAATGGCATTGTGGGAATCCGGCGCGTCTACTACCACGAATAAAACCGTAACCTATTTCTTGAATGGGATGCGGCCTAATTGAACTACGCCCTCAAATTCTCCTATAATGTCGGCTGCTGTCCTAAACTTGGCGAAAGTGGATGCGAAGATTATGTTGGCCGAACTACCGGTATCCACCAAGATGCGCCAAACCTCCTCCCCCGCAATGGCTGCCCCGATTACAATGGCATCCTCATGGGGGCCGGCTATGTCCCTCATGTCGTCGTCGTCGAAGTACAGAATCGGAGAAGGGACGCTTCTGGACTGGGAGTAAGTTCGGGCCTCCAACTGGGTGGTTAGGTTGACGACGTGCCTTTTCCTGGACGAATGTGTAACTCCTGCCATAGAATCTCCTCCAAAAATAGTTAGGGATTCAAAAAATTTACAAAGGCCTCGTACATTACCGACGTTCTCCTCGGCTTCCTCCTCGATAATCCCGATGATGTTGCGGTTTGCTTCGGGGTCGAGGTACTCAATGGAAACATCGAACGGATCGGTTACTTCTGAAATTGCCATGGTGGTTTCTGGTTTTGGTATTATCACGACTTCCTTCGAGGTCGTACTTTGCTGTGCCTTCTTAACATACTCCAGGAGGTTTCCGTGTTTAATGAGCATCTGTATTTCTTTCTTCAAGGTAATGCAGTCTTTGGTATCATGCCCAACATCCTCGTGATAGCGACAATAGCGGTTATTCCTTTGTTCCCGAGGTGTTGGTATCGGGAGAGGTCTTCGGTACATTCCGCTCTTCTTAGTCTTCTCGTAGATCGACGCTACACACTCCGTAAGGTCTGCGAAATATGCAGGTCGGATCCATTTGTTAGGCATGGGTCGTGAATTCGTCTGACTTGTTTGCTTTGGTTTTGGGCTTGATAGGACCGAAGGCTTGGTTTATACAGGCGGGGTCGGGTGTATTATGCTGACCGGTTGGGCTGCCCTAGCGTAATCCGACTGGGTGCCCTGCCTTATCACTACCGACGCTTGGGCACTTTGCTGAATTTGTGCCGCCAACTCAGACGCTTCGGTCTCTTTGATCAATATATGTTTTTCTATTTGAGCTAGAAGCGCGGAAAACGTGAACGCTTGTTTCTTCGTCACTGCTTGCTTCATTGGTCCCGAGAGCAGACCCAAGCGGAATGCAGTTAAGGCCACATTCTCTTCGCAGTGGTCTAGGTCGGTCTTTGCGTCTATGAATCGTTTGGTGTATTCTCTGAGGCTTTCCCCCAAATTCTGCCTGCAATCCATAATAGTGTCTCCGTTGGCTCGGAAACTCTTACTTCCCACAAAGTGTTGCCTAAACATCATCCAAAACATCCCGAAGTTTCGGATGCTGCCCTGCGGTAAGCGGTTGTACCACTTAGATGCTCGGTCCCTGAAGGTCATGGAGAAAGCTCGACATAGGAGTTTGTCATTGTTGTCGAAACTCAGCATGAAGTTTTTGAAGGCTTCCAAATGATTATCTGGGTCCTTCTTCCCATCGTACTTTTCTAGCTTAGAAATGTCAAATCGCTTCGGGAGCTGTCCTGCCAATATCTCGTCGGATAATAGAGATGCCCTCCAATTGACTCCGAACCCGCATGCTCCTCCTCCAAGCCCTTCTGTCTGAACTCCGTAGAGTCCCTCATCTCCTGGGCTGATAAACTGGCTGCTGGTTCGGTAACCGTGGTTCTGGCTGTTCGACGGTTGCCACGGCACTAGAGGCAGCACCGCCCGCTCTTCACGGCTGGCGGCGGGCATTTCTTCTTTCCCAAAAGACACCGGGGTTCGCTTCTCGGTGCTACCCTTCTTGTATTTTGGGGAGTCCGTCCTGGGTCCTCGGAGGCGTCGAGAACGATTCTTTTGTGTGCGCTGGACCCTTTCCCGCCGGCGATACTCCATGTCCGACGAATCATCCGAGGTGTAGTCAACCGACATGCCGCGATGATCCTCTGGGTACCGCTGAGTTCGGGCATTTTTCCCTTCCTCGGGATGAGGCTCTCGATAATACCTAACAGGTCGGGCTTCAATGCGCGGCCCAGTGGGGTCGGCCTCCTCACGATCCTCCAAGAGGGGTTCCTTGCCTTTCCTTTCCCGGACCCTTTTCTCGTCCAGTACCCGCTCCCTTTCTGCGTTTAGTCTGGCAATGTCTTCAAGGAGCTGTTTTCGGGTCATTATTAGGGTCGACCGTTTGCCCGACCCCGGTCGTGGTGTTCCCGACCAGGTGCTTCCTCGCCCTCTGACAACGAGACGGCTCGGACCACTTCTCTACCGACCCTCTCTATTACAGCTTCGTTGTTCATCTCGTAAAGCGTGATTTTCAAAGAAAAAAAAGTTTCCTTCTTGGTATCACTCGTTCCCACAGACGGCGCCAATGATGAGTCAATAAATGTTTGGAAGAATATTTCGGATCTTGTGCTAGATATGACTAGAGAGAGAAAGTGTGGGTGACCACAGTGGGAGAGAGAGAGAGAATGGAATAGAATAATATTCAATGTCCCACCTACCAAGAAAGTGGGTCACCTTTTATACTAAAATAAGGTGGACCCACTAAAATCCTTGGTGGGCTGTTTACATAATTAATGAGGCCCTTTGCCAAGTACCGTATTTACAAACTGGTCCCCGAGAAATCCTAAGTACATTAATAACTACACCAAGTATCTTTTATTCACAATTAAACCCTCATTATTTATATCGGCGAATTCTACCCTCATCAGATTCGACCCAGGAAAAGTCCATAAAAGAGCTTATGGTACCTCCTACATAAAACAAATTCCTTAGGAAATTAGAGTACTCAGACAACCTTATTTACCTCCCTACTAGAGCCATGGCTCCTAGTCACTGAGACCCCAAAAAAGACGAGGAAGAATAGGAGACTACTAATCGTGATGATGGTTCGTAGACTGAACTCATGGAAATACAAGATGTTAATGTTGACCCTGAGGTTGTAGTTGAGGTGAAATCTGCTCATAAAGATGGTGTTGTAAGACCATTGAAGAGACTTTCTACCAAAAAAATAGGAAATAAGAAGATTATTGGTGAGGAAGAGGATGGCAATACGACAAATCCGACCTTCCCTCCTATAAAAAAGGTTTTCGATGTCGATTTAGACTCTACTGGGAAGTATGTTTCTCAAAGAAGATGTATTACTGATGAAGAGAATAAAAAAAAACTTTCAGGATATGTGGAACATGTTTCCCCTTCCTCAACTTATTTTGATGTTTATGAGAATAATTTTATGGTGAACGAGATTATATGTTACTTCATGCTACTGCTCTCCTCGAAAGAAAAGCCAATGAGAAGGATCGCTATAAAAATGAAGTCATCTATAAGAGGGTCGATGTGAAAAAGCTAGAGAAAGAACTTGTCTGTGAGAATAGAATTTCTGCTAAACGT
The DNA here is from genome assembly GCA_036936605.1 of Limnanthes douglasii subsp. nivea. Lineage (NCBI taxonomy): Eukaryota > Viridiplantae > Streptophyta > Magnoliopsida > Brassicales > Limnanthaceae > Limnanthes > Limnanthes douglasii. Next base: position 266,779,709 of record JAUPFV010000005.1, on the reverse strand, counting down.
GTTGTCAAGATTGAGGCACTTGAAGCTCAATTAAAGAAAGAGAAGGAAGAGTTCGACAATGAGCGGGAGAGATTTATCACTAAAGACATTGAACGGAACACCCTCATTGGTGGTCTTTTTTATTCTTGTAATTAAACCAAAACACATTTTGAGAATGTTGTCAAAGAGATTGAGAGACTCATTGTTGAGAAGGAATCTATTAGGAATGAATCTAATAATTATAAAAATATTTATCTTGAAGAGTACACTGTTGGTTGTGTCTCCTCCTAAGAAAAAAAGGGATGTAAACATCAAATCAGCTTTAGTGTTAGAAATTCATGAATGATTTTCCAAATTGAAGCTATGAAGTCTTTGGGAGTGTTTTATAGAAAAAAGCATCCAGAGACATTTCCTTTGTAGATGAAGAGTCAACTAGTGACTCCGAAGGGTCAAGTAGTCCATCCTCAAGTAGCGTTCATCAGAAATCATTCAAGAGAGTACCCCTTCGAAGTAAGGTTGGGGTGTGTTACTTAGTTTTTATTTTCAACATTTTTTGTAAAACTTGCAAACTAATCATGACATAGGCATATGTTTTGCGAAGTCCTTGTGTTTTCATGATACACTTTGTACTGTAAAAGTTCTTAATGGATAAGTTCTTCAGTTATATGCTTTACATCGAGCTATTTCATATGGGAAACATTGTTAACCATTAACTTTTATAAAACCAAAGATCTCCAAATTTCTCCACCCAAATGTTTTTATATGAAAAATATTGTTATGCTTAACTTTCATAAAAGTATCTAAACAATCTCTTTCAAAACAATTCATAAGAGAATACTATTATATTTAACTTTTTATAAAAGATTTTCAAATTTCTTCTCCAAAACTTTTCTTATGAAAATACTATTATACTTAAATTTTTATATAAGGTTTTCAACTTTCTCCTCCAAACCTTTTCATATGAAAATACTATTATACTTAACGTTTTATAAAAGGTTTTCAACTTTCTCTTCCAAACTTTTTCATATGAAAATACTATTAAACTTAAGTTTTTTTATAAAAGTTTAACATTGGAAGAGTACCAACTTCTCATCAAAGTTTGATAGTGCAAGAAATTCAATTGTATTTTTCTTCTCTTTTCTTCTATCAAATCTAACTTTGTACACTTTCCTTTATTGTTAGTCTCTTCGAAGTACTCACTGATTTGGTATGAGAGGAATATTACTTCGGATCGAACGACTGCAGTCATCCCATAGACTAACGCAAACGGTGATTCTTGGGTAGTTATCCGAGGAGTAGTTCTGCATACCCACAAAACTTCTTGTAAATAATCCGGTTATTTCCCAGCCTTACCCTCCAAATTCTTTCTCAACCCATCAAGAATTGTTTTATTAATGAGCTCGACTTGGCTGTTTGCTTGGGGATGGAAGGGTGCCGAGAAGTATTATTGTATTTTTTTTAGCTGAAGAAAAAGCCTTCATATTCTTGTTGTCAAATTGTGGCCCATTATCCATTATAATTTTCCTTGGAACCCAGAAATGACAACATATATTGAAAATAATGAATCTAATCACATCCTTAGCTTTTGTTCCTACTAACGGTTCTGCTTCCACCCACTTAGGAAAATAGTCTACATCGACAATTATTGTCTGTCATTCTCCTAAGGCCATCGGTAATTGTCCGACCATATCAATGCTTCATCAATCAAATGGTAGTGACGCAGAAATTAACTCAAGAGTCACTTATGGTATGTGAATTGGGTTAGCAGATCTTTAGAAAATGTAACATCTTTGAATTAACTCTTTAGCATCCAAGGTTATTGTAGGCCAATAGTATCATGCCATAAGAATTCTTCGTATCCAAGTTTTATACCCACAGTGAGGGGACCCTTCTCCATCATGTAATTATGACAATATCATTTGTGATCCGTTTTCTGCGAGGCATTGAAGTAAGGGCATGCTAAAGAAATTTATACAAGATATCTCTGGAGACCATATAACCATATTCCTTAAATTGTATTCTTTTGGCCATTACTTTGTCAACGGGTAACACATCATTTACCATGAATTCTTTAATTTCACTCCTCTAATCTTTTGTTGTGCTTGTATAGATTTGAAAAACATCAACTGACCCTTCTGCTAACTCAGACCTCTTTTTTATTGAAGGATTTGCATGTGTGATAAGCTAAGGGTACTCATTGGAATATAAGTAGTAACTAAAGAATCAACACAAAAGTTCAACCCTATGAACATTTTCATATCTTACACTTTCGAAGACCAATGTTAAGGCTTTTCAAACTCTTAAATACCTTACTAAATGATCTTTTCTTGCCTCAGATTGACCAGATGTATGATTTATAAGGAGTTGTGAGTCACTTACCAGCCTTACATTTTTTGCCTCACAAATCTGAGCAAGTCTCAAACCTGCTAAAGTAGCTTTATACTCTGCCTTATTGTTTGATGCTTTAAACCCGAAACGGATAGCTTGATGCATGGAAAATCCTTCTGGAGAAACCAACTACACCTCTGCCCCACATCCTAATGCACTTGAACCCCCATCTCTTCGGACTTTCCAATCTGACTCAAAGTTTTCTTCATCAACCTCCATATTTGACCGTTTGGAATGAAATTCGACTAAAACATTTGCTAAAGCTTGTTCTTTGATTGTTGTCCTAGGTTCAAATTTAATATCATAATCTCATAATTCAACCAACTACTTGGTCATTCTTCCTAATATATCGGGCCTTTGTAACATATTTTCAATGGAAAATATGTTCGTACAGTGATAGAATAAGCATGAAAATAAGGTCTCATTTTCTGAGCAGCGGTTACTAACACGACGGTCAATTTTTCTAAATTTAAATTGCGTTTCTCGGCATCCAAAATAATTTTACTGATATAGTACACTGGTCTTTGGAAGTTATATTTTTCTCGAATCAAAACAACACTCATAACATAACTTGACACTGCTTGATAAACATGCAACTTCTCTCGTGGATTTGGCTTTGTCTAAATTTATGGCGAAGGAATATATTTTTGTATTCAATGAAACGCCTCTGAACATTCTTGGGTCTAGTCCAAACAATTTTTTTGTCTCAATACTTAGAAAAATGGAGCACACTTGTCCGATGAGATATGAATCTATTCAAGGATGCAAATGTTTATGTTTTAATTTGTATTTCTTTAATAGTTCGAAGTGGTGCCATAGTGCTCAAAGCATTTAACGGCTTTTATCCTCCATTCACTGTTTATGTACCTAAGATACTTTCCAGACCGCACTCTGAATTTACATTTTTCTGGATTCAATTTCAAATCTATATTTTCCAGGTTAACAAAAGTTTCTTCTAAATCTGCCAAATGGCTTTTATGCCATGCACATTTGACTAACATATCATCGATATACACTTCAATATTGCTCCCAATATGAGTCTCAAAATCCTTGTTTACAAGGCGTTGATAGGTTGCTCTAATATATTTTAATCCAAACAGCATTACCTTATAGCAATGTAAACCTATTCCAGTGATGAAAATGGTGCTTTCCCAATCCTTTGGATCTATTTGAATATGATTATAACCATCATATGCATCCATGAAATAAAGTAAAAAATTTCCTAAAGTAGAATCCACTAATTGATCTATTCGCGGAATCAGGAATGTATATTTTTTACATGCCCTATTTAGATCCGTGAAATCCGCACACATTTGCCATTTACCGTTTTTTTCTTTACTAAATTCGGATTGACGGTTCATAAAGAATATTGTGACTCGCGTATGTGCCCGACCTTAGTTAAACGATCTACCTCAACCGTAATTTCCTTGGACTTTTCTTAGGAAATAGATCTCCTCTTCTGGATGATCATACGAACATTACTTCGGACGGTTAACTTATGAAAAATGATATTTGTGGGTACCGTTGTCATGTTTTATGTACGCCAAGCAAACATGTTTAATTTAATTGATAAAACTGAATTAATTTTTCCTTTACCTCCGGAGATAACTATGTGCCAACTTTTGAACTCTTACCGTGAGAGAAAACATGATCCTCAAAACTTTCATCTGGGATCAGATCCCGAGGAAGACCCCACTGATTGATATTCTTTCTTTGACTCGTCCTCTTTAATTTCCTTTGGGGCACAAGTCGTTCGATAACATTCTCTTTCAATCTTTTGAGTGCTTCTGATCGTTCTAATATTGTTTCCCAAGACATACTTCAAGCATTGGTGAACAGTTGATGCCAAATAATGCATTATAGTCAGCCAGGACCTTCGAAAGATAACATTATAAGACTTTGGAGCGTCTACCATAATAAACAAGACTGCCACTACCTTTTTGAATGGTCAACGACCTAGTTCAACTATCTCCTCAAATTATCCTACCACTTCAGTTGTTACTCCAGTAACCCTACAATTGCCTGATATGATCGAAGTATTGTTAGTGGATTATTTAACTTACTGTAAGTAGTCATCAATCTAATATTAGCTGAGCTTCCATTATCAATCACAACTCTTCATATCTCATCCCCAACAATCTATGCTACAATAACTACCGCATCTTCATGTGGACCAGCTGTGTCCCTCATGTCATCGTCTTTAAAACAAAGTATTAGAGATGGATTTATTTACAGGTGTGGTGAGTCACCCACCTCTAATTGAGTTGCTAGGATAAAAATATGTCTCTTTCGAGAATAATTTGATGTCCCTGTAACATTATCTCCCCTAAAAATGTTTAGTGACTCAATGAAAGCATATAGTTCACTAACCTTTCCTCTCAAAACTGGCTCTTCCACCATGTTGTTTCTTCTCGTTTTGGATCTAAATACTCTGTTGAAATAATATATGCATCAATAGATTCTTTGTCAATAGGTTCTGAGATCATCAAAGCATTTTATTTCATTGGAGCAACCAACTAATTCTTTTTCACAATCGATGTCAACTTTCCATTTTCGATTAAGGCTTGTATCTCTTTTTTAACACCACACACTCCTTTGTATCATACCTAATGTTCTCATGATACTTGCAGTACCTATTGCCTATGTTATCCCTTGGATTTTGTATTAAAAATGGCTTACAAATATGTACATGCGGACGTGTTCTCTCAAAGATATTTGCTGCACACTCTCTTAGCTCGGCAAAATCTGATGGTCGAACATGATGTTGAGTATTCACAACCGCTGCATACTCTTTCAGGCTTGGCGGTGCATGGATTATTGTTTGAAGTGGTGCTTGAGGTTGGAAAACACTTGTTGGATTTGAATTTTTTCGTACTACCATCGAAATTTCACGAAATTGGTTTTGCTCAAACTGTGTTAAAGAATATATTTCTGATGCTTGTGTTTCCTCCACTAGAATTCTTTTCTCTATTTGATCTAACAGCGCCCTAAATGTTATCGCTTGCTTCTCTGATGTGTTATCCTTCATTATTATGGGCAAGACTCCCATGCAGAAAGTAGCCAACGCTACTTTATCTTCAGAACTTTCCATGTTAGTCTTAGCCTTAAACGGTTTGTATAATCCTTAAGACTTTCTCCCATCTTTTGCTTACTGTAAATAATTGTATCATGATTCGCTCATAATTTTTTGCTTCCCACAAACTGTCGTTGAAACAAATTCCAAAACATATCAAAAAAATTGATGCAACCCTTAGGAAAACGATTCCACCACTTTGAAGTTGAGTTTTAAATATTGGGGAGAAGGCCCTTTATAAAAGCTTGTCATCGTCGTCATAGTTAATCATAAAATTCTTGAATTTCTCTATATGATTATCCGGATCTTGCATCCCATCAAACGTTTTCGACTTAGAAATATCAAACCACTTAGGTAGATGTTTTGAAAGAATTTTCGAGAAAAGACGAGATAACCTCCAATGATAACCTACTTTATACGCGATGCCTTATAAATCTTCATTCAATGTTGTGTATAAAACTTCTTCAGATGGATAAACAAATTGATTACTCACACGATACTCAATATTATGGCTTCCTATAGAAATTTGCATATGTGGAGTTACTTGTTCCCATTGAGCTATGTTCACAATCCTGGTCGACTCTTCGGAACCAAACTCTTTTTTTCCCATGTTTGGATTTTTCCTTCTTCGAACCCTTGGCTCTATGAGATGTCTGAAGACCAGCTCTTTGCTTCCTCGAATCTTTTCTCTTGTAACTTTTTTTACGTTAATTATCCTTCTCAGACGAAAACATTCATCTGAACTGTACGATGAATATTCACTTGATTCCGTTGTTTCATAATGATGTCCATATTTCACACTTTTTTCGAGGAATAATGGTTTTTCTTATGACGTCTTTCCTTGGTACGAGGAAAATATTATATGTGTTCTTTTCCAATAGTTTGTTCTCTTTGGACCTCTAATTTAAATCTCTGTGAACTTATAACCGCTTCCTTTTCAGCATTCAATCTTTCAATGTCTTCCAAAATCTCTTTTCACCGAGTTACTAATAAAGATTCTTCTAGGAGCTCTTCGGCATATCGATCATTTTTGTTTACTACCAGTTCCTCAACCAAGAGATCTCTAGATGAGTCTCCGATCACACGGTTTTTCATACCAGTCTCTAGTTCTCCTATCATTTCCGTATCCATCACACTCACAATATTTTTAGAATAATATTATGGTTTTGGAACAACGATTCTAGGTACCAATCGTTATTCCCACAGATGACGCAGTGATGAGTTAAATATTTCTTAGTGATATTTCTTGTCACAACAATGTTTGTATGAGAGTGTTTTTAGAGAGATAAATGGAATGATTAGAGAGAGAAAGAGACAAAAAGAATAATATTGTAATAATTGACTAATGATTGGACCTTTTTCTCCAAAAAAGGTTGTCATTTATAAAGTACAAGAGGTATGTTCTTAATTTAAAGATTATCTCATCTTATGTGGGTCTTTACACCAACAATTTTACTAACCATATATATTAATTATTACATGTGATCCCCTTATCATTACATACTTATTAACTTTTATCCTCAATGCGTTATTACATCAAATCAACTCATTCATCTATTTAATTTTTCTTATTTATCACAATATTTTATCCCTTTTATCACCATGTATTACTTTGACTTTGGTACATGTGTCGAGTGTATCAAAGGGAAACAAAGCAAAGTTAAAACTTTAAAGGCATATAGAACGAGCGAATTCCTAGAGTTTATACATACCAATATCTATGGACCGTTTCTAGAGAAATTATGGAACGGGCCGTGGTACTTTATATCAGACATCGATGACTACTAAAAAATCATTTTGATTACCTCTATCTACATCATGAAAAGTCTGAGGCCTTGGACAAGTTCATAGCTTTTAGGACTGAGGTTGAGAAACAACTTGGTAAAATCATTAAGACCGTTAGATCCGACCGTGTGGGGAATACTAAGGCAGATATGACAAATCAGGTGAAAAACATCCAGGACCATTTGCACAGTATCTAGATAAACGTAGAATTATCCCTCAATACACAATGACGGGTTCACCCCGCATGAATGGTGTATATGAGACACGAAACCAGATACTCAAAGATATGGTAAGAAGAATGATAAGTTACTCATCTCTACAGTTATATCTCTAGGGGAAGCCATCAAGTAGGCCAACTATATACTGAACCGAGTACCTACAAAGGCTACTGTTAGGACCCCATATGAGCTTCGGAACGAGCGTAGGCCCACTTTAAAACATCTATATATGTGGGTTTTTCCATGTAAGGCGATGCCTTACAAACCTCAAGAAAAGAAACTAGACTAAAACACAGTTAGATGTTTCTTCATCGGTTATTCCTAATATTCCAAAGTGTTTAAATTTTATGATTCTCTCACTGGTAAAATATTTGAGACATGAACGGTTAAATTTATAGAGGATGTTGAGTTTGGAGGAATATTAAGGGAACACGTACTGATTTTGAGGAATAATCCATAGAGATTCATGAAGGTTTTAATGGGGATACTCAAGTATCTAAAGATTGGGTTGTAATCCTAATCATTTTGGTCACATTAGAACAAGGTAATCCTCAAATTAACATTGATGCTCCACATGAGGGTTCTAACCAGGATAAGGATATGGTCCATGTAGAACAAGACGAACCTCAAGGTAATATTCCACAAGAAGATCAAAATGACATCGTTTATAATGATTAAACTCTACCTCCTTAAGAAGTGTAACAAGAAAAATAGTGCCCTTAAGAAGGTCCACGAGAGAAAGAAAGAGTAATATAGGTCCAAAATTTATAGTATACATTCAGGAGCATGTTGTGTCAAGTGGTGGAACTGTAGATGATCCCTCAAATTACAAAGAGGCCATGAGAATCTCTAACTTTTGCCAGCGGATTGACGCTATGAAGGAAGAATATAAATCGATGCAGGACAATGTGTTATGGGATATTATCTCATTACCTAAAGAGAAAAGACAATTAGTTATAAATGGGTTTACAAAACCAAACGCAATTCCCCGGGTAATGTGGAAAGATATAAAGAATGTCTTGTAGTAAAAGGTTATACTCGACATGAAGGGATTTCTTCTAAAGAAACCTTATCTCTAGTATTGACGAATGATTTATTTAGAATTATAATGGCATTAGTTACACACTTTGACTTTGAGATCCAGCGGATGGATATTAAGACCGTTTTTTCTCAATGGTGATATTGAGGAAACGATCTATATGGTGCAACCAAAATACTTTGTAGAAAGTAACTGAAAGGATTTAGTTTGCAGACTTAGGAAATCCATCCATTGGCTCAAACGGGCCTCTCTTCAATGGTACCGCAAATTTCTTGAGATGATAGTTAGTTATGTCTTTGAATATTTTGTGTATCACAACTTCTGTGGGAGTTATTTCAAAATTCTTATATTATATATGGATGATATATTGTTTGTCTAAAACAATAAGCAATTATTACACACTACAAAATATTTATATCAGACAAGTTTGATATGAAAGATCTTGGTGATGCCAGTTTTGTATTAGGAATCCGGATACATCGGGATCGATCCCGTGGTATTCTCGGATAATTATGAAAGGCATAAATTAAAAGTGTGCTACAACGTTACAAATCGGAAGATTACAAACCCATGAGTATCCCTATAACAAAGGGTGGCAGACTTAGTCTGGGTCAATATCCTAAGAAAAATACTTGAGATTGAGCAAATGAAAACGGTCCATTATGTTTCGGAAGTTGGGATTTGATAGTATGCTCAAGTTTATACTAGGTCGGACGTTTCCTTTTCTGTAAATATGTTAGGGAGATATGTTAGTAACCCATGAATGGATCACTAGAAAGCATTTAAAAGGGTACTCTCATACATAATGAACAAAATGGCACATGTTGACATATATATATGAAGTCGGATAAATTGTAGTTCATTGGGTATTCCGACTCAGATTTTGGTGGATGCATAAACACACTAAAGAGTACGTTAGGAAATATATTATTGTTGAATGGAAGTGCAATATCATGGAAAAGTGTAAACAAACACTTGTTTCATCGTCCACCATGGAAGCATAATTTGTTGCGTGCTTTAAGGCATCAAACAATGCGTTGTGGTTGTGGAATTTTGTTACTGGATTGATCATTTTACAAGGGTATTGCGATAAAAATTTTGCAGTGCAATACTCAAACATCAACAATAGCTCGTCTATATTCATACACATTGATATAAAGTTCATGTATGTTAAAGAAAGAGTACAGATATGTCAGATAAGTATAGCGCACATCAACACAAACTCCATGATAGAAGATCCTCTAACAAAGGCGTTTTGTCTAAGTTTTTTCAGGGACACACCATTAGTATGGGTGTAGTTGATTTAAATGATTGTTAATTTCAATGAGAAAGTTTGTTATATGATCGGATGTTATATTTTGCAGTATTGTGTACATTAAGTTTATTGCAATATATATGCTTGGAAATATTTATTAATATATATACTATATTGGATCTTCAAATGTATGAACAATTTAAGAGTAGATCTGTATGATTACAAGCCATATTACTTCTAGGCTACACTTCATAATTGGCCCAAATAATTGATTGATAATGGTAATGTAATTAATGTTGCATCTTATTGTTCACATTACAAGAAAGAGGTCTTTAGTCCTTTATTGTTATCGGTCATGCACTGGGTTGTACCGTTTGTCTATTGACAATAAATATATGGATCTCATTAAAGTTGAATATGTATTATTGAGTAGCATGTGACGGTCCAAGTAAGAGATTATTGGAATATATTTGTGGACCGATAATTATTTAGACCGACATGCTAAAAAACATATATTTAATTAACTAAATTAAACTTATAAATATAAAGACAGTTATGAAAGTTGAAACTTGTTCGTAAATTTTTTAATTTCGACCAAATAATATCGTACAAAGTTTTCTTATGTAGATAAAAACCAATAATACCTTAGTGATTCCTTTTGGAGCGTGGTCAGATTTAATCAATTGAATATCCACCACCGCTGAGATATCATTCTTTCCTCAGAAGTACTCTTAGCTGAAATAAAGAAATGTTTGCTTCATTCATTGACTTTATATCAAATCTTTTATTGCTTGATTCATTCACTTTATCTCAAATGTCGGCTAAAAAGCACTATTAGTCCCCCATGTTTACCACCTGTATCAACTTAGTCCCCTTCCTTCAACTCTGCATAAAACTCATCCCTTTTCTTTTTTTAAATTTGCATATTTAGTCCCTCCGCACATGTGAAACTTGAGAGATTGACACGTGACATCAATTTTTGTTGCAAGATTGGTCGCCCAATTTTTTTTTCCAAAAATACCCCTGTCATGCCAAGTACGATGCCAACTCAACTGTTTAGTCAGATTTACCTTTTACCTTAAAAAGTTACCATTTACCTTAAAAAATTACCATTTACCCACTAATTTTACAAACGGACCGGATCGAACCCAAATTTAACTAACCCAACCCGAAACCCAATATAATCTAGCCCAGCCCACTACAATATAACCCAACCCCACTCGTTTACCCTGGTGACCCATTTAATCAAATTAGACCCCAATTTACTGTCGAATCTTCTTTCTCGATTTAACTATCATCTCTCTCTTTCTCTTCTGTTTGATAAAATTCCACAACCAAACAACCTTATACTCATCTTTTTTCATTGATATGTTCGTTTTTGTTTTGATGAAAAATTCAGTGAAGCTACAAGAGAAATGAGTTCCGCCATTTTTAAGCCAAGAGACGAAACATAGGTAAAACTAGTCGATATTGAACCAGAGAAAAGTGTGACGAAATATTTAAGGTTTTCAAATCAGTTGGATTACGTCATGATTGAGCTAACATGACACGGTGGGAGTAGAAATAAGTTGTGAAACAGAGAAGGAAAAATTAGGGTTTTCGAATTTTGTATTTAGGTTTGAGTATCGAACACAAACATTTGAAGATTTTACTTTAAGATGCAAAGAAATTAAGGACAGCTTTGATTCGAACTTAGTTTCTCCCTTGCTGGAAAACGATAACATATAGGTAATTACGAAGTTTCAAATGAGTTTCATGTTCTGTTAGAGAACAAATTTATTGTCATCGGTTCTGATTCCGACACGGTTTCGTCAAGCCAAGTCAGTTCTGTTGATGGTATTGATTCAGCAAAAACCTGGAGCCAAGGAACCGGTGGTTACGGGTTATTTCAAAGCTGAAATTTTAGAGCTGCACCGTTAATATTACGAACGTGGGTTTAATCAAGAAAGAAGAATAACGAGGGAGAGATAGGGATAGACTAGTGGGTCGAGTTGGGTTATATTGTAGTTGGCTGAGTTATAATATATTGGGTTCTCGGGTTGAATTTTGTTTTAATTGGGTTCGGACCCGGTCTGTTTGTAAAATTTGTGGGTAAATGGTAACTTTTTAAGGTAAATCGTATTTTTTAAGGTAAATTAGAAATCTGACTAGACAGCTGAGTTGGCATCCTACTTGGCATGGACAGGGACATTTTTGGCAAAAAACTAAAGAACCAATCTTGCAACAAAACTTGGTGCCACGTGTCAATCTCTCAGGCTTCACATGTGCAGAGGACTAAATTTACAAATTAATAAAACGAAAAGGATGCAGAGATAAGTTAACAGTTGTTTACTAAGTTAATAAACGCGATAAACACGAGGACTAACCGTTTTTTTCCATTCAAATGTCTTTTAGTTATAGATAAATTATTATCTACGTAGGGCATAATCTTCTAAGCATAACACACGTAACATTGTTAGTCTTGAGTGTGAATGAATTACTAGAAAAGACCTTGAATTTTTTTTATATATATACATGTATTGAGAATACTACTCCCGTTTTATAATAGGTGTCGTTCAGACCTTTTTTTTTTTCCGAGGGAACCCGCAGCCGCTATTCAGAGTGCAATGAGTGCGCACAGGGTAAACTCTCAGTCTGACGCAATAGCCTGCAAACCAACGCCAAAAGGTAAACCACACAAGGTGACAGGCTCAGCCGAGAAAGCGTATGCAGAGGGACTCGAACTCATGACCAATTGGTTATAAGAATGCCATGCTCAACCAACTCGGCTACCCCTTCGAAGCGTTAAGAGTTTTTTTACTTATCCTAGAAAAGGATAATAATGATATTGAGATAAAAAAAGATAATTAATTGGTATCGTAGAGTAAGTTAAGTGTTCTGTGGATTGAGAATAGAATATATGTAATTAGTGTTGCATTGAAAAACGATATTTATTATAAAAGAAAAAAAAATTGAAGTATTATGAAACTGAAAACAATAAATATAACAATAAGTAACAAGTTATTCATTTGAAAAGATAGTTCATTTTGTTCAAAATATCAACTGGGTCAAACAATTCAAGCCCAAGCCTACAGTGTTGGATCATAACTCACTCAATTCATTAAAGTCCGACATCATTATAACATAAGTTATTGTTTTATGGTTTAAAACACGGTAACTTAAAAGCAAACTTAATGTCTACACCATATTAGTTTATTACGATGTAATAATACAAATTTAACTTGACAATGCTATATTAATTATAAAATTAACTATTTACGGTGGACTATGATATATCAGATTAATATCTATAATCTATTTATATCAACGAAACTTCAACGAGTAATTTATTTGTCGCAAAAACTTCAACGAAATTATGCACCGACAGTCATTTTTCAGATCAACTTTCGATTTTTTTTTGAAACATAAAAAAAAACTTTTTTCACAATTCAAATATACGTATGTACGCATCCAACTAAACAGTAAGTTTTAATACTAATATAGAGGTATTTTAACTTTGTAATTTATATAATGTTTTTGAAAGAATTAGTATTTTTTACATCACGAATTCCATATATATTGTAGCTCATAAGAAATAAAGAATGTTCCAATAGAATTAAACGATTGGTGAATTTATTTCAACATGTAAATTCACAATTTTCGCACCCAAAAAAACAAAATTCACATCTAATTTACTCACAATTACTCAACCAAATTATTCACAATTTCACAACATTGTTCAACCCATTTTAAAATGTATTCTCAAAACAAAAATCAATAATAAAATTAAATAAATGAAAAAAAATCAAATGATATTCTTGAAGATCGTGTTGAAAATCTAAAAAAAGAAAATCAATTTATTTTCACAACCGTCATAAAAGATATATTACTTCAAACACAAGAAGGTCGTGCATCAAACACAAGAGGATAAAACGTTTGATTTATTTCTTAAAAATAAATATACAGTAACGTTTTTCAATTTTTTGATGTTTGTCTTGTAATGTCAAACTATGTTTTTATGTAAAATTAGTATGTTTTTAAATAACATTTTTTTATTTGGAGTATCAATTTTCTTTTACCGTTTATATATATAGTTATTTCATAAATGAAACCATTTACAACGTAATTACACAACCAATTGAAACATAATTTCGCATCCTAATTACAATTATATTTTTCAAAAAAATGTTTATTTACCCAAACAAAATGTTATTTCGCAACTAATTAAACTGTATTTACGCAACCGTTTACAACGTAATTTTGCAACCAATTACACTAGTATTTTTTCACAACAACTCTCCTTTACACAACCTAATATTGATAAGGTCAAATATATTTGAAGAACATAAAGGACTAAAGACCAATATTCATTTTTGGTTATTTGTTTTCATTATTTTAATGTAATAATTATAATAATTTATTTAGATTTATGTCGATTATGTTTATCATTATTATTTATGGATCATATGAATTTTTGAACTTTGGGTCTGGCCCATGGAGTTGGTTCAGACTATTATGCTAATTAGACTAAAGTTTAGCTTATAAATAATATTTGAGAAAGCACTAATACGTGATGTTTCATTTAAGGCAAAATCTAACTTTATCTACTTTCTATCTAAAATTAATTTTCTTATTTTTACTTTACGAAATAGCCCTTCAAGTAATATTTATCCACATCAAATTGGCAACCACAGTGGGAGGTCCACTTCAAGGTATCCGAATAACAAAATCATAAACCTAACAAGCAAAAGTTCATATTCAGACCCCTCTGAAGCATGAATTTTAAGATGCAGACAAATTTCAGTCTTGAAAATGAAGGAGTCGTGATCGAAGAATCCAAACACCTCCTACGAGTGATAAAAATCAAGAAAGGTTTCTCATGCAAGATGAACGAGATCAATTACGAGCGGGAATTGAGGAACTGAGGTCTCAAAGAGAAGCTGGATTGAATATTAAAGGTAAGGTTTAAATATAAAGTAAAAAATATCATGGGCAAGAGGACGATCCCCAACATAGCCCAAAGAAACGTCGAATTTCAAAAGGAGCGTGGAACCAAGGATATTTATAGATCTTTGAAATCCAGAAAAAAAAAATCAACCTCTGAATAAGAAGCATCATCATCTTCTTTGAGTAGTGATCACTGTCATAAGAAGATAAAGAGGCACCATGACAACTGTCAACCAAAGAAATGTTTGAAACGACATCACAAGTCAAGTAAGCAAGATTCTTCACGTAAAAATAAGCACCAAAAGAATAAAAAGAACAAAAATAGCCAAGATAAAGTAAAAGGCTCTGGTCATCATAGTATATACCATTTGCTGAGTGATCAATTCGTCATCGAATCCAAACTAGGTATATTTACTACCTTCAACGAAGATCACCAGTTTAACCAACGACATAATTGCATGCCATCCTATTTGTCTCCTGAAATTATGTCTGGTCATTTACCTATAAGGTTTGATATATCTAATATAGAAAAGTTCGATGGAAACAAAGATCTCGATAATCACCTTGAGCAGTTCAAGAATTTTGATGATGGTGAAAAGTTTTTGTGCAGGTATTTTTCTTAATCCTTTAAGGAGAGTGCCTTAAATGGCATAATCGACTTCTTTAAGGGTTATTAAAAACGTTTGACATATATCAGATGGTTTTCTGATTACAGTTTCTGGGAAATGAAGTTATAATAATCCATTGCCAACAATTCTCTCATGAGGCCTTGAAGAAATATACTAAGTGTTTTATTGAAACTAAAGATAGGTTGATAGACTTGTTCGAACAAGTAGTTATAGTTCATTTTAGACAAAGGATTTTAATGGGGGAATTAGTTGATATTGTTACCCATAAAAAGCATTGCCATTTGGAGGTTTGTTATCCTAAGTTGGGAAACAAATCACAGTGGAAGAAATGAAAGAATTAAAGCTGCCTAGTCAGTCTATGAGCAACTCTTTATTTACTCTACAACAAACCACAACAAATCATCGTCCAAAGGAATCCGAAAAGAGTACATATCAGCCTAGGAAAAAACAGTAGTCCCAAGGGTAGCAATCTAGACCCATAGGGAATGAATGAGTTCGATTTGATTATTTTATGGAGTTAACTTAATATATTGCAACCATTTACAAAAACAAAAATATTTTTACAGTTTTCAAGCCCCCCACCTATTCAAACTCCTAGAGAAAATCAAAACATTAGGTTTCATAAGTATCATAATGATGTGATGTATGATACACGGATTTAATTACATTAAAGCAAGATATCTAAACTCTTATCAAAAGTTGGAAATTAACCATTTTTGTCAAAGTACAATTGGGAAACAGATCAACATTGAGCACAAGTGGAAGACAAGGAATGCAATCTAATTTTTGAAGAGAAACTAGAGAAGCAACACCCAAAGAAAAAAATACGATGGTGATTACCAAACAATAGAACAAGTTTGATGAAGATTGAGATTATTTGGATTTTGATCTAGATAGTGTTCGAATAAATATGATATGTGAAAATGAGGAAGGGTCTCCGAATTATGTCAACTATTTCAATCATTGACCATTTTTGTAAGGGATATCGTGACATGTCATTCGAGTTGCTCCCAAAATGATATGTGGTTAGCTGGACTACACAGTTAGAGAAAAAATCCTACTCATTTATATCAGATTCATTCTCGTTCATTGTATTCAATGAAGATGATTTACGAAATATCGTTGGGCCACATGAGGATACTTTGGTGATTGGAGTTGCAATTAAAGAAATTGAAATTCAAAAGATTTTGATTGATACTGGTAGCTCAGCTAATATTTTGTTTTTGTCCACTTAAAGCTGATGAAAAACCTGTTTGTCATTCTCTGATCCAATGGAAAAATAGTGCAATTTACAGGGAGTTGTATTATTTTTTGTTAAGGAATTCAAAGGAGAAATTGTCCTTAGAAAATGACCATTTAAAAAGGTTGTGAGAGTCATGTTTATAATGGTTGGCGGTCCAACTCCTTACAATGCTATTTTTTGTAGATCTTGGCTATCGAGGATGCATGATGTAGCTTCAACAGTCCACTAATGTTATGTTACTGCCCTTTCCCTGAAGACATTAAAGAATTTGGCAGCGAAAAAAGAATAACAATTACTAGATTCCTTTTCGGATTCAAGAAAAATAGATGATCAAAGAGAGACTCTTAGTGCAGTTATTCTAGTTAAAGAAGTTGAATTACACACTTTTGCATATGGAAAATATGCTAGGATTGGAGAAAAATTACCACCAGAAATAAAATAAACATTGATATCAATTTTGTCCGAGAACTTGCATGTTTTATCTTGGTGTAATAAAATGTAACAGGCGTACCAACAAGCATCATTTGTCATAAACTGGTTGTACGATCTGATATGGATCATGTTATACATAGACGAAGAGCGTTTTTTGTAGATAAATCTGAATTTATGGTCAAAGAGGTATATAGGCTGGCAAAAGTGGGTCATATTCAGGAATTCCAGTACTCGTTGTGGACTACTAGCTCAGTACTTGTAAAACAATGGCGGATGTGTATTGCTTTTACATACCTAAATAAGGCATGTCTGAAGGATCTTTTCTATCTCCCCTAAATAAATCAGTTAATTGATTCCACTTATGGTAATACATTGTTATCCTATATGAATGTATTTTTTGGTACAATCAGATACAGATGGATCTGAAGGATCAAGATCTACTACATTCATGATAGATAGGGGGCTGCATTATTATAAGGTTAATATATTTGGTTTAAAAAGTTTGGAGCTACTTACCAATGTCTAGTGAATAAATCTTTTTCCAGTCATATTGAAAGAAATGTCGAGGTTTATATCGACGATATGTTGATAAAAAGTTTAATAGATAAGGATCACTTTCTTGATCTCAAATAAACTTTTGAGGTATGATCCATAAAGTTATTAGGGTATATTATAAGTGAGAAATGGATTCAATTCGACCCAACATAGTTAAATGTATTATTTACTATGGACCCTCCTAGATCCACTAAAGGTGTCCAAATATTGACTGAAAGATTGGTTGCACTGAACATATTTATATTAACGTCACCAGACAAGTGTGCACCATTCCTCCAAGTTTTCGGAATAACAATGAGTTTAATTGGTCTCCAAATTTTATTGAGTCATTTCTTAAGATCATGAATAATTTTGGCTTCACCAAAAACCTTATTTAAACCATTGATGGGAGAAAGGATCTACATCTACTTAGCAAAATTAAATTATGTCGTAAGTGAGATTTTGGTTCGGGAAGTTGGCAATTACATTTGTCATGTTTATTATGTTAGTAAGAGTTTATTATATGCTACAAAAAGGTATATGTAGTTGAAAAATTAGCATTTTCTCTTGTGATAGCAGCTAGAAAAATGAGACCCTATTTTCAAACACATTCAATTACTATTTGAACCTATTTTCCGCTCAAAAATATACTGGAAAAACTAGTTGTGTAGGGTTGGATGACCAAGGGGTCTGTGGAGTTGGGGGATTATAACATTGATTTCACTTCTCGAACTGCAATCAAATCACAGGATGTAGCTTATTTTATGGTTGGATTCCATTCGGAACTACCATATGTGGAATCGTTTATCAAAAATCATATGAATACCCTTTGATAAAAATAGTCCTTGAAATATGGACCATTATTGAGGAATTATTTTCCAAGAATCTATAATAAAAAATCTGGATTGGATGAATGATATCAAAGAGTTTATCACTAGGAAACCTGCCCATTGACAACATATTAGCTAAGAAGATGAATTTTAGAGGACATAGCTTTTTAGTCTTAAGGGATGCCCTCTATAAGAAATCCTTTAGCAAGCCTCTATTGCAATGTCTTGGGTATGATGAGTCCAATTTCATTTTGTTTGGATTGAATAATGGATATGGATCTTCCCACTACAACTACAAATCTCTAACCAAAAGAGTTTTATTAGCAGGATATTATTGGCCTTTCATGATTGCATATGCTAAAGAATTAGTTAAACAATATGATTCATGCCAAAGGTTTGAAAAGGAAATACATGTGTCGGTAGTCCCAATTGAATTAATATATGGACTTATACCATTTGATAGATGGGGGCTTGACCTAGAGTGAGTGGCAGGGAAATGGTCAAATACTTACAAGAAGTATTGTGGGCCTACCGAACTACCTCTAAAACTGCCACTCGAGAATCTCATTTTCCTTTGGTCTATGGGATCGATGCGGCAACATAAATTGAATCTACCCTACCATCTTTTAAAATTAAAAAATAATCCAAAGAAGATAATGGTATAGCTATAAAGATTGAATTAGATTTGATTGAAATAAAAAATAATCAAAACTAACTTAAGAACTCTTCATTATCAAGCTTTAATGAGAAGCAGGTATGTATCAAAAATTCAAAAATGAGAGTTCGAAGTAAGGAACAAGGTATTAAGGAAAGTATTTTTACACACTAAAGAAAAAAGCTTGAAAATCTAGCACCATATTGGGAAGGGCCATATACTGTGGGTGAAAGGATCAAGCATGGAACATATCGATTGATTGATCATGAAGGCAGTTTTCAAAGGCACTCATACAATATTGAACATTTAAGGCTTTATCTTGAATAGTTGTATATAATGTTTATTTTTTTATGTTGTTTTATATGCATGTAAACTTGGAGGACACACTATTTCCTACCCTGTTGGCGTAAGGAGGTTTTAATGAGGTGGTCGAATAATTTTCAATCTATCGCATTGTTCTTAAACGATTCTTTTGTTGTTTTGCGTACTTTGATTGTTTTATATGCCTTCGAATCGATTATCTTTGAAAGGTCAAAGTATTTTTTTTATATTCCTTAGAATGGATTATTTTCAAATGGTCAACATGTTTGTTTTATATGTCTTTTAATGCATTACCTTCAAATGGTCAAATTATAGGTTTTATATGCCTTTGAGTTGATTACCTTTGATTTTTTTCAAATTATATGTTTTATATGCCTTCATATGGATTATCTTTGAATGGTCAAAGTTTTTATTTTATATGTCTTCGAATAGATTACCTTCGAGTGCTCAAACCTTTTTATATGCTTTCGAATGGATTACCATCAAATGGTCAAATTGTATATTTTTTATATGTCTTCAAATGAATTACCTTCGAATGGTGAAAGCGTTTATATTATATCCCTTCGAATATATTAACTTAGAGTGGTTGAAATGAGTGGGAGATGATGAAATAAAAAAAATCATTAACCAATGAAATAAAAAAAAGGCTTACAGAAAAAATCAGACTAAACATTACAAAATACCTCGGGTAAATTAAGGTCTTGGTGAAATCCGAGCAAGATAATAAAAATTCTTTACATGATCTAAGGATTTAAATAATTAACACAAATTCCATTGCCTCCGGGCTCTCCTCATTGACGTCTTCTTCTTTTGAACTCCCACTTTTGGAGTTCCTTGTGGCACTTTTCTCTGAGCCATCACTAGACGAATCCATGTATACCCAACTGGTTATCTATGGGCATATCGTTGGGCCAAATATATCTGAAACCAACTCCCACAAAGACTAACATAGATAATGCCTTGTGAAAATCCAAAACGATATTGGATTTTATCAAGGCATCCCGTTGGTGTATTTGTCCACAACTTCTTCGAAGTCCTTTGTGTCCTAAGCTTTGAGAGAAGTAACCTCATCCTTGTATTTCTTTACGAGGGCCTCTTGATCAGTTTTCTCATTTGATATTCCTTCCATGGTAGTCTTATTGATGGCTACTGATTTTTTAGTTGTGCCAGCTCATCATTAGCCGACTTGACTTCGTTTGCTAGACCATCAGCGCGTGTTTTTCCCATTTAGAGGACTCTTTAAAACTATTAATTTCTATCTTAAGATAAGTAATCATCTCCTCTGGGCCTTGACCTTCCTCTCCAGTTCAGCGACAGGTCTTACAAATCTCAACACCAAATACGCCAATAAATAATTCTCTTTTATCAGCTCGCAGGGCGCGTCATCAAAAACCACCCTTGTGGCATTGCCTGTAGACTTAGGGAAGTCTTTTTCAAAGACATTAAAGTGAATCACATACATCAGATTTATTTCTCCATATGTTTTCCGTTATAGTATTAAGAATAAGGGTCATATACTGGGATTGTTGAAGGATTAATGGCTGGCATTGTAAGAGGGATAACATCTGAACAGATGACGATCTGTAAATTAGTAGTTGTTCTGCTCCTCTTTTTGTCTCTATTCCCATTGCCATGTTTGCTTTTCTTTTGTATGTTTTTCCTATTTGAAACAAGAAGCTCAACAGATGTGTCGGTCTCTTCGACATTGGCAGCAGCTGTAGATGCAGGGATTCATCGATTATAGTTGGCAAAGACTGATCGGGTTGCTCCTCAGTTTCAAATTCAATTACACTTCTTATTGAGCCTTGCTTATTTGTCTTATCTTTCCTGTTCCTATAGCTGAGGGATCTGGTCCTGGTCAAAAGAAATACCTTATCATCTATGACTTCAACTCTTTTCAAAATAGCTGATACCCGAGGAGGAGTAGTCAATTGCTCTCACGTTAAATCATGTTCGGAGCTAGTCATCCGAAAATAGCTCTGAACCAAATTGTTGAGGGTAAAACATTGGAGAAAGTCATTGGACCACTTCTCCTCGGCCCACGACTCAGATTACCATGAGAGGTAATTTTCTTCATATTCTCCCACCAATCCCTGACAAAGAGAAAGTGAATTTTCCATAGGTTATCAGCTTCCAACAAATCATCCACGACCTTATACTCGTTCTTCGTATTGTAGAAATAAAATAGGATTTGGGAATTTTGAGATAGCCACGCAATAGCAGCAAATTGCTTCATCAGCATCCAAATTTAGGATAACTTAGATACTATAAAACATGAAATAAAGTTAAACCAAACGTTAGACTAGCCTGATTTGGGCACAATCCCACCAAGCTGAAATAATTCACAATTCGGATAGATAACCAGCTAAGCACATCCGGATAGATAACCAGCTTCATCGGACCACATTTCATGGGGTTTTTTTGTGTGGATGTAATCTAAGCTTTACTCCATTTTGGGAATCTTAATTTTTTACATATAGCCTCTAACTCGCTCTCGTGAAAATAAATATAAGAAATTTTATCAAGAGTCATAAGATATTTGATGCCGACCTTTACGGAATTCGGCCCTACGCGTTCGACCAATAAAGTGAAGTCTTTACATTTTTCCCGATTTGACGAGATGTCTCTAAGGGAGATCTTCACTAACATCCTCGACGTTATTCTCTATATCTTTTGGACTAGATCCAAAGGGTTCAATCTACCGAGAACTTGTGTTCTCGTTTTTGTTTGGTTGTTGGGATCGACTTATTGAGGTTCGACCTTTTGAGGGACAATATCCTTCTCTTTGTTGGGTTCCTATGAGAGAGGATCGATAGAATGCTGACTTTACTGAATGGTTCCCAACTCTGTGATTCGTATGACCTTTGGCGTTTCTAATCAAGCTCAGAGGCGAGTTATCTTCTGTAACAGATCTAGATGTTATAAAATTCGAAGGACGTCTACGAGTGGAAGCTCTTTCAGACTGTGATTTCCTAGATGAACGACTCCTTGAAGTAAACGATTGAGTAGTAGAAAAATGATTTGATGGGATGTTCCATATGTTGTATGGGAAGGTTCCCCCATAGTCAATCGTCTGAGTGACACTGATTAAGCCTTCAAAGGTGGGAATCCAGTAGTAATCATACCTCTCTTTTTCTCTTTGTCTAGCTTAGACAAGTATAACCAATCCTTTTCGGTTAATGATTTTTTTGCATTGAACATAAAAACACTTAAATGTCACAAAAAGGAAATTCACGGTAGGGAAAGGAAAATGTAACTAATGATTAACTAAATGAAATTAATAAGGCACAACTTCTCTCTTTATAAGTGAAATTTTCTCTCTCTAAAAGTTACTATACCAAAAAATTGAGAAGCGAGTTTATATAAAAGACTGCAGAAGACCAATAGTTATGATTTTAGAGAAGAAAAAGAGCCAACAACGACTATAATATCTAGGGATGTGAATTTTTTTTTACCGTGAACATGCTACATCAATAGCTAAGCGAGGTTGTAGGTCTAGTAAGGTGAGGACATGTGTCTCACAATGTCTCTAATAACGGTCATGCATAGCACCACCAATGTTTTTTAATAAGGCCTTCGAATGAAAGTAAGTTATTTTTCTAATCAAAGATAAAGGTTTGTATCTGAAGAGATGGCCAACAATTATTCGAAGAGTTTGTTTGTTAGCCCTCTGAGATGTCTTAAAGAGGACTAAGGGGGATATATGATATATTAAAATGGCACATCAGACTAAATACCAATATTCGTTTTTGGTTATTTGCTTTATTACTTTCTTGTAATAATTTATAACAATTTATTTGATTTATGTCGATTTATTTCAATTATTATCTCTTGGCCATGTGGGTTTTTGAACTTTGAGCTTGGCGCATGGAATTGGTTCGAACCATTATGCTCATTAGGCTAAAGTTTAACCTATAAATAGTCTTTGAGAACGCATTAATGTAGCATGATTCATTTAAGGCAAAATTTGACTTTCTCCCTCTAAATATTAACTGAAGAAGCTCAATTATCTCTCTACTTTCTACTTAAAATTTATTCTTTCTTTTTACTTTACAAAAGGGCATTTCGAGTAATATTTATCCATACCAATTATAACATAACTTCGCACCCAACTAACAACGACTACTTTCAAAGCTAAAAAATGTCCAATTCCAAACTATTTAACAAAAATCATAGAAATGAAAAAATAACATATCCAACTAAAAACAAAAATCCATTGTTTTAATTTGTTCATAGGTTCTTTTATTATGACCACGTTTTTTTTATAGCGTCCAGCTTTAATTTATGAAACTGTTGTTCACCTCTGGTTAGAATACATTTCTTCTTAAGTATTTGAGTTATCATTTTCAAGTTAGGTGGAAGAATCTATGGAGATGAATTTGAACCATAAGCTTCACCAAAAGTAGATAAAACTGGTATATCCCGAGATTAAGTTTATTTATAGGTTCAGACTATTTTCGCACCCAACGTTAACAAAATTATGCACCCCAAAAAACAAAAGAAGAAATAGTTATTACACAACCCAAGTGCACGTAATTTTTCAACCAAATGCATTAACTAATTACGCAACCACAATGTACTTAATTTTGCGACCAAATGCACTAACTAATTGCACACCCACAGCGTTATTACTTACACAACGAAACGAGCAAAAACCAAAAGTCCCAAAATTTATTTTCCCGAAATCAATTTTTTCAGATAATTGTCAAATTATTTACGTGAATGTATAAATCAAAAAATCAACCTAACTAAACCAATGATATAATCTTAAAATAACAACAAATAACTAAAAATAAAAAATAACAAAAACACATGCACAAAAATCATATATAAATCGATAAAAAAAATCCATAATTACAAAAAATCTTGATAAAAAAATGCTCTAAAATTAAAAAAACAAAAATTTGATCGAAAGAAAATAATTAAAAAAAAAATCAATATTGTAATAAATCGAAAATTTTATTAGACATAATGAAAAAATTCAATAATTTAGTTTAAAACCATATGATTAATAGATTTTTTTTTTCAAAGCTCTCAACTGTAATAAATGGATAATTTGATTCGTATATGTATCATTAAACTAACCTTTAAATTATTATTATTATTATATATATATATATATATATATATATATATATATATATTAACCATTTGGTTTTGCTAAACATTTTTATTACTATCTTTTAAACTATTTATTTTTAATTATTGTGTCCTTACTTTATTAGTTAAAAAAGATCGCGAGCAAACTCTTATAATCATGTTTATTATGGCTCATATACTCACCGAGGCGTTCTATTATTATTAGAAAATTGTTAAAAAAAAGCCAAAACTACTCCGCGAAGTCGTATGTTTCTGATTTTCAATATTTATAAAAATGCCACTAACCAAAAAATCATTGGAAGTCTAATTAATTACAAGTTATGCCATTTTAGAGTCCAAACTACTCCATGAAGTTGCAAACATAATTTCAAACTTCATCTTCTTCAAACCTACTAAAAATAGAAACTTAACAACCAACAAAACTCATTTTTTTAAAAATTTCAAAACCTTTAAAACATGAACAGAAAAGAGTCGGAAGCACTTCCCACACAGAGCAGCATGGTCGTCGAAGAGGTACATTGCATTTCCCTATTTCATTTTCGCGAAAAAATAGATTTTTTGAAAAAATCCGTATTTGGTGTTCTTCGCCACCCTCTGGCGTGGAAGACAGACCGTACGCCAATGAGAAGGCGTAGAACATGATTCCCACGCCGTCTATTGGCGTGAGGGACCTTTCCTACGCCACACGTGTGGCGTATGGAGTGTTCCCTACGCCAGATGCTGGCGTAGGTAAGGTGTCCTATGCTTGGCGAAATGTGCTTACCTTACCCGGAATGCCGGTTTAATTTGTTTTTCTACTTCTTACGTATTGCAGGAGGTGACCGGATGTGATATTTTGCTTGTTTCTAACTACGCTCACCATTTCACCACTCACGACGAGTATAGATTAGACTCGATGACCGAGTGGGTAAAACGTACGGGGAAGAAGTTGGTTTTTCGATAAACGTAGCATCGAAGGAGGTAGGGAAGAGGGGGAGAACACCGAGAGTGGATTATCGGTGCGAGCGATCCAGAATTTTCAAATCGGCCGTTAAAGAGTGCGACCGTAAGCGTAAGGCTACCGGTAGCAAAAAAATAAATTTCCCTTTTTATTTGGTGGGTAATCCGGTAAATGGAGACGATAAGTGGGCTCTTAGTGTCCTTTCCGGGAAGCACAACCACGACCGATTAAGTATGCCGAAGGACATTTGCAATGGTCCAAGTTAAAACGGAAGGAAAAAGAGCTCGTTGATCTTTTGACGGTGAACGGGACAAGTCCGCGGCAAATATTTGATGCTTTGAAAA
This sequence comes from Limnanthes douglasii subsp. nivea, assembly GCA_036936605.1. Taxonomy (NCBI): domain Eukaryota; kingdom Viridiplantae; phylum Streptophyta; class Magnoliopsida; order Brassicales; family Limnanthaceae; genus Limnanthes; species Limnanthes douglasii. The sequence continues at coordinate 266,754,018 of JAUPFV010000005.1, read as the reverse complement.
AGGCCGATCCGGAGAATTCTTCAAATATCTGTCACGTTTACAATCACCGTCAAAGAACGAGGATGGTTGAAAAGGACGGTCGATCCTAAATGCAATGCTTGTTAGTTAAATTACAATTGCACAAGTACAAGTATTGGGTACGGACGGGGAATGACGGCTCTAACGTCATAACTGATTTGTTTTTCGCACATCCACTTAGTATTGATTTACTACGGACCATCCCACGCTTGCTAATCATGGATAGCACATATAAAGTTATTCGTTACGGGATGCCTTTGTTCGAAGTAGTCGGGGTAACATCGACCAACAAAACGTTTTGCATTGGTTTGACGTTTATGGTGAGTGAAAAACAAGACAACTACGAATGGTCATTGGGATGCTTGAAAACGGTAATGGAGGAGAATGATTGTGAATTACCTTGTGTTATCGTTACGGACCGCGAACTAGCCTTGATGAATAGCATCGACAAATTATTCCCTAGCGCTAGTCACATGTTATGCGAGTGGCATATCAACAAAAATGTTAGCGGGAGAACAAAAAAAATGTTTGAAGACGGAAATGTGGCTAAAATGTTTTTGGCGGCTTGGAACGACGTTGTTTCATCCAATACTGTTGAGGTGATGAACGAGAGGTTGGCTAAAATGCGGTCGGTGTTCAAAGACCAAGATAAGGCGGTGGATCATGTGGTTGAGTCATGGATTACTCTTTATAAAGAGAGGTTTGTTCACGCTTATACTAACAAAATCATGCATTTCAATAATCACACCTCTAATAGGGCCGAAAGCTCGCATGCTATATTGAAAAAATATGTGGGGTCTAGCCGATTAGATTTAGATGGGTTTTGGGATAAAGTACATGCCTTGTTAGCGATGCAACATTCGACCATTAAAGAATCGATGGAGCTTGGCAAGTGCCGTCTAATTCACAAATTCGAAGATTTCAAAACGTTCAATATTTTACGAGGGTACGTATCACCTATTACATTGGCGATAGTATACAATAAATATGTTGATAAAAGCGGCGGTGAAAAATCTCTGTGCGTTTGCACCGATTGTACAATCCATGGTTTCCCGTGTTCGCATGAACTTGAGGAAATCCGAAGAGTGGACGGCCATGTACCTACTCGGATTATAGATGAGCATTGGAAGAGGCTAGATTGTTCTGCGAGTTAAACTCACCGGTGAAGAAGAAGTAAAATTTAATTTCGCAAATCTAAATGCGAAACTTGAAGAGTTTGATGTTTACGAACAAAGTCATTGGCTCAAAAAAATTCAAAATTTTTTGGATCCTTCGACTACACTCATTTGCGAACCCCTCAAGAAGGTTAAAATCCGCGGTAGAACTCCCGGACATGTTGGAAACCGTGATCGTGGACGTGGTTGGGGTCGCGTCAAAGATAGCAAAGTCCAACGTGATTATTCTACGAAAAAGGATCCTTCGTATCAAGAATACGTCGAACAAGAAATGTTTGAGTCCCACGATAGTGCCGAAACTCCACGAGTGGTAACACCCGCCGCTAGTATAACAACCTCGGTCGGCACTCTCGGTAGAACCGCAAGAACGGTTGCCGCACGCACTCCTACTAATTCTGGAGCAAAGCCGCCAAAACATATAGAAAAACGGGTTCAATGCGTTGGTTTAGGCACTCCGGATGCGTCGAACCACATCAAGGCTATACCGTCATTCTCGGCTAAACCATTCCCGGCTAGATTACCAAATGTTTTGGACTCGATATTTTCAAAAGACATACCTCAATATATGTGTCCTTTCATAAGCCGAATTACAAATGTAATGCCCGACGGTAATTGTGGTTTTAGAGCCATCGCGCATGGTATGGTCGGTAACAAAAGTAGATGGCTAATGGTTAGAGAAGCCTTGGTTCACGAGCTAAGGAGCGATCGAGAGTTTTATAAAAGGGTTGCATATTACGACGATGAAAGCGAAGTCGATAAGGAGATAAACCGGTTGACTTTTAATAAAGAAAATGCACCTTTCGCAATTTGGATGTCCTTGCCTAGCTGCGGAAAACTAGTCGCGACTACATTCAATTGTGTTTTCTATTGCCTCGCTCCCGTTAGAAGTACGACTTACCTACCGGTGAAAAATGAACCGCCGAGCGATGGTTCTTTAAAGGAGATTGGCGTGGTATTCGTCAATAAAAACCATTTTGTTCACGTGAGTAAAGAACTTTAACTTTCACACGCATTTAATCATTTATTTTGTTAACGCGCATTGATATTGAATGGGAATTTGTAGGTTGACTTGGTTAAAGGGTCGCCAATGCCGACTATAGATCCCATGTGGATGCGAACGGCGAAAGAAGACGCTATTTCTTGGTCGATCCCTTTGCTAGATAGAGTCCGTATATTTTCAGGACTGCAAAATCCCACCCCGACACATTCCGTTGAATATAATGATCTCGTAGTGGACTTAACCAAAGATTGAATTTATTTCAAAATCGAATTTATTTTGTGTTAAGTTATGTTGTTTTGTTTTTTTTATAAACTCACATTGTGTTGTACCCTTGTACCCACGTTCCATTTTATGTCCTTTTTTTAAAAAAAATTGACTTCACAATTTGAAAATGTTGGTTTTCGCCAGCTGAATGACGTAACTGACAACGCTCACGCCAACCGATGGCATGAACATCGTCACGTACGCCATTCGCATGAACAGAGGCTCCAAAACATTTAAGCCTATTTCCGCCACACGTTGGCGAAAAGGGCTACCCCTACACCATTGTATGGTGGCAATAGGGTAAACCCTAATATAAAATTATAAATTTTTTATAAAAAAAATCAACTGTTATTTTACTTTAATTTGATGTTATTTTAAATAAACTGTTTTTTAAATCAATTGTTTTTTAAATCATCTGTTATTTAAAGTTCGAATTTAAATTAAATTGTTATTACTACCGCCAAAACAAAAACTCTCGCCAATAAATACTCCTTAATTTCCAATGTTAATTTTATTGTTTTTTTTTTAAAAAATCAACTGTTATTTTACTTTAATTTGAGGTTAATTTGAGGTTATCTTCAAAACAATAACACTTAAACTTCTTAATATGTAAACTTTAGATGTTTTTTGTAATGAATGAATGTGAACTATGGATGTTTTTTGTTTGGATATGTATCTTAAAAACAATAACACTTAAACTTCTTAATATGCCGATTCCATTAGAAATATTACACTTTAATCAAAAGCATTGCATAATTAGAAATACATAAGCAAATAACTTGAAACAAATGATAGATAAGCTAACCCTGAGTTAGCATTGCACACTTAGTTTTATGGAGTCGGATAGTTCATTCCATACTCAAAGCGTTTCTCGAATGAATATTCCTCTTCATCACTACTTCCTTGGGGAGTTGAGTTAGTATCAACGGCGCTGGCTATTGCGTCGGCTATTTCTTGCTCAATTTTCTGCATCGCATGTGACACCATCTCCTCCGTAATTGTACTTTGGAATCCCATGTTGAATACATTTCGGACTTTGCTTTGGACTTCGTAAGCCAGTGACTCAATCTGTATAGTCACTGTTTTAAGATAAGCTAACCTATCGAACACTTCTTCACGTCCGTGTGGTCGGGGCATTAAACATCCTGGACACGATGCCTCCCTACCATGGTTGAAGAACATTCTGCACAAACCCGCATCGATGCAACGAGGAATCTCCTCTAGCATCGTACCTCTGACGAAGTCAAATGCGCTTAGGAGGTTTGCATCTTTGTGCACGTTCTAGCCTGAATCTCCCCTTGTTATAACTTAAATGTTTAGTTTCATACTCGTATTCTGGTATTTATAGACTAGTACTCGGTGGTCAATTCTAAAATAATAAGCGGGAAAGGGTGTTTTTGTTCCCGCTTTTTATACGTTTCGAAGCGGGAGTCTCATTTGGCGGGAGATATATTTGGCGGGAGGTGGAATTTTGCGGGACTTATTTTTGTGGGAGTTTACGTGGTAAAGTTTTTTGCGGGAGTTTATTGCGCCAAAATGTTTGGTAACACGCACATGGAAGAGGGGCGTAAAGCGTACTGGGAGGCGTTGCTATGCCAGATGTACTTCTTATACGGAAGGGATGGTGTCCGACCGGTAAAAATTTCAAGGCGTGTTGATGAGGTTAAGGCTAGGTGGTCAGTCTTACGCACACTCCGTCTGCATCCGGTTTCTGGCCTCACCGAATTAGAGCATTTTGTTGCGTGTAACTGGTTCAACTGTGAAGACACGGATTTGATAACGGAGGATCAGCTGGATAAGGTTCGTTCAGACATTATCGACATCCGCTTATAGGAAATGAGTGATTAACTTGATAGTGCCTGTTTGTATCAATTTGTCTTTCGGTTTAATTTTCTTTAGATGAATGTATCTTCAATTGTATGAGGTTTAATGATGAATGTATCTCCTTAGATGAAAGTATCTTCTTATAATGCGGTGATATATAAAACACATAAATATTGAACAACAAGTAGAAACTCAAACATAACAACTTAGCATTACATAAGAAATGAGGACAATAACAACATTACGAAACATAAATAATAAAAACACAATCAAAGACGAAAAATTGCACTATTAGTATTCGTATCGAAGTTAAATGCACTTAGGAGGTTTGCATCTTCGTGCACGTTCCAACCGTATCATACAACTTCACCGAGTAGTTTTTGGCTGTTTTTTAGCAATTTCCTATAAATTAAATTTTTAGTAAATAAAAACAAAACCGGGACCCACCAATAACTCCAACCGCCATAATAACTCCCGCCAACACAAAAACTCCCGCCAATAAATACGCGCCAACAATTTTAATCCCCTTTAAAAAACACCCGCCGAATGCGATTCTTATTAAGCCAAAAAATCCCGCCAACGCAAAAACTCCCGCCAAGAGTAACTATACTATATAAACATGTCAAAGAATACAATATTCATAATAGAAACAAAGAGTCTACTTAAAAAAAACACAAACACTTCAATACATGGAGTTCACAGCTGATGAAGACTATCATATGCATAACACGGTGAAGGTTGTCCGCCGATAAATGGGGGAAGATAGTAGCCATGCTTTCTTCGACCGTCTCCTACGTCAGATGTATTTCAACTATGGGCATTTAGGAACATGAGACGTTCAAGTGAGAAGTCATGACAAAATCAAATGCATGTACCGCTTCGTCCAACCGCTCACTGCTCTGCTTTTCCAACCAGCTAGAATTAAGAAAGAAGCACCTTTGGTCTGGAACATGACGGTAGCAGACTACATCAGTAGGGATATGGTGGCGTATCTGGAGGATAGGATTGCGGCAAGGAATGAGGGGGACGATTCGGATGAAAATTTGGGATACGATTTCGACGACTGATCATTTCACCATTTATGTGTTTGTACCTTCGAGTTGTTATGTTTAGAGTAGTCTGTGTTTAAATTAAGTTACTCGTAAATGTGTGTTGTTTTAGGTAGTACTACTATTTCAATTATGTTTGAATTGTGTTTGAATTATGTTTCAACTCTGTTTCAATTACTTTCCAATTATGTTTCAATTATGTTTCAATTACGTTTCAACTTTCCTTCAATGTACTACAGTTTCAAAACAACCAAAACATCTAAGCAATTGCGAAAATACAGAAACATTAACTTCAAACTGAGTAACCGCATATTACGTGTATAAAAAACAAACAAACCATCAAAGAAACCGACAATAGTGTTAAAGTATCATACAAACAAAAAATACATCATACTATCTAAGCAAGTCTCCTCGTTGTAGACAAAACATCGCCATAAGCCCCAGCCAGACGATCAAAATCATGATCAAACTCACCAACTCCAGGAAACAACGAGATCCTGCGCATACCAGCACGCAAATGTCGGATGATAGCTCCCTCTCGATCCTCATGGACATAGTCATCGAGCGAGTAGATTGCGGTGTTGATGAGGTCGAACCAGCTAATACTCTGATGAAGAAGAAGGTACTCAGGCTCACAAAAAGACTTCATCTCGTCTGCCACCATCGCTCCCCGATAAGCCTGGTGCAACTTGTTGCTCTCCTGGTGCTCTCAATCATCCGGATCGAATGCATACACCATCGTCTTCAGTTTTCTCCTTGACTTCGACTGCATATCTACCAAAGCATGCGTGATACCCCGTTGGACACAGCTAAACTGCCGCTGAACTCGCTCTGGATAGTATCCTTGAGAGTGCTCCACACCGCATATGACATTCTGAAACCACGTTATATCTTCGAACGGGAAATAATCGCATATAGCACGATAAGGATCAAACAATACCTGCAATACAAACGGATATGAACATAAACACATAAAAAATCAGTTTTAGGATCACTAAAGAATAAGACTTACATCGCTCTCTTCCAGGTTGTTGACGGAGATACGAAGGTTCAGCTTTGTCTGGGAGTCAGATACTGTTGCAGCTGTATCCCATCTAGCAATAGTGGGGTCGCGCTCAGTGTAAGTGGAGCGAGTAACAGGACGGAGCATGACAAAATGATCCCGTATCCACATGTCCAACAAACCGATACATCCGGCCATAGTCCTCGTGTCGTGAAGGGAGGCCTCACCTAGGTGGTGGTACAAGTAAGCGAGAACAACACTACCCCATGAGTACCTACCGCCACCCTGCAGAGTCAAATCGCGCAACAAAGACAAATACTTGTAATTGGAGTACATGTTGCTCTTGTCCGGGAATATGACCGTGCCGAACATATGCAATATGTAGGCGCGGGCAGCCGCATCCACCATCGTATCATTCAGACCAGGGCTGTCATCGCAGAACTCTGGCCCACTAAACCTACTCTAGAGCCATTTAAACCCCAAACCAACGCCCTTGCATTTCTCAACCTCCGTGACGAAGGATAACTCATCCACCATAAGCAGTTCAACGCACTCATGCATGGCCAGACTCTTAGCAGATTTAGCGGGAAACACAGCAAACTCACCCTGAACTGGGAGTCCCAAAATGGTGTGGACGTCGTCTAGAGTAATCGTCATCTCTCCGAACGAGAAATGGAAAGTATTAGTCTTCATACGCCACCGCTCTAGGAAAACCTCCGTCATATTGGAGTGTGTGTGCATCTGAAAGAACGACTCTATGAGACGACCGAACGGAGTGGCGTCAACTACGGCGCGTACCCTTGTCTGTGCAGCCAAACTCCATGCTATATGACTAGGATAATGGGCATACAGTCGCATCTCTTGCTCCTGAAAAGATTTCTTCCAATTAGCATAGGACAAAACAAAACAGTCATAAAATGTCAAAATGGAATTTCAATATTACCTCTCACATCCAAATGTGGTATGTAGTGTGGGAGATGACAGCCTTACCAAATAGCGGTGGCAATCTGGAACGGATGAGGAGCTCTATGCTGCCCTGCAGGCGGGGGAAGATGGCGTCGTCCGCGGAAAGTGGAAGCAGCAGCTGAACTCGATCCGGACGCATGCGGTCCGGAAACTATAGGCAGCTCATCCATCTCGGCAGCTAAACGGGCTGGCCAGCTTCCCGTATCCTACTCCGCTTTTTTATTCTCCTCGTCCGCGAGCCATCCGCAGACTGTGCGCCGTCGCCGTGATCCATCACCTGAAAAGAAAACGTACTAAATATCAAGTTTCGTCGAAAACACAAATTATCATGCTGGTATCGTTTTTAGACAAATAATAGCATAAACCAGGCTAACACATACCAAAGTACAAGAATAAATCAGTCCCGGGCCATTTCGGTGACCGGAGCAGCCAGCGCCATCACTGCGGCGTAGGTATGAAGGCGTACGCCATCACTGTGGCGTACACCCTTATACCTACGCCACAGTGATGGCGTGTGGCAGGGTCTCTACGGCATCGCATGTGGCGTAGGGACCCTGTTCTTTGCCCCCGTGTGGCGAAGAACAGTTTCGCCATGGCAGAAGCTTCAAGCTTCTGCCAGATCCTACCTAGACCCCTAAAACCCTTAAAACTACACCATTACCCTAACTAAACCTAACTAAACTATCTAACAACAACGAAATCAACTTACTGTACAGTAGATTGTTTCGATTCCGATTCGGCGGATTTCCTCGCCGGTGTCGTTCCGGTTCCTTCTTCTTACTCCGATTTGGTTCTCCGGTGACGATTTGGACTTAGATGGGTGGTGATGTGTTCGTTCTGTCAGGTGGGAGAAAGAACCGTGGATTTCGGGTGTGGGTTCGGTCAGGTGGGAGGCGTGGGTTGTGTTCGAATGGGGAGTGTTACATTAGGTTAGGTTAGTGCCGAATGTTACTTTGGCAATTAGGTTAGGTTAGGTTAGGTTAGTTTTAGTTTTAGTTTTAATTATAGTTATAATTTTAGATTTAGTTCAGTTTTAATTTAATTTAGGTTAGATTTAGTTTTAATTTTAGTTATAATTTTTTTTTTAACTTTTTAGAGAGAAGGTAGAACAAACTTAGAGAATTTGGGTTTTTTTTGAAATTATGATAACTTCGCGGAACAAATTTGACTATATATAAGATTTCTTTAGGATAAAATCGTCAAATAAAATAACTTCACGGAGTATTTTTTAAAAGAAATTATAAACGACTTCGCAGAATAATTTCGACCATTTTTTTAGCAATTCCTTTATTATTATTATTATTGTTGCGTTAGAAAACTTCAAATACTTGTGTAAAGTGCGAACCCTAAAGCATATTTTGCATAGGATTCTAATGTTAACTTATCTCAAACAAAGAAAAAAAAAAAGGAGTGGTAGAGAAAAGAATGACCTCATCGTTATGGATGAGTCAGGCTACACTCAACGGATGTGTTTGTTACAAGTTCTATTATTGTTCAAATTTGTATTATAAAAAAATTGACCAAAATATATGATTGAAAATCCAAACCTAACCTTTGAAAAAAGAATAATATAAGTATATATACATCCCATCATATTCCCAACAATTTGGTGATTGGATAAGATCGACCTAATAATTTGGTCATGCAGCTTTTGGCTACTTGTAGCGACAGAAATTATCCAAAAGGGAAGCTACTATAGTTGTAGAAAGCCTTTTAGAAAATAAAAAATAAAAAATAAAAAAAATATTTATTTTGTCATTGTTTCGATCCCACCATATTTTTCACGACCACTAGGACGGTGGCGATAGAATAACAAAATAAACAATGGTTAAAAGTTGATGAATAGGTTTATATAGTGAAATTATTAGTTTTGGTTACGTGATTAGTTTAGGTTTCTTTATTGCTCACACTCAAGAGTTGTATGAAATGAATAAAATAAACTAAAAAGATATTGAGAGTCACAAATTCTGGATGATGGGATATGCCTAGAATCCTCCATCGAATATAAATGAGGCAGAAATTGTATACATGCTCTGACATGCAGCGTCATTTGGGGATGGGCGGTGGTGCGGACATGGTCAATCTTGGTGATTTAGTTTGTTTATAAGTTTTTTAGTTTGTGACGGTTTATTTATTTGTAATACATTTTTGTAAATTATGATTTATCTATTTATTTATTTATCCATCCTGATTTATCTATTTATTTATTTATTTATCCATCCATCCGTTCGTTTCATTTATACATGTGTTTCTATAAAATATTTATTTTTCGTTTTAATATATTAGTGTAAAATTTAATTTAATATTTTACTTTTTGTTAATTGAATTTATTTATTTTTAATCTATTTATAAGAACGAATAATAATAATAATAATAATATGTATTTTAGATGAAGTTTTTCGAAAAAAAAAATATCTTTTACAAAAGTCATATCTATTAGAGTTTGCCGTCACCATACAGGTGTTTTGTGATCAGGACGCAGTTTTTTGTTAAAATTTGATTTATGCATCGTTTGACTGCATCAACCCTATTTTTTGCTGCGATGAAGTTCAAAATTCACCTTCTGGAAAAATTATCAGAAAATTGAAAATCTCGTGATCGCCATAATCAACACGTTTTGGTTGCGGCAAAGCCAATTAGCCGTGACAAGCAAAGTTTGATTGCGGTGAACTTTGTGCTTGTCGCGATAAACTTATTTTAACACAACCACCATTTTGGTGGTCGTTCCAAGACATGTATTTTCGCATTACATGTCTAGTTTGTCCAAGTTTGTCACGACCAACTATGTTCTTTATCGCGATGAAATATCTATCTTAAGCTATCTTGCTTATGAGGAGGTTCATCCAAACTTCTATCTAGATTTACTCTTTGATTCTAGGTCAGCTTCGATGACACAAAATCGTTTTTGGATCAATTTTAATTACTTTATTTAATCAAAAATTTCAACAATCTCTCACTTGATTAGATGATGATAAAGATATAAAATATTTAGGGCCTAAATGCAATAGAACCAAAGTCATATAATGAATTGTATACTTGTTAGATAACTTTTAGATTATTTGTAAATATGGGGGACTCTAACACAATTAACCCTTTTGTATAACTAATTCTGTTATACCAAGTCTAATGTGCATATAAATAAAGGCTGAGGTCATTGAATAAAGGATATGACGCTTTCTCATTAAACAAAACTCATTTTCTATTTTACTTTCTCTCTCTACAACTAAACACTTTCTTTGCCCTCTCTCAAGAAACCAGATTTATACATAACAAATTGGTGACCACAGTGGGAGATCTATTGGATTGTTACCTTGATTTCACATAAAAAAACCAAAAATTGTAGAGTTCTTGAACATATTATATCCTCTAAATCGATATGGAACCAGGAAACGAAACTAATCATACGATTCGAAAAGCAATTGAGATTTTGAGATCTGATTTATGTAGGAAAGAAAGCAAGGAAGATGATCAAATTTCATAACAACCAGGTCATTCAGACATTGACAATCGGATGAATCAGTTGTTGGATAAAATAACGGCATTAAATGACAAATATGTTCAAAGAGAACAACATATTGAGTCAGGAAGGCTAAAATATGAGGTACGGCAAGTTGAAGAGAAATATGAGCTGGAAAATCAATCACATTGAATAACTCAAGAACTATATGATGAACTACAAAGATGATGACATGCTGGTATGCAGAGCCTTTTCTTAGACATTCAAGGGCACACAATTCAAGTGGTATAATAGGATTTCGAGGTGATCTATTATCAACTTTAGAGATTTCTATACAACTTTTTGACGATAGTTTGTGGGAAACAAATAAATACGTGCAAATAGAGATATGATAATATAATGTAAGCAAGATATGAAAGAGAAATTAAAAGACTATATGAAGCATTTTATGTTAACAAAAGCATGATTGGATAATTATGAAGAGCTGGTTGTTATTGCTATATTTTGACAAGGTTTACTACTAGGTGATTTGGCAGATGAAACAACAAAAAGAAGAGCGCTAACTTTGGAGCACTTATGACTCAAGTCGATGACCAAATTAAAGTGGAAGAATCAACTAGGGTTCAATGAGAGGTTGGACCTAGTCAAAACAATTCAAGACAAGTGTCAAATAATCAAGGACATTCTTTAAATTATCAGCCACATTGTCCAATGAATAACAACAATTTTCCTCATCGAACAGGATTGTATCCAACTCAAATTACAGGTTATCAATTTCCAAGACCAAGGCCAAATCAATGGATAAGGCCAGATTATTATGCTTATTTAACTAAGAATGTTATTGCAATTTATGAAAAAGGCCAAAGGTTATGAAAGCTTTAAAAAGCCAGCTCCAATAAATAGACCAAGTGAAGAGCGCTACAACAGATTTTGCAAGTATCATAATGATATTAGGCACGATATTGCAGACTGCATAGCTTTAAAGTTAGTTGTTTTTGTTAAAGGGCAAAACAATGGATCAAAATCACCAAGCACATCGAAACCACAAACTGCTAACCTGAATTCAAAGGAAGAAAGTTCATTAATGATCTTATATTCTAAATGTGATAATTTTGACCCAGCATCGGAATATTTAGATATTGATCCAGATCGATTAATTTTGATGGCTGCAGATGAGCCAGTACAACATGGACATGTTTGAAGTTTATGCGAGTATTTTGAATCCTTAGCAATATTTGGGGGAGATTCTATGACTGGTAACACTAACATCTTCAGGAAAAGGCATGTTGTCAGTTTAGCAACTAAGGTAAAATAAAGATGTATGCTCATTTATATGGATAACATAATACTCATTGTATTTTTTTCGATGATGACGATTTGAGGGGAATAGTTGGCCCTCATGAGGATGCGGTGTATTGATATATAGAGGGAGTTCTGTGAATGTACTATTCAAATCTACGTATGTTAGGATGCATAATTTGCCTCAAATTTGTTGATCTGATCGTATTATAATTTGGTTTACATGACAGTTCAGGTGATTGAAGAATTCAAAGGTGAAGTATCTTTGAGAAAAGACCCGTTTGAAAAGAAAGTTCAAGTATTGTTCATGGTGCTTGAATGTATAACCAGCTATAATGTTATAGTTGGAAGATCTTGGCTTCCAAGAATGTATGTTGTTGTGTCTATTATTCATCAATGTTTGAAGTATGTCATTGGAGATCGTGTTGGTGTGGTTTGAAGCGACCAAAAAATGGCTAGAGAATGTATGCAACAATACTTAGGGTTTGAGGTTGTAATTCTGAGGATCAGATGGCTGAATAACAACCAAGGGGGTTGACCTCAGATGAAAAAAGAGTAAATGATCTGAGGGAAACCCCGGGTTCTTTAAATAGTGAGTGAGGATATTGAAGAGCATATTTTTTTTCTAATGGGAAGATTTTACGAATAAGAACATTATTATCTTCTACTTTGCGTGATTAGTTGTTACAATAGAGATTTAACTCACCATACAACATCAGATGACTTGTTCAGTGGTATTTTCTTCGAATGACTCCGTCTCTTTGGAAGAATCAGTGGGGATAGGATCGAAGATTTTGTTGGAACGGTTTTTTTGGAAATTAATTCCCAAAAGCTTGACAAATTTTCCTTTAGGAATGCTGCGTGGAATTCACGGAGCAAAATAATTGTTTGTTGATCCTCAAAGTTTTTTATTGTAGCTAGTGTGTCCACTCCACACTGATTCTTAGCAGTTTCTAAACAACTTATTTTTCTTCTCCGACTGCCGTCTTGAGAGCAACTATATCATTCGTCATCTTATTTTTTTCTTATTCACTCTTCTTTAAAGATTGTTGAAGAGTAGAGTATTTTTTCTGCTCCTCTGATGATTCCATGGCATGCTTGGTGTTAAGATAATTTCACTCAGCCTGATGAGAAGTCTTGAGCTCTTTTTTTGTTGATCATGTACACAAGGTAGACGACGTTTGGGGTGGATGGCTCCTTTAATATATTGCGACCTGTCAGCTTGGAATACATGAAATTTCTCCTCGATTTGTCTGCCAAATATTTCTCTCATCTTTTTCTCAGCAGCATCATCATTTCTATAGCTGACCATATATGTAGCCATGGTTTCCAAATGGCTTCGAGAAGAATTTATTTCTGTGCACAATGCTTTTGCTGCTTTTTTAAGATTGGAAAAAGGTTTATGTGCAAGTAAAACTTCTTTGGATGACTATTGGATAATGATAAACCTTTGATTATTGAAAGGTATAAGAGCAGCGGATGAGGGAGCTAGAGAAAGATGTGGATTTACCCTTTCAGTTAAGTGATGAGTAGTAACTTGACGACCAATTTATTGAATTTGTTCTTGGACCCATTAGACCCTCGGATCCATATCCTTGTAGAGGTCTTGAAGCTCCTCTACACTAATAGGATCATCAGGTTAGAAATGGTAATCTTTTTGGTGATCTTCTACTGCATCTTCTCTTGGACAATCTTTTACTGAAGTTTCTCCTCGATGATCTTCTCTTACAGTTTCTTCAGATTCGACAGAAGGCACTTCTAAGACAGCTTATTCATAGAACGTTTCTGTTAACTTAGCAGGCAAAGTTTTGAAGTACTCTTTTTCTTCTTTGAGGCATCAAGGTTCAGTTTTGACTCCTTTTTCAATTATAGGAAGGCTAATTTCAGTTGTTTTCGTTTTTGTGTTCTTCTGTGGCCTCAGATTGTCTAAAGGGATAACACCATATGTACTATATGCTTTTTAATTTTTCCCCTTTTTGGTGGCCAGATGGCTTTCAGATCTGTTTTAAACAGGTAGAGTGACCTTACCATTATGTGCTACCAATCTTTTCACAACCAAATTTGGGTTTGGTGGCTCCATTAATTTTTTGGGAGGTCAGCACCCAAGGTGATCCTCCACAAATTGTTGTTGATAAAGTTTATGGGAAGAAACGTTGAATGGAACCCATTGCCCCATTCATTTTCTGTCCAAGTGGCCAACTTGACAAAAATATATTTCCCACCCTTCTTGTGACTATTGTAGCTCTTCAAACAATTTGAGTACAGTAGCAATACAAGTGAAAAATTAAATATAAGTTATATAGAGTAAAAGAAAAGATAAAAAGATAAAAAAAAACTTATTGTTGCTTCTCCAGACAAGGTTGAGTTTTGAAGCGTTCTTCTCTTTAATCTCCTTTCTATTCTCCCAAGCTCTAGATATGTAGACAAATCGTTTTTTCCAGAGTTTGTCAACTTCGAGAAAATCATCAATTATTTTGAGATCATCCACAAGTGTTAGATAGTAGAATGACAATACCGGTCCCTTCGAAAGCCCAGTCATGACAATGAATTTTTTAATGAATAGAGGGATTTGGCTTAGTCTATAAGCCATAATTACTAATATAAGTGTAAACCATAGATTTGGTGTTGCTTGTGCAGTTAGAGGTCTAAGAGTTCGAAGTAATCCACTATCATCGTATCCAATGGTAATCAAATATCCCAATTGATGATCTTAGGATAGACCACCAATTCATTTGCTCCACAATCAAGTGGAGCATTCCCCTCTTTTGGTAGTCGAAGTGTAATATTATCTGCCATTCCTCATTGCTTCTTCAAATGAAATGTATGGCATGTTTTTTAGTGCCATGATATATTCGGGGAGGATTGGTTTCAAGTTTACACTCACCGAGGCAGCAACGTCCTCGAGAATCTCAACTTGAGCTTTCTTTTTCTTTCTTTTTCTCTCTCAAGCTCCTTGTTCTGAAGTATCATCTTCAATTTCAGATGTAACACCACTTTCCATAGCGCCGATATTTGAATGAGTCGCTTATGAATCAGCTTTTTCCTCAGAAGCTTCGTCTAGTAGCTGAGGAGTATTTGAGGTTGAGACTGGTTTTTCTTCTTGAGTATTCGACAGAGTTTGTTGAGGCTCTGTGATGATCTCACCAATCTCCCTTGGGGGAGGAGATGGTTGTACAAGGTTATTTGTATTATTTTGTGAATTATTATCAGCCTCGAGATCTCCCATAGCTATGAATACTTTCTTTTTAACAAGAAGACTTTGAGAGAGATGAGTTTTTGGTTGGATCCGAGGAGTCTCTTTGCGTAATGTTTGAAGTGGATCAGAGCTGATGGGTGATGAAGTATAAACTGATCTTCTCAGAATAGATATACTTTGGGTTACTATGCGATTCTTTTCGGAATATACACTTTTGGAACTATAAGGTGCTGGAGAGGGATTTTGAGGTGATAATTTAGATAGTGATAATGATTGTCGAGTAGATTCGGGTAAATGATTGTTTTCTGGGTTGGATGAACTTTGAAGCCTAAGGGAATTCTAATTGGGATTGAAATTAGCGTAAACAATAGTTTTAATTGAATATTGAGGAGAATTATCCATTACCCCTGCAGCTTTATATTCAGCAACCCTCTCATAGATACACAAGTAATCGTAAGTGCCAAAAATTGGTTTTTTAGTTGCTATAAATTTTCTCATAATCTAAGATGAAGAAGAATTTTCAAATTAGTTCATAAAATTTGAAGATTGGCTGGGAAATATGAATTTTCCAGCAAAGGTAGCCAAAAAATTGGGTTCTCAGGTGAAAGTAGCTAAGGATTTTCTAAGGAAAAAATTATTTTCTCTCACTAAAAGGTATTTATGAAACACAATTAATACGTGAGAGAAGTATTTATAAAGGAAAAGAGAGAGAGAAAGAGAGAGAGAGAGAGAGAGAGAGAGAGAGAGAGAGAGAGAATGGTCAGAGAAGTCGAAAAGGTGGTTATGATTATTGATTCGAATATCAGTCGGTTGTTTGTAAAGAAGTAATGTGTCACATGTTAGTTGTCAGACCTAATGACATGCCTAGTGGGTCATCACACTTGTTCTAGACCATTTCAAACGTTTTTTTCCCGTTATGAGAAGGCCAACTCATGATTCTACGTATGAATATTTGAAGCGCAAACAAAGGGTCAAACAAGTTTCAAGGTAAACATGTGTACGAGTGCATTCGATGAGGGAAAGCATATGACCTGACATTCGTGAATCAGTTGATAAACGACTTATATTTGAGGAAAATCTGAATGTGTTTTCCTTCGAGGACAACAATTAATTGAGATAAATCCTTTTGACAATAAGACGAGAAGGTTTAATATGAGGCGAATTAGATTTTGGCAAGAAACAGTTTTTGCCTACCATGATTTCCGATGATTACTAGTTCTTATTCACTATCCTTCATAGGAACTAGGGGCTACTGATAATGATATAAAATATTAATGGCCTAAATAAAATAGAACTAAGTCATATATAATAAATTGTATACTTGTTAAATGAATTTTAGACTATTTGTAAATAGGGAGACTCCGAGGAACGACATTCTGAGGAGCAGTACGACACTCGTGACCAAAATAATCAGGGGAAATGTAAACAGACGACCCTCATCATAACGAGGCAACAGCTGTTAGATGATATTACTTATCTGAATGCAGAAAAGAAGATAGTTCTGGCTAAAAAAATAAATAGGTTAGTACATCAAGGAGAAAAAATGCATGGTGAAAATAAAGAAGAGGTTAATCGTAGATGCCAATCCCTCGATCAGGTGCAATATAATGGGTCGGAAAGAAAAATTGAGCGTCGCGTCAAGCAAAATCATAGTGATTTCTCTGAAGATTATTCAAATGAGTCGTCATCTCCAGAGCGAGAAAGCCGACGATTTAAAAAAGGTAAAAGGATCATGAGGGAACGAGAAATCCGACGTCGCCAGACTCGTCGGGAAAAAATGTTTAAGCATCGTGAAGTCAGACTTATGGGTACAAGGTCGGGAGCCAATTTGCTAACTTTAGTGGAGAAGGGTTTTATGCAACCCATACAGAAGGTCTAGGAAGCGGGGCTTTCAGATTGGGACATAACTGGAGATCGTCCCCACTTTCATATGAGATTCTGTTGGGACACCTCCCAAAGTGTTTCGATATTTGTAAATTGGAGAAATATGATGGGAAGAAGGACCCTGGCAATCATTTAGAAACCTTTAAGAATTTTAGGTTGAGTTTCAATAATGATGACAAGCTAATCTATCGAGATTTTTCAATGACCTTTAAAGATCGGGCGTCAAAGTGGTACAATCAATTACCCTAAGGTTTCACAGAGAACTTCAATATGTTTTGGGTAATGTTCAGACAACAGTTTCTGGGAAGCAAAAGTTTTCGAGCCAATGGGGATACGATTGTTAACTATAGACAGAAGATGGGAGAACGTTTGAGGGATTATAGATGCTTCGTAGACGCTAACACCGATCTTGACTATTGTGAGGAAAGTGTAACTCTAACAGGGTATAGATTGGGATTATTACCTGGTCCTATGAAACAGGCAGTCACAAAGAAACAAGCATTCACATTTTCCGTCTTGCTAGATCAAGTAGAAAAACAGATTTTGATTGAAGAAACTGAAGCATTTGAGTTAGCCGCACAGATTCAGCAGAGTTCACAAGTGGCAATAATGACATACCAATAACGTGTACAAAAACCGACCGCTATCCAACAACCACAACTGATAAACATTGTACCATAAGTTGCACAACAGATACAAGCAAAGGCACATACATCCCAACCTCAACGAGTCAGGTATAGTGGCCAGTCTGGAAGCTGATATTTTTCAAATAAATGGATCCGACCAGCACACTTTGCAGACCTGACTGAATACGTAGTAACCACTTTCGAGAAATCAAAGAAGACCGTTTCTTTTTGCAGACCGTTCCCAATTCAGACCCCTCGGGAAAGTCGAAACAACCGATATTATACGTATCATAAAACATGGGTCATGATACGAAGGATTCTATAGCGTTAAAAAGGAAACACAAGCTCTAATCATCAACAAGAAATTGACAGTGTATGTAAAGAAGTAAGTTCAGCAAAATGCAGCTTCCAAGGAAATTGTGGCAGTATCAAAACCAGAAACAACGTTGGTTATTTCCGAGGTAGTTGATCTATTTCATATATCTACTGAGTATCTGGATCCCGATAAACATCGAAATATAATTGGGATGATTGAAGAAGTAGCTCTTGAATGAAATATAAAGTTTAGTAATCTTTGTAAATATTTTGAATCATTGACTATTTTTGGAAGAGATTCGATGGCAAGGATTACTAATTTTTCTTGGAAAATACATGTGGTAAGTCTCACCACCCATTTAGAGGCAAGAACGTTGTCGTACATCTACAGAATCCTATTTCCCTTGCTATGTTTTGATGACAACAACATGAGAGATATATCCAGACCGCATGATGATGAAGTTGTGATTGTAGCAGCAATTGCTGGTGAAGAAGTACGTAGAGTACTGATCGACACCGGGAGTTCAGCCAACATACTTTTCTTATCGACCTATTTGCAGTTTAAACGGCCACCAATTATTTTAAAGTCAGAACGAACAATAGTGGGTTTTACATGAGCTTCATTTGTGGTGATCGGAGAATTTGACGGGTTGGTACAGTTAGGATGAGGCCCTTTCAAAAAGGAAGTAACGATACTCTTTGTGGTTGTAGATTTTCCGACATCTCACAACACAATTATTGGTCGATCTTGGTTATCTAAGATGCATGCAGTATCGTCCACGGTGCATCATTGTGTGAAATTTGAGATAGGTAATAACGTTGGCGTTGTCCGAAACAGCCAGAAAGAGGTAAGAGAATGCTATTGATCAGCCTTGGAAATAAAATATGATAAAGAAATGGTTCAAGTTGAAGATTATCAATTAGTGGGGTCGAGCTCAGGATTGGAACGAGTAGATGATCCTAGGAAGACCCCCGGGTTTCTTTTAACTGAGGAAAACTGGAAAATTACAAATTTCCTATTGGAAAGTTTTTAAAGATCGGGATTAATTTTTATGGTGATTTTCAGAAGAGATTAATTTATTTCCTCAAATATAGATTGCATATGTTTGCTTGGTGTACAGAGGATATGACAGGAGTCTCTCATATCGTAATTTACCATAGTTTTTCTTCGCGCTTAAATATCCGAGCTATAAATCAAATGCGACGAAGTTTTTATCTAGAAAAAGGCAGAGGCCATTATTTTAGAGGTAGAAAGCTTAACAAAGGTGGGCCATATCAGGGAATCCCAGTATCCACAATGGACGGAAAATCCAGTTTTAGTCAAAAAGAAAAACGAAAAATGGAAGATGTGCATGGATTTTACAGACCTTAACCGATTGTGTCCTAAGGATCATTTCCCAGTGCCAAGGATTGACCAGCTAGTTGATTCAACATCGGGGAATAAAATACTGTCTTTCATAGATGTCTACGGAGGCTATAATCAGATAAAGTTGAATCCAAGGACCAAAAAAACACAACTTTCATAAGTCATGCCCTTCGGTTTAAAAAATGTCGGTGCCACTTACCAAAGGCTCGTGGATAAGACTTTCAAGGAACAGATCGGGAAAAAAGTGGAGGTTTACATAGATATATGCTAGTAAAATGTGTATCCGGTGAAGATCATTTCGCCGACCTAGATGAGACGTTTGACAAATTAAAAAGAATAAATCTTAAACGGTATCCATAAAAATGCTCATTTGGTGTCCGATCTGGAAATGTTTTATGGTTTATGATCATCGAAAAGAGGATCGAAGCAGATCCGGTGCAATTGAATATGTTGTGCAGTATGGCACCACCGAGGAATGTGAAAGAAGTCCAAAATTTGACAGGGCATTTGGAAGCACTACACAGTTTTATATCCAGGTCTTCTAACAACTATGCACCGTTTTCTAGGTTTTGAGAAATGCTAAAGCATTCAGTTGGATACCTGCTTGTACCGAGGCCTTTCTCGGCATAAAAAACGACCTTTCTTCTCCAAAATTATTGACAAAAAACCTAATCCTAGAGAAACTTTATTCTTGTATATTGTAGTGTCTGATCATGCGGTTAGTGCAGCATTAGTACGAGAAGTGGATCAGATACCCTAATCAGTCTACTCTGTGAGTTAGAGCTTACTAGATGCTAAAAAAAAGGTATTTGAAAATGGAAAAGCTAGTTTTGGCATTGGTAATGGCGGCTAGGAAAATGCGGCCATACTTTCAGGGTCATTCGATTATGGTCAGAACTCATTTTCCATTAAAAATTGTATTATAAAGGCCAAGAACAGAAATAAAGGGCCACACTTTGGGAGACTTTCTAATATATTTCCATTCCAGCCGACCAAAATACATCGAGGTCGAAAAAGAGCAGGAGCCAGATGAGTTGACAGTTCGGACTGATGGTGGATCCAATATTACTGGGTGTGGAGTCGGGGTTCAAATCACTACACCATCGGGAATAGCGATGCACCAAGCAATTTGTTTCGGTTTTAGGACATCGAATAATTAAGCTGAATATGAAGCGGCATTTACAGGATTGAGATTGGCACAAGTTTGTGGTGCATAAAATGTCTGATTAATAAGAGATTCTCAGTTACTTCTTACTCACGCCATCGGTCAGTCCGAAGCAAGAAATGAGCAATTGATCCAATATTTAGCGGCACTCAGACTTTTAGCGTCTGTTTTTGAAACCATTTCCTATGAGCAAGTATGTCGTGCAGAAAATGCAATGACTGATTCGTTGGAAACCATTTCATATGTCGGGGAATACCCATGTGTCTTAACGCAAGAATGCCCATCGATGGGCAAGCGAGTAGAGTTGGAAAACAGGCCTGAAACGGCTTGGCAAATGTCAACAGTTAATGGCATGAATTGGAGAAATAACATTCGAAATTATTTGACGAGTGGGGTTTTGCCCGAGGAAAAAGCACTAGCAAAGAAAGTAAGAAATAAGGCTCGAGGATTCATAATAAGCTACTTAGTTAATAAGAATTGCATGATGGTAAAGGGTCAGCTCATTGCGGGTTTAAAGCTCTATCACGACGAGTTTTACTTGCAGGATTCTATTGGCCTACAATAATGAATGATGCTAAGAATTTAGTTCGAAGTTGTGATACTTGTCAAAGATCCGCTAATGCTATTCATAGGCTAGTGGTGCCACTTATGTCTATAACCGAGGCGGTACCATTTGATAGATGGGGAATTGAACTAGTAGGTCATTTGCCGATGGATTCTGGAGGAAGACAAATGATAATCGTAGCAGTATATTATTTTACAAAGTGGGCCGAGGCAGAACCGCTATCAGGGATAAAGGCAAAAGATGCGATCAATGAATTCTGAACAACATTTGTTGTCGTTTTTGAATTCCTCGGAGGATTACAACAGATAATGGCCCTCAATTTAATAACAAAGAGATAGCTTCATTTTGCACGACTAAAAGAATTCAACAATGATTTTTTACGCCTTTTCATCCTCAAGCTAATGACAAATGGAAGTAAAAAAGAGAACAGTTTCAGATGGCTTGAAGAAGAATTTGACGGGGGCAGCAGGAAAATGGCCGAATTATTTGCAAGAGGTGCTTTGGGCTTATCGGACAACTCCTAGGGAAGCTACAAAAGAGACTCATTTTGTTTTAGCATATGGAATGGATTCAATCAGCCCCATAGATACTACGATGTCATCTTTTAGGATAAATTAATATTATGAAAGATCCAATGATGAAGTTAGAAGGGAAAATTTATATTTGACTGAGGAGAAGAGAGTTCGAGCTCATTTGAATGTAATCCATTATCAAACTCTTATAAGGAATAAATATGATTTGAAGGTAAAGAGAAGACAAATCAAAGAAGGTGATAAGGTGTTGAGAAAAGTATTCATGCATATAAAGGAGAAAAGTCTTGGAAAAATGTCTTCGAACTAGGAAGGGCCTTATATGGTTGTTGAAAGGATAAAGCGAGGGTCTTATTGTCTTTGTTATTTCGAAGGGAGGATGCTTCAACACCCATGGAATATACAACATTTGCAGCTTTATTGGGAATATATTTGTCTTTGTATTTTGTATTTTTCACTATTGAATGGCGCACTATTTCCTACCTTGTTGGCCCATGAAGGTTTTAACGAGGCGCTATGTACATATTCAATATTATCAATAAAATTCGTTTTTGGCCAATAGTTGTTTACGAATGTTTCCTTAAAACTATTTTAACAACTTATCAAATACTGATCATCTTTAAGGTTGGTTATTGAGTATAATGTTCTGAAGTGTCTATTGCACTTTTCGAAGAAACAGCCATTTTCGAGGCATTATGTTCAATGAACATATTACAGCTTTTGCGAAGTGCAACGCTCAATAATGCAGTGTATTTTTTCGAAGTGAAAAGTTCAACAAATATACTACCAATAATTCGAAGTGAAATCATGTTCACCAACTTCACTAAGGTATTTGAAGTGGTATCCTTACAATTTATAACTATATATTGTAATTTTAAAAGTGCTTATCATATCTATTTTAGAATTTTCAGAATCGGATAATATATGAAGATGATAGAAGCGAAAAATAATCAAAACATTTTTCAACTAGATTAATTCTTCGAAGTACAAAAAATAAATTTCTAATTTGACAAATGCAAAAAAGATATTTTTAAAGAACAATAAAATTATTCATATAACTCGTCTTCTTCGGATGATTCCTCTTCTGAGGATGATGACTTAGAGATAGGATCAAAGGCTTCACTTGGACGCTTTTCGAGGGGAATGTCATTCCAGAAACTTGTGAGGTCAACCCTTGGATAAGTTGCATGAAGTTCTCGAAGAACAGTGATGGTTGTTTCTTCTTTGCCATTGTTAATGGCAGCCAACATGTCTTTCGACAACTCAGCTTGGGTAGCAGCAACATCAGCAACTTTTTCCTCCTCGAAATCTTTCTTTAATTTGGTTATATCATCGATAAACTCTTTATTTTTTTCCTCGCATGAAGTAAGAGAGTTTTGGAGACCTTCGAATTTGGACGTTTTAGCAGCTAACTCATCAAGTATGATCAGTTTTGAGTTTATTCATCTCTTGTTGATGAGAAGCAATGAGCTCTTCTTTTTCAGCAAAATATGTTATTCGCAGATGATTTTTCATGAAAAGAGCGCCTCGAATAAGCTCAGTCCTTGCTAGTTCATACATATGGAATTGATCGACCACCTTGTGTTGAAAATTTTCCCTTAGCTATTTTTCATCTCCAGCAAGACTTTGTAGCGGACCATCTCGTCAGTTGCTTCAAATGATCCTAAGAAGCTTTGAATTGAGAAGCAAGTGCTTTTGCTGCAGCATTAAGATCTGTAAATGGTTGAAGTGCAACACAGATCGCAGGATTAGGTGGAGGATGAGGAATTTCGTTTGAGCTAGGACATGGAATAATATCCAAAATTATAGTTGGTTTAAAAGGACAGATAATATCTGGAGACGCTTCGACAGTTGTTGGTCTCCCAAAATGATGCATATAATCTTAAAGGTCTTGGAGAACAGGATCATCTTCTCCAGCAAGCTCATGTGAATCATTAAAATTAATGAAATTGTGAGGGTCGAAGTGTTCAACATTTTGGTTCTCATCGTCAGCATTGTCTTCGATGACTATTAAAGTGTCATTATTGGCAGCTTGCTCTTCAGAAGAAGGGTTTTGTTGATTTTGAACAATTGTGATTTCTTCTTCATTGGCCAATGTATATGCAGTGATTTTGGCTTGCTTCTTCTTCTTTCCATGAGAACTACAATAAGCTTTTTTTTCGAAGATGGTTCTTGATCTTTCCCTTCTTCGATGGGTGAGAGGGTTTGCTCTCGTGATTTTTATTTTCGAGGTTTATGTTTTGATGGAGTTCAAGGGCTAGCACCAGACGTGCTAGCTAATTTTTTACCTTTCTTTTCCTTGTCAGCGTTTTTTTTGTAGATGACTTTTTGACCTGTTACGGATTGGAAGGAATACTTTGCAGTTAGGATGAACTAACCTTTTGCAGGCTATTTTGGGATCAGGTTCTTCAATCAAATTTCGAGGAGGCAAACCTCCCTCTGTTATCAGAAACATATGGCTATTAAATAAATTGATCGGTTGGAAGACGATGTAGAAAGCATTATTCCACTCTTTCGCGGCCCAAACGACAAGTTTCTCGAAAATAACCTTAGATGTTGGTCAACGCATTGAATATCTCCTCGAAATTTCTATAGTAATCATGAAAGCAGATAATTAAGGAGGGAGAAAGACAATAAATGGAACTTATTTCAAAGTGTATAATTTTCGAAGTACTTACGGTTTCTTCTCTAAATAAGATTTAGCTTTGATGGGTTGGCATCGGAAATCTCCTTGTCGTTCTCCCGTGCTCCTGAGATGAAGATGAAATTTTGCTTCCAGGATTTATCAGCTTCTAAGAGAGCATCAATTATTTTTAGGTCATCCACCAGAGTGAGGTAAAAGAAGGGCAACTTCGGACCTTTCGATAATTGGGTTAAGGAGATAAAATCCTTGATGTTGATTGGAATCTTGGATAACCGAGATGCCATGATTACTGATATAAGAGTGAACCACTGATTCAGTGTCACTTGAGTAGGGCATAGTTTGGGGAGTTCGAAGTATTTCACGATCATAAGATCCAGTGGAAATCGAAGACCTCAATTGATGATTTCGGGGTAAACTACTAACTCATCGTCTTTGCAGACTAGGGGAGTTTCCCCTTCTTTAGGCAGTCGAACTTTGTATCGAAACTTTTTCAGCTGAATGATGTATTTAGCCTCGAGATACCTTAAATTTCTGCCGATAGCTGCTTTTTTTTCTTCAGAAAGAAATCCTGGTTCTTTATTTTTCCGAGGTTTATGGGTATTCTTATTCATGGTGGTTTCTGAATTTCCATCATCATATTCAGCTTCATGATCAGTTCTGGTAGCCTCAGAATCAACTTCATTGGCCCCTGATATTTCTTCTCTAGTTTGGGAAGAATTTTGTTGAGGTAATGTATCCTCAAATTTCTAGTGAAGGGCTATTTGCTTGAGGAACCTCCTCGATTATCTCTCTCCGAGGAGAAGCTTGAGTAGTTGGATACATAGAGGAAGGAGTTGGAATAAATTCTGAGTCGTCTCACATGGCTATAAAAGTTATTTTTTTTCTGATTGTTGAAGGATGAGTCGAAGAATGAGTATTTGAAATTTGTTTTGAAGAAGATTCGTTCGATTCTTCACTAATCAAAGGAGAAAACTTAATTTGTGAAGAATAGACTCAAGGCGTTTTAGGCACTAGAACTTTTAAAGAGGAACAGTCTTCGGTTATTGGAGAAGGAGAGAAAGCGGGAATTTTGGTTTGATCGAAATTACCGTAGTAAGTTGTTTTGGTAGTTGTTCTAACAGGAGCGTTGTTGATTAATCAGGCAGCTTTATATTCCTCCGCTCTTTGGGTGATGCAAAAAAAGTCGTATGATCCAAAGACTAAGTTGTTGTCAGTTTCTAGAGATTTTGGTTTTTTGGGTTTGTTAGTCTTGGATTTTCTGTTTTTTGAATTTTTTTCTCATAAACTGGATGAAGATTGACCGGAGAAGATGAGTATTGATTGATAAGTTTGAGTTTTTTGATGAAGATGTTAAAGAAGATGAAGAACACGTTGAAGGTAGCCAAGTGTTTGAATTCTCTCTCAAGTGATTTGTATCGTGAGAATGAAAAATGAGGCTATTGATGAATTTATAGAAAAATTAGAAGATGTGTGAAATGGAAAGGACTCTATGTGATATGGCAGAATACAAAGCGGTGAGAAAGTTAAGAGTTCCACATCTGTCAGACTAGTTACCCAGCTAGATAGTCGTGATATATTTGAACGGTAATATGAAACGGTTACATTTGTGTATACTTCTGATAAAATTCAACGATTACGTTTTGAAGCTACTTCCATAGTGATTCGAGGAGAAAGAATAAATTGATGACTGTTTTTTACTTCGAATCTACATCTGTTTCAGTCTTCTGTTGTTTTTTGGACTTCGAGTTTTATACGGAGTATTTGACTTCGAGTTTGTATCACAGCGACCGATACGGGATATGGAA
Source organism: Limnanthes douglasii subsp. nivea (assembly GCA_036936605.1). Classification (NCBI taxonomy): domain Eukaryota; kingdom Viridiplantae; phylum Streptophyta; class Magnoliopsida; order Brassicales; family Limnanthaceae; genus Limnanthes; species Limnanthes douglasii. Next base: position 266,727,867 of record JAUPFV010000005.1, on the reverse strand, counting down.
GAATTCGAGGATATTTTAGTTCTCATTGGGCTACTGATATGGAAGTAGGATTTTAAGGACTAAACTGCAAATAATGTAAGTTTAAGGATTAAACTGTAAATAATGTAAGTTATATAGAATAATTGTGACTACGTAATATTGTTAAGGACTAAAGGAAATTTGTCATCTTTTGTAATCGATTTCAGTTTAAGGCTAAGTCTTGGCTCCTCTATATAAAGGGCAAGGCTAACCTAATAAAGTGGTTGAACATTTTTTCTACTGAACTCATTTGTACTTAGACTTTCTCTCTCTAGAATTCGCTTATTACAATTTCATAAGGTAGTAATCTTAATATTTGAACTCACCAGGGTTAAGTCTTCATGGTTTTCGAGATATTTTGTACAGACTGTCCTCTTATCAATCTTACTTTATTTTCTTATATTGGTATTCCTATTTTCATTCATTAGTCTACTTTATTCGAAAGTACACAAAATCAACAAAATAGACCATTCAAAGGTAATCCACTCAAAAGAAAATCATAAATTTTGAACACAACCCATTCGAAGGCATATCATAATTTTAAACACAAACCATTCGAAGGTAATCCATTCGAAGCATATCATAATTATAAACACAAACCATTCGAAGGTAATACATTCGAAGGCACATCATTATTTTAAACATAAACCATTTGAAGGTAATTCATTCGAAGGCATAACATAATTTTAAACACAAACAATTCGAAGGTAATCCATTCGAAGGCATATCATAATTTTAAACACAAAACATTTGAAGGTAATCCATTCGAGGGCATATCATAATTTTAAATATAAATTATTCGAAGAAAAATAATAATTACTGCTGAGTCTACTTAGAAACAAACAAATTTAATGGCAAGAACTAGTAGATTGATGATACAGGCACCTCACTAAAACATCCCCAAGCCACCAGAGTAGGAAATAGTATGCCCCCTATATATTTACATTAAACAAAGGTAAAGTAAATATATTACAAAACCTTACTCAAGGTATAATCGTAAATACTCTATATTTCATGGGTATTTTAATAGAACACCCTCTCTATCAACTATCCAATATATTCTACTCTTGATTTCTCCAACCACTGTATAGGGGCCTTCCCAGTTTGGGGCTAACTTTCTAAACTTTCTATCTTTGGTATATAAAAATAATTTTTTCAAAACCTTATCCCCTACCTTAAAATTTCTTCTTCGTACTTTAGATGCATATATATTAATCATTAAACCCGAGCAGTGAACATTTCTAAAATAGGCTTTTATCATTTTTTTCTTCGATAAAATCCAATTGAGATCTTATTGCAACTTCATTACCTTATCCTAAATAATTTTGAACCCTAAAAGAAGGAAGAGTAGCTTCTATATGGGAAATAGCACCCATCCCATAGACCAAGGCAGATGGAGACTCCTGAGTGGCAGTGTGGGGAGTAGTTTGGTAGGCCCATAACACCTCTTGTAAGAAATTAGGCCATTTACCAACTACCCTTTCTAAATTATTTTTGAGGCTCATCAATATGGTTCCTATTTTCTACCTCTATTTTCCCATTGTCTTGGGGATGAGAATGTGAGAAAAACAATGATAAATTCCTCTCGAGGCACAAATGTTTTACAGGTCTCTATTATCAAACTGCAAACCATTATATGTGGTTATGCATCTTAAAATTTCAAACCTACACCACATATTGGAGAGGATAAATTTTATTATTGCCTTAGAGGTTGTCTCGAAGAGTGGTACAACTTCTTTGCACTTGGAGAAATAATCAATTGTCAAAATGATATTTGACATCCCCTTGAAGCCATTGGAAGTGGTCCAACCAAATCAAGCCCTCATCTGTCAAAACAAACTGCTTCAGATACTGACTATATTGGAACTGACGGTACATGGATTGCATTTCCATACATTTGACAAGGATCACATCTTTTTACTAGGTCTTTGGAATCTGCCATAATGGATGGCCAATAATACCCTGCCAGTAATACCCTTCTAGTTAAGGCTCTATACCCACAGTGAGCTGATCATTCCCCATAATATAGTTCAGACAACACTATTTGAGATTCATTGAAACCGAGGAAATGTAATAAGGGTTTATTTTAAGACTTTTTACACAGGACCCCATTTAACACCAACAAACCATGGGCTTTGAATTTTAATTTTTTAGTTGCCCTTTTGTCTTCAGGTAAAACCCCATCAATTTTAAAGTTTTGGATGTCATACCTCTAATATTGGTTTATTATGGCTGATATTTTAAAATTTTATTCAGAGTCAACTTCCAATTCGCATGAGGTTGATACGGAAGGGCATTCTTGTAGAATAATCCAAGGATATGCTTCTAAATACGCAATGGTAGCCAACGAACCAGCAGTTGAATTTTCTGATCTTGGCACATGTTCGTACTTAACATACTTAAAAACAGCTTAAATTACTCTTACTACCCTTAAGTATTTTATCAACTGATCTTTCTTGGTTTCAGATTGTCCTTACGCCTTATGTATGACTAGTTATGAGTCACTCAACAATCAGATTCTTTTAGCATCACATATCTGAGCTCGCCTTAAACCTGCTATGACTGCTTCATATTCTTCTTCGTTATTACATGCCTTAAAACCAAACCATATGGCTTGGTGCATTAAATCCCCATGGGGAGAAAGAAAATAAATTACAGCCTCGGATCATATCATAGAAGATCCATAATCGGTTTGAACTATCCATTCTAACACATACTTGTTATCTTGAGGGTCCTCGCGAGGTCTTTTATGAATGGAATTCGACTAAAAAATAAGCCATGACTTGAGCTTTGATTGTTGTTTGAGGACAAACATCAATATCATAATATCTTAGTTCGACAGACCACTTAGTCATTCAACCTGATATGTCTGATTTTTGTAACATATTTTAAAAAGGAAAATAGGTTCGAACACTAATAGAATATGCTTAAAAATAAAGCCTTATTTTTTGGGCTGATATTACCAAGGCTAGGCTAGCTTTTCCAACTTGAGGTACCTCTTCTCTGTATCCAATTAAATCTTACTAACATAGTAAACATGACAGGGATAATTGTCTACCATATGAACCAACACAATACTTACTGCATAATCCGATATTGCCAAATATATATAAAATCTTTCCCCCACCATGGGTTTGAACAAAGTTTTGGTGAAGACAAATGACGTTTGATTTCTAGAAAAGCTCTATTATAATTTGGGGACCAGTTGAAGTCGTTGGCATTCTTCAATACTTGGAAAATTGTACGCATTTATACAATGACCTCGAAACAAACCTATTTAAAGTTGATAACCTCCCGAATAATATTTGAAATTCTTTGGTAGTTCGAGGTGGATACATAGCTAATAAAGCATCAATTGATCTGGATCAGCATGAACCTCTTTCTCACTGATGATGTAACCCAAAAAATTACCTGATCGAACCCCAAATGTAAATTTCTCATGATTTAGTTTTAAATTAATAGCTTCCAAATTAGAAAATGTTTCTTGGAGATCAAGTATATGATTCTCCTCTTTTAAACTCGTCATCATCATGTCGTCAGTGTAAACTTCCACATTCATTCCGATTTGATTGGCAAAAGCTTTATTGACCAATATCTGGTAGGTTGCCATAGTATTTTTTAACCCAAAGGGCATTACCTTATAACAATGAAGCCCCTATCCGTAATGAATGTGGTGTGATCTTGGTCATTTGGATCCATCTGAATCTGATTATACCCAGCAAATACATCTATAAAAGATAGCAAATTATTACCTGAAGTAGAATCCACTAGCTGATCTATCCGGGAACTGGAAAAGATCCTTTGGACAAGCTCTGTTGAGATCTATAAAATCGATGCACATCCTCCATTTTTTGCTCTTCTTTCTCATAAATACTGGACTTACAGTCCAAAGTGGATACTAGGATTCACGGATGTACCCTACCTTAGTTAACCTATCCAATTCTTATAATATTGCATTAAATTATTTTTTTAGAAAAGGCTCTCCTTCTTTCTACTACTGGACCCGCATCAAAACAAACTGATACCTTGTGGAAAATAATATCTACCAGCTCACTAGTCACATCCTCATTATACCAAGCATACAAACATAATTTTTTGGATAAAAAGGTCAACAACTTCTTTTTTTAATTCTGATGGTATCTTCGTACCAATTCGAACATTTTTCCTTTTGCCAGACTATTTATTTCAACTTCTTCGATTGGAGTCATTATAGTAAGAGTCTCTCTTGGATCATCTATCTTGCTTGGATCCGAAGAGGACTCTAGTAATTGTTATTCTTTCTTAGTCATCACATCTTTTAGAGATTTAGGAGGAAGAGTCGTAACATAACATTCTAGCCAATTTTTGGCTAATTCGAAACGTTCCTACTTGAGCTCCAACTCGATAGTTCAAACATTGGTGAACCAATGATGCAATAAAATGCATCCTTGACAACTATGACCTACCAAAAATTGTATTGTATTAGGTCGGCCAATCCACAACCACAAACAATACTCTTACCATTTTCTTGAATTTTCATTTTCCTAACAAAAGCTTCACATTCAAACTCCCCAATGATCTCAGTAGTTTTTCCAATAAATCCTACTATATTTCTATTCCGGATAGCTATATTATTCTTATTTTTTTTGTAAGTAGACAAAAATAAAACATTTTCGAACTACATGTGTCAATAAAAAAATCATACCTCAGTACCTTTAATGGATGCCCCTATTACCACAACATCTTCATGGAGGGCTGCAACTCCTCTCATATGCTCTTCATCCAACACTATAAATGGAGCAAGAATTTGGTAAATATGGGTGCACGTATTTCCTTCCAATTGTGTAGTCAAACTGACTATATGTCTCTTCTGAGAAGAATTTGATGAAGTTTTCATAGTATCCCCCTAAAATAGTCAGTGATTCAAAGAATAAGCACAACTTAGATACTCTTCCAGTACTTTCTGCTACCATATTGATTTAGTTCCGATCTGGATCAGGATCCAAGTACTCTGGATCCACATTGAACTACTCAACAATCACTATCTTAATTTTGTGTTTAGATGCTTGGTATTTTGCTTTTGGATATTGGGCGATGCATTTTGAACTCCACTTGTACTAGGGTGTGCCCTATTGCCTAGTTTCTTATTCCCTCCTTGTAACTTTACAAAAGTGGTTAATTTCTCATTTTAAATCAACACTTGTGTTTTGTGTTTCAAAGCAATACAATCTTTATTGCTATGCCTCACATCATTGTGGTATCTACAAAAACATGTATTTCGATTTTCTTTTGGAGTTTGGATAGGAGTTGGCCTTCGGAATTGTACAACATTCTTAGTCCTTCTGTAGATGGTAGCCATATTTTCAACTAATTCCTTAAATTAATCAGGTTGGACCCATTTATTTCCCCTTAACTTTAATTGTTGAACCTGATTAGACTGACTTTGTCTAATTCGATGTAAACCTTACCTCAAATTTGTAGGTCGATTCTTAATTGTTACTTATGATTGAGTACTAGCTTGTGGGACAGAGGCTGCAGGTGCAGATTTTTACTGGTGAGGTTGCCTTGATTTCTTAGTTTCCTCGACCGTAATTTGTTTCCAATCTGATTCAACAACCCACCCTAAGTATAAGCTTTTTTCCGAGTCACTAAATCATCCAATTCTCCATCCAACAACCCTTGTCGAAGTGAGACAATGGCCACTTGTTCAAAACAATCAGCTAACCAATTTTTAGTATTTACAAAACGACTCATGTAATCTTTAAGTTATTCATTTTGGATATTGCGCATAATGAGTGATTGTGTCTCCATTTCCTTTGAGTTTATTTCTTCCCATGAACTGTATTCTGAAATCTATACAAAACATATCAAAATTCTTGATCGACCCTTGGGGTGATTAGTTATACCATTTTAATCTACCTTTAAGTGTTTGGGAAAAGGCTCTACATAGCAATTTACCATCATCATTGAAGCTCATCATGGAATTTTAATTGTTCAAGATGATTGTCAGGGTCTTGACTTCCACCGTACATTTCCATTTTTGAACTATTGAATCTTCAGGGCAAATGTCCAGACAATATTTTCGAAGACAGTGGTGACTGCCTCCAATTATGCCCCTAAATGAACATGTGATCTTCATTAGGGGTGGCAAAAATACTCTGTTCGGACGGGACAATAGATTGATCACTTAGTTAATGATCTATATTATGATCAGCTGACCCTTTGACTTTCCCTTCATAAAATATTTTCCATTTACCCTTCTTATCTTTCTATTTACCGATGAATCATGTTTACTCAAATTTCGATGATTTTTTAGAAGATTCTTAATTATATTTTCTTTCTTCTTTTTATATCAATGATCACTACTTGAAGAAGAATAAGAAACTTCTAAATTATAATATGTTGTGGACCCATCAACGGAATCTGATGTACTTGTACAATGCTTAGCCCGATGTTCCTTTTTACGTTCTTGGTAGGCTCTAATGAGTTGATCATCTGAACTTTTCTTGAGGTTATTTTCAAGCCCATTATGCTTGAAATGTTATGTTGGATTATTTATTATATAAATATTTTTCATTTTGTCTTTAGGCTTTGACTGCTTCAATCTTAGCCATGAGCAGATCAGGCTCCTCTTGCATTAGAATTCTGTCATCAAAGTTGTAATTCACGTGGGACATATTAGCAGGCTCTTCATTACCTACGATCCCCTCGTTCTCTAGAGGGGGGTCTATATGCATATCTAGTTCCATGTTTCAATGAACTCCGAAGGCTCAAAGTTTTGAATATTGATATTCATGTACCCTTCACTCCCACTATGGTCGCCAATTTGGCTGAAGGATATATTTAGTAACTGATTAAACAAAGTATTAATTTTTTAATGATGAGAAGAGATATAATAGAGGTGCCATTATTTAATTTGGTAGAGAGATAATTTTTCAACCCATTTAATGTTATTTTTTTCTATGTATAGAAAATCTCGAGTCTATAAATCTACCGAGTCGGGACACAAAGTCGGTTTGGCTATATAGCTCTCAAGCCCAATAATATTTAATACAGGCATACTACTTAGTCATCAAAAACTTTACTAACTTTGAATAATTTTTATCATGTATATAAAAATCCATCTAAATTGAATTTGACCCTAACATTCAAAAGAATCTAATCCTATCAAGTTGAAATATGGATATTTTTTAAACCTATGAGGTTCATACACAAGTTATTAATAAAATATAGACTTGGTCCAATTAGTCTTTGAATATCCATACTAAACGATAAATTTTTATGATATCTCATTGGACCATCACTTATTTTACGTGATGTTTCTAAAAAAGAACTACTTAAAAGATGTTATTGTATTAACATGCAAACTAAAAATATTTGTTATGTAAACAAAAGTTAACAAATGACTAATATTGATGTTGTTATTGTTTATAGCACAATATGATATTCGAGTGACCAAAATACTAAGTATTATTTAAATACTTAGATTTTTTTTATTGTGTGGGTGATATTTACGCATCTTATAATTGAACATGCTAATTGGTCATAATTATCTAAATTTCATATCATCTTAAACTAAATTGATAAAAGAAAACAAGATAAATGTAAAGTAAATATCAATATATTAATTCAAAAATGTATACAAATTCAAAGTAATATAATTTAGACCTAAACTTATAATTTAAATGAATACAAACTCATGCTAAAAGTAAATATCATCTAAATTAAGGATTCAAACATGAATGATGGGTTCATAAATGATATATTTAATTTCTGAGGGAACTCATAACCGCTACTCAAACATGGTGAGTGCGCACAGGATAAATCATCGATCTGACGCAGTAGCCTGCAAACAACGCCAGAAGGTAAACCACACAAGGTGATATGATCAACCAAGAAAGCGTTTGTAGAAGAAATTGAACTCATGACCTTTGGTCACAAGCTCTGTTTACTCCACCAACTCGGTTACCCCTTTCGGGGCATTTAATTACTCTACTCGTTTACGTTAACATGTTATATGTTGTACTTTTCTATATCAAAGGATCATTATTACCTTTATTTAGTGGTTCATCATGGGATCACTTAAGTATCCACTTAAAATATCTATTATGAATGATATACCTTTACTTAAAAAAAGCACACAATGGACTTTTAATTGAAAAAAAATATAGGTGTATCTATCATCGAAATTTCTAAATACGTCTTATGACTACAACTATGAGAGAACTTATCTCATTTTGGAACAAACGTATATATAGTATTATTATTATTCATACCATAACGTTACAATATTATCTCACTTTATGTCTTTTATTACCAACCCATAGTGCATACGGAATATATCGATGAATTTAGATTCCCAAAATGTAAGACATGTTATCTAGATCATTCATATATGTTAGGTGTACACTATAAGTAAGTCAACAACAAAGGTATTATCGTAGGATTGCATGGAAATAGTTGGATCTGTCGATGACATATATTAGACAATAAGTATTGAAACTCTTTTGTTGAAGTATGAGTCGTGACTTAGTTGTAGAGATGTATATGGATCCTACGGGTCGAGACAAGCTGACAATATTTGTATCAATTGTGTCAAAGAAAATATGTGATGAGCCAAAAAATGATAGTCTGAAGCGAGCTGATCTGAAGCAAGCTGGACTGTAACACTGCAGCTCGGCCAAAGTGGAGTCTTGTACTTTATAGGTATCCTATATTAACTGAATCTCTTATTTTGATCTTTATATATTAATTATATTATGTAGATAAATTGAATATTTTATATTAATTAGAATTTGGTATTTATGAGGTTTCTTATATTAATAGATTATGAGCTATTTTTCAGTCGTAGATTAATGAGTTTTAATCTGCAGCGTCGAATGAAGAAAATAAATTTTTCTTAAGCATACAAATAGAATAATATATTAATATGCAATGTACGTTGTGATGAGACAACGAGTTTTGCGAGAATCATATTTTCTTAGTGAGTGAAATAGCTTTAGGTTGTTTGAGAGATAAGTGAGGTGAGATATAAACAATGTAGAGAGGGTTTAATGAATCACGAGATCTCTTGTTACAAATAATTATTGAGTCATTTGTATTTGAGAGTCTTTATGTAACATTTTATTTATAAAAAGAACGTTTGTTGCCCGTGGACGTAGAATTTCTTCACAATCCGAACCATGTTATATATTATCTTATGTGATTGGGTTTACTACACTTTATTTTAATTTTTACTCGTCTTGGAAATGGTGATTAGGTTGTTCTTCCATAAGCTCGTTTAATCATATATCAATTCTTGTCTAGGCCGAATGATATTAGCTTCCTTAACAATATAAAATATTCCAATATAAAATTTTTGTTGGCATGTAACGTTTTCTTAATTTTTTATGGCAACGGTTATGACATCGATGTACAATGCCAAATATGATTATAGTCCAATTAAATTTTATACCCATAATACTGTTCTAGCTTTATCTAAAACCGAACGAGATGATGTTTAGTGATGTTCCAATTTTTTTTTATTAATTTTACCCTTCCTCTCTCCTGCTCCCCGCTCATATTAATATGTTTTGCTTATGTATTTATATCAATTATTTTGCAATACTATATATATAGTGCATATATAGTGTGGAGTTAAAGAGTAACTTCTTTGGAGCATTTTTTCTTACTTGGTAAAAGAGTGGTTTCATTCACAATTATGTTTTTGGTTGTGTATTAAGCATTTTTTTTCCTACTTGGCGAAAGAGAATGGTTTCTTTCAAAATTGTATTTTTGTCTGTGTATTAAGCATTTTTTTCCTATTTGGTAAAAGAGAATGGTTTCATTCGAAATTGTATTTTTGGTTGTGTATTAACATGCAACATCTAATTTCATAATTATATCATTCATGTACATCTCTGATATATATATATATATATATATATATATATATATATATATATATATATATATATATATAATTATAAATGATTTGTTTTGACTTTTAGCTTTTATAAATTCCAATTTATACATTTTAATAAATAAACATTTTAGTTAGGTAGATAATGACTGAACAAATCAGTTTAATATTTAAAAAAATATAAAAATTAATCTCTAAAATACTATGTTAAATTATATAATTATTATTTTTTTAAGAGAAAAGAAACCATCGCAATACAACACGATTTGGAAATAATTGATCTCATTTTCGTCATCAATATATTTCTTGTAGTTTTAACTTATAGAATTTAGAAATGATACACATTTTTTTTAACGATAGATAAAATATTTTTATTATTATTGAGAGATATTTAATGAATTATTACGAATATATCCTTCTGTTGTTTGCAAACACTAATATAGGTGTAAAAAATATTGCTCTTAAAATCGACTTCATGAAATTTTTTGATAATGTCTGTTGGGATCTCATTCTTGACATTCTTGTTGCGATAAATTATTCTCATAAGATGATCAATTGGATTATCAAATGTATTTTTTTGCCTTCCTACATAATCATCATTAACGGTGATTCTCATGGAAACTTTCATGGGAGAAATTTGGTCTCAGACAATGAGACCATCTCTCCCCCTTTCTTGTTATGCAAGTCCTCTCTAACATCCTCAAGGCGAAGATGAAAGACCTTAATTTGCAGTTTTACTGGAAATGTCATAATCTCAAGATCATTAATCTCTGCTTCGCAGATGACCTGATGATCTTTTTTCATGGTGATTTCAATTCCCTTCTCCTTATCAATAATGGTCTTAAAGACTTCTTCTCATTCTCTGGTCTCAAACTCAATCCTTCCAAAAGCCAAATATTTCTTTCTAGGATGGATAATCTCCTTCACTCAGAACTTCTCTCTATCCTGGGCTTTGTTGAAGGTTCCCTTCCAGTTAAATACATGGGAGTCCCCCTTCTTACGGCTTGTCTCTCTCATACTGAATGTTGTCCTTCATACAAAAAATCACGTCTCGAAACGATTCTTGGACCTCCAAACACCTCTCTTATGTCGTAAGGCTTCAACTCATTAAATTTATTCTTTTTACTGTGCATGTTTACTGGTCCTCCATCTTCATCCTCTCTTCAAGGGGTCTGAAGGAGTTGTCCCAACATTTTTGTCGCTTCCTCTGGGTCGGGTCCTACCTTGAAAATTTACGGGGCCAAAGTGGTCTGGTCCAATATATCCACTCCCACGAGGGAGCGCGGCCTTGAGATTCTAGATCTAAAAAATTGGAATCAGGCTGCTATTCTCAAGCACCTTTGGTCCAAAATTAGTAGTAATAAACAATCAATCTGGAACGACTGGAGTAAAACTGAAAAACTTCAAAATAATAATTTATGGGATCTTGATTTTTTGCTCCTCCCCCTCCTAGACGTGGAGGAAAATATTACGCATTCGTCTTTTGGCTAGGAACTTGTATAGGGTAGTTATTGGTAATCGTTTGTATACCTTTTTCTCGTATGACCCTTGACTCTTTTATAACTTTTTGGTCAAGCATTATGTTCATAGTATCATCAAACATTCTAGGCTTGGTAAGAATCTCAAGGTCTCCAACATTATTCAAGATGGTCAATGGCATTGGCCCAGTAATCTCAAATCTGCCAAAGCCAAGAACCGCAATAATCTCCAGGAAATCAACAATATTTTCCTTACTCTTCCCACACCAAACACTATCTCTAATGATGTTCACTTTTGGATAGCGAAGGCTGAAAACCCTACATTCACTATCAAGGACACGTACAACACCATTCGTACTGCCTTCCATATTGTGGGTGGGACAGGTTAGTTTGGAACAAATATAACATCCCCCGACACTCCTTTATTTTATGGCTCGCCATCCTTGGCAAGCTTTCTTCTCAGGACAAACTACTGAGTTGGGGTATAAATACCCCCTCAGTATGCGTCCTTTGCAACTCAGACTCTGAAACTATTTCTCATCTTCTATATGACTGTAGTTTTTCTAAGAATCTTTGGAACTATGCAAGTTCTAAGTTGGGATTTCCAATTCTTGACTATTTCTAAAAATCTTGGATTAGTGAGGCTTCAAATTGGTTTCAATCTTGAAATCGTCACATTTGGCGATCTTTGCTTTGGTGCGGTCCTCTACCACGTCTGGCGGGAGAGAAACTCAATAATATTTGGTTCCCCCCTGCTCTTGCCTCTTTAGTATCTAACCGGATTTTTCATGACCTTTGTTTTAGATTTCACGGCACCAAGATTAGTTCGCCTTTGTAGACTTCTTACTAACTTACTTTTGTTTTTTACAGCTCTTGAGATCTTCGCTTGATTGATTGATGAGCTTTGTATCTTTTGCTTAGTGGATTCACAGTTGATTGTGTCCACGATGCGCTACCACTTTTAGATTTTTTTACTATTCCCTATCTATCTACTTTGTATTTTTGTATATCATTGACTTCATTATAGTCGATGTATTTTTCTCAGATATGCCTTAGATTCTTGTATGAACCTTTCAATTTTAATTTAATCTTTTTTCCAAAAAAAATATAGATTAGCATTTTACAATCGGTTGGATATAAATACTAAACGAATGATAGATGTGGTGAATAGATGGTGTATTAATAATAGAACTTCTAAAATTTATTTTAACGAGTAAACTGTGTAAGTTTTAAAAAGAATTTTTTTATTGAAATATATTTCGTCAATGACATTACAATATTTATGGCAAAAATGGACGTTCTTGAGAAACAGAATCCACATGTGACTGTATTGATTCTCTAAATATGTCACGTATCTGAACATGTTTTAATAAGATCCGCGTTTCCAATAATGCTACTATTAAGCAAGTAGCGATATAAATTCAATATTTTTTATAAAAAATTATTAACAATATTTGGAAAGGAAAGATATGAAGATATTTGAAAATAAAACAAGTTTAGAAGAAAAAATGACTTGGGATCTACAGTTCGAGATTAAAAAATATCAGGTTGAAAGGAGGAAAAACAACAATTTAAAATCTCTAAAACAAGTCTTCGCAATCAATTTATAAAATAAGCGAGGAGTACGTTAATGATGATGAAAATATTAAAAATAATAATTTGGACGTATATGGATTTTTTTTTTATGAAAATAGTACTTGAAACACCTCACCTGTTAAAGCATCCGTTATAGTTTCATAACCCGTTTTATATCCGATTGCTGTGACGAGGATGACCATGGTCGCAATAATGAATATAAGCATTACATTAAAAAAAAATTCAGAAATATATAAACCTCTGATTACGATAATACCACAGTAAAAATGGATGATGAACGAAGTGAACAATATTAGTACGACAAAACACCAAGTGTCGCGAAAAAAAAAACTAAGTTAATAATTATTGACGTTGTTTCGATCCTACGTAGTCTTCCCTACCACCAGGATGGTAATACAATAGTTAAAAGTTAAATAATTTGCTATATTGTGATGTAACAGGTTTATAGTGGAGTTATTGGTTTTGTTTACATGATTCTCTTATTTATTGTATGTAAGTTTTGTTTACGTGATTACCTTATTTATATACGAGTTTATGTTTCTACCGTTCACAGTTGTTGTATCAAATTATAAAATAAAGTACGGGATTTAGAAGGTACTGTCACAAGTTTTCCATGATAGAAGTATATGCCTAGAATCCTCCATCGAATATAAATTAGCATAAATTGAATACAGAGGTACGTTAGCTCTGACAACCCTACTTTAAACCCAGTATAATTTGGGTTAACCACCTACTCCAAATTGCTTTCGTCTTACGTATTATTTGTGTCCGTTTTCTAATTGAAGTAAAGAATGTGTGCATATCGTTCTCCGTATCCACTTAGATTTGGAGATCAGGTATGTATTTCAAAAGATTTTTGTTGTGTTAAAATAAATAAATAAAAATAATAGTCGGATTTATAAATATATCTGCGACAACCCCTCTAAATAGGTTACTAATACAACTGTTGAACAATATTTTTATTAAATAAAAACAGAGTCAAAACAATAATTTGGAGATCTATAAAAAAAACAAGTTCCAGAACGAAAAAAATAAAATGTCGGACGCAGACTACGCAATTTATAAACAGAGATAAACTATTTGTCGGACTTCCAAAACGCAATAAGAAAATAAAATAATCTTTCATGGCCTGAAATCCATAACGAATATTGGAAAAGATCCGATGACAAGAGGCTCACAAAAACAAAATATGAGTCAAAGAAGATGATAGTATTTTTCTAGTCAATATTTTTTACATCTTCGACAAGTTTTCTAATTTCTTCAACTTTTTTCACTTCAAAACTGTTTAGTTTGACTTGAAAAACCTTAACATCATAATTCAAAGCAACATTTTCTGATTTCATTTCAGAGTTACTATCAGTCATAACATTGATCTTAATAGTCATAGTGTCCATTTGATTTTATAAACTAGCATTGGCTTGTCTAAATCAAAAAAATTTAAAAAATAAATTTGTTATTCAAAGAAAGTTGTACAGTACTCTGAGTAGCCAATTATGTCTTTTAAGAAATCAACTCTCTATTTTTTTCTTCAAAACATCATTTTCAACAGCTAATTTAGCAATTAAATTGTTTTTGTAACTTTTTCTTTGGATAGTTTATCAAATTGTTATCTTAAATTTGAATATCCTCTTTGAAACTTATCCAAATCATTAGTAAATTCTTTGATGGATCCAAATACATAAGCCCCGATTTAAACTTTTGAATTTTTTCAGTATCTAATGCGGTCATTGACTTATATACAAGGATCATTGAATTGTGATTGCTCTAAAAAAAAGAGAAGAATAAGGTAATAAGTAATTTTTTTCATTAACAATGAGATCGAGGAAAGTAAAATGATATAAAAATAACTTCAGTGTGAAGTTTAAGTTGCCTTTTCATGATGTTAGCCTTGTTTATATTATTGTAATATGATTGACTAGAGAAATATTTTAGTTGTTGGATCATCAGTAATGTCGGACTTGAAACATTTTTACTACTAGGACGTTGATTATGACATGTGAGAGATATTCTTTTATTCTCGTTGGAATTTGATTATGAGCTTAAGTATTTGAGGAACCTGCGTTTTTTCCATATTTTGGTTAGAAGTTAAAGTTATTGTATGATCGGTTCGACAATATTTCCTTTCCATTCGTTTTATCAAGAGGTACACCGGTTTCAATAGTTTTTTCTTTATTTCTTTGAGGGTCAGAGACGGTGATAGATGATCTTTGTTTCATAACAACACCTTGAGAATGAGTAGTGGATTAATTATTGGCAACATAGTCTTAATCAATAATAGAGGGGTTTTTCTTGTTTTGATAAGGGGCATCATGAGAAGTAGTATTTTTAGTACCAACATGAATCGTTTTAGCTACAAATGTGTTAATCGAAGAGGTTTTATCGGGTTTAGAGTAATTCCTCTTTGTAATAGCAAGGTTTGTGCAAAGAACTGGCAGAGTCCTTTGTGTAACAGGGACTCTTTTGTGCCTTGTAACTGTGTAAACATTTTTCCTAAGAAGTTCTTCAGGTGGAGTAGGTTCATTTTGAAGGGTGAACGGATTATCCTTTTGATGAGCAACATGGGGGTTTTTCGTTTTGGTGAGGAACAAGAGTTGTATTTATTTTTCTCCTAACAATGAGGGAATCTATGGGATTTTCAAAATAGTCATTTGATAAAAAAAATTACAACATCAATATTAGTTCGCGAAGGTTATGTACCATGATCAATTTATTTTTCTTGAGAATTTTATTTTGAAGGAGAGGTATCATCAATATCTTTTGAAACTTTCTTCTTATGAACTCTTAAAACGAGGCCGATTTATCACGATTATAAATATATTAAAAAAACAATCTTTCCATTTTCTTAGATATAGTCTTTTTTCAGTTTCACTTAAAGTGAGTATCATATAAGCTATCAATTGTGAGTTCGTAAATAGGCTAAAGACCAGCTAGTAGGAAATTTTCATTTATGAAAATGTGGTGAAAATATTCGAACTAAACTGAGTAAGTGGTTAATATTCTCTTCATCATAAAATTTCATGAGAAGTTATTGGTATTGATTCAAATCTGCTAAGATCGCTATTTTTATAAGAAAAAAGATAAATTGAAAAGGGATCCATATACAAAAATAGATAAGGTCTTATATTACGTGTAGTTATCCAACGTCCTTTAACATAACTGATTTCTCGATCAGAGTTACACAATTCACAGTTCTCATATACAAAAATAAAAGAATGTTTTCAACTGTGAGCAGACAAATGAACGGTAACAATTTTATGCCCAATCTTAATATTTATAAAGTGTAATGACGCATTAGCATACTGTGAAACATCAACATTGGTTAAATTTTTAAAAGATAAATACTTATTTTTAGGATCATTGAATTAAAAGTATACTGAATATAGTACGCTACCTATTGAGAGCTAGTTGAATAGGCGTAAAGAATTCTTGGAATTGAAGAAGGGAAGTCGAATTCCCCAATGAAATGCATCAGTGAAAAAATATGCTTCGTCTGCTCCACCTTGATGATGCAGCTCACAAGGGTAGGAAGTCGAGTAACAACATCGTTAGAGAAAACATAAATATTTTAAAATTTTGATGTTCCTCCTCATCCATGATTTTATAAGTAATTGGTTCAAAATGTTCATATAAAAACTCAGGGATTTCAGGAATATCAGCATGAGGGAGCTGAGAGAGTTCATCCATAACTACTATTTTCTTTTTTCGAGCTATTTTATGGGTAAAATAAAAATATTATCAGTAGGATTTCTAAGTTAAGTATTGTTTATTTTCTATAATTAGTTGTTTGAAAATTAATACGCTAAGTTTAACAAATATGAAATTACAAAAAGTTATTTACAAAATGAGGTTTTATATTTAAAGGATTCATCTAATATGTGTTATCTAGTTGTTTTTTATTGAGTAATCAAAGAATACATGGATAAAATGAGAAATAAGTACATAAAGTACCTAATTAAAAGATTTGAATATAAAAAATCAAGGACATTGACGCCTTAATGAAGGAGATGCAGAAAACGGACTAGTTTAGATGAATAAGAAGAAGTTTAAATGAGTCAGTTTTCTCATTTTAAATATAAAAAATGATAAAGAATATGAGTCACGTGATTAAAAAGGATCAACCGTTGGAGTAAAGGTTTTTAATATATATATATATATATATATATATATATATATATATATAACGTATAATTGTAAAAGAAAATAATTACATGTTGAAAAGTATAAATGATTTTGAGAAACATGTTAGAAATTTGCATGGTTTAACATTTAAATGCTTATATGTGGCATAATAAGTGTCAAGAGTTAATGATTTATTTCGCACACCAAAATATTTTAGTGTATATATATATATATATTAGTAATAATAAAATAAAATTTAATAGATTAGATTTACTGATGATATCTCATGAATACTTATGGTCCTATATTAGGTGAGTGACAAGCATAAGTAATTAGACGAGAGTCATTCAAAAGGTTTTACACGAGAGCCATAAAAAATGATTAGACGAGGGATAAGTAAAAGCGGTCAGATAATGGTTGTGCATAAGACTTTAGAGGAGGGTCACCAAGAAGAATTTAGACAAGGGTTATGAGAAAGATGTGAGACGAGGAGAGCGAGCGGGTAACGTTTTCAAGCATTTATAACTTAAAAACACGTGTCATCATTTAATAAGTCATCGAAATAGTTTGCTAAACCGTTATAACATGTGTAACGCACTGATTGGAAAAAATAAAATTATAAATAGTATAAATAAAGTATTACATCTCCATTTGGAGATTACATCCTTAACACACAAAAAAAACAATTATCTTTGACTGATTATTAGTTTACAATTAGCGATCATTACTTTTGCATTATATTTGATAAGAAATTTCCCTCGTTAGATACGAAAATAAAATTTGCAATAAGTATTATATAAAAAAGGAATCTATATTCTAAATATTAAAAAATAATCGTTAAAAAATCATAAAAATATATTTAAAAATCGTATATCGAAATGGATTACAAAACTTTTAAATTAATATTTTTTAAATTCAAAAATATTTCAAACTTGCGTATAAAAACTAGAATATTTTAAAAAGACCTTTTACAATATAAAATAAATAAATTATTTGCATTGTTTCCATCCACTGTTATTAAGGATGGTGGTGATAGAATAATAGAAAAAATGCGAGATTCGGTAAAATCACATAAATAAGTAGTTGTATGGGGAAAAAATTAAAATAGGCAACAAAGAACAATACGATACAAGTAATATAATTAAGAACAAAAATAAATGTGCGAAAAAAAAAAAAAAACCAATTGTATACCCAACTCAGTCAATCGACCTATATTTGGGGGAGAGAGAAACTCTCCAATTTACTATATCATAAAGTATTTTACAAGAGAAATTTTCTCAAATGAGTTAGAAGAATAAGTATTTACTCCTTACTCTACTCACTTCCTTAAAACTCTTTTATGATTTCGACCTCTTAGTTTATTGAAACGAATATTTTATTCAAGTCATAAAATAGAATTTATAATTCTAGTTTTCTTGATCCAGTAACAATAGTAGGTGTTTCTTAACATAATTGGTTAAATATGTTGTGACTAATTCTTTCAGAATTGATTACGTACCTCGTATTTGAGACCCTCGTCTAGAATACCATTGAGTAAATACCCTTGGCTAAAATGAACCTAGGTTAAAAAACATTTTCATCTAGAAGTCCCAACACATTCTTGAAGACCCTCGACTAGATGATCCTGCCTCCTCTAAAAAACCCTTGGCTAGATGAGCCTGCCTCATCTATAAGACCTTCGATTAGATGATCCTGTCTATCTAAAATTTATAAAAAAAAACCAAAATTCTTCACCTTTCTTTTAAATATATGGTGATGTACACTTCCTACCAACCAGCTTGTTGCTCTCTCAAACCTTCGTCTACTCTTCAAAGAAGTTAGACCTTAAGTTAGATGATCATGTCGTATCTAAAATTTATAAGAAAAAACCAAAATTCTTCACCTTTCTTTTAAATATATGGTGATGCCCACTTCCTACCACCCAGCTTGTTGCTCTCTCCAACCTTCGTCTACTCTTCAAAGTAGTTAATCAAGTACAAGCAATGCTTGAACTTTGATATAGGTAATGATTTGGTGAACATGTATGTTAGATTTTCTTTTGCTGCTATTTTCTCCGTCATGATTTATTTTGTCTCAATCATGTCCCTAAAAAAATGCAACCGAATGTCAATGTGATTTTTGTTAAATAAAGAACAAAAGAGAGAAAAGAGAGCGGCCATGGTTTTGTATTATTTGAAAAGTGTATGTATTACATAGAGCATAAGCTTATATTTATAGATAAAATAAAAGGTTAATGCGCTTGGGCCCTTATATCTCTAACACCCTCTCTCAAACTCACAATACAACAGTAATAAACATTAAGAGTTTGTTACAAAGAAAATGAAACCACGATGTTGACTAAGCCTTTGTGAAAATATCAGCAACCTGCAAAGCTGGTCGAACATATGGAAGCGAGATAGTGCCAATCTGAAGATGATGTCGAGTGAAATGATAATCTATTTCAATGTGCTTCGTCCTCTCATGAAAAAACAAATTTTTTTGCTATCTGCATGTCTCTTTTGTTATCACAATGTAAGGAAGTAGGTTTAATAACATTAACCTCCATATCTGCAAGAAGCCATCGTAACCAAAAAATCTCACAAGTGGTCATAGCCATATCACAGTACTCAGCTTCAGTAGACGATCTAGAGACAAAATCTTATTTCTTACTTTTCCATGAGATTAATGAATCTCTAAGAAAAATAAAGAAATCAGTAGTAGATTTTTGGTTATGAGGATCATTATCCTAATTAGCATCGTTATAAGCATGCAGTTCAAGTGAAGAGGTCGAAGGAAACAAAATGCTTTAGAACTGAGTGCCACGAATATATCTCAGTATACAAAGAACATATCCCCAATGGACGGATGTGGGAGCAATAACAAACTGACTAACCACATGCACAACATAAGCTATATTTGGTCGAGTAACTGTAAGATAAACCAAGCTCTCTACGAGATTTCGATATAGAGTTGGGTCTGACAAAGGAATACCACCAGTCGGAGAATATCGAGCATTGGTTTCAAGAGGGGTATCTACCATCCTGTTATCTAAAAGTTGGGCTCGCTCGAATAAATCAGATATATATATTTTGTCTGAGAAAGAATATAACCTTTTGGAGAGAGAGTCACCTCAATACCTAAAAAATAATGCAATAGTCCCAAGTCCTTCATCGCAAAGCGCTGAGCCAAGTCATGTCTTAGTGCCTCATACCATCAATATCATCACCTGTAATGATCATATCATCTATGTATAGGGATAAAATAATTTTTCCTGCACTCGTACATCTGTTGAACAAGGCTGAATGATGATTATTAGCAAAAAAACCAAGTGAAGTAATACCCGTAGAGAATTTTTCAAACCAAGCACAAGGAACTTGTTTGAGACCATATAAAACAACGCTAATCTTTATGTCTAACACCATAACCCAAGAAAACATATATTACGGATTTAGGGCCCAATTTGTTGCATTTTACATGAGGACGAAGGACAAAACATGTACATCCAAACACTCATAAGGCAGAATAATCTAAAAGTTGTCAATATAACTTCGAAAAGAGAGACACCCTGCATTACGAGCAGTGGGAATTCGATTAATCACATATACAACAGTAAGAATTTCTTATCCCCAAAAAATAGTAAGAACCTCAGCAGATAAAAGTAAAGAACGAGCAGTCTTAATAAGGTGATAATGTTTTCTTTCTGCAACACCATTCTGCTGAGGGTTGTCAGTGCAAGAAGACTGATGCATGGTACCATCAGATACAAGTAACTGATTAAAATCATTCGATGTATATTCACCCCTAAGTCACACCTGAAGCATTTTATTACAGCAGAATGTTGAGTCTTAACAAGTGCCCAAAATTCTTTATAAATTCCAAAGAAATCTGATCTCCGTTTCATAAGGTAAACCCAAGTATATCGAGTATAATTATCGATGAAAAAAACATAGTAGGATGAACCACCCTTTGTGGAGACAGGAGATGGACCCCAGACATCACAATGAATAATATCAAACGGAGCAATAGAGGAAGTGACACTTTCATTAAACGGTAATGCCAAAAAATTTGCAAGTTTACAACCACTACAATTTGAGATATTACAAGTGTTTAGATTACCTAAAGCACCTGCAGAGACTAAATTATTTAAATGCGATGCAGATACATGTCCAAGACGATAATTCCAAAGATAAAACTTAGACGATGAAGGATTCAACAAAACAAAGACAAATCAACACCAGAGGCAGTAATATCATCCAAGTATGTTTTTCCACTATCAACACCATAAACATCAACATTTGTTACATCGAGTTTCTCCAAAACATAGAGTTACCCTATTTTACGACTTATCTCAATCACTCTATGAGACGGTTGATTTTATATAGCACAAACATAATCAGAAAACAAGACACAATAACTAGATTTACAAAATTGACTAACCAAAATAAGATTCAAAACAAGGGTGGGAACATAGTAAACATCGGATATCGATATATGACGGGTAAAAATGGAGCCAATACCCTGTACTGACACTGGTGTAACACTAGCAGACAAAACATATATGGATGAAACATGAGACAACAAAACAAAATTCGACATGTGAGGTGACATATGTTGAGACGTACCCGAATCCAAAATACACAATGATGACTCAATACCTAAAGTGGAAGACGAGGACATACGTGAATGGTATGCAAATGTAGACATAACAAAGTTCTTCTTATTCAGTTTGTTACTAGTAGACTGTAGAAATCATATTTTCCTATCATATCCGCAATAAGATCCACAATCTATAATCAAACAAAATCAAACAATCAAGAAATACCAAATCCAAGTCAAATCAACCCTCAAGTTCAAAATCAAACCAAGTCCAAATTCAAAATCTCAGTGGTCTAGCAAAATCAAATCCAAATCCAAAAACAAGTCCAAATACCAAACTAAATCCAATTTCTAATTTCCAAATTTCACTGTTACAATTGCGATTTCTCCTGAACCATAGCACTGAATCATAATCCAACCGGTTATACTGAAGGATTGGATGTTCCGAACACGCTCTCCAAAATTCAGAAACAATGGACACTGTTTGCCTTTCAATCGGTCCGTTTGATTGAGGCTGCAGACAGTAGATCCGAAAACCGAAAACGATATCTATTCTCAAAAAAAGCATATCAAAATTTCAAACACAAATCTAACCAAAAAACAAGAGAATAAATTAGAAACCACACAAAAGTGTATCCAAAACAAATCAAAATCAAACAATAATATAACTCAAATAACTCAATAGATTATTTCCCAAATTAAAATAATAATACAACTCTCTATCAAATTTTAACCTGCTCTGTCAAGATTAATACTAACACATAATCCAAAATTTCCAAACACATCCAAGATTTCCGAATAAATCCAATTTCAAAATGAAATCCAATACTAATACGAAATTGAATACCTTGTAGATCTACGAAACATGAGGATCGTTGCGCTTCTCCGATCAGATTACTCGAGGCTTTGATACCATGTTAAGTAAAGAAAAAAAGAGAAAAAAAGAGCGGATATGGTTTTGTATTATTTATGTATTACATAGAGCATATGCTTATATATATAGATAAAATAAAAGGCTAATGGGCTTGGGCCCTTATATATCTAACCCTTTTTCCTTTCATGATACATATGATGGTTCGCCAAATCAATGGGACTTTGGATGTCACAATATACTTTTACACATCACTAATCCCCATTTATCCTGTCATATCCTTCAACCATATGGATTCATTGACCCCTTCAAAAAAGGCTATATATTCAGCTGGAGTGGTCGACAAGGCTACAACCCACTATTGTTGGGAGTACTCTACATCTTTTTTTCTCATACTCGTATTGAGGATATAGTTAAACGGATAAATTTGAATGATGGCATAGTAGAGTGTTTACTACCTTAGAATACCTCTCATGATATCAATCCCAAGTATCCTTCTTGAATTACCAACATCCTTCAGCCTAAATTTTACCATTTAAATTCATCTTGAGCCTCTAAATCTCTTGTTTGTCATAACTTGTTATAAAGACGACATTTACATAAAGGAGGAGATACATAATGAATTTTTCATCTTTCTTCATCATGTACACATAACTATCATAGTTGTTTCCAACAGGACAAACCTTTAATAAGAAATCATCAAAACGACGATACCATTTCCTTGGACTCTGCTTCAACCTATACAAATATTTCGTTAACAATCATACTTTTTTGTTTTCTTTCACAAAACCTTGAGGTTGTTCCATGTGAATTGTTTCATTTAACTCCCTGTGTAAGAATGACGTCTTCACATCTATCTGTTCCAACTCGAGATCATACATATTTATAATTCTTATAAGAATCCTTACAGAAAAATATTTCACTACGGTTGCAAAAAATATCTCGTTGTAATCAATCTCTTCTACCTGGGTAAAATTCTTTGTTACAAGTCTTGCTTTATACATTGGTGCTTCGACCCCTGGTATACTTTATTTTCTTTTGGACTCCCATTTGCTAACAATTACTCGTTTGTTATTATGTAATCGTACAAGCTTCCAAATATGGTTCTTCTCCAATCAAAGCATTTCATATTTCATTACCTTCAACCAGTCTTTCTTGTCAATACTAACCCTTCACATTATATATATATATATATATATATTATAAATATTGATCTTACAAATTGTATCTTCCACAGCTTCTAACCCTTTATATCATTAGGATAATCAATAAAAAACATACTTCACAACTCTACCATCAAGCTTTTCATGTTTCACATGGACATATTCCAAAGCTCCAAAGATTTTCAAGTTGGATTAGTCTGCTGACTAGCCAAACCAAACCCCATAGGTGTATTTTGTTTTATTCATGTTGATGGACATATATTGATCAAGTATGTTGTAGTACTAACATTTTCCACATAAAAGTTTTGGGTAATCCAGCTACTAATAACATACACCTCACTCGTTCTAACAAGATCTTGTTTATTTTTTATGCAAGAGCATATTGTTGTAGTGTGTATGCAATGGTTTTGCGCCTTTTTATACCTTTATTAATATAAAACTTATTAAACTACTCTGAAACTAACTCCCGACCACTCTCAGTTCTTATAAATCTAAGTTCTTATATGATATTCTATAAGAGTATACCATTCTTTAATATATATTTTTGAAGTGCTAATTTTAGTTTTAATGACATGTACCCATACCATTGTAGAATAATAATCAATTATGCTAAGAAAATATGAATTCCCCCCATGAGCAGAAACAGACTATGGACCCTAAAGGTCCGAGTGAACATACTGAAACGGCCTACTAGACTTTTGCACTCAAACCCTAAACTTCACCTTGTATTGTTTGCCTAGTGTGCAGATATCGCAAAACTTTAGTTTGTTCAAATTTAATATTCCTAACAAACCTTATTAGCTAATTTAGTTAAACCTCATTCTCTGACATGACCCAACCTTAAATCCATAGTTTAGTTATGGCTACAGTTTCTACACTAGTTACTAATATATTAGAAATAACAGTGAATACTTTTAAAATATGTGAACTATTTATTTTGGATCATTATTTAGCTAATTTAGTTAAACCTCCTTCTCTGACATGACCCAACCTCAAATTCTATAGTTTAGTTATGGCTACAGTTTCTACACTAGTTACTAATATATTAGAAATAACAGTTGATACTTTTAAAATATGTGAACTATTTATTTTGGATCATTTGGCTAAATGCACCATCTAATTCTTATTACTCCATGTTTGAATACAGTGCAATATATTTGATCATCAAACATGCTAATGTAAATTAAAGTTCTCTTAAGTTTGGGAATATACCTCACATCCTTCAAGATGAAATCACGATCATCAAATATTTTTAGTCTGATTAAATTCATACCTTGAACTCTGCACGCTTTATTGTTACCAAGACGCACAACTCCACCTTCTTTTAATTTTAAGATCTCAAAGTATTCCTTTCTTGGATAGATATTATATGAGAACCATAAGTCTATAACTTACCTTTTCTAAGGTTTCCAACTTATTGTGGTTAGTGCTCCTGCACTCTCATGACCTTCATCTTCACTTACAACAATCTAAGCACACGAATTACCATTGCCTCGTCTCCTAGGACAGTTCTTCTTGAAATGACTAGGGTTATGAAAATTATAATATTTCAACTTTGAGATGTCATTACCAACCTTTAAATTAGACCTGGACCTATTTTTTTCCCTATTATGCTCTATTTGTTCTCGTTTCTTCCTTTTGAGACAATCAAACCTCTTTACCATCATTCTCAAACTTTAAATCTTTAAATTTGAAAATTCATTGGTTCTTAAAGGTGATTGAACTTCATCCAAAGTGAGGGTTCCTTCTTTGCCATAAATCATGATATTTTTTAAATTCTCATATAAATGCGGTAAAGCAAACAATGGGTATAGGGTTTTGTCCCCGTCTTCCTAGCGCACATCAATGCTTGCCAAATCATCGATAATATTGTTAACTCTGTTAAATGCTCCATTATCAACTTGTTCTCCACCATACGATAAAAATATAATTGGTGTTTCAGATATTGCCTATATGCTAATGAATTGTTCGTATATAATGAGTCAAGTTTAGACCATATAGACACCTCAGATGTTTCTCTAGCTACTTCTCTCAGTACCTTGTCCCAGAGGCACAAGATATTGGAACTAATTTCTTTATCATTTATCTCAACTTTCTATGAGGCTGAAAGACGCGATGATATATGTGTTTCTCCCTTTAACGACCTTACGAATTTCTATCGGATTAGAATTGCCCTCATTTTCACTTTTTCACAGCCCGAAGTCGTTACTCCTAATAAACTTTTTAATATCTCACTTTGAACAAATGGTGCTTGATTCGATTGATCATTTTCCTCTCGGTGGGCGTTAATCGTTGCGAGATTCAGTAAACTCACACCAATAAGTTGATGTATAGAGCAAAAAATTGAAATAGGCAACTAAGCACAATAGAATACAAGAAAAATAATCAAGAACAAAATTCAATTTACGACAAGAAAATAATGAAACCAATTGTTTACCAGTTCAGTCAATCGACCTACATCTGCGGGAGAGAGCAACTTTCTAATTTACTATCTCACAAAGTATTTTACAAGAGAGGTTCTCTCAAATGAGTTACAAGATGAAACCTTTACTTTTTACTATACCCACCAGATAAATCGAAGTTGTTTTTCTAGAGGAACCCAAAGCAAAATTTGAAGGGATATATCCTAAGGGATTATCAACTTATATACGAAGAGCTTGTATGTTAGCCTTCCCAAAAGTAATTTTGAGAGGACTAAGATGACTATCTGATGAGGGTAGAAGTATTCAAAGGGAAAATGAGACAAAAAAATGTATCTAATTGACATTAATTTTATCATGTATTTTATGTATATAATTAAAATGTTATTAATTTATTTATTAGTTAATGAGATTTGGACATCAAGCTTGGGTAAATAAATATTGGCTTATGGACTTTATTCCGTCCATTATGCTATTAGGATTTATTAGCTCATAAAAGGCTTTGAGACATTTATGAAGAGATAAAATATTTACTTCTTCCGAAAGACTTTGTCTCTCTAAATATTTACTTAAGCTGCTCAATTATCTCTCACTCACCACCAAAAATAGTTACCTTTTATCACATTATCTCTCACTCAAGCTAATGATGTCATGTATGTTAATAAATTTTAGCATATATATGTTCCTAATACAACCACTATCAAACATGTCGTCAAGAAAACCTACTTTTTCATGAGAGAATGTCTAGAAATTGAAAGGCATGGAACGACTTGTGAATAAGACAAATTTAGAATACAAATTGACTCGATCTTTGGAGTTTTATGACAAACGGTTGAGAAGATTGAGAATAGGTCACGTAGAGGAGAAATAAGACCTAAAAATTCTGAAGTTTTTGTTCAAAACCAAAAAACTTGTACGAAAAAACTTAAAATTCAAACCGATTAAATTCGTACAATACCCGCTTATATAATGCAATATATATATATATATATATATATATATATATATATATATATATATAAATATATATATATATATAAATACACCAAAACAAATTTCACATGAAAAAAACTATATGTAAAACAAACCAAAACAGCCCATACTAAATATAATGCAAAACATAACGAGAATACTTACACGTTGCGACAAAAAATTCAAACCATCCTTACAAAAAATCAAAACTACTGTAGTGCCGATGAAAAATAATAAACTCCGGTCATTAACGATAAAGACATGTCATTTTGTTGTAAACATAATCATTTTTACAATAATAAAAAGAAATTTTGCAACAAATATTTTATAATGATAATAATAAAACAATAACAATACTATTGCGTTAAAAATATGAGTACTTGGAACATAATTATTATACATCACGTAAAATAAATAATATATTAAAAAAATCATATTCTAGATATACAGAAGTATGGTAAGATTTGCTTCTGATTACGTGATTAGTTTATTTATTTAATACTTTATGTTTTTTACCGTTCACAATTGTTGCAAGAAATTATAATATGAAGTACGGGATTTAAAAGTACTGAGGGTCATAAATTTTCCACGATGGTATATGCTAGAATCATTCATCGAATATAAATGAGCCAGAAACTGAATACAGAGGTATGGTATGCTCTGACAGTAACATACTTACTTTAGAAGCAGTGTCATTTGGGGTTAACCACCTACTCCAAGTTGCTTTCGTCTTACTCTTATGTCTTTGTTTTATAATCGAAGTAAAGAATTGTGCATATCGTTCTCGCTATCCACTTGGAGTTGGAGAGCAGATTTCTATTTCAAATCATTCGTGACTAAATAATTGTATAGTAATATACTACTATGAATCATCTAATCGAATACGTCCATATATGTGAATGTGATCTCTATTTCCAAACGTTAGTGACTAATGATTGTATAATATATTATGAATCCTATTGATTACAGACCTGATTATGATTATATTTAGGCAATTAAGTGCTATACAAAAACTGTCTTTATCATTTTACTTTTAATATAACATTATCATTCCAACTTTATTTCTCAGTCAATTTAAAATTGTTTTGGTTGTAGCTAAATTTATATTGAAAAGCATTTATTTATATCATTTGGAAAATTTAAAATTATTCATATATTTAATCAATACGACATATTTAACAAAATTGATAACTAATTCAATTCTCAAAACTGATTTCTTTAAATATTAAACAAAATATAAAATGATCGGAAGACCCCACAATTAAATATATAATTTTTAATTTGGATTTTTTCATAAACATACATTTCTTGTGACGTAGTAAAAATACCAGAATTTGATTTTGCTATAAAACCAACCTCACCTGTTAGTTTTGAATTCAAATTATAATGGTACTGGTATGAAGTAACTATCTGACATATTTTGTAGCTGTAAACCTAATAATCTTTTAGAATGTGATTTTTATAGCCAATATACGTACAACATCTATTGTATTCTGTTTAATTTGTTGTTTTGATTTATATTATATTGTATTGTAGATGTTGAAAATTTTATGGCTAAGGTTGAACATGCATGCATCTAGGATAGGGTGTTAGTTAATTTGTAAAACGAAATTAGTGAGAGGAATTATGCGGGTGGACTAAGACATATGTAAAAAAAACAAATTTGTTATTTTATTAAAACAATAGTTATGACTTCTTAACTAACTTTCAAATACGGGAGAGTCGGAGTTTATAGAAAAAAAAATTATCAAATAAATTTTAAAAAAATTGTGGATGTCTTTTCAAATTAAAAGAAAATTTAGTTAATAATGGTCTTTAAAAGTTATAAGCGGAACGCAAAATCATCCAATGACGGAATATTATTTTAAAGGTTATTGCAACGCGAGTAAATTATCAAAAGATGAGTTGGAATTTGTACGTCGACTTACCATAATCTCACTTTAGATATATTTTGAATGGGTTGAAACAATTTAACACTAAATATGTGGGGCGCACACACGATAAAAACGATGCGTTAAAATTAGGTTTTTTTTGAGAAAGCTAGTCAATATGTAGTTCTTGTTAACTGAACTATAATGACTAAGTTATTTCGAATAACATATGTCCACAAAAGATAAAAGTAGCATTATTAGAGATATTTTATATATGCCACTAGATTAGTGTAGATTTCTTAGAAATA
Organism: Limnanthes douglasii subsp. nivea; assembly: GCA_036936605.1. Classification (NCBI taxonomy): domain Eukaryota; kingdom Viridiplantae; phylum Streptophyta; class Magnoliopsida; order Brassicales; family Limnanthaceae; genus Limnanthes; species Limnanthes douglasii. The sequence goes on along the minus strand of JAUPFV010000005.1, from coordinate 266,698,596 downwards.
TTTTATTTACACCCTCTCTTAATGTAGATTTTTCAAAGATATATATAATATGTCAATAATGGATAGCATCTACAAGATAATATGGTACAAAATATTGTTTGTTCGAAATTGTCGAAATAACCTCAAATATATTGTCGTTTTATGTCGGATTTTCATTTATCTACGGTGAGAAATTTAAAAATTTAAAGTGTATATTATATAATTTACACTTTGTGATAAAATAGATATCAATCTTAAATTGGTCGTAGTTTTGATAAATAGAAACTTAACATTGATGAATGATCTTAGAGGAGTTTTAAAAGAACACATGTGTTATGTGAATGAAAAATTAGCGGGAATGTTCTTGCGAATACGAAGAAGTACATAATGAAGATATTTTTTATATATATTTTACGGGTTATGGACTATAATAATGTATTCGGAAACAAAACGTGAATTAAAAAATAATTGGATGCCAATGAAGTTTGACTTCGAAGAATAGCCTCAAGCAATCGAGTACACCATTTTGTATAGTGATAAATTTGTTACATAAAAACTAATAAATTCATGCATTTCAGAAATGCACTACTACCCAGTTGCGAGCTATAATTCCATACTAAAACGTTTTATTTTTATGAGTAAACTTAGCTTTGAGTTTTTTTTTAAAAAATACATTATTTAGACGAGATTATAACATGTATGAATTAAAAGATTGTTAAAAAAAGATATTTAAGAGGTCAATGTAAATATTAAGACATGTTATTTTATGAAGTTAAACGTAATTTTTTTAAAACTGCTTTGCAAATCATTTAAATCTTTGAAAATCGATGATAATATGAAGTGGATGCCACAAGTTATGCTTGTGCGCTCTTAACTACACATGGTTTATCGTTTTGGCGTGAGATTTACAAGTTATTAAAAAATATTATGTTAACTTTAGATTCTTTAAAACCAAAAGTTAGATATAATCTCACGTACAAATTTAACAAACTATTAAGATCTTGAAACTTAAACTAGATAATTATTCAAGTTGTTTATCCACAAACAACTAGCATTTTAGGACCTAAAAATATAAACACCGCGTCCTTCTACCGACTAATTATAAACTATAAAAATTTTGTCTACTAAACAAGAATATTTACGGTTTGAACATGTTCTAGAATCTAGAAAAACAAGTGCGCCTTCATCCAAAATGTCATGTTTAGATCACTGATCAAAGTGCGGATATCGAGTAAAACTCTATTGGTTCGTTTTGAAATGCTTACATAAATTACTAGAGATATTTGTTACATTGAACCTTTACTAGTTAATTCTTCTATAACATTGGTCAAAGTGCAGGGAGGAAGTGGAACTTTGCTAGTTTGTATTGAGATATTGAGACAAGCTAGTAGAAGAATGACTCGAAATGAACCTTTACTACTTAAAGAAATTAGTCATAATATTGGTAGTGAACTATAGGATGTTGATCCAAAACCATACATAGAATACGTTTTGGTGTACTATCATTTTGTTATAATTGGGTTTAACGACTTATGTGGTGATGGTTATTGCAGCTTTTGGATAATTTTGTATGGCTTGTAAGGAAATTCGAATGTGTGGAAGGAAGTTAGAGAATTTCTTTACAATGAGCTTATGGAGAACGTTAAGGATTATACGACCATATATGGTGGTGATGGTTGTATTTTTGGAAAAATCACTACAAGTCTCGACTACTATACATATTGTACAGGCTACCAATATTGGATTACAACATCATTCATTATAATTAATTGGTCATATTATGATTTGATATTTAAATTCAGAAAATGTATATCTCAAATTTAAGTAAGAATGAACAAAAAAACATATAATAAAATAGCATTTAACTATAACATCCCAAATAGATCAATATAATAACTTGAATTATATATATATATATATATATATATATATATATCAATTATATATATATATATATATATCAATTATTTTACAATAGTCTTTAGCGTGAGACTTTTAAGCCAAAATTACGTGTTAAAAATATTCATTGTTATGTCTTAAGTCTAAAAGAAAGATATGTTTGATTTGAGTATTTTCTCCTACCTTCTAGAATATAATGAAATTATTCATTACTAAATTTTCGGTTGTGTATCGATATACATAACCTAATGTCACAATTATATTATTCTTTAGTGCCCACATCTTATACATGTAAACATAATTTTATTATCATAAAAAAATTAAATTTGTGGTGTGTCCCTTGACTACAACTCTTTCTTCCATATAGTTCTTTGACTTTACATCAGGATTCCTCGACTTGTATATATTACTAAATTTATTCATTGGCGCGTGGGTTTTTCTATGAAGCTATCACGTGGAACTAAAGTCACTTTGAAAAGCGTTGTACACGTAGTCTTTTGTTTTGTATACCATTTTTCTCGTTGACCAAATCCATTTTTGTTGCTCACATTAAACTTCTTTTTCCACTCTGTATCGAGAATGCAAATGTAGCACTCGTAATGGATAACAATATGCTACTTAAATCTTTATCTTTTTATTTCGTATGTTATTTTATTATATCAATTTAAAAATATTTTTTGTATTTAATAATAATAATAATAATAATATAAGGTGATAATTTATGTTTTGAAACTAATTGAATATGTAATTAAACGTTTATAGTGTTGTATGATTTTTATTTTTGATTAAATTAAGTAAGCTACAATAACAAAAATTGAATTTCAGATCCCATATATTACTACTCCATTGTATGGTTTGATATTTCTAACAACGAATTAGAGAATATACATAAAAAACTTTATTGCATAGTCAAGATTGCAAATTGATGACAATTCATATTGCAAAATTCAGAATCGATGAAATACGAAAATACCTTTAGTGTTGAGATGCATTAATCATACATCTATTAGAAATATTCTAACCATGAGATATTGATGATGATAGATAATGTTTAGTTTGGTCCATAAAGATCAGTAAAAGCAGTCACATCAAATGAAACTACGAGTCATATTGATTCACCAAACTTTAACAACACCTCTGTATCCAAGTATATCAAAACATATTATACACTTATAAATGTTGGCATACGTAATAATGGTATTACAATAAAGTAGCTTAAAACACTATCACGTTTAGTAGAAATATACCTCTAACTTTCGTCTTCCCACTAGTACCAATAAATCTAAAACCAAGAGCAAAAACTTCACGTTCAATACTACCAAAAGATAAATATTACACGGTACTATAATCAAACTAAGACTCTAGTATAAATTTATGCTATCAAATACGGTAGATCCGGCGGAATAATTTTCATCTTACAATGGGTCACTGATTTCATACTCTATTGGTCCATATTTATTTTTTATGCATTAAACCAATCTATCTCAACAAATTTATCAACCTTACGAGAATGAATATTAAAATCACTACGCATTTGATGAAGTATACGTGGGATATTATAATTGGACCACCCTCAGACTCGGATAATTTTTCAGCTTCATCATACCAACAATCTTATCTATAAATTTCTACATTTGTTCCTTCATTAAAGATATCAAGGGTTTACATTATTAAAAAACAAAAATAAAAAAGTATAAGACCTATAGTGATGAACAAGAAAGATGTCCAACCTTTAAAGGTTGATTGTCAGTTCCAAAACTGATTTTTGGAATGGACTTGAGCCAGATAGGAACACCACTGACGATAATAACAAATATTATTTCAACTTAATATTATCTCATATTTATCTATTGAATTTTTAGAAATTACTGAGTTCCAAATATTAATTACCCAAACTTCTACTCAACACAAACATAAGGACAAATCTTCATATTAAAATAAAATCATGTTTCTATCATTAGCTTGATAAAAACAAGAACAAAAACATCACATTTAACATTACCAAAAGATAAATATCCCATAGCACCACAATCAAGCTAAGACCCTAATACAAAACTTCTACTATCGGGGAAAATATCCAAGAAAACTAAAAATGAAATACTAAGATTAAGGTTCAATAAGTAAACAAAAATAAAATTATCACTCGTCAATAAATAAACTAAAATTAACCAAAACTCTACGTACATATTTTGTTTACTCATGAGTACAAAACATCAAACTAACCATTTTCAAGATTTAAAAGTAGTTTGCGCGTATTGGTTTTATGTATATTTGATATTCAAACTTTGACGATGATCTTAGAGTTATCAGATAGTGAATCTGGAGATAAGTTTGATCTCAAAATCAAAAGAACATAAAGTGTTACTATTTGAGGCATCTTCTATTTTTCTACATGAAACTATTTCTTAATTCAAGTTTTGCTAGTAGAAATATACAATAGTGGAGATATTGAAAGGACCGTATCGATTTAGGGTTAAAAATTAAATTAGGTATCATACTCAATAATGAATTGAATCATTTTATTGTGAACAAGTTTAGGTTTTTAACTAATAATAGTTGGTTTATTAATACCACAATGAGTAACTTGCCATGTAAATTCCACATAGGATAATAACAAGGTTGAAATCAATTAAACATTAAGATTAAAATATTATGTAGTGATACATGTGACTAATACTTCTTAGTCAAATTTTCTATTTTTTTTTTGCAAAAAGTACATTATAATCCATCATATTCTACACTTTATACACCTCAACAAAAATGGATTCACTAGAAATACTTAAATGTTATATAGCCGGTGAGATATATTATTAAAGGATATATTCCCATTTGATATAAGAAATTTGTGAAATAAATCATACAAAACATTATGGTGGTGCTTTTTTTGGATGACAAGCCTAAATATTACAAAATTTTAAATTTTGAAAAGATGTTATAAATGAGAAAATAGATTTGATTATTCCAAACCACACTTAGAAATTGGATGATTTACCTTCAGGCTTAATACCAATTTCTTATAAATGGATATTTAGAAATAAATACCACACGAATAATACTATTCAAGCGTTTAAGGCAAGATTGGTAGCCAATTAATTTTTACAAAGATATAGAAAGTATGATATTTTGACACATAATACCTAGTTGCAATAACCATGAGTGTAAAAAAATGTTTACAATTATATCAATATCCAAACTGAAAAGTTATTAATTTGATGTCCAAACTAAAATGTTAAATGTAGATATTGACAAGGTGGTTTACATGGAACAACTTGAAGGTTTTTTACTTCAATGTAATAAAGCAAAGATTTGTAAGTTTGTTAAGTTATTATATGTTATGAAATAAGTGCCTAAAAATGACATGAAAAATTTAATCATACGATTTTTTATTATCAATAATACGATGGGTACGTGTTTATACATTAAGAATTGAAGTGACACGATGGTCATTGTGTGTTAATATGTAGATGATAATGGAGTATTTCACTCATTTAGTCGAAGCATCACTTGGCCAAAACATCATATGGCTGAAGCACATTAGCCGCAACGCCTTCTGGCAGAAGATCCTTCTGCCGAACACCCTTTGAGAAAGGTAATGGAATAAAGGAAATCAACCAGTTATAAAGCATTTATAGTTCTGGAAGCTACAGTTTGATAGTTATAAAGATAAATTTAATCATCCAACAATATACTCATTAAGACATACGGTTCTTATAAGTATAAGGATTTGTGAGAGAATCTAATGTATACTTAATTGTAATACGAGGTATATAATCTATTTTATAAATAGAGGAAATTTAATAATAAAATGATCTACATTCTTACCATATTTTACCATACCAAATTGGTGAATTCACTAGGGATAAATGGTTCCCATCATTTTTTATAAGTATGAAAATCAAGAAATAAAGAAATCGTACGTAAAGAATACGCAAAATGGAAGATTCGTATCAATAGAAGCACGGGTCTGAGGACGTAAGGAAAAGAAAGTCTGAGTTCGTAAGATAAAACAACCAACACATTGATGAGTTTGATCATTTAACTGCAGCATGGGCTGTTTTGGGAACCAAATTCTAGATATTAGGAATGGAGCTTTGGGAGAAGAATATGAAGATGATCAAAAAATTATTCGAGATGGTACATATTCATCATGAGCAAAATTAAAATCTCATATTCATAAACCCATAGTAGGAAATAAGAATAAAGTATACGATACAAACAGTTAGGTGAATATATACAATTATCACAAAATTATTAATATGCACAATCTCCCCTTTGACAACCATACCCACGATACGGTTGGATCAGATCATGCGTCTTCGGGAAAAAAGGCAAGAGCCCATGTCATAAGAAGAAAAAGAGGATTTGAACCCCTAGATAAAAAAAGAAAGTTATGGGAGGAACATAAGTTGAAGGATCAATCAGTCCTGAAGAGTAGGAAACATGATAAAAACAGCTTTGGCCGGCCCAAGTATCCTTTCTCTAGACAAAATATCATACCCCGATGGCTCAACCAGGAGTTAACTCTGGTAACTTTCAATACCCAACGCCTCATGTACAATCGACATATTAGTCATACTACCTAATTTTTGCTCGACCTATCCCAATATATAACTGTTTATTCATCATTTTTATTTGGATTTAATGGTAACAAGAGCTTGTTGGATTACATTATCCATTGCAAGTAGAGATAAAATGAGAGCTTGCTGGATTTCTCGTATAACATAGTTTGTATTCTACATCGACATAAAATATATACAAGGCCTTTACCCAAATCCACTATGAAGAAATCAACTTATGTCTTTGATGATCTATTAGCACGGGTTGAGCGGTGTATCAAGTTGGATGAGATGAAACGAGCAAAAGTAAAGGAATACATTATTACTCGAACGAATTATTTAAAGAGCTTATCGTTATTACATGGGGAAAGACATTTTCCGTGGCACATGACATTTTTAAACTTAACCATAAATCGACCAAAAAATTTAATATCGGAGGTTCATCAAATTCAAGGTATTACAACCAAGGAATAGGATCACCATGCAACTACATGAACAAAAACAACACTATGTACAACAACCACGATAGTGGTCGAAGATCTGAACGTCCTCCACCGGGCCTGTTTACCGAGTTGACATATAATATGGTCATCTTTTACTCAAACACTAAGGATGTACTCCGATAGTAAAGGTCGTGAAGGACTAATGGCCCAAGATAAAACACACACATATATATATATATATATATATATATATATATATATATATATATATATATATTTAAATATTACTAATTCCACAATTATATCGGTAATTATGAGAATAAATGTTAGGCTCTACATAATCAGGTTCAACATGACGAAGGAAAAAATGTGGAATTTGTTATAAAGAGAGGTATATGTGAGCACATAGGTACCAAAATAAATAAAGATAATAAGAGAGATTTCCTAGCAAGATAAGAAATGCATGAGTCATAACTCATATCTTCGACATCCCGCTAAAAAAATACTTAGATTTTTACCCCAATTGACAATCCATTTGTGTCATCGTTGGAGGATATTTTTTTCCAGGAAAATCTAATCTCTTGATAAAGAAATATGTTGACAATTTTGAGTTACAACATCATAATCAAACTTCACCTCACTTGTACCAGAACCCCTACCCTATTATACCATTTTTCGATGATGATTTTAGAGGCATAATATGGCCTCACATGGATCCGGTACTAATCAACTTTGAGGTGGAAAGTGTAAAAGTAACAAGATTAATGATAGACACATACAACTCGACAAATATCTTGTACATGACCACGTACGATAAAATTTGGGGCATCTTACCACTAATACCTTCCCAACGGATTCTTACAAGCTTCACATGAGATTACGCACAACGACTACGAAAATTAACCACAGATATGGTCATAATGAGGAAATATTTCAAGAAAATAGTATACTTCTTCTTCGTCATAGTTGAGGTACTATTTATGTACAACGTTATTGTATAATGATTATAGCTGGATCAGATGCATGAAGTTTTCTCTAGAGTACACAAATGTCTAAAGTATCCAATTAATGACAATATCTGAGTCATTTTGGGAAACCAATAAGCTTCAAGAGAGTGTTATACATCAAGTTTGGCTCGCAAAAAAAACACATGCACAATAACAACCAGCAGGAGACCCAATTGTCGTCGATAATATGGATAATCTATGGGAGGAACATCACTTAGTAAAGCCTGGAGAAGACATAGAACATATTCAAATAGAAGGCGATAAAATTTTGAAACTCAGCAAACATATCCCAACTGATGTAAGTTTTAAACTCATCAAACTTTATCAAAGTAACCTTGATTTATTTACCTGGAGTGCTTATGACATTATTGTAGTGTTGGGCAAAGTAATCTACCCTAAAGTATTAGTTAATATTAATTTTTGGCCAATTAAGTAGAAAATATGGTCTTATTCTCTTGAAAAAAATAAAGGAAATCATCCAGGAATTGGACAAATTGACTTTCATTGGCCACATTAAGGAACCTAAATACCCGCTCTAGACAACTATTTCAATATTAGTCAAGAAAAATAATTGTAGCTCGAGAATGTGTGTTGACTTCATCAATTTAAACAGAAACTTCTTGAAGGATCCTTTTCTATTACCACACTCAATCCACTAGTAGACGTTACATTAAGAAATCAAATATTTTCCTTTATGGATGCATACTCTGGTTATAATTGAATTCAGATGCATGAGGATGACAAAAAACATACTATGTTTATGACCGCAATGAGATTCTATTGTTATAAGGCCATGCTTTTCGGTTGAAAGAATATGGGGTCTACTTATTAATGTTTGGTAAACGAGATCTGAGTGGACCAATTGTATAGAAACTTTCAAGAAAATATTAATGACATGTTAGTCACATGCAAAGAGGACGAACAATATATAACCAATTTTACTGAAAAGTTCAAAAACCTCAAGTAAGTCAACTTAAAGCTATATTCGGAGAACTGCACCTTCAAAATCCGATCACAAAAATTATTAGGCTACATGGTGAGTGAAAATTGTTAGAAGCAAAACAAGCCCAACTAGAAAAATTAACAACAATGGATCACTTAAGGACTACCAAATAAATATAAATATGACTGCAGGTTTGTAGCTCTTGATAGGTTCATTTCCATGTCTTCGAACAAGTGTACGTTGTTATTTCAGGTCCTACGGGAGTAAACAAATTAAAATTGACATTGTCATATGAAGAATATTTTCATAACATCAATAAATTTATTGAATCTCCAAAAATCTTGACCAAACCAAAGCATGGAGAATCATTTTACATATACCTTGCAGTTTTAGACTATGACGATAGTGCCTTATTGATACAAGAAGAATGAGAAGAGTTCAAGCCCATATATTATGTAATAAAATATTTTGTAAATGCAAATACATGATATTTTGAACTAGAGAAACTAGCCCAATAACTTATAATAGCAGGGAGAAGAATGCGACCTCACTTCCAAGCTCATGTTATTAAAATTATTATTCAAATGTCATTTTCATTAATAAATGTGATACAAAAGCCAAACATCAAGCTGATTGATAAAATGGTCTGTTGAGCTAGTAGACTGAGTACGCAGATGCAACCATAATCAATGCCCAAATCTTAGTATATTTCCTTATAAAATTCCAATATGAACAACTGATACTCTCCAGGGATAAAAATAATTTATGTAGCAGGGATCCAACTCAGCTCTCCCAACAGGATAAATATTAACGCAAGCCATCAAGCTTGGTTTATCTATCTCTAACAATGAGGCCGAATAATTAGCATTCTTTCGAAGGTTATGGCTAGCTAACATATGTGAGTCCAAGCGATTCTAATTATTCATAGATTTGTAGCTTGTTGTTAACCATGTTTTTGGATACATTGAATCAAAGAAAGACAATATCTTAAAGTATCTAAAAGAACTTTGGCGATAAATGACCTTTTTGAGCAAATGGATTTTGAGTAGTTGCCTCAGACATCAAATGTAGAAGTATGAGTTTTGGCATCTTAGGTATGCATAAGTACATAATAATGATTCATTTTCTAGGATAAGTCACCCATCACAATTCTGAGCAATTGTTTAACCGTATCCAAATTGGAGGTTATGGTGATTGATAGGATAAAAGAAGCGGATAACTAGAGAACTCCTATAGTAACGTTTTTATCCAAAGCTACACTGGCGGAGAGCAAACATGCATCTACAAAGCTCAAGATGAGGCCAAATTTATTGTTGATCAATTTCATAAAGGGGAATGAAGCGCACATAACGGTTACAAAGATTTGCACAAACGAGCTCTGATCCAAGGTTATGTTCAATGATCATGGAAGATGTACAAAATTAATCTGAAGCATTATGACGTCTGCCATCGTTTATCCAACTCAACACAAGTCCATGCAGTAGAGACTATATATAAAGAAATATTATTTGATAGGCGGGAAATAAACATTAGGGGGCCTTTCCCTTCCGACTTCGGATGAAGGAAATATTTAATCATAGTAGGTGATTATTTCTATAAATGATCGGAGGTAAAATCACTAGTTAGCATCACAACCAAAGAAGTAATTACCTTTCTCGACTCACACATATGCTCGCACTAAGGAATCTTGCAAGTTATAACATTAAAAAATAACACATAGTTCTAAGATGACAATTTGATATAATATTGTCAAAAAATGATATTAAGAAGATCTTCTCAACCTCATTCCATTTGCAAGCTTATGGCCAAGAAAAAGTTACAAATATAATAATATATGAACGAATTAAGAAGATACTTGTAGGAGCAATTGGAACTTGGTCGGATATCTTGCGAGATGTCATGTGGTAATATAGAAAATTCCTCGCACCGCTATAAATAAAACACTATTTCTCTAGTCTACGACATGGAAGCGACGGTCTCAGCTGAAATAATTTGTTCTTCTTATCGGATCTCCAACTACAATACACAAACAAATCATGAAACTAGGTGTGCCCAACTTGACATTATAAAAGAAAATATATGCATGGCTCACTTTTGGTCTAAGCATTCCAAGGCCTTGATCCATAATCAATACAATTCTAAGGTACAATATCGTAGCTTTGAACCATGAGATAAAATATTGAGAAGAGTATCCCTCCACATAAAAGAGAGATGGTTAGAAAAAGCTCGTCCCGAATTGGGAAGGACCATTCATCGTGGAATCCAAAGTCAAGCCATAAACCTATTGCTTACTAGATGAGAAAGGAAATCAGGTTTGACATCTCTGGAATGTTGAGCACGTAAAGTTATATCACAATTTATAACTCATGATCTTTTATGAAATTATTTTATCGTTATAACATTATCAATGGTGTAGGTAAGGTTTTAACGAGGCATTCAGTATCTAATGAAACATTTCTTCCATAATATTATTTGTTCTTTTCTTTTTGCTCTTATTATGCAACATTGACTGCTTGAATTTGGCTAACCCGATGTCAATTGCAAAAATCATGATTATCACTCCACTCCATGTGCTACAAAATTTATTTTTCTAAGGATAAATTGTTTCCTTATAATTGAGGTCTTAAGTCTGAAATATCACAACTTCTACAACATTCACTCTTTTGGGGATAAATCATTTCCCGTTAATTCAGGATTAAGACTGAAATATCTCAACAACCTCCTATAACGCTTCGACAATCATTTTTTTATAAAGTGTGGATAATTTTTTTCTATAAAATCCGGGGATAAATCGCTACCCAAATATAATAAGAATACGCATGTGACAAATACTACAACATTACAGTGATGTATCATAAAAAAACAAAGGGTAAAATTTGGACCAAGATCGACATCCTGCACCGTAAACTAAGCATAAAAAGAAAGTCATTAATCATTTCTTTATTGTAACAGAAAATCACATGTTCATTTCTAGAAAAAATAATGTTTGGATACTTTAGAACAACACAACGAGTTGACTAGTGTCCTCTAAGAGTATTTACTTTTGAAACTGATTACTTCATTGGCCCAATAACCCCATAGACAAACGTTACACACAGTAACATCCGCGACTAAAGAAATTAAACAAATCTTTACATATTTAAAAAAAATAACAAATGAGTATATATTCGTAAAATTACTCACGATTGAGATTTACTTCAAAGAGACCAACCTAAAAACAAAAACAAAAATGTAAATGACAAATTACCAATGTTGGAGATTTAGTTCAATAAGACCAACATTAACAACAAAAACAAAAAAACCAAATGTAGACAAAAACAAATTATTTATCTTCAGCACCATGGACTTTCTCGCGTTTGCAGATATCTAATCAGCTGAACCGATAACATGAATCGAAGCAACTTGAAGTGGACCAAAGACACCAACACCACTACCTTCTTCGGTTTCACCAAATCTTTTTGCTAAAAGTACATCATCTCGTGACCTCATATCGAAACATATTTCTATTCTTGGACCTCTTCAGTCTCATAGAACAAACTATATCTCTTTATAATCGATTTAGAAGACGAATAACTTTCTGTATACGATGTCCATGTACGGATAGCAATACAATTTTTAATTTTTTTTTGATATTTATTTTTATATATAAAATTTGTTATGCGTAATTTGATTTTGAGTTACTTGTATACAACTCTAAAATATACAATGTAAAACAAAATAAAAAAGTTAATTAATAAAAAAATAAATTAAGTTTTATAAAAACATAACGTATTAAATACGTGCAGCAGATCTCAAATTTTGAGACGATTTTTGTAATTCTATTATTACCGACAGCTTTCAAAAGAAAGTGGCTTTAAATACGTTGATATTGTACTTTGTAGATTGATTTGTATCATTACATTGCATTGCAATCAAACCGGTCCAAATCTGTTTGGCCGAGAAGAGTGTTAAGCGCCTAACAATGCCATTGTTCCGCACTCAATCATTGAGAAGAGTGTTAAGCCCAACAATGTCATTGTTCCCCACTCAATCATTCAATCTTGACGTCAAATTTACGATGCACAAGTGTACTTATTATTTATTTAGTCCTTTAAATATCAGAATTGTTATGTCTTGAGTTTTAAGGATAAATGAATAATAGTTTATCCTTACAACTTTATATATACTTATATGATCTATGGATGTTAGTATAGTTTAGGGTTTAATTATAAAACAAAAAATCTAAACGAATCAAATTTGATAAAATCGGTTTTGAACCGATGATTATCGGTTTATCTGTCTATTTTATACATAAATGTAACCAAATCAATTTTTATATCAATTTTTTTTTTGAAAAATCAAAACCAAAAACTAAGAATCAAATCAGCAAACCAAATTAAAAACCGAATAAATATTTATCGGACTAATTTACATCTCAACTGTAAATACATGACATTGGTCCATTTTATTTTAAAATGATACCTAAAAACGATAACAGAATTAACAAATGTTAATTTATGAATCGAGAAATTTTTATTTAATTTTTATTAAATCATTATCATTTTTAATAAATTATTTAGTTATGTCATATAGGTCGAATAATAATTGAAGACAAATTAGATAAAACCCTAAGTTTAGGGTACACAGAACTCACAAGTTCAGAAAAAATTATATCAATTCAACAAAAACTAACTCAAAATTTAGGGTATATGATGTTTTAAATAGCAAATACTCAAAAATCTAATCCTAAAATATAGAAATTACATAATTGTCTTAAAATATTAATAATAATAAAAAAATATACGAAAATTGACTCTTGGACTTCTAAACAATCGAATTTAGGGTCCAAACTTCTTGACATCGTTACACTTTTGATACTTGTTGGGCTCGTCAAGACCTTCGATTTGAGTACCAATATCGCACAGTTCTGATATCGGAGTGAAAAACAAGACCTGTTTTTGTTTATATTTCTGTTTCTAGAACGACATCATTCTCCCCCACATAAGAAGAATTCGTCCTCGAATTCTCATAATTATCAAGATCAACACTTTGTAAATACAATCGTAATATAAACTATTCCCACGAAAAACCCTGTTTAAGTGTGTTAAGCCAGTCACACCACCAAGAACAAGTTACACATTTTTCTCATACTCAAAAGACAAAATAATAGTTTCTCATTACTCAACTGCTCTAATATCTGGTGTGTCTATGTGAATTATAAACTGATGTATGTTTTACAATCCAACAATAACCTGCCAATCATGGAAATGTTTCTCCAACTACCAAACAATTTTTTACTCAAATAGTTTACAAGCCTTTTCCATTATGTTTGATCCTCCAAAATCCACAATTAGTAGCTTGCTTTTTCTAACTTTAGCATTTTTATTTTCTTTTTTCTCTTTCTCATTTTCGTTGAAAAGAACTAAACTCTAAGAATCAGAGACTATTCTAGTTTCTTTATTATTCAAAGTCTCCACAACCACATTCTCTTTATCATGAATTTCCACACTAAGCTTTTCGCTAGCCATTGCATCAATATGTTCAACATTATCTAAAATTCCTCCAGGTTGTAATTGAAAATCTAGTTTTTTTCTTCTTAAAATACAAGTTTTTCCCATTATCGTACTAGACAACTCATTATTATTCTTATGCGAATTTTTTGCTGCAATTTTAAACCCTAAATTTTTCTTTTTAAAATCAGATTTATAAAAATCACTAACCAAAATATTACTCTTTTCAGCATTAGAAACATGAAAAAATAAACTATAATTATTTATTATTTCATAATAATGAGAAATGCATCTCAGTTGTTCCTTCTTCTGGTACACCGATTTTGGAGAGACATTTGACCCAAAATAATCATCATTATACCTTCTCTTGTCAAATACGTTATGCTTCATCGGTTCCACCGATTTATAATTAGAGTTAGGTTCGAATTTGATGAGAGGGGTTTTCGCCTTGAAATTAAAAGGTAAAAATGCAACCCTACAATATTTCATAAACTTAACCCAATTTGGTATTTTTGGTTTACCTTGTCTCAAACGAGTCTGTTTCATCTGATGCCACCATGATGCAGACCGACCCCGAAACTTGTTTGCAACTAACTTGACTCTCTTGTCATCCGGAACGTTGTTGAGTCTAAAAATTCTTCGACCGATGTGATCCAATCTAGAAAATGTTCTGGTTGAAGATTCCCATGAAATCCTGGAATCTCAAAACTGAATCCTGAGTCCCACTGGTTATTTGTATTCTGATAGTAATCACGATCTGGAAATTGTTTGAAGGCCTAGTCGCAATGATTTTGTAGAGGAACATGACCTCAAACCTCCTCTCTCCTTAGAGAAAAGGATTCTGAACCACATCGTAGTCTTCTTTAGAATCCGACGATAGGTTGCTCGACCATGGAGCACGGAATCCAGTGCTCATCCTCTACATCGCTTCTTGTATTTGCTTCATCTAATCTCCCAGTATACTCAACTACTCTCCAATCGTCTGAAATTGTCTAGTGTTGGCATGCCCCATCAAGCTTACACGATCCAGATCTTCTCGATTGTAGATCTCAGTGATTGACGCGGTATTCTTCCATCGATCTCTTCATGGCGACATAATTCTCATGTAGGAGGAATCTGATGCTCCGATACCAAGATGATATAGGCAGAATATCAATTGAAGACAAATTGGATAAACCCTAAGTCTAGGGGACACAAAATTCGTAAGTTCAATTTTTTTATATCAGTTCAACAAAAATTAACTCAAAATTTAGGGTATAAGATGTTTTAAATAGCAAATACTCAAAACCCTAATCCTAAAATATAGAAATTACATAATTGTCTTAAAATATTAATATTAATAATAATAATAATAAAATATACAAAAATCTACTTTTAGGCTTCTAAACAATCGAATTTAGGGTCTGAACTTCGTGACATCGTCACACTTTTGATACTTGTTGGGCTCGTCAAGACCTTTGATTTGAATACCAATATCAGAGTGAAAAATAAGACCTGTTCCTGTTTCATGAACGACATAATTATACCTTATCTTTATAAACAAACATGTCTATAATTCTCTATCAAACCTAAAACACTTTAGTAATTTTGTAATTGAAGTATATCATAATTTTAGCATATCACACTAACATAAAATAACTTTTTTATGATAGTTGTTATTTATGTATATTCTTTAGAATGTTGTATATAGAACATGGTATTCTTTGATGACTTGGTTATGTTAATGGTATTGGTCGGATTAGTTTGGAATAAATATAATAATTTTTGTTACTTTTTTATTTTATGGTTTGTCATTTTTAGCAAGCTTTCAATTTGGAACAAGCTATTGTTGGGGTTTTAATATTCATCAGTTTTGTCTTTATACAACTTTGATTATGAAACTATTTCTCACATCCTCTGGGATAGTTTCACAAAGAATCTTTGAATCCATGCTAGTTGGTAATCTTGGGTTTGTAAGGCGTCGCATTTATCTCACAAAACTGTCACCGACCAGTGCTTCTTTGGTGTCTAACCATATCGTCTCGAATTTTCGGTTCACACTCCACAACCCCAAAATCTGCTGGTCTATGTAGTTTTATTTTTTTACTTACTTATTTTTATTGTTTTGTTGATCCTATCTTCTCTTATGTTTTGTTCGTTGTTTTCCATAATTGCTGGTTACGTTTGATTCCGCTAACGACTGATTTGTTTATCTGAATTTACTGTTTTTAAAATAATTTTATTTTCTTAACTTTTTTTTTATCTACTTTATTCACCTATATTTTGTGTTTCTTGCCGACTTTTTTTCTCGATGACAATTCTTTTATTTTATTTCAAAGTCTTTTATAAAAGGTTATTAAGTATTTTGATTATATATTATTAGCTAAATTACACATAAAAATATATTTAACCAAAATATATAAATAAGTTTGGGATATTTGTTAAACACAAAATCTATTGGGTAGGTTACAGCTTTAAAGTAGTTTTGAAATATCTATAAATTTATATCTTTTACACAAAATAAAATATATAGTTACAAATATATGAATTTTATTTTGTTTTATATTATACTATTAGAAACACTAAGAAGGGTATAAATATTTTTAAAATTCAAAAATATATAAATATTGAGTGAATTCAAGATCTAGTTATTTCAAACTTGGACTTAAAACTGATAACAGAATTAACATCCGTATTAATTGTGAATTTGGCAATGTTTATTTAAAAGGTATTATCTTTATTCTGTTATTTAGTAATTGAAGTATATATAATTTTAGCATATTACTCTAATATAAAATAATTAATTTTTATTTGTGATATTTTATTTTTTATTTTTCAAGTATTCCAACATATTTTTATTTATTTTGATAATTGTTAGTTTTATAATGTTTGTTTTCTTTTATAATTTTTTCATGTATGCTTTTATGAGCGTTATGGTTGTGATACTTCTGGTTCGATAACTCTTTTATTAATTTTTTTTGTTTTATTTTAACATTTTATGTTTTTTTTTTAGGGTTAAACTCATCCTTCAAAGTATCCTTTATGATGCATTTAATTCAAAAAAAATAAATAAATTCTTATTTGATAATAAATATATTTATTATTTGTTTGTAATTTTTTCTAGCAAATAATATATAAGCATATCTAAGTTTGAATTTTTATAATTTTAATTCGTGTATTTATTAAAAAAATAATGTTTGAATATATATAAATTCTTTTGGAAGGAATCCGCAACCGCTACTCGGAATGTAATAAATTCACATAGGGTAAACCGTCGGTCTGACGCGATAGCCTGCAAACCAACCGTACAAAGTAAACCATACAAGACGTGAGAAGATAAACCACACAAGGTGATATGTTCGGCCCAGAAACCGTATATAAAAAGACTTAAAATCATGACCTTTGATCACAAACATGTGTTACTTAACCAACTCGGCTACTCCCTTTTAAAGCTGTTTGAATATATCTTATTTATTTTCATATATGTCTTTTCAATATAGAATAACTAATATATGTTATTTATTATCATGGTTGTATTTTCAATATAGAATAACTATTTTAACTATAAAATATACAATATAATTTATATTTAACCAAAATATTTAGACCCAATTTAAACACAAAATCTGTTAGAAAGGTTACTACTTTTAAAATAGGTTACAGCTAATTTTAAAGTAGTTTTGGAATATTTATAAGTGGGAAGAATTATTGTAAGTTTTATACACATTGATATACATACTCCAAACAATACAGGTAGATACAGTGAATTCAAGATCTAGTTTTTAGATGCGTCACTGAAAGAAAAAAATGTACTGCAAAATGCCTCTTTGTCAGCCGCACTTATCAATATTTTTGGCAGCACCTACACTACCTCGACTCTATATCTCTCTCATCTTCTCCTTTCTAATCTCATCATACACCCCAATCCCATTCCTTTCCATCCTCATCAAAAATGCTTAACCCTTTCCTTTTCCGTATCAAAGCTTGAGTTTTTCCTCAAGGGTTTTAAGATCAAAATCAGAGATTAATGCTATCTCAGGTTTCTTTACTTCCATTAAACACCGATTGTAGTATGGAATTTGGCCTTTCTTTCTCTGATTTTGACTCTATCTCTTCTTCACTCGACTATCACACTCGTTCTTCTTCGAGTAATGGAACTGATTACCCGAAACCAATTCATTTGACCTTCAAAGTTTTCTTTAAAACCCCCACCGACTAAAAACTGAGCCAATTGATTTTAACTTTTTTTTTGTTTTTTTCTCTCTTTTTGTTGTTTAGGGTAACCCAACTGACCCTTTTTGATTTATTGTTCTTCGATAACGATACAGACACATGGCGCTTGTTTCTTCAGCTCTTTCCTTCAGTACTATTAGGTATGTTTTTGTTTGTTTTATTGCGTTATATATAGGTTTTGAGTAATGATTGAAAGCGAGTTCTTTTTTTGTTTATACACTCATAGGTACGGTCAAGATCATCTTCACCGATGTTCTTGGAAACCCAAGAAGCCGGTTTCTCGGGTTATGGCTGCTTCGACAGATGATTCATCTAAGCACAAAAGTTACCAAAAGGTTGATGATCTTGCTAAAGTTAGTAACTTTTTGGTTAATCTTGCATTGAATCATCTTTTTCTTTTGATGTCTAGACTGCTAGAGAAAAATTCAACCAAGAGATTTCTTTCCGTTCCAAGGACAAAGATATTTCCATCGCTAAGGTATACATGATACATAAATCTGTTGTAATGACTAGATTTATACATGAATGAGTATATGGTATTGAAACGAGTTGTTTTGTGATAGGCTTTATTGTACATAGCTGCTGAAGATGAAGCCTTTTTGGGTTTTAATCGCGAAATGGATGCGCAATCGGTGGCCAAAGAAAGGAGACATGTCCCTTTGGTCTCCGACTCGGACACCACCAAAGATTGGGACTTTTTGGGTGAAAGGCCAATATCCCAATGGCTCGATGAATTAGACACGCTTGCAAGAGAAGTGGAAGCTGAACTTGCGTCTAAGGAGATAGGTTGTGACTTAGTCCAAGTTTTGGAAGCGGTGAACTTAGTTCTTTTTAAGTTAAGAGGCTTCGAGAGAACAACTATTGTGGTAGATTCCAAGTTTGCCTATTTGCACTCGGTCTTGAACTGTAAAAACGGCAGCGGTAATATATATTTTTTGTAACTTCTTTTCACAATTTTTATTCGAATTTTCGCTAAGTGTTTGCTGTTACTTTGTTGATACCTCAGCTATTTTGCTTAGCGTGATATATATTGAAGTTTGTCGTCGACTTGGTGTATCCATTGTCGGGTCTCGAGTCGGGGAGGATTTTCTGATATGGCCAGAAATGGGTTACCCCGAGGTACTTAATCGAATCACTTAATATTACTATCGCAATTACTATTACTAAACCGAAGTTGAATTGCTAAACTGTAGGAGCTTTTCAAAGTGAAATCCGGACAAAGCTTATTTGCGATTGTCAACGGAAGATGTGTTGAGAACCCTGGATCCATGGCATCTGACTTAACTAGCAATTCACTCTTAGGCCTTGAGATAGCATCAAACAGAGATATCATTGGAATTGCTTTGGCGAATTTGATTGTAAGTATCCATTTTAATACTCACATTAATCTCAACAAGTAAGGTAAACAATTATTCAAAATGCGATGTTTCAGAGGCTTCACTGGAAAAATGCTTCAAGATCGAGTCGAGGATTGATGCTCACTTCTCCTCTTAGAGATGACACCGAAAAACTGCACAAGAAAGGTAGTTCGGCTTTTCCATTGCTGCGACCTCAGCATCTCAGGTTAGATTTCGTCACATCCTTTTAACTTTTATTCTCTTAAATCTCCGTGAAAACACCATTTGATATAGTCCTCAATTATTTGCAGCTAATTCAATCAAGGTTGGTATGAACAGGGGAGGAATATGCAATTTTCAATTCCTAATGTTGCTTCATTAGACTTCACTTATCTTGAAATAAAATGACCTATGTGTGGTTGTTTTGTGCAGCATATCTATATTAGCTTTTAACTAATATACTTTATGTAACTTGATTATACTCTTTGTTTGCTTGTTAAATAGTAGGAGGCCTCTTTCAGTACATTATAAGCAAACTAGATAGTCTATTAGATGAGCGATTTTGTGTATTAGATATACGAGTGAGTTAAAATATGTAATACTATGCAGGTTGGCTATTTTGGCTTCGGAGCGGCTGTTGATTCTGCAGCCTCACAATTGGTCGCTCAGGAGAGACCACGGCATGATGCTATATTACAACAAGTAAAAAAAAACCCACTAATTTCTTTATTATTGTTATGAAATATAATATGATAATGTTTAATATAATAATCGAGGTCATTGTTTATGATATCAGGGAGTATGGAAAGGCAGTTCAAGAACTTAGCATATGCATGGCCTTTGCCCCTGAAGAAGAGGCACAGGTTCTTGAACCGTTCGTCGAGAAGCTGCATTTACTGCGTCTAGAGTTATCCTGGAAATCACGAGACCACGCTACTGTTCCTTGATCATTTCTTCATCTGTGTACTAGAACTTTTAGTCAATGTTATCTTAGATATTTTCCTGTTGGAAAAAGGATTTGCTTAAATAAAATAGTAGAATAATTTTGAAATCAGATCTAAATAAATACCAACCAGCTCATAACGGTGTGGATTCTACAAGATAGATAGACATGTCCTTGTCCCATTTGCCGTTTATAAATAGAAAACTGTTTATTACAATGATTAAAAATGTCTCTCTCTATGGTATTATTTGTTTGGCAAGCCAAGTCCATCAATGTTATTTTTTTAATTAAGGGGAAAGGACATCTACAACTCTTAATATTTTTAACTATCCTAACTCGTTGCTTTTTAATATGTCTGCACAAATTAGGAAATTTTTCAAAACATAAGCCTTGGATTATCGAGGGACAGCAAATACTGCAATTGATAAAATTAAAAAACAAGAATAAAGAACAAATAAAAAGAAGCTAAAGGTAGTTCTGTACTAAACACAAATTTTATAAGAATCCAATGGGTTAATTTGTAGCGGAATTAAAATCGGTGGATGATCATAATTTTATAAATTTAATTTGTTACTTTCTAGAAAATGGTAAAAACTCATAATTATATTTTAATATTTAATATTTTTTTATAGTTATTATTTAACAATTTTTGGTGAGTTTAAATCCACTATTGATGATTATAGTTAAGTGGTGTCCAAAAATAATTTTCGAAACTAGACTATTCATTGTTAATTTCGATCGCTTCCAAACAGTGACAGTAAAATGATTATTCATAAAACAACTAATACACATCTCATCCCTCAAGAAGGGTTAGGGTCACAAAACTCATTTGATTATTCTCCCTCGCAAGCTCAATCATAGAAGGAGGTGTTCGCAAACAACTCATATGCGGTTTGGGTGTGATCTGAGAGGATGAAACTTATGAGTTCACCAGAAGTTATGAAATGTATTGTGTCCATAATTTTTGGAGGCGAGAATATCGAGTTAGAGATCGATATTTCTTAGTCTCAACAAACGATGACGAAGAGATCTCCTCTCCTCATAGGACGATGCATCGTCGAGGGAACTATGAGCGCACGACGCAATCAAAGGAAGATCAGCGTGGAAACCGGCAAAACACTCGGGTTGCGATCACAAGTGTTGAGCAAGTTCGAGTTGAACCTGATAAGGAAGAATAAAAGACAAGGAGAAAAGTGTAAAGAAGAAACTTGACTGGAGAAAATAGCAAAGGAAAAGTATGATAGGAGGAAAATGTATAGAAATAAATGTATAAGGGCTGAATTGTATTAATTATAAAGAGGTAGCCGGAATAGGAAGAAAGCAAGATGTAGGGACCAAAAGATGTAATTAGTCCAAGTTAAAGCGTGTGGGGTCCGCAATTGTACTATAAAAGGATCACACACGCTTCACAAATCCTGAGATGAATAGTACGAGACTTTCTCTCTCTACTAAACCTAGTAATCTAAACTTTCTCTCTCTAAATCTAACGCTGAGATATTTCTGTATCGCAAAAACCTCTATCAACAATCTTCGTATCACATTATCACCTCTTCACTCGAAAAGTACTTGTACCTGATGTTGGCGAGGGCCACCATATGTTTATTTTCGATGCCTCGAATATTATTGTCGACGATGTTGTCTAGCTCTAAAGGCAGAGTGATGTCCCCTTTAGATTTTGGAGCAATTCGACGAGCTTGCTCTTCGGATATTGTTGTGGATGAAGACGTTGCAAGGTTCGCAGGACCCAAGGAGGGGATGATTGGCACTTTTGGGTCGAGGGGCTTTTTGAGGGGTTTTTTCCCTTTGCCATCTTGAGTTTCCTCATGTCTAATGAGCATGTCCTCCTCGGTAATAATTATTCTCGAGGGAGAAATTCGAGTTCCATGAATAGTCATGGATGGAGTGGAAGGTAGACTCGACGCATCTGCTTCGTGTCTTCGAAGAGGCCTGTTCGAAGTACGTCGAGGGCTTGTGGCTGTCTTTGTAGATATTCGTGGAGGACTGGCAGAGGTTCGAGGAGGGTTGTTCGAGGTCCTTCGAGGACTTGCAGATCTCTGGCGGAGATTCTCAACATCTGTTGGCAAGGTTGGTTCTCGAATAACTAGGGGAGCTTCCCTGGCCCGTTTTCGCTCATAAGAGCCTTTTCTATCTTTGTGGGACTTCTTTATCTTCCCAGACGAGTGCTTGTGTTGTCTATCTTTTCCCATCTCTCCAAGGGGGTTCGATTCACTGTGCAGGCTTTGTTGAGCGATTTCGCGGGAGATAATTGCGGTCGAATCGTTCGAGGGAGGCCAGGCACCAAAGAAGGTAGTAGTTGATGGTGGGGGATGAGGCCTCACGTCTTCACCGGCAGCAATCCTCTCTTCGAACCGCTTACTAATTAACAACCACTCAGGAATTTGACAGGGCTTATTCGCCAGCTTTATCTCTCTAGAAATAATTGAACAGAAGTTGAGTTAATGAAGTGAGAAGGTTGGTATTTATAGACACATATGGGCTTTCCTGAAAAATTAGGCATGGGGACCTTTTTATGATGTTTTCCTAGGGACATAATGGTCCATATAGGTGGGAATTGTTCTGACACTAGCCGCGGAGGAAGGTGAAGGGTTCTTTATGTCAGACAACGTCAGGAGAAGAGGAAGAGTTTTCTGACACAAATGGCAGAAGAATTGGTAACGTTTCCCAAAGAATTATGCTGACACATGTGTTCGTTAAAGTGACGTCATGACAACGATCAATCCTGGTACCCCTTTTTTTGCCTGAGTATGAAATCATTCGGGGGCTAATTTATCCAAAGTGGTGCAAGGATTGGGGGGGCTACTCGGATAACAGGATCAATTCGAGGGGAGAATTTTCGAAGAGTTGATTTGTGGCCTCAGTGGTTCGAGGAAGCTTTGTGGAACATTCGAAGAAACATTTTTGAAGAGTTGATTTTGGTTTCGATAGTTCGAGGGGCATTGTTGAAATTCGAAGAGTAATTTTGGCCTCGATGGTTCGAGGAGCGATTTATGAAATTCGGAGATGAAATGGGTTTTGCCTGTCAGGAGAATTATTCAGTCCTAGTAAAATAATTTTTACTAAGACTGGGGGGCTACTGATAAGGAAGAATAAAAGACAAGGAGAAAAGTGTAAAGAAGAAACTTGACAGGAGAAAATGCAAAGGACAAGTATGATAGGAGGAAAATGTATAGAAATAAATGTATAAGGGCTGAATTGTATTAATTATAAAGAGGTAGTCGGAATAGGAAGAAAGCAAGATGTAAGGACCAAAAGATGTAATTAGTCCAAGCTAAAGCGTGTGGGGTCCGCAATTGTACTATAAAAGGACCACACACGCTTCACAAATCCCGAGATGAATAGTACGAGACTTTCTCTCTCTACTAAACCTAGTAATCTAAACTTTCTCTCTCTAAATCTAACGCTGAGATATTTCTGTATCGCAAAAACCTCTATCAACAATCTTCGTATCACATTATCACCCCTGGACCACCTTTAAACTCTTCAGAACCAACATCACAATAATTTTCCCAAGATCCTCGATCCGTTCTACCTTTAAAATTCCATGAGCAGAATAATCCCGCATTTCCCATAGTTCTAGGGTAGAATCTGACTCAATATCAACAATCATTATTAGGGTAGGGCCATGTCTATGGAAATCAGACACCAGTTTCTAACGTGGAGTCTTTTTATAGCGTAAACTCGTCTTCAGCTCCGAGCGACGGGCTAAATGAAGCTTTTAGTACCTACGGGGTACAAAAGAAAAATATCTATATTGATTCTAGAAATTGTGGTTGTCAAGCTACCAAAAAGGTTTGACATTCAAAAATGGAAAAGTACGATGAGACTGGTGACTCAGAGCACCACATTGAGCAGTTCACAAATGAGATGATGAGCTTCCATGAGGATGACCGTTTGTGATGTCGAGAAAATTTGATAATTTTGAAGGGGATGTGTTAACATGGTTCAACGGATTGGCCGTAAGGTCTATCACAAGCTTCGACCATCTATGGTCTATTTTTAGAAATCAGTTTGTAGCGAGCAAAGTGACAAAAAATCATGAGGATCACATAATATATTGCAATAAGATGCTCGGGGAAAGCTTAAGAGATTACACGCAACACTTTCTGCATAGCAAAAATAGCCTCGACGTTTGTCGCGAAGAGGTGCAACATTTTTTCGTATAGGTAAGGGCTCATTCTAGATTTGGAAAAATAATTAATGAGGAAGAAAGATATGAATTTTGGGGCGATATTGGCGTAGATAAAGTTCTAGATCCGGATTCAGGAGACAATGCATCTTCGTTTGGATGACACACTAATACATAGTTATCAGCCTCTAATTCTGGTCTCTGTTCTCACTTCGACCACGTATATGTCACCCGAGGTAGCTCTACAAAAACTGCATATTTTGTATCCCCTCCTTTCACCTTCCGCAACTCCAACTAAAAAGCGATTAGTTCAGGTCTATACTTCGAGGTAACTGCATGATGCAATGCAATGAAGTACCTATTTGGGTCGAGGACATGAGGATCTAAGTAATAACTAGGTATGACATGATAGTTTTACAAGTTAAACGATAGTATGACACATAATAACGTCGGCCATTGGACAAGGGATTACATAGCACTCGGGGAAGAAATATAAAGCTTGATCAAAAATAATAAACTACTCCAGTATGTAAAAGACAATTGTGGGATTCAGAAACGTTACGAGAATGAAGCGGGGTCTTTTAGGGCCGGTAGATCGGATCATGTAGCCATTATAAAATAAGAAAACAATAATATGATAAGTGTTAACCAGAAGACTACTATTTGTGATTTAACTATCAAATATCTAGACCCACATCCAAACTATTGATTTGAGTGCTGCCATGAGGCTCTTAACTATTGTTGGAGGTGATACCATTTTGTGAATCACTAATTTTTCAACAAAAAAACACGTTGGCAGCCTCAAGGAATAGTTTTGTGGGTGAACCTCTCCTCATCTTAGTCAGACTTCTTTCCCCTCCATCGTTTTCGAGAATGATGATTTGAGAAGCGTTGCAAGCCTTCATACAAATGTTGTCCTGATAAATGATTATATATGAGGAGAATAGATTCTTATAATCTTGATAGACACGTAAAGGTGTGCCAACATTTTGTTTAAAATATCATATGATCGGATGAGAAGTACCCCGCCATACCCCGTTAGATTGAATCATGGTCGGATTCATCGTGGTGAGCCTCATAGTAACCAAAGAATTCAGAACAAATTTCATTCTAGGGAGAGCTGACTTGAACAATATGGTCAAGGTACTTATTATGGTGGTATATCACCCAACCTTTTAAAGCACGATCTTGGTAGGTCGTGACTCGACCAAATGCATGCAGTCGCCTCCATTATCCACAGGTTCCTAAACTATATGGTAAGGTACACAATGAGAGTCGTCCAAAGCAACAGAAGTTTGCAAAAGAGTGGTATATTACTTTTCAGTACTAAAGAATGAAGGAAAGAATGATGTTAAGGGTGAAGATAGGAAAGAAAAAGTGTTCAGGGAGGAATAACAGTTTTTAAGTACTTTGGTGGGGATCGAGATGATAGACGATCCTAAAGAGGTCCCTAATTTTTTTATACCGGGAGATGATGCCAAGGTACATCGCTTTCAAGAGGGAAAACGTTTCGAATTAGGTAGCAGCTTGTTAAGATCTTTAAAAAGGGAGTTGATTGGCTTCTTTCCAAAAAACTTGGATGTTTTTACTCGATCGAGTAAGGATGTTGATGGTGTCCAAGGGCCAAAAATAATTACTCAAACCTTTCTTATGGAGGCACATTCCCTTACGACATAAACTCCATTTTATCTGACCTCCATCCTTTGTGGCTTAGTCCTTTGCTTCGAGAACTCATTATACGAGGCTGACCCAATCCTAAAAAGAAACTAGCACCAAACACCGATCACGTGTCATAGCAATGTATTCAGATACTGAGGATAGTCAGTTGTACAAAAAACAACCCACGATGCAACTACAAAGGTCCAACGATCTTCCGATCATAAGAAAACAAGAGGGAACACGACAAACAAGTTCGCATGTCGCTAATGCAGACATACATGGACCGCATTCATGTTGTTGAGAAGTTATTTAGCATTCAAAAGAAAAAACCCATAGTAAACCACTATATTTTGGATATAATCCGATGCAGTTTATTGATGAAGCTGAAGGCCGTTTGGACATGGGATCATTAGCTGAGGTGTTAGAGAAATCTGAGATGATGCTTGATAAGTATGAATATTTTTAGGGGAGAAAGAGAAGTCTAAAGAGAATTATTAGGAGAGTTTCTAAAAAAGAAACGTTACTCAAGATTTAGAGCGATAAAGTTATCAAGTAAAAAATATCCAATCATCCTCATTCCCGAGGTAAGGTCACCTCTTTATAAGTAAGGTAGTTACATGTAACAATTTTATTTTGTTACGTGGCTATTCCATCCCATTTTACTAGTTAGTATAAACGTATTCATCATAAATTACACATTTTGTCCTTTATATTTACATTTTACACCAAAATCTCTCCCATACTTAAAAAATACTCACTAGACCAATTATAAAGTAATTATTTTTATTCCTCATTTATTTATATCCTTATCAGTAGCCCCTTAATCCTTGCAAAAAAATTTGAGAAAGGACTAAAATCTGTTGTGTATGAGAAAATCTTTATGTTCTTGTGGTAAAAGGCTCTAAGACCTCATCGGAAGTGCTCTAAGATGTTGCTTAAAAATGTTAGTTATTCTTTTTTCGAAGTGAGTGTTGCTTTTCCTCAGAGACTTATTGGTCATATACATATTTTTACAATTCACTTCATTCTTAATTTGTAGCCCTTCAATTTTTTTGAGAGTATAAATATTGATTTCGTAGAATGATGTAAAAGCTAACGCGAACTTAAAGGTAAGTGTAACAGCTCATTCTGAAATATGTTACATTTGTTTACCTACTTTGAATTGCATTCACTAGGTACCCGTTATTTGTCAAATCAGATTCTACCCAATAACCGTTTGCCAAACTCTTCTTCCCCTAAAAATTCCCATACCTATCTTCACAACTTTGTCTATAAAGATGCTTTAATTACACATTTCACCTATCACCATTCCATTCTAGAGATAGAAAGAAACAATGCAATGATCTAACTGATCCTACATTGTCGCCACCATACTCCAGCCCTAAAGATCGTGTCCGATTTACTTCCGACCTACTCTTATTATGCTTATGTTTAGTCTGGAAAAGTGTTTGGACTGACTTACCAATGCACAAAGAGTTGTTGAGAGAGAAGCTGTCAGTATCGTCGACAATAAACCACGTCAAGTCACTCTGAATTTTACATACGGTCCATGGTCTCTTACCAGAAAATCATCACCTTCTGTAGTCTTTGGAAGTTATTCAAATAACCTCTTTGGTCTGACTATTGAAGCTTGTTCACAAAATCCACCTCGAATAAATCAAGATCAATCGCCTCGAACAAGAAAAGACAAACCTCATCGTATAAGTGGGTTCATTGCTATGGGAGAATCTGAAGAGCTTAACACTTTGACAAGTCAAATCCCTTTGAACCCTAAAGTAAAAATTATTGTAAGTCCTCCTCCTTGGAAGGGAATGATTGGGACAAATAAGAAGTCACAAGGGATCTTTTCGGAAACCTCCCAAAAAATAACTTTGAATACACCCAGCAATCTACCACATATGCCAACTACTTCGAAATCACCTTCCCATAACCAAGAGTAATGCACCAACACAACTGCACCTCCCCATCTTTGAGATGAAATATCTGAGGAAGCTAGTGATTCGAATCAAGGACTCATACTTCTCGTTCTGGTTCCGAAGAGAATGTTGCAAAAAACGAAAATCGAACCAAAGAAGAAGAAGAAGAAGAAAAAGAAGAAGAAGAAGGTAAAAGGAATTGACACACTACCTGAGGACCTTGCTGCCAATTTGAGTATCAATCTCAAATACATACTCCATGAATATCTTATTTCACTCAACAACGTGTAATATGAATATTATAATCAATCTGAGTATGCTCCTCTTTGTATGCAATATGGGATTCTAGAGAACGTTACTCTTTGGTTGCTATATGTTGGAGAGACTTGTCTTTCCCATGGTGAGAATGAGTTGGTAGTCTACCCAGAGATTCTAAACTGGGGTCTCCGATTCCCAATGAACCCAGTAGTTATAGACTATTTTGAAATAATTAACCTCTACCCTAGCCAAGAAAGTCCCTATATTTGTTTTACGCTGCTATCTAATATCATGACTTCAAGACTCTCTAAAATTTCCCTCCATATAGAAATAATTCATAGCCAAAATCGGTGTCTCAAAAAATGATGTTCTTCTTTTTTACTATCTGACCCTCGGAAATCCTTCAAAAACAATCAATGAACATCTCGAGCCAGATAAAACATGGAAGCATATTTATTTATTTATGGTTGCTGGGAGAATGACAATGAAATTATAATAAATAACCCCTCAAAGTTGTCTTTAAAATGGAAGACCATCAATAAGTTTCATACCTCATTTATTAAATTATTTTATAATTTCTATTAACTTGAGTTGCACTTTGTAGAAATTTTATATGGTATAAAATTTACGTGCTAATATGTTTCCGAACTGAGTAAATGGACATCAAAAGAGTGGTCAAACAAATTTCACAATTCTTTTGACCCTCTGAAATTTATCCAAACTCACCTATCAAAGATCTCTCATAACTCTATCGTGGTCGCAGATAAACTGATGGAGCCTCCTGAATCAGGTGATGCTATGAAACTATTAGCTGCTCTAGATGTGCGTGTCATTCTTCCAAATATAAAAATAAAGTCAAACCAAAAAATAAAACCAAGAGAAAGGCTGTAGAAGTCATTACTCATGACACTGAACAATCCCAAGCCGAGGTTTCTAAAAGAACAAATGTAACTGTTGCAATGAAGAAAAAAATGTCTGCTCGTCGAAGACATTGAGTGAGAATGTTGCTGATGAATTTGTTGATATCTCCTCCTCAAATTGAACTCCATATGCAGAGGCTAATGATTAAGAAGAGAATGAATCCATGACCTCTTTAAAACTGAACCACAGTTTCAGGAAAAAGAACACCATGTTGTTGATATTGCAGATGAGTCAATCGAAGTTGCATAAGAGAGTGTAAGATAAACCACCAGAGAATCAATTAGTATTTCTTGAAACACGACATACATTGCGTCAAACATACCAACCGCCTTGTTCTCTATGAACTCCTCCCGATGCTTCCGTGTTGGAAAGATTTTTTCCTCCATACCCCTCTAATAAACCATGTAAAGAGGTTATGAACTTACTTCTTCCTTTTGCAAACCTCGAAAGTGCTGCCATAAAATTGAGTGAAGAAGTTGCAACTGCTTAACGTCAATTGGATAAATTTACAAATGATGTTGTTTGGTTAAAAAAATACCAAAAACAAAAAATAGGTTGAGATTTCTAAAGACTCGTGAAGAGGAATCAAAGTTTTTGATGATTCTTGACTTCTATAATAGATTTCTGAAGGAAAACTTAACAGACTAGTCGTATTTAGTGCCAGAAAACAGATGCCCAAATGATGCATTCACGACTGTTGCTAGTTAATGGAAGGAGTATGAATATGAAGAAAATGAAGATATCAAATCTGCCTCATTTGGTAAAGAGAGTTCAGAAAGTGACAATAGCTCCTCAGAAGGCAATTCAGATGAATCGCCAATTGGTGATCAAAATAAATAAGCATCAACTGTATTTTTGTATTTATAACTTGTGTTTTGGTATTAATGACTATCACATGTCATCCTCTAAATGTTTGTATGCACTTACCTCATGGAATTGTTTGTACTTGTAAGTGCTCATCCCATAACACTGTCTGTGTTCGTAAGTGCTCATCACATAACATTGTTTGTATTCATAACTTCTCATCACATATCACTGCTTGTTTTAAATGTTAAATGTTGTGTCAATTTTCAATTGTCTTAAGAAAAATGTAATTGTATTATAATGCCACACTAATTGACACTTTGAATTATATTGCCACACACATTGGCTCTTCAAATTATATTTCCACACACATTTACTCTTCGAAATATATTTCCACACACATTGGCTCTTCAAATTATATTTCTACTCGCATTGAATTTTTGAAATATATTTCCACACACATTGGCTCTTCGAATTATATTTCCACACACATTGGCTCTTCGAATTATATTTTCTTGTAAAAGATCTCAAAGGTGATCAATCCTTGTACAATTTAAAAATAAAACTTTTATTTAATTATAATAATATTCTAAGTTCATTGCTAAAATAAATTCTCATATATATAAATGATTTTATATATTCCTAACGTTTTTTGTAAAATAACTCTTGTATTTATAATTCCGGCTATATGGACACTTAATTAAAACCTTCTTGAGCCACTAGGAAAGGAAAATAGTATGCCACCGGTCAAATATACATGGGAAATAATAACATGCTCATAAGTGTTCAAATAATTACTCACAATACAATCATAAAGTTCCAATATTCCAAGGCTATTGCAAAAACCTTCTCTCTTTATTTTGGAGGCGATGTGTCTACGGCTTAACTGTCTCGACTATTACATACGGTCCTTTATAATTTGGAGCCATCTTATCCAATATTTTATCTTTTTTACATAAAAAAAGCTTTCTCAAAGCTTTATCACTTAGTTTGAAGTCCCTTCTTTTCACCATCAAATTATAACGGCTACGCATCAAAATTTGACAATAAATCAGATTCAAATATGCTCTAACCTTTTTTTCCTCAATCAAATCAATTTTTGTTCGTTTAGCCTCCTCAATATCGTCCTCAAAATAGTTTACTACCATGTAAGATGGAAGTGTTGATTCCACTGGGCTTACCGCATCCATGTCGTATACCATAGTAAAATGAGTTTCTTGAGATATAATTCGAGGTGTTTTTCTATAAGTCTATAACACCTTTTGAAGATAATTATGCCATTTTCTAGTGGCACCTGCCTATTTTTCTTAAGACCATCCAAAATAGTTCGATTAGTAAAATCTACTTGACTGTTCGCTAGTGGGTGAAATAAAGTTGAAAAACACTATATGATTCCCCTCGAATCACAAAAAGATTTCAAGGGTGCTTAAGTGCTCTGCCGCCATGATCTGCTAATCTGTACGCACCACGATGCCCTTTAGAGATAATCGTATATGGGCCTTCCCAATTCGGTCCTAACTTGCCACATGCTCCATTGTTGGAACCTTGGAATATTTTCCTTAATACCAAACCCTCCACCTTAAAAGAACGAGGCTTGATTCGAGCTTTAAAATGTCCCATCATCAGGCTTCTGTAATGCTCTGCTTGAACGCGGGCATGATCCTTTCGTTCTTCGAGAAGGTCCAAGCTCATTGTCCTGGCTACTAGATTTGCCTCTTCTTCGTAGTGTTCTATTCGATGACTTGGAAAAATAATCTCTACTGGTATGACTATTTCGGTTCCATAAACCAGAGCGAAATGGGTGTCCCTCGTTGTTGATCGTGGAGTAGTTCGATATACCCATAATACCTCAGCTAATTTATCCGACCATTTTCCCTTGCCCCCTTCAAGATTTTTCTTGATTCTTTCAAGAAATGTTCTATTCGTCACCTCCACTTATCCACTAGCCAGTGGGGGTAATACGGGGTGAAGAAGTGTTGGAGGATCCCGTATCGTTTGCAGAAATTGGTAAGTATCGAATTTTGGAATTGTGGACCATTATCTATCATTAAAATTTGCGGGATACCATATTTGGTCAAAATCTAATTATGAATGAAGTCACATACCTCCTGTGCCCGTGTTTGGAATAAATCTTTGGACTCAACCCATTTGGAGAAATAGTCCACCGCGACGATAAGAAACTGCCTCTTCCTAGTAGCCACTCGAACGTTTTGCTTCGGCTCGCTAGGCATATGTTGTGTGTTGGCATATTCTTGACACTTATAGCATTGTTGCACAAGATTTTCCATGTCGGCTGCTAATTCTTGCCAATAGTATCCTGCCAACAGAAATTGGAGAATTAACGTTCGATGACCACAATGAGCACCTGCCTCCCTTGAATGTAGATTGGCCAGGACTGAGTTAGCCTCTGTGCGATTACGACATCGAAGTAAAGGCCGAGTCGTACTATTTCTATAAAGGATGTTATCGAGCACATAAAAGTTTTCCACCTTATTCTGTAGTGCTTGAGCCTCACTTTTATGGGCTGACAGTTGTTCAAATGTCAAGTATTGCAAATATGGCTGCCTCCGGTTGTTGGTATGAGCAAATGAATGAACGGCTTCTACTGTAGGTAATAGCTCGGTCATCGAAAGCTGTTGTAGTAAAATCAAGGGGTTCTCTCCCAAGGCTGCTATCTTAACTAATAGGTCAGCAATAGAATTTTCCAGTCGCAGGATCTGTTTGTACGAGACATGGGCAAACTTGAATTCATACTCCTTGAGTATAACAAGATAGTATTTTATTCCCTTCAGTCTGGCATCATAAGTGCCTACTACCTGGTCGATTACTAATAAGAGTCGGACTTAACTCTAATGCTCTGCGCTCCACAAATCAATACCAATTTCAAGCCATAAATAGCGGCTTCGTACTCTGCTATGTTATTTGTGACTAGAAAGTTAAAACGTATTGCTTTCTTAATTTCCTCGCCTTTTGGAAACCGTAGAACAACTCCAGCTCCTCCACCAGATGCACAGGATGTGCCATCAACTTCAACAATCCACTCGTCTAGTTTTGTTACTTCTTGTTCTTCCGTTTTGGCCCGTTGTTTCCTCGAGGAGGAGAATTTTGCAAGAAAATCGGCGATCACTTGACCCTTAATTGCTACTCGTGACTCAAAACAAATATCATACTCACCGAGCTCGATACTCCACTTGGTGAGGCACCGAGAGACGTTAGATTTCTGTAGTACTGCTCGCAGAGGGAAATCCGTTTGCACAGTGATGATGTGGCCTTTGAAATATGGGCGTATTCTATTGACGGTGATAACTAAACCCAAGGCTACCTTTTACAGATCAAAGTATCTTGTTTCCGCATCTGTTAGCGTTTTGCTTGTATAATATATCAGGCGCTGTACCCTGTTCTGTTTGCGAAGCAAGGCTGAACTAACAGAGAATGACGACACTGACAGATACAAGAACAAGGGTTCCTCAGCCATGGGCGCAAATAAAATCTTTGGAGAAGTAAGATATTGCTTGAGCTCGGTAAAAGCCTTGTTGCAATTCTCTGTCTAGGCAAACTTCTTGGCTCTTCGTAGTACCTTAAAAAAGTGATGACTCTTGTCCGATGCTTGAGAAATGAACCAGGATAACGCTGCTAGCCATCCTGTGAGGCATTGCACCTCCTTGATATTGTTTGGAGGGTCTATTTGTAGGATTGCATTTAGTTGCACAAGATGAGTCTCGATACCTCACTGACTCACAACGTAGCGTAAGAACTTTCCCTTAGTGACCCCAAAAGAGCACTTATCCGGTTTAAGCTTGAGGTTGAATTTTCGTAGTAGATCAAAAACTGTTTGTAATGTCTGTAGATGCTGTGCTTTATTATGTGTTTTCACAATCATATCGTCGATATATGCTTCTAAATGTTATCCCAGGTGGTCTTGGAAAATGTGGTTTATCAGTCGCTGGTATGTCGACCCTGCATTCTTTAATCCGAAAGGCATGACCGTGTAACAGTATAAACCCCTCTCAGTTTGAAAAGCGGTGTGCTCTTGATCAGAAGGGTGGAGTCAAATCTGATTGTATCCAGAGTAAGAATCCATAAACGATAGGCATTCGCACCCCGAAGCAGAGTCTACTAACTGATCGATACGTGACAGCAGGAAAACATCTTTAGGACATGCTTGATTCAGATCAGTGAAGTCCACGCACATTCGCCACTGACTATTTTTTTTACCAAAACAGAGTTAGCTATCCAGACCGGATACTGTGCTTTCCGGATGTGCCCCACACGAGTCAACGTGGCCACCTCTTTTAGTATGACCACCTGTTTCTACACTAAGAAGGATCTGCGTTTTTAGCGTATCGGCTCGGCACAAGGATTGATAGCCAGCTCGTGACATATGATCGAAGGACTGACCCCATAAATATCACCTACCATCCAAGCAAAGACATCCAATTATTTTGACAATAAAGTAGTTAACGGTACCTTAAAATCTGGAGATAACTTACCTCCAAGTCGGAATGTGCGACCGCCAGCTATGGGTGCTTCCACCACTTCAGAAATTGTGTCAATAGAGTTGCCAAGCTCTCGTGGATTGTCAACTTGATCCGGTGAGGTTGGATCCAATACCTCCGGTTCAAGGACCCCCTCACCGTTTAATTGATATCATAGCGGTTTGGATGGATCTGTCGCGATAATATAGCAGGTTAGTGCGGTCCTTTGGCTTCCTCGTATTGTACCTACCAAGCCGCCCACTAGATACTTTATGCACTGCCGAAATGTGCACGGTGTCGCCTCCAATCTATGCATCCACGGTCTCCCACTGATGGCATGGTATGGGCGGTGCATCGGATATTATAAACAACGTTTTTAGCTCATTTTAAGTGGATTCGTGGCCGACTTTCACCAACAATTCTACTTCCATAACGCATTGTGAAGTTATGCTCTCGTAGCCGACCAAAGTGCGATGTGTTGGCTGGTAAAGGGGTACATTTGAATACGATCGAAACTATTTTTGAATATTAAGTTAGCAAAGCTACCTCCATCGACCAAAAAGCAAGTCACCATAAATCCTCCAATGTACATATGAATAGTCAACGCTTCCTCATGGGGCAGACTAACACTTCTGAGATCATCGTCATTGAAGGTGAGATCGACCACTGGATCCCTATAACTGCGGTAGGAATTGACATCGATTTTGTACACATTGAGCTCGTTTTTGGCCCGCTTATTCGAGGCGGATCCATGGAGTGGTATTTAATTACCCTCTAATATTGTGTATAAGGACGGGTTTGCCGAGCTCGGAGATGTTGAATTGCCCTCCGAAATTTCGAGAAGCAACAGTTGCTTATTAGTCTCTCCTCCTTCTTTATTTCCAAGTTTTTCATTGATGGGAGATCGAACCTCTTTGCGGCGATCTTGATTTGATCGTTTGATAAATTGTACCAAGTCCCTGTTGTCGATAAGTCATTGGATCTCTTCTTTGAGTCGCCAACACTCGTATGTGGTATACCCATGGTCGTTATGATAAGCACAGAAGTACCGGTTAGACCTTTTAAACACGTGAGCACTCATCACGCGGGTTCCTGGTACTTTGTTCTTCCCCTTGTTCGATCATAAATTATGGAGATAGCTTCGGTCAAAGGAGTGAATCGTCTGTTTGGCTCTTGGAATTGGTGAGGACGTCGGTTATACTCTCTCCTGGGCTGCTCTTCAACCTTGTTCTTTCGGATCCTCCTTCCTTGGAATCTGATCTGTGTCGCTCAGGCGAACCCCCTCTGATGAAAGTATCATATCTGGCGAGTAAGCCTCTCATATTCTTTGTTGGGAACTTGATAAGGTTTGCATAGAGTTGTCCTTTTTGGTTGAGCCCCCGTTTCAGGGATTCCACCACCATGTTCTCCGCTAAATCTGGTAAAGCATTCATGGCATGAACAAATCTTCTAACATAACTTTTAAGGGAATCACCTCGCATTTGATAGAGATTCATGATCGAATCTCGCTCTCGTTTGAGCTCCTTGTTTCCAAAAAACCCTTTCCCTGAACGCTTTCCACAATCCTGTAAAGTTGTAGATGGATCCTTTTAGTAAGTTGCTAAACCAATCAATCACATTGCAATTGAGGGTCATAAAAAGCGCTCGACACTGCATCGTATGTCGGGGTTGAACGTCATAATCATGTTACTAAACTGCTTCAAATGTCTTTCTGGGTCTCATGTTCCATCGTAAGCCTCCATTCGAAAATGATCGAACTTCCTCGGGAGTTGGGCTTCAAGAATTTTCTCAGAGAATGGTGATTCTTTGAGTATATAAGCAGATAACCTCGGGAGAACTTGGCTGTAATGGAGATCTTCATCCTGTCGAACTCGCTTAGAGGATGTTTGCTTCACCTCCTCTCTAGGACCTTTGTTCCGATTCTTGCCCCCGCTCTCACTTTCGCCTTCCTGTTTGTTATCTCGCCTTGATGATCGCTCCGCCCTGTTGACCTTGCTGGCCTCTGGACCAGACTGATGATTAACTCGACTCATCCCCTTGAAATTAGTTATAAGTTCATGAATAACATCATTCACCCCGACTATGGTGGTATGCATGGCTTCCTCCTTTGCGTCTCGTTCAAACGCCACCTTCAATCGCTTATTTTGGAGATGTTGGATTTTTTGCTCCAGTTGTTGGACCACCGGATTAACGACGGGGTTGGCTTCCACCGCTTCTTGGGCCACAAAGTCGTCCACTAGATGGCGGGGTTGGACGTCGACCCGAGCAACGACTTCGGGAAAAGGCGGTTGTTCCCTCGGATGGACTGCCCCTAGGGGTGCCACAAGTTCGTCCCTTTGGGTTGCAACGGAGATTGGGTATATGGTATTTTTGCATGGGCGGAGGATTCGTTGCCCTCCTCATGCTCATTGTTGCTTCACTCGTTTCCTGATTTTCTCTCTCGATTCATGACCTTGTGACTACCACGGTTAGTGATTGTTATCGATTTCCCACAAATGGCGCCAAAATTTGTTACGTGAAATAACAAAGTATTTCCAAAGTAGAAATATACGAACAGTCAGAAAAGAGAAAAGAAAGAAGAATATGTTATTCATCTGGAGAATTCCTTTACTTATTGTCTTCCCTGTTAGTGGACGGTTACATTCGTATTTAATTCCACGTAATGCCCCCACTAATACACTTACATCATTTCCCCCATAATTTTGGACTACTATTTAAGCGGGTTGACTTAAAACTGATAAAACTATTAAATAATAAATGATGAAATGCTTTCTCCTCTAAACGTTTACTTTTACTAGAAACATATGCTAGTCCGAGCTGGTCTGGGTCGATCTGAGCTAAACGAAGTACTCCTTATTTTTCCTTGTTGTTTGGCTTTGAGCACGACATGATCCGAGCAGAGCTCTAGATGTCCAAGCTTGCTCAATCGTCTCTAGTCGTCTTTAATTGAAGTCTCCCTGTCTTCGTTCGAGGTTGGTCAACTATGTATGAGCTCGTTTGTTATGTAATTCCTGTGTCCTCGGCTTGGTCGGTCAACTCATCCATCCGAATTTTGTTGACTCTGCCTTCTTTGCTGCTTGCTTGGGTCTTTACTTCTTTTTTTGTCTATTGTCGTAATCCGAGCTCGTCCATTTCATTTCTTTGCCCGTGCAAATGTTTGTTCGGGGAATATACCCTCATCATTCTCGATCATAAATTTAGATTCATCCTCTTTCTTAGATTTATGCTCTCTTCGAGATTTTTGAGGTTGAATATCCTTCATCTTAAAAAACACAGGTCTTTCTCTCTTGTACGAGGATCAACTTTCTCAAGATTTTGAGAAAATTCCTCGGAGTCTGACCCAAGAGACTCACTTGTATCTGTTGAAATTATCGATGCTTGTTTGTCTTCTTCTTCATAGAGGAGTGATATCCATTTTCTGACTAAAATTTCACTTCTCGATGATCAATTCACGCTCGGTGAGCGTTGTGATAGATCTTCCAAATCTTTATTCTCATCCACTCGTCGCACTTCGGATTGCATCCTACTAGCTTGAAGAGATTGTTCCCTTTAATAAAGTTGATCATTCAAATCAACTATTCTTTCCAATAGTTGATTCATTTGATCTTCCACATTAGACTTGATAGGTCAGATTATATTGTAAGTAGAATGTAGAGAGCAGTTCAGATTTCTCTTAGAAGACAGTTTAGACTTTTAAAAAAGTAATAATGAGTAATTTGTATGCCTAGTATAGTAAGTTGAGTGCTTCCAATTCCACCTAATTAGCCCTAAAAAATGACCAGACCCGGGTAGCCCATGGATCTTTAAAATCTTATAAATAGGGTTAAAACAACATTTAATAGGTTGGTTGAACTCTCTCTCTCTCTTAAAATATTAAATATAGAATATATTTTCTCTCTCTACTATCCACCTTAATTTTTCTACCCAAACAAATACTAGAAATATCATTCAATCTTGTTTTTACCTTCATCAAATTGGCGACCACAGTGGGAGCATGAGGTGCATGAATAGCATTATTCAAAACCACATTTAAAGATCGAACATCGGATTTCTTTAAGGCATGTATATTGACATGCAGATTGATCTTCATCTTGAGAATGAGGGGGTCTGAGGTGACAATAAGCATGCTAACACTTTGCATGTGAACCATAACACAGAAGAAATAGACATCATGCAAGAAGAGCGTGGTCAGCTGAGGGTTGAGATTAAATCTTTGAAAGCTAAAAGGCCCAGGAGAAAGATCTAAAGAGGAAGTATCTTGTTGGGTGTCCCGGTTCTGATGAGCCAGATAACAACCACAAACCAGATGAAAGTAATTAGTCCCCAAAGGTTATTATAAACGAAAAAGGAACATCGGGTAAAACAGTTATTAAACACATAAAAGTCTGTTGGAAAATCTACCACATCGTCAAATTCAAATATTTATTCTTCATTATAAAGTAGTGACCATGGCCGCCAAAAGAAGAAAGAAAGATTAACTAAAAAGCATGCTAAGAATAGGGATCGAAAGAGCAAAGGAAAAAGAAAAAGTATCAAAGAAAGGTAAAAGGGTCGGTAGACTAGAAAATTGATAATTTCCTAAGTGATTAGTTCGCTATCCAGTCTGAACCATGTATCTTTGCCACTCCTTATGAGGATCATATGTTTAGTCAATGTCATAATTCGAGACAATCACCTTTGTCTCCAAAGATTCTTCATGGGCATCTAATTAGGAAGTTTGATAGCTCTAAAATGGAGATATATGATGGAAGCCAAGATCCGGATAATCACCTCGAACAATTTAAAATTTTAATGATGATTTTTAATGATGATGATAAACTATTGTGCTAGTCCTTCTCGTAGACTTTCAGGGGAAGTGTGTTAAAATGGTACAACAGATTGCCACAAGGATCTAGAAAAAACTTTGATATGTTTTGGATGGCCTTCTGAATGAATTTTGTGGGGAGTGAAGATATCAAAGAAAATGGTGATACAATCATTCATTACGGGAAAGATCCGAATGAATCTTTAAAAGATTATATCAGTTGTTTTGTGAATACCAAGAATGGGTAGGCTGATTATTTTGAGCAAGTAGTTAGCGCTTCTTTAAGACATGCCTTATGCCGGGTGATTTGGATGATTCAGTAACTCATGAGAAAACAATGACCTAGGACGAATTATTGAATAAGTTCGGAAGCAAATTACAATGGAGGAAACCAAAAAATCTAAAGTACCCCGCCAGAATAGATCTACTCCCATAATTTCTATCCCACAAGCCACAACTCATTCTCAAGCTATAGTTAATTACCGTCCTAAGGAATCCGGACATGGCTTGCATCTGCCTAAACAAAGTCAGTCCAGTTAGGGCCAACAGTCTAGATCAAAGAGGAAAATCAGTAGGTCTAGCCTGAATGGTTTGTCGAGTTAGGTAAAATGTAGCCACCATTTTTTATAGAACTAAGAATGCTGTGTATTTTCGAAGGCCAACACCAATTCAATCCCCTAGAGAGAATCAGAACACATGCATTTGTAGATACCACAATGATGTGGGCCATGATACCTAGGATTGCATTGCTCTTAAATAAAAACTGCAAACTTTGATTGAAAGGGGAAGTTATCTGCTTTTGTTAAAATAATAATAGGGCAACAGGAAAATTAATACATGTTCCCAGCCTAGTACAAGTGCATCCCAGGTTACATCACCAAATATTCAAAGGGAAATTATGAAAACATCTAAACAAGAAAATGTTATGATAACTGTGGAACAATTTGATCTAGATTTGGAGTACTTATACTCTAATCCAGATTGGAATCAAGTTCGGGTGATAACAGAATGAACATCAATGGTATCCGATATGTGCAGTTACTTTGAATCTTTAACCATTTTTGGGAGATATATTGTAATTGCACCATCAAGTTGCTCT
The DNA here is from genome assembly GCA_036936605.1 of Limnanthes douglasii subsp. nivea. Taxonomy (NCBI): domain Eukaryota; kingdom Viridiplantae; phylum Streptophyta; class Magnoliopsida; order Brassicales; family Limnanthaceae; genus Limnanthes; species Limnanthes douglasii. The sequence continues at coordinate 266,657,705 of JAUPFV010000005.1, read as the reverse complement.
AGAAAAAGACATATGAATAACTTAACAACTCAGTTAGAATGGAAAATATCCGGCTAAAAAGCACCAGTGGTCCCGCATGTTTACCATTTGTATCAACTTGGTCCCCTTCCTTCGATCATGTATAGAACTCATCCCCATCCTTTTTTAAAGTTGCATTTTCAGTCCCCCCGCACATGTGAAGCGTGTGAGCTTGACACATGGCATCAGTTTTTGCTGCAAAATTGGTCCCCCAATTGTTTTTCCAAAAATACCCATTAGCATTCCATGTCAGCAGTCATGTCACCTTCCATGTCAGTTTTACCATTTACCTTCAATTTTTACCATTTACCCATTAACTTAATAAACGGACCGGGTCGAACCCTAATTTAATTAAAAAAACCTGAAACCCAATATAACCCAACCCAGCCCGTAGCAATATAACCCGACCCGTTTCCCTTTACCGAAATTAGACTCGTCGTTCTCGTTCTTCTCTCTACCTACCTCTCTCCTCTTCCATAGCATCTCCTTCTCTCTCCTCTCTATTTCCTCTATTTTTCTCGAAATCAAGAGAAAAACCCAGTTGGCTATCGATAATAATAACATCAACTGCTTCCATATGGAACCACCATGTGCGTGTCACTAGAAATCGAAATCGAAATCGGAAAACGAGAGAGGACTGAATACTCTGAATCTGCCTACTTGAAGGCAATGTACTAATAAGCTACATGAAAGCAAACACAACTTCTGGAAAATGCCAAAGGTTAACTAAACCTCCAAATAAATCCTCTGTATTGAAATGCATCAAACAGACCTTTTCATTTCTTCCTGTAAACATAAACTAAGGTAAGATACCTTGATTTTCACGAAACTCAACCAAAACAACACAAAAGTTAATAAATCATAATGTACCGCTATCCCCGATCAAAAGGAGCTTTATGAGGTAATCATAATCGGCTCGAGCTCTAGCAGGTGGAGTAGCCATTTTTAAAAAAACCAAAAAAGTCGAGAGAGAAAAACAGCAAACCCTAAGGAAAACAAAAATAAATTCATTCTCAAATAAGATCGAACGCAAAAAAAGGTTAAATTGTCAGAATCGAAGGCATAAAGAGTTGAAGAAGAAGGGAAAGAGAGATACGAACCAGATCAAGAGAAAACGAAGAAGAAGAGATTGATACGACGAGATCTGCTAGTTTTGGAGAAAATGAGAAAGGAGTCTGTGATACCTCAGCACATGTCGGTATTTGATAAAATACGAATGAGAAAGGGTTGGGCCATTTGTTTCCATTAAGTCTGTATTTGATGAAATGAATAATTACATTGCTTTCTAGATCGGACAATTTTGCTACATCGGGAATAATAAATTTATTAGTAAAGGTTCAGACAATATTTAGATTTGGGTTCAAATACCAGTGGTCAAATACAAGTTTGGACGATACTTCACCACCATAGAGATAGATTTCGAGAAAAAAAGAGGAAAGAGAGAGGGTAGAGAAGGAGACGCCATGGAAGAGGAGAGAGGTAGGTAGAGAGAAGAACGAGAATGACGGGTCTGATTTGGGTAAAGGGAAACGAGTCGGGTTATATTGCTACGGGCTGGGCTGGGTTATGTTGGGTTTCAGGTTTTTTTAAATTAAATTAGGATTCGACCCGGTTCGTTTATTAAGTTAATGGGTAAACGGTAAAATTTGAAGGTAAATGGTAAAACTGACATGGAAGGTGACATGACTGCTGACATGGAATGCTTAGGGGAATGTTTGGAAAAAAACATTGGGGGACCATTCTTGCAACAAAAACTGATGCCACGTGTCAAGCTTACAGGCTTCACATGTGCGGGAGGACTGAAAATGCAACTTAAAAAAAGGATGATGATGAGTTCTATGCATGATTGAAGGAAGAGGACCAAGTTGATACAAGTGGTAAACATGGGGGACCACAGGTGCTTTTTAGCCAAAATATCCACACATCTTTATCAAAACCCTGATTCTTTCATTGTGCTTGATAAGGATGACCTAACATAAATTGCGGGCCCTCATGAAGATGTTGTTATAATAGAAGCATCGATTGAAGGCAATGAAATACAAAGAATCATTATTGACACAAGCATTTCGGAAAATATTTTATTTTTATCAACCTATAAGCATATGAAAAATCCTTCGGTAATTCAACGTTAAAATAGAACCATATTTGGGTTTACTAGAATCTCTATTGATGTAATTGGAGACTTCGAAGAAGAAGACTTGCTAGGGAAATGAACATTCAAGAAAATGGTAAGGGTTTTATTCGTAGTAGTTGATTGTTTGACGTCATACAATAGCATCCACTGTTCACCAATGTTTAAAATATGTTGTGGGAGATCAAGTAGTCATCGTCCAAAGTAGTCAAAAGGTGGCAAGGGAATATTCTGTCACTACTCTCGCTCCAAAATCATTGTAAGTAGTGAAAAATAGAAAAAAATAGAAAAGAATAGAAATAAACAAAGTCTTCTACAAATTCAAATGAATTAGATTATCCAAGGTGGGCTCCTAGTGCCGTGATCCCAATCGAAGAAGTTGAAATTAATCAACTAGCAGAAGGAAAAAAACATCAGGGTCAGATCCAAATTACCTTTAGCATTGGAGAAGAAATTATTATTTTTTTATCTAATAATTTACATGCGTTTTCTTGGTGGAACGAGCATGTAACGCGGTTTCCAGGAAGTGCTATCAACCATAAAATTTATGTTAGATCTGATGCGGGTCTAGTGGTCCAGAGAAGAAGGGTTTTTTCTAAAGAAACCTTATAAGCTATAGTTCAAGAAATTGATCGGTTGACTAAAGTAGAGCATATTAAAGAATCCCAATACCGTTTTTGGACTGCTACTCCAGTCCTTGTCAAGAAGAAAAATATAAAATAATGTATGTGTATTGACTTTAGGGATCTTAACAGAGCTTGTCCTAAAGATCCATTTCATGTGCCTTAGATCGATCAACTGGTGGACTCCACATCGGGAAATAAATTGTTATCTTTTATGGATGCTTTTTACGGATATAATCAGATACAAATAGATCTGAACGATCAAGATCACACTACATTCATCATAGATAGGATGCTTCATTATTACAAGGTAATGCCTTTTGGGTTGAAAAATGTTGGAGACACTCATCATCGATTGGTTAATTAGGAATTTTCCAACCAAATTGGAAGAAATGTAGAATTTATATTGATGATATGATGGTCAAAATCCCTAAAGAGGATGATCAAATCTCCGACCTCGAAAAAAACATTTTCTAACTTAGAAGCCATCAACTTAAAATTAAGCCTTGAAAATATACCTCTCATGTCCGATCTGGTAAATTTTTGGGTTATATCATAAGTGAGAAAGGAATTCAAGCTGACTAAGACCAATTGGATATTTTGTTGGCCATGGATCTACCTCGAACTACTAAAAAAGTTCAAATATTAACAGGATAGCTACCAACATTGAACAAGTTCATTTCAAGATCATTAGAAAAGTGTTCTAATTTTTTCCAAGTCTTAAAAAATGACAAGGACTTCAACTGGTCCCCAGATTATGACTAATCGTTCCTTAAAATAAAACGACATCTATCTTCACCTAAAACTTTTTTAAGACTTGTAGATGGAGAAAGAATTTATATGTAACTAGAATTATCAGAGTATGTTGTGACTGCAGTATTGGTACAAGAAGTTGATAACTATACACCATGTTTATTATATAAGCAAGAGCTTGTTAGAGGCTTAGAAAAGATATTTAAAGTTGAAAGAATTAGCCTTGGCATTTGTCATAGCAGCCATAACATTGAGGCCATATTTCTAAGCACACTTTATTACAGTTTGAAATTCTTTTCACTTAAAGAATGTGTTACAGAAAGCAGAAATATATCAGGATGAATAACCAAGTGGTCAGTTGAGCTTGGGGATTATGATATTGACTTAACACCCCGAACTACAATCAAATCTCAAGCTGTGGCTGATTTTTTAGTTAAATTTCTCTCCAAAAAACCTCATAAAGAAGCTTAAACTAGTAAACCTGAGAAGGAATGGTTAATCCGCACTGTTGGTGGATCTAGTAGAAGGAAATTTGGTGTTGGTATTTGCCTAATCTTCTTCTTTGGGGATTCAATGTACCAAGAAATAAGTTTTGGTTTTAGAGCATCCAACGATGAATCAGAATATGAAACGATAATAGCGGGATTGAGATTGTCTCAGATATGTGGCGCCAAAAGAATTTAATTGATAAGCGATACACACTTAGTCATTTATCAAGAACAAGGGAAAACTGAAACCATGAAAGATCACTTGGTAAAGTATTTAAAGGTATTAAAAGCGATCTCAACCAGTTTTAAACATGTAAAGTACGATCATGTCCCAAGATCGGAAAATTCAATGGTTAATTCCCTAGCCATTATAGCATACTCTGAAGCCTATCCATGGATCCTTATACAAGAATATCCTTCCTAGTTAGCAATTCTGAAATAAAGAATGATGTGGAATTTTTTTTCATGTATTTACCAGAGCTTCACAAGATCGGATAAGTGAAATCCAAGAGTATCACTAATGAAGTCTTTCCTCAAGACAAAGGTTTTATAAAAAAGTTAAAATAAAAAGCTCATGGATTTATGGATCTAAGGGGGTTCCTTTTAAAAAATCCTTCCGGAAGCCCTTATTGCGTTTCCTCGGATCCATCCAATATCAAAGTATCATATCAGAACCGCATGATGGGGAATGATCAACACATTGCGGATACAAAGATTTGACTAGAAAAGTCTTGCTAGCAGGGTCCTATTGGAATTCTCTAATGGCAGATGCTAGAGATTTGGTGAGAAGATGCGACCCTTGTTAAAGGTATGAAAATGAAATCCATGTACGATAATTCCCCATAGAATATGTATCCAAAGAAATACCATTTGACATATGGGGACTTGATCTAGTCAGATCACTTCCAATGGCTTCTAGGGGTTGTCGCACTATTATTTTGGCAATAGATTACTTTTCAAAGTGGATAGAAGTTGTAGCATTATCCGGGACAACATCTAAAGTAGTGATAAACTTTATTCTTTCTAACATATGCTGCATTTTGGCATTCCCATGCATTTCACTACAGACAGTGGTCCTCAATTCGGCAAGAAATATATGGAAGTATTTTATACATCCAGACAAATTCATCGTTGTTTCTCCTCTCCTTTTCATCCCCGAGACAATAAACAAGTTGAGGTAGCCAACTGAGCGATTTTAATGGGTTTGAAAAAAAACTTGGAAAGAGCAGCTGAGAAATTGCTGAAATATCTACAAGAAGAACTATGGCTAAATGGTCAACCCACCAGCATATTGACCAATTGTTAATTGATCCTTTTGCTTTACAGTTTGAACCAAGTATTTTTGCAACTCCTAATGAAGATACTGTTTTTATCCGTAGAAAAAATTAGAGGTAATCACCTTTGTCTGCAGAAATACTCCCCGGACATCTTCCTAAGAGGTTTGATAGTTTCAAGATGGAGAAACACGATAAGAGTAGAGATCCGAACAACCATCTGGAGCAGTTTAAGAACTTCATGATGAATTTTGGTGATGATGACAAGCTACTGTGTAGGGTCTTCTCCCAAACTTTCATAGGAAGTGCCCTCAAATGGTACAACAGTCTCCCTCAGAATTGCATAAGAAATTTTAGTACGATCTGGGTTGCCTTCCGGAGGAAATTTGTTGAAATTAAGGAACTCAAGGGTAATACGGACACCATTATTCATTGTTCTCAAGAACCAAACGAGTCCCTAAAGGAGTACATCAATCGTTTTGTGAACACTAAGAATGGGTTAGCATATTGCTTTGAACAAGTTGCAATTGCTTCACTGAGGCAAGGTTTAAATCCAGGTAATCTAGCCGATTCAGTGACTCGGAAGAAGGCTATGGCCTGGGGTGGTTTGTTGAATCAAGTGGGAAAGCAAATCAACACAGATGAGACCAAGAAAACTAGAGTACACCGCCAAGTGAGATCTACCACCACAAAAACAACTCCTCCACCTACTAATCATTCCCGTTACAGGGCAAAAGAAACTGGACAACGGTCCAACCGGTCAAGGCATAATCATTCTAACCAAACTTAGAGTCAACATGTCAGAAATAAGTGGGGGCCCTGGGTTCAGCCTGAGTGGTTTGCTGAGCTGGGGGAGAGCGTGGCTACATTTTATGACAATACTAAGAATGAGGTGCATTTTAGAAAGCCAGCAGCATTACAGTCCCCCAGAGAAAACCGGAGCACTCATTTATGCCAATATCACAATGACATAGGCCATGATACTCATGATTGCATAGCCTTGAATCAGGAGGTCCAGAACCTCATTGAAAGGAGCAAGTTGGAGGCCTACGTAAAAAAACAAGGGGAAGCAGATCAGATAATGCTGAAACCAATACTCTCATGGCTGGTCTTTCGAACAATCATAGGACATCTACACAAGAGGGTGAAATAGTAATTGTTGAAAGATTCGATGTGGGCTCTGAGTATCTTGATCCAGATCTGAGTCGAAATCAGGTGGGGTGATAACAGATAAGACCAAAACAATTTTCGGTCTAATTAACATTTTTGAGTCATTACTTATTTTCGGATGGGATATTGTGAATGTACCTTACACTTCATCAAGGAAGAGGCATGTCCACAATTTGGCCACCCAGTTGGATGGTGGAATGTCCACCCACCAGTATTAATCCCCATATCCCTTTATGGTTTTTGACGATGATGACCTGAGAGACATTACATGGCCTCATGAAGATGCGGTGGTAATAAAGGCATCAATAGGGGAAAACGATATACGCCGGATTCTGATTGATACAGGAAGTTTGGAAAACATCCTGCTTTTAAGCTCCTACAAGAAAATGAGAAACCCTTCGGTTATATAACGTAATAGAAGCATTGTAGGCTTCACAAAAAGTTCTGTAGATGTGATTGGGGAGTTCGAAGAGAAAGTGTTGTTGGGTAAATGACCCTTTAAAAAGATGGTAAGAGTACTGTTTGTTGTGGTGGATTGTCCAATATCTTCTAATTCCATATTTGGGAGATCTTGGCTCTCGAGAATGTATGATGTGGCCTCTACGTTCCACCAATGTTTAAAATATGTTGTCCAGGGACAAGTAGGTGTTGTCCGGAGCAGCCAGAAGATAGATAGGGAATGCTATACAACAGCCATTGCGCCTAAGACTTTATGGGCAGTCACAATTAACAAAGATTAACAGCTATTGGAGCCTTCTGCTGAGGAAAATGAAATTGATGATCCCATGGAGGCTCCCAATGTTATAATACCTATTGAGGAGGTTGAAACTCACTCCCTTTTAGAAGGCAAGAGTTTTAAAATTGGTTCCAAGCAGGCACCGGATTTAAAGCACCGGTTATTATCCTTTGTGATGAAGAATCAACATGAAATTTAATATGCATGCCCAACCTAGTGCAAGTACAACACGATTTACATCACCAAATGTTCAAAGACAAAGTATGGAGACATCTAAATAAGAGAATGATTTGGTAATTATGGAGCGATATGGTAATTATGCTGTGAGTGTAGTGTTAGTATGAGAAGTTGATAATTCTCCTCGCCTGTTTATTATATAAGCAAGAGCTTGTTGGAAGTTGAGAGAAAATACTTAAAGTTGGAAATATTAGCATTGGTGTTGATGATAACAGCCAAACAAAATAAGGCCTTTTTTAAGCACACAAGATAACGGTTCGAACTTCTTTTTCTTTGAAGAATATGTTACAGAAAGCAGATATATCAGGATGAATGACCAAGTAGTCAATTGATCTTGGGGATTATGATATTGACTTTGCACCCCGAACTGCAACCAAAGCTCAAATTATGGCTGATTGTTTAGTTAAATTTCACTCCAAAAAGCCTCATGAAGAAGCTCAAACCAATAAGCCTGAAAAGGAATAGGTAATCTAAATTGATGTGGGATGTGAAGTCGATATCTTCCTCATCTCCCCCTTTTGAGGATTCAATATACCAAACAATATATTTTGGTTTTAGAGCATCTAACAATGAGTCAAAATATGAAGCACCAATAGCAGGATTGAGATTGGATCAGATATGTGGTGCCAAAAGATTTGGGTTATTAAGAGATTCACAGTTAGTCATTCATCAAGCACAAGGGCAATCTGAAACCAGGAAAGATCACTTGATAAAGTATCTAAAGAGATTATAAGAGATCTGAACCAGTTTTAAACACGTTAAGTATGAGCATATCTTAAGATTGGAAAATTCAATGGTTGACTCCCTAACCATTATAGTTTATTCTGAAGCGTATCCTTGGATCCTTGTAGAAGAATGCCCTATCATAGTCACAAATTCAGAATAAAGGGTGATTTGGGAGACCATTTACATGCATCTACCATGGCTTCTCAAGATTGGAGAAGTTATATCCAAGAGTTTATCACTAATGGAGTTTTACCTCAAGACAAAGCTTCTGCCAAAAAACTAAAACAAAGCTCATGAATTTATGGTTATAATGGGGGTTCTATATATAAAAAAATCCTTTTGCAGGCCTTTGTTGTGTTTCTTCGGGTCCAACAAATCTCAAAGTGTCATATCAGAACTACATGATGGGGAAGGATCAGCATATTATGACTACAAAGCTTTAACCGTAAGAGTCTTATTGCGGGGTTACTATTCCTTTCTATTATGGTAGATGCTAAAGACTTAGTGAGAAGATGTGACCCTTGTCAAAGATATGGAAATCCAATCCATGTACCAACAGTCCCCAAAACGTTTGTATCCAAAGTAGTACCATTTGACAAATGGGGGCTTGATCTAGTCGGACCCCTTCCAATGGCTTATGGGGGTTGTCGCATTGTCATTTTAGAGATAAACTACTTTTCCAAGTTGGTAAAAGTTGCACCCTTGTCCGAGACAACATCTAAAGCATTGATAAAGTTTTTTTTCTAACATATGGTGCAGGTTTGGCAATCTCAGTCGTATCAGTACAGATAATGGTCCTCAATTTGACAACAAGAAAATGGAAGTATATTTTGCATCAAGAATCCAACAGTGTTTCTCTTCTCCTTTTCATCCTCAGGCCAGTGGACAAGTTGAGGTAGCAAACCGAACAATTTTAATGAGTTTAAACAATAACTTGGATGGAGAAGCTGAGAAATGGTCGAGTTATCTACAAGAATTATTATGGGCCTACTAAACTACTTCCCACACAGCTACTCAAGATTCTCCATTTGCTTTAGTTTATGGAATGGATGCAATTACACCTATGGAAGCTACTCTTCATTCTATCAGAGTTCAAAATTATTCCAAAGAGAATAATGATGTGGTAATAAGAGGCTTAGTTGGATCTGATTGAGGAAAAATGAGTAACAGCTCACTTAAGAACCGCTTATTACCAAGGCCTTATAACAAATAGGTACGCATCCAAGATTAGAAGAATAAATTTTCAAGTAGGAGATAAAGTTATAAGGAAAATTTATTTACATACCAAGGAAAAGAAGTTCGGAAAACTAGCTCTGAACTGAAAAGGACCATACATTGTCTATAAAAGGATTAAGTAAGGAACCTACAAGCTTCTATAAAAAGAAGACAACATTTTTAAGCACCCTTGGAATGTTGAGTATCTAAGATTTTATTTAGAGTAAATTTATCTTGTAACTATTTACTTTGTTCTAGCTCAATGTAAATATTATAGGCCATACTCTTTCCTACCCTGGTGGCGCGGGGAGTTTTAATGAGGTGTCTGAATCTCAATCAATCTATCATCTTTTACCTTTAAAGAAAAGTGTCTATGTCTTGGCGGGATTAAAGTTGTGTTTCCTTCGAATGGATTACCTTCGAATGACTTAGTGAGATTAAATTTGTGTTGTCTTCGAATGGATTAGCTTCGAATGGCTTGGTGGGATTCAAATTGTGTTTCCTTCGAATGGATTAGCTTCGAATGGCTTGTTGTGATTAAGATTGTGTTGCCTTCAAATGGATTACCTTTGAATGGCTTGGTTGGATCAAATTTGTGTTGCCTTCAAATGGATTACCTTCAAAGGATTTGATGATATTAAAGTTGTGTTGCCTTCGAATGGATTACCTTCTAATGGCTTGGTGGGATTAGAGTTGTGCTGCCTTTGAATGGATTACCTTCGAATGGATTAGTGGGATTACATTTGTGTTGCCTTCGAATAGATTACCTTCGAATGACATGGTGGGATTAAAGTCTTGTTTTCTTCAAATGAAATACCTTCGAATGGTTTTTTCGGATTAGAGCTTGTTGTTTTGGTTCAATTTTTCCAGGTTTTTAATCATCTTTGAATAAAAATAGCTAGTTGAGGTCGAATAATAATAGAAGCAAAAAAATATATTGAAATATAAAGTGGATAAAAATAAATATGACACGAAATACCTTTGAATTATAAAAAACATTATCTAAACAACAAATGCGTAGTATACTACAATGACTTACACAAACAAAGTCAGAAAGTAATCTGATCCCAACTACAATAAAACGTTTTGCACACATGAAGGACTTCAATTCAAACGCACATACACATAAAAATTGTTAACCTTATGGCTCGTTCCCTTCAGTTTTCTTATCTTCTATATTTTTTCATTTGTTTTATTTTTTCTTTTTTGGGTGCTCAACTTGGAATCCTCTTCAGCTTAATCATCAAAATCATACTCATTGGTGTCATCCGAAGAAACATTCAATTTATCACTTAGTGATATACTATGAAAATAAACTTGGTAATCTGGCACATACCTCCATATCTCTCCAAGAGACCGCTTGGGGAATGTCTTATGAAACAACAATAATATATCCGACTTAATGGATTCATCCCTCTTTTTTATAGACTCCAATGTTATATCAGCACTGCATCCACATCATCAGCTATATCCTAAGCAGTTTCTTCGTAAAAAGATCTTCTAGTTTTTTCTTTCTTCGGATTAATGATGAATTGTATCTTTATCCTTATTCTGTTGATTCTTCAAGGAAGTGATTTCTTTGAAAGTGGATGACTGCAAGTCATTATAGTTAGTTTGCAACTTATCATGATCATATTTGACTTGAACCAATTCTTCGTTAAGGGACTTCATTTCCTTACCCAAATTTCCAACCATGTCTTTCTCTGCCTCGATAGAATTCTTCAAACTTTGATTTTCATTAGCAGTCTGAGCACAGCATCTGCAGGATTTGGGATGACCTTTGGAAGAACTTCGGCCTCTTCGGGGATAATGGGTCGGGCTGCATCAGCGACGTTTGAGGTCGTGTCTGATATGGAAGTAGAAATTTAAGGAGTAAAATGTAAATAATATAAGTTTAATGGAAAAATTATGATTATGTAATTCTGTTGAGCACTAAGGGTAATTTATCCCTTTATGTAACTGTGTTCAGTTTAAAGTTGAGTCCTAGCGCCTCTATATAAAGGCCAAGGTTGAACTAATAAAGGGGTTGAAACACTTTATGATCTAACTCAATTGTGCTATAATTTCTCTCTCTAAAAACTCTCTCTCTCTCTAGAACTTACGTATTACTTTTTCCTAAGACAACTCTCTAAATAATTGAACTCACCAAATTGGTGATTCCGCTGGGGATGATTAAGAATCATGACTTATATGTTCAAATTTCAATACAATCTTCTTATTTTTTCGTTTGAATTCTTATAATGAACCCCGAAAACAATCTGTCACTTCGATCAGGGATGGAAATATTAAAAGATGATTTGCAAAGAAAGGAAAACATGATGGATGGATCAACTCCAATCCAAACTCAATCGGATATTGGGATGCATATGAATCAACATTTAGATAAAATAAATATGTTTAAAAAAAAATATGAAAAAAGAGAACAAGAAATTCACTCGGGAAAGCTAAAATCCGAGGTGAGACAAGAAAACGAGAAAGCTGAGATGGAAGATCGGTCTGATCGATCTTGTACTGATCGGTACGATAGAAGTGACCCTTTAAAAAGATGGTAAAAGTACTATTTGTTGTGGTGGATTATCCAACATCTAGAGACAAGCAGGTGTTGTCCGGAGCAGCCAGCAGATAGCTAGGGAATGCTATGCAACAGCCCTTGCCCCTAATACTTTAGGGGCAGTGAGAGTTAACAAAGATTAGCAGCTATTGGAGACTTCTGCTGAGGAAAATGAAATTGATTATCCCAGGGAGGCTCCAAATGTTATAATACCTATTGAGGAGGTTGAAACCCACTCCCTTTTAGAAGGCAAGAGTGTTAAAATTGGTTCCAAGCTGCCACCTTAAAGCACCGGTTATTATCGTTTTTATGTAGAATCAACATCTTTTCGCATGGTGTAACAGTGATGTCACTGGAGTGCCAGCTGATATTATTTCCCATAAATTGTCAATTCGGAGTGATATTTCACCAGTTGTACAGAAGAGAAATTCTTTTTCTAAGGAAAACACTGATGTGATTGTTCAAGAAGTTGACCGTTAAACTAAGATGGGTCACATTAAAGAAACTCAATACCCTTTGTGGACTGCTAACCCTGTTTGGTCAAGAAAAAGAATGGCAAATGGCGCATGTGCATTGATTTCACTGACCTTAATAGGGCATGCCCTGAAGATCTTTATCATGTTCCTCGGATAGATCAGTTGGTGGAATCTACCTCTGGAAACAAACTATTGTCTTTAATGGATGCTTTCTCAGGGTACAACCAGATACAAATAGATCCGAAGGATCAAGATTACACTACTTTCATCACAGACAGAGGTCCTCATTGTTATAAGGTGATGTCGTTCGGATTAAAAAATGTTGGGGGCACTTATCAGAGGTTAGTGAATAAAGCTTTTACTAATCAGATTGGCAGAAACATGGAAGTTTACATAGATGATATGATGGTTAAAATCTTGGAGGAAGATTCACATATATCTAACCTTCAAGAAACATTCTCCAATTTAGAGGCTATAAATTTAAAGTTGAACCCTGAAAAGTGTATTTTGCGGTCCGATCTGGAAAGTTCTTGGGCTACATAATAAGTGAGAAGGGAATTCAGCCTGATCCGGATCAGCTTAATGCTTTACTAGCAATGGACCCTCCTCGGAGTATTAAATAAGTTCAAAGACTGACATGACGATTGGCTGCATTAAATACGTTTATCTTAAGATCATCAGAAACGTGCACTCCATTCTTCTAATTGTTGAAGAATGCTAAAGACTTTAATTGGTCTCCACAGTGTGACCAGGCTTTTATTGAAATCAAGAAGCATTTGTCCTCACCTAAAACTCTTTTCAAACATGTTCGGGGGGAGAAGCTCTATGTATATCTAGTTGTATCATAATATGTAATAAGTGTTGTGCTAGTAAGAGAGGTTGACAATTAACCTGGTCCGCTATATTACATCGGTACGAGTCTGTTGGATGCTGAAAGAAGATATTTGAAGTTGTAAAAATTGGCATTAGCCCTAATAATTATAGCAAGAAAGATGAGACCATACTTCCAAACTCATTCCATTGTTGTTCGAATGTCGTTCCCTTTGAAAAGTGTTTTTTAAAAAGCTGATGTGTCAAGCAGAATGACCAAGTGGTCAGTGGAGCTGGGTGATTATGATATTGACTTTGCACCTCAAATAGCAATTAAATCCCAGTCAGTAGCCGACTTCTTGGTAGAATTTCATGCTGATAGATCATCCGGACATGAATCAGAAAACCGATCTAAGAAAGAATGGGTAGTTCGAACTGATGGTGGATTAAGTATTATGGGCTGTGGAGCTAGGATTTTTCTAACTTATCCCTCTGGTGACAATATGTACCAGGCCATATGTTTTGGTTTCAGAGCTTCTAACAATGAGTTTGAATATGAAGCAGTCATAGCTGGTCTTAAGTTGGCTCTCCTATGTGGGGCAAAGAGAGTCCGGTTAATAAGTGATTCTTAATTTCTGATTCACCATGTTTAAGGACAATCTGAAGCAAAGAAATAACAGTTGATTCAATACTTGCTTCCGTTGAAATAGGTTGTCGCAAACCTAAAAAATATCTGCTATGAGCACATTCATAGATCGGAAAATACTCTGGCAGACTCTTTGGAACTATAGCTTATTTTGAATATTACCCATGGATTCTTGTGCAGGAATGTCCATCCGTACAAACAGGTCATGAAAAAAAGAGTGAAGAAAATATGAATATACTTGTTATTCAATCTAAATATGGAGATATGCTCTTCTCCAATAGATCTCTGATGGGATATTGCCTCCGGATAAAGCTGTGGCAAAAAAGATCAAGTACAAGGCTCGTGGTTTCTTGATATTAAGAGAAGTTCTTTACAAGAAACCTTTTAGCAGACCTCTCCTGCATTGCTTAGGATTTGAAGAATCTCAAGTTGTATTATCGGAGCTACATGATGGAGAAGGTTCTGCACATTGTGGCTATAGGGCGTTAACCAGAAGAGTCATTTAGCAGGATACTACTGGCCAACCATAATGGCAGATGCTAAAGAGATAGTGAAAAAATATGATCTTTGTCAAAAGTATGGGAATGAAATTCATGTGGTAGTAGTTCCTATAGAATCCATATCTGAACCAATACCCTTTCCTAGATAGGGTATGAATCTAGTTGGGCCTCTTCCTATGGAATCTGGTGGATGTAGAAAAATTATAGTCACTATTGACTATTTTTCTAAGTGGATAGAGGCAGCTTCTTTGGCTGGAACCACTTCGAAGGCAGTTATTAAATTTCTTTTATCTAACATATGTTGCATATTTGGGGTTCCCCGAAATATTACTATAGACAATGGGACACGTTTTAATACTAAAGAAATGGAAGCGTTTTGTACCTCTAGAGCAATTCAACATTGTTTTTCTTATCCTTTCCACCCTCAAGCAAATGGCCAAGTTGAAGTAGAAAATAAAATAATCTTGTCCGGATTGAAGAAAAATCTGGAAGAAGCTGGAGGAAATTGGCCAAGTTATTTACAAGAAGTGTTATGGGCCTACTGAACTACACCTCGGGCTGCCACACAAGAGTCTTCTTTTGCTTTGGTCTATGGGATGGATGCAATTACTCCCATAAAAGCTACTTCAGCATCCCACATAGTCTAAAACTATTCTAAACAGGCTAATGATATAGCAGTTAGGAATCAGTTGGATTTGGTTAAAGAAAAATGAGTTAAAGCGCATCTAAGAACAACGCATTACCAAGGCTTGATAAGGAGCAGATTTGCCTCCGAAGTTAAAAGAATGGATTTTCAAATAGGGGACAAAGTCTTAAGAAAAGTCTCTTTACAGACCAAGGAAAAACAGTTTGGTAAGCTGGTTCCGAACTGGGAAGGCCCTTATGTGGTTAGTGGGAAGGTTAAACCGTGAAGATACAGGCTCCAAGACAAAGAAGGGAGAGCACTAGAACACCCATGGAATGCTGAACATCTCAGATTATACTTAGAATATAATTTTTTTTTTAAATATTTACTTTT
This sequence comes from Limnanthes douglasii subsp. nivea, assembly GCA_036936605.1. Classification (NCBI taxonomy): domain Eukaryota; kingdom Viridiplantae; phylum Streptophyta; class Magnoliopsida; order Brassicales; family Limnanthaceae; genus Limnanthes; species Limnanthes douglasii. The sequence goes on along the minus strand of JAUPFV010000005.1, from coordinate 266,642,333 downwards.
TAAATATCAATGTAAATATTAGGGAGCATACTCTTTCCTACCCCGGTGGCGCGGGGAGGGTTTAATGAGGTGTCCGGGTTTTTCAATAATATATCATGCCTTCTTCAAAAGTCTGGTGAAATTTTATTTCAGTTTGGATATTAAATACTTATTAAACACCCCGACTCTCAAGTATTTTTGAGGTGATCGCATTCGTTAAACACATGTGGTTGAGGATATTTGATATTTTTGTTCAACACATCTGAAATATTAAAGGCTATTTAAACATTGGCCATAAAGAGTTAAACAAAATTTTAACAAAGAGGAATGTGATATTAAAATCTGATCGGATTAGTACCGATATCCGATACACAGAATTCCTTAGCCATCCAAGAACTATAGTCTTTCATAGAAAAAGTACATAATGTCTTGTTCCCTTCGATTTTTTCTTCACCGCCATCTTTTTTGGGACTTTTGAGTTCATCACTCAAACTCTCACCCACTTCTTCATCGTCTTCGGAATCAATCCCATTAGAGTAGTTGCACTTGTCACCATCAGCCATTGTGTGGAAATGGAGATCATCATAGTCCACATATTTTCATAAAGGACCAAGGGTCCTTTTAGGAAAGATCTCGTGGAACAGTAAGACCATATCGGACTTGTTTCCATCATCTTTCTTCTCGAGAGAATCCACTACTCCACTACAATAATTATCTATCCCTGTAGCTATTACTTGAGCTTGTTGGTGTTCCAAGGCAGCTTTCTCTTCGGTCTTCTCCTGGACAGAATTCTCCAACTTGACTTTGTCATCGGATAAAATCTTTATAGTATTGTCCTTAGTTTGTAGTTGCTCCTTCAAAGCTGTGATATCATTTGAGGAAGAAGTCTCCATATTGGAGTACTTGGTTTGGATCTCTTTGCTATTATTTTCTGACTCAAGAAGTTGGGCAGCAAAAAATTTATTTTTCCTTCCTTAATAGTTTTATGCTTTGCTGAGTGTTGGGAAGATCGTTCGTCAAGCTTTCCTATTCTGTAGTCAGAGAGTTGATGGTAATAGTTTGATCCCTCACTTGTCTCTCCAGATCAAGCAATGGACGAATGTAACCCAAGAGGGAATTGCTCAAGGTATCTTGCTTTCTATATATCGCGTAAGTCTCATGATTGTGGGTCACGACGTTGGAAGAATTGGGAGGACGGTAAAGCCCCGCAAAATCATATTTTTCTAAGTCATTAAAATATATATATATATATATTGATATTTTGAAAAGCGTCAAGGTTTACCTCTTTGTTACCATCACTAGTAGCATGTTCGGAGTAGAGATTGGGTGGAATTTCCTCTTGAAAGGTAGGATCAGTAGGAGTGGAGGAGGGATTTCAGAAGGACGAACAATTCTCTCTGATCCCATAGTAAATTTTTTCTTATTTGCACCTTTTTCATCACTGTTGGCCTTACGTTTCTTGTCCTGATTTGAAATCTTTGGTGGGTTGTCAGACCCACCAGCCTCTTTGACAGTAACTTCTACTGCTTCCAGTAGAGCAGCATTAATGCCTTCTTGTTTCTCTGAACCGGTCCCTCCAGTGGTTGTTTGAGGTGGGTCTATTGTGGTTTTCTTCTTTCTCTTGTTTTTCATTTTGTTCAAATGATTGGGGGCTTTAGCCCTGGAAGGAAGGCAGGTAAAGTTTAGCATCTTTAGCCTATGTCCTACTCAGAATGACATCTGCAGAAGTAGGGGTGGTCAGCTCTTCCCAGGAGAGGACTCTTCTCCCTGCGGTGTTCCACATATGAGACCTCAGGAAGTTCCCAGATGTGAAGCAGTTGTGGAAAGTGTTGCCCCATTTCTCCAATGCCCAAGATTTCAGTTTGGCACAAGTATCTTGTCATGCCTCTACATAGTCCGAAAACTCCTTTGGAAACACTGAGAAGAGATATGAATCAGTTCGGAGTAGTAACTTAATACTTGAAAGATTAAAGAGAATATAAAAGAAACTCACCAATACTCTTCTAGCAATTGGTCGGCTAGCTTGGGTTTGAGTCAACGTTGATCTTTTTCCCATTCTCCGAGGCCCAGTTGATAAATAAGAACTCCATCCTCCACGACTTTTCTGACTCTTTGTTGTAGTGGTAGAAGGGGATCTGATGATTCTTACACAAGTTTTCCACAACAGCAAATTATTCAATTGGTACTGGAATCTTAGATAGCCTGGAGGCCATGATGTAGGCCACTAGGGTATACCAAGCGTTGCGACTCAGCTGACTGGGACATAGCTTGGTCAAGTGGAAGTACCTAACTATCTCTGGATCCAAAGGAAATCAAAGTCCCCAGTTCAGCACCTTTGTATAGACCACCAACTCATTGGGTTTGCAGTCCATCGAAGTTTTGGGGATTACTAGGACCGCACCTTCACAGACTCTTAGATTCCCCACTTCGTACGAATACGACCCAGCTCAGAAATATGGGTGTATGCGTAGGCTATATTTTGAAAGGATAGCAAATACTTCACACTGACCTTCTTGAAATTTGACCTCACTCTACCCTCCAGACTCTCCGGAAGCGCATCTGGATTAGTCATACCTACTTTAGTCTTGCCCTTCCGATCTACAGTTGTGTCCTCTGTTTAACTGGACGCCTCAAAGAGGGCTTCATCTAAATTTGCCTCCATGTTTTCTTCCATTACAGTGGAAGGTTGCTCGAATGGCTGTTCAGAACGCTATTCGGATGGCTATCCGGATGGTATGACTTCTGCCAAGGGCTACTCTCTAGATGGTTTGGTTTTGGCACAGTTTTTACTGCCTCCGAACTAGAGGGTTTTGAAGATGTAGGAGTGGATTTTGATTTGGATTGAGGGATAACTCGGTGTGGGGTTAATTTCTCTGGAGACTTCTTTGTATCTGAACCCATTGCGATAAACTACGAGGGTTTTAATAATACTAGAAACAACTTTCTCCTTAGGAAGAGGGTTATGAGACTCTTGAATAGAGGACCCTGATGGAAGAGGAGAAAGGATTGAAACAAAGGGTAGCTTTCTAACCTTGGGTGCTTTTGAAGACAATGAACCCTGGTCTGTATTCGTTTGTGAATGATTAGTTCCTTCACTAGGAGAATCGGGAAGACAAGCAACAATTCGTTCGTCTCTTGCAACGTTTCTCACTCTCTAACTCGGACAAATTTAACCAGCCTCATTTTACTATAGTGTTTCTGGATGTGAACATATATGATTTGAATACAAATTTGCATGTATATGGAGCTTTCTCTCACTAGAAATGCTTGTGATTCTTGAAGAAATTGAAACAATAAGAATATTTATATATAGCAGTGGAAAGTAGCAGTTACCTAGGAGAAGGTAAAGCGATCTGAGTAATGATTAAAAGCTATAGAGTATGGGAGTTAAAGCCTAGGTAAATTTCTAGCCTAGTAGGTGTGAGAATCTAGGAGGAAAACGGCTGAGATGTCGAACCAAAACCTGACACGTGTCCCATGATTGAAAAAAAACGCTTAGAATTCTGAACTGAAAAATCAGTTATACCAAAATTCGAATAAAGTCGCTCTTAAGGGAAACGTTTACAGTTTGGATACGACAAACAGATCGGAGAATGTTGATATTGATTTTTAAGATTTAGCTCTTCCAAATATTCTTTGTAAGACCTAAAGGAGCTACTGATAAGATCGGATATTTTGGCCGCTTAGTCTTGACTTAATCCGATGGGCAGTTCAGACCATAATCACTATTGTAAAAAACCGAACAGGACAAACGTAATAAATGCTGACTAAGCTAGATGTTGGTCACTTCACACCAGATTACTAATGGGTCCTTAAACTTGACCCGACTTCACTATTCGACCCAATAAGCTCATGGGTTAGTAATTAGGTATAAATACCCCAACCACTTTCATTAATGGGGGTAATCAAAATTTACTGCTAGCACACAACTTAATTATCTCATTACTTTCTACTCTTAATATTAAATTCCCCAAAATACTCAAAACACTTTAATAAATTACCCTCACACATAAAAATAACTACACCAGTAGATTCTCCTCCAAAAATTGCTAGAGATTCAAAATACTCACATAGGGTTTGAACCCGTCCTTATTCTAATGGCTCATCTACAACCATCAAAATTAACTGATCTGGATCAGTATCCAAATATTTCGATGCTGCGCCAAAATCATCACATTTAGAATCTAAAATCATTAACAAACTTTCTTCCTTCAAATTCGGGTTAGCAGCTTGTTGAGTCGATGTGCTCGAAATTTTTGATCCATTGATTTTCCCTTTGACAATAGCAACCAGCTTGCCATACTCTATCAAAACCTGTATCCTCTTATTTAAAGCGACGCAATCTGCAGTATCATGCCCAATATCATTCTGATACTTACAGAATCTATTGTTACGTTCTTCTTTTGGTATGTTTAATGGATCTGGCTTTTTAAAGCTTATATAACCTTTGGTTTTTTCGTAAATCTCAGCAGCATCCTTAGTTAAATCAACATAATACTCTGGCCTTATCTACTGATTTGGAGTTGGTCTTTAGAATTGATAACCTGTAGCTTGAGTTGGATACCCTCCAGTTTGATGAGGCAAATTATTATTATTTTTTGGACGAAGTGGCTGATAATTCGAACAATGTCCTTGATTATTTGACATCAGCCCTGAATTCTTTTGACTAGATCCAATCACTCCTCGAACCATAGTTGATTCCTCCACTTTAATTTTATCATCGACTTGAGCAATAAGTTCTTCAAAAGTCAAGGCTGTCATTTTTGTTGTTTCATTTGCCAAATCACCTGGCAACAAACCTTGTCGAAATGCAACCTTAGCAACCAAATCTTCACAATTATCCATCCCTATTTTTGTTAGCACAAAACTCTTTGTATGATCCTTTAATTTCTCTCCCGCAACTTGTTTACATTATATTATTGCGTCACCATTTACTCGCATCTCATTACTTCCCAAAAACTTTCGTCGAAAAGTTTTATAGAAATCTCTAAAGTTGGAAATAAATCCCCTCAGCATCCTATTATACCACTTTAATTTTGTGCCTTTGAATGTTTGAGAAAAGCCTCTACATACCAGTCTGTCATCATCTTCGAAGTTCATCATATTGTTCTTAAATTATTTGATGTGATCATTTGGATCTTGCATCCCGTTGAATTTGTCAACCTTAAGAATTATCAAACCGCTTCAGAATAGTAATAGACCTTATCTCAGTTGTTAAAGGAGAATTTCTTCAATCTACTCTTTACATGTACTGGTCATCTCCTCTTGTTCCCATAATAGCATACAAATTCTGATCATCTACACCTGTGTATTGGTTAAATACATTCCCTTTACATCATTTTGTTTCTTTTAAACAATGAGGGGTATTATTTATTTTTGACTTATACTACTTATGCGATTTTCGAAATCGCCTTCTTTCTTCTTTCAAAGATTCTCGATACCTCTTTTTCTTAGTTGATCCTTCCTTAGATTCCGAGCTATCAAATTCATCATCACTAGATGTGATATACCTATGCTTGTCTTTATTTTATTTTTGCAAAGTACGATTCTCTTTATCACGCTCAAAATATGTTTTCTTCTGGCCACTTCAGATCTAATGAGCTGTATAAGATTGATCAGATTGACTTTCTATATCATACTTCTCTTCAGCTTGTCGTACCTCAAAATTTAACCTACCTAACTGAATATTATATTCTCTTTGAACATACTTATCGTTTAGCGTTTTGATTTAATCCAGCAACTGATTCATTTGAGCTTTGATGTTTGAATGAGTCTACTGAACCGAGATTTGTTTATCTTCTTTACTTTCTCCTCTTTGTAAATCAGATCTCAAAGTTTCGATTGCTTTTTGAACCAGAAGATCATCTTCTTTCCCTGGCTCCATTATCAATCAAGAACAATTGTAACTAATTAAAAAATCGATTTCCTCTGGTTTAGATTATGAAATCAAGATACCGATCAACTATTTCTCCCACTGTGGTCATCAATTTGTTAAGTTTAAATCTAGATTCTTGAAAGATAAAAAGAGAGTTTGATTATAGAGAGAGAGAAAGTAAAGGTGAAAGTCAGTATTGAACTAATGAAATATTGTCCCCTTTATTCAGAGCCTCATCTTTTATTTATATGCATATTGACTTGTATAAATATTTCGGTTACATAAAGGGTTTAATTGCACTATAGCCTCTCATATTTACAAGCAGTCCAAGTATTATTTATTAACTATACAATTTATCATACATGACTTTAGTTTATTACATTTTAACTATCAATGTTCTATATCTTTATCAAATAGAAATAAAAACAACATTAAGTACTTCGAATGATCCAATGATCAAGTGAAACAAATCGGATGTGGGGTTACGAAATGCATTAGGCTTAACCAAGGACTTGCATAATTATTCTGATGTGAATATAAAAAATTGCCTTGTATATATTGATAGGGTCGGAAATTGTTGGAGGAAAAAAGCAGTAAAGAGGCTTGTATGTTTCTTAGAAGGACAGTTCAAATTATATAGCTAAATTCAATGAATAAACGGTATGTTTAGTGACTCAGCTAGGTTCATAGTACATTTTTATGGGCCTGGGGGCTCGTGAGATTGACCCAAATATATGACCCGACCCGAATAGCCCATGGCTCTAAAAGGAGTATAAATAATTCAACAAACAACATTAAATGGGTTGGACTTTTCTATCTCTCTAATAAATACAAGCAACTCTATTCTCTATCTACCTCCTACTCAGGTTTTCATACCACACAAACCAAATAAATTCCAAAACCACCTTTAGATTAAATTTTATCAACACCAGATTGACGACCACAGTGGGACCGTGAGGTGCCTGAATAACTTTATTCAAAACCATATTTGCGGATCGTACTTCAGATTTCTTTGAGGCATGGATCTTGACATGCAAGAATTTTCCCCTCTTCACAATAAGGGGATAAGAGGTGATGATGAGCATGCTACTATATCTCATATCAATCATAACATATAAGAAAGACATATCATGCAAGATGAGCATGATTAGTTGAGGGCTTATATTGGGGATTATGATATTGACTTTGCACCCCGAACGGCAAACAAATCTTAAGTTGTGGCTGATTATTTAGTTGAATTTCACTCCAAAAGGCCTCATGAAGAAGCTCAAACCAATAACCCTGAGAATGAATGGGTAATCCAAACTGATGTGGGATGTGGAGCTGGTATCTTCATAATCTCCCCCTTTTGGGATTCAATATAACAAACAATATATTTTGGTTTTAGAGCATCTAACAAAGACTCAGAATATGAAGCACCAATAGTAGGATTGAGATTGGCTCAGATATGTGGTGCCAAAAGAGTTCGGTTGTTAAGAGATTCACAGTTAGTCATTCATCAAGCACAGGGGAAATCTGAAACCAGAAAAGATCACTTGATAAAGTATTTAAAGGCACTAAAAGAGATCTCAACCAGTTTTAAACACGTTAAGTATGAGCATATCCCAAGATTGGAAAATTCAATGGCCGACTCCCTAACCATTATAGCTTATTCTGAAGCGTATCCTTGGATCCTTGTACAAGAATGTCCTTCCATAGTCACAAATTCAGAATAAAGGGTGATTTGAGAGACAATTTACATGTATTTACCATGGCTTCTCAAGATTGGAGAAGTAAAATCCAAGAGTTTATCACTAATAGACTTTTACTTCAAGACAAAGCTTCTGCCAAAAATCTAAATACAAAGCTCATGGATTTGTGGTTATGATGGGGGTTCTATATAAAAGAAACCCTTCAGTAAGCCTTTGTTGTGTTTCCTCATATCCAACGAATCTCAAAGTGTCATATCAGAACTACATGATGAGGAAGGATCAGCAGATTGTGACTACAAAGCTTTAACCATAAGATTCTTCTTGTCGGGTTACTATTGCCCTTCTATTATGGTAGATGTTAAAGACTTAGTGAGAAGATGTGACCCTTGTCAAAGATATGGAAATGAAATCCATGTACCAAGAGTCCCCATAAAGTGTGTATCCAAAGTAGTACCATTCAACAGATGGGGGCTTGATTTAGTCGAACCCCTTCCAATAGCTTTTGGGGGTTGTCGCACTATCATTTTGCAGATAGACTACTTTTCCAAGTGGGTAAAAGTTACACCCTTGTCCGGGAAAACATCTAAAGCATTGATAAAGGTTTTTTTCTAACATATGCTCCTGGTTATCTACAAGAAGAACATGAAAGTATTTTGTGCATCAAGAGGATTCCAACAGTGTTTCTCTTCTCCTTTTCATCCTCAGGCCAATGGACAAGTTGAGGTAGAAAACCGAATGATTTTAATGGGTTTAAAAAATAACTTGGATGGAGAAGCTGGGAAATGGTCGAGTTATCTACAAGAATTATTATGGGCGTACTAAACTACTTCCCACACAGCTACTTAAGATTCTCCATTCGCTTTAGTTTATGGAATGGATGCAATTACACCTAGAGAAGCTACTCTTCATTCTCTCAGAGTTCAAAATTATTCCAAAGAGAATAATGGGGTGGCAATAAGGGGCTTAGTTGGATCTGATTGAGGAAAAAAGAGTAAAAGCTCACTTAAGAAGCGCTTATTACCAATGACTTATCAGAAGTAGGTAAGCATCCAAGATTAGAAGAATAAATTTTCAAGTAGGAGATAAAGTTTGAAGGAAAATTTATTTACATACCAAGGATAAGAAGTTCGAAAAACTAGCTTCGAACTAAGAAGGACCATACATTGTCTATAAAATGATTAAGCAAGGAATCTACAAGCTTCCAAAAAAAGAAGAAAACCTTTTGAAGTACCCTTGGAATGTTGAGCATCTAAGATTGTATTTAGAGTAAACTTATCTTGTAAATATTTATTTTCTTCTAGCTCAATGTAAATATTAGGGGCCATAATCTTTCCTACCCTGGTGGCGCGGAGAGTTTTAATGAGGTGTCTGAATCTCAATAAATCTATCATGTTTTACCTTTAAAGAAAAGTGTCTATGGCTTCGTGGGATTAAAGTTGTGTTGCCTTCGAATGGCTTGGTGAGATCAAAGTTGTGTTGCTTTCGAATGGATTACCTTCAAAGTAAACATGAAACGAAATACCTTTGAATTATAAAAAAATATGATCTAAACAACAAATTCCTTGTATACAACAATGACTTACACAAACAAAGACATAAAGTAATCTGATCCCAACTACAACAAAACGTTTTGCACACATCAAAGACTTCAATTCAAACGCACATACACATAAAAATTGTTAACCTTAGGGCTCGTTCCCTTAAGTTTTCTTATCTTCTATATTCTTTCATTTATTTTATTCTTTATTTTTTGGGTTCTCACCATCCGAATCCTCTTCAGCTTAATCATCAGAATCATACTCGTTGGTGTCATCCAAAGAAACATTCAATTTATCACTTAGTGATATACTATTAAAAGGAACTTGGTTATCTGGCACATACCTCCATAGCTCTCCAAGAGACCGTTTGGGGAATGTCTTATGAAACGACGGTACCATATCCAACGTAATGGATTCATCCCTCTTTTTCGTAGACTCCGATATTGTATCAGCATATGCATCCACATCATCAGCTATATCATGAACAGTTTCTTCTTAAAAAGATCTTCTAGTTTTTTCTTTTCTTCGGATAAATGATGAATGGTATATTTATCCTTATTTTGTTGATTCTTCAAGGAAGTGCTTTCTTTGGAAGTGGATGATTGCAAGTCAGTATAGGTAGTTTACAACTTATCATGATCAGATTTGAGTTGAACCAATTCCTTGTTAAATGACTTCATTTCCTTACCCAAATTTCCGACCTTGTCTTTCTCGGCCTCGATAGAGTTCTTCAAACTTTGATTTTCATTAGCGGTCTGAGCACAACATCTCCAGGATTTAGGATGACCTTTGGAAGAACTTTGGCCTCTTCGGAGATAATGGGTCGGGATGCATCAGCCATGTTTGAGGTCGTGTCTGATATGGAAGTAGAAATTTAAGGACTAAATGTAAATAATATAAGTTTAGTGGAACAATTTTGATTATGTAATTCTGGTGAGGACTAAGGGTAATTTATCCCTTTATGTAATTGTGTTAAGTTTAAAGTTGAGTCCTAGCACCTCTATATAAAGGCCAAGGCTGAACTAATAAAAAGGTTGAAACACTTTATGATCTAACTCAATTGTGCTCTGATTTTCTCTCTCTAAAAACACTCTCTCTCTCTCTCTAGAACTTACATATTATTTTTTCCTAAGACAACTTTCTAGATAATTAAAATCACCAAATTGGCGACTCCGCTAGGGACGATTAAGAATCAGTGACTTACCTGCTCGAATTTCAATACAATCTTCTTCTTTTTTTTCGTTTGAATTCTTATAATGAACCCCAAAAACTATTTGTCACTTCGCTCAACGATGGGAACATTATAACATGATTTGCAAAGAAATGAAAACATGCTAGATGGATCAACTCTGATCCGAACTCGGTCGGATATTGAGATGTGTATGAATCAACTTTAAGATAAAATAAATATGTTTAACGAAAAATATAAATAAAGAGGACAAGAAATTCACTTGGTAAAGTTCAAATCCGAGGTGAGACAAGAAAACGAGAAAGCTGAGATGGAAGATCGGTATGATCGATCTTGTACTGATTGGCGCGCTAAAAGTGAACATAAGAAAGCGCGTTGCGAAGATCCTAAAGAGTACTATTCTTCTCGCAAAGGGAAAAAAGACAAGCAAAAGTATATAGCCTCTAGTGATGAAGATGTTGAAAGCTATGCTTTGGGCTTCAAGACACATAGGAGTTCTTCGGAAGAGGAACAACCAAAGAATCATAAAAATGAACATAAATCTAAAAGGAAAAACGTTCCTTGTTGTATGAGAGAGTCTACGTGGTGTGAAGAGAACACCTCAAATCAATATGCTGAGACTGATCAAAATTTATGTGCAGTTATGGGGACTGATGATCAGTTTAGGCAAGGTATCGATTGGAGGAACTCTCTGTTAACAAGTGAAATTCGATCTATAACACTTCTGAAGTGTTTTGATATTGCTAAGGTGGAGAAGTTCGATGGGATACAAGATCTAGATGACCACATCAAACAATTCAAGAAATACATGATGAATTTTGAAGATGACGACCACCTATTGTGTCATGCATTTTCATAAACTTTCAAAGGAACGACATTAAAGTGGTATAATCGGATTCTGAGGGGATCCATTTCAAATTTTAGGGATTTTACACTGCTTTTCGAAGGCAGTTTGTGGGGAGTAAGGAAATGAGGGCGAATGGAGATACACGTATTCAATGCAAGCAGGGAGCTGGAGAGATATTAAAGGATTATACGAAGAGGTTCGTTTTATCTAAAGCAAGTTTGGACAATTGCGAAGAAAATGTGGAAATGACAGCTTTTCGCCAGGGTCTATGGCCAGGGGATCTGGCCAATGAAATGACGAAGAGTAGAGCTCTAACTTTTGGAGCATTGATGGCTCAAGTAGAGGATCAGATTAGGTTGAAGAGTCAACCAGGGTTCGAGGAGGACCAGTTAATACTCCGAAGAATTTGAGTCAGGTGGCCAATAACCAAGGTCAACCCTCGAATGGTACTCAGCAGTCACGTCAGAAGAATAACAACTTGCCACCTCGGACTGGTGGGTATTCAAATCATGATCCAACTTATAAATATAACAGACCAAGGCCAAATCAATGGGTTAGGCCAGAATATTATACTAATTTGACAGAGAATGTGGCTGCAATCTTTAACAAGAACAAAAGCTTCGTAAATTTTTAGGAAAGGAGCTGAATAACAAGTATTGTAGGTATCATGAGGACATTGGACATGATACTAATTCTTGCATTATGTTGAAAAAGGAAGTCCAAATATTGATTCAAAATGGGAAGCTCTTGATTTATGTTATGTCACAAGGGAGCGGTTCGAAAAATATGACATCAAATTTGAAGGTTAATCCAGCTGCGCCAGCAAAGAATTTAATGATTTTAGATTCGAAGGTTGAAGAATTTGATACCGCTTTGGATATGTGGATAAGGATCCAAACAGGTTAATCTTGATGGCAGTCAAAGAGCCCATCGAGAAGGGACGTGTGCAAGATTTGTGCAAGATTTGTGAATCATTAGCCATTTGTTGAGGTGATTTAATAACAAGAAACACCGATAGTTCGAGGAAAAAGCATGTGGCCAATTTGACAACTAAAATTGAAGAGTAAATGTCCACACATTTGTATGGAAACAATATGGGGAACAGCAGGGTCGCATGAAGATGTGGTGGTTATTGGTGCAGAAGTGGTTGACATCAAAATTTGGCATGTGCTTATAGACACTAACAGTTCTGTAAATGTCCTCTTCAAATCAACTTATGACAGAACGATAAATCCACCTCAAATTTCTCAATCATAACGTACAATCATAGGATTTACGGGCCTAACAGCTCGTGTGATTGGGGAATCCAAGGGGGAAGTAAGTTTGGGAAAATTACCATTCAAGAAGAAGGTCTAGGTTCTTTTTGTGGTGGTGGACTGCCCCTTGAGCTACAACGCTATTTTTAGAAGGTCGTGGCTTTCTAGAATGTATGGATTTGTGTCAACAGTTCACCAATGTTTCAAGTATGTGATAGGGGATCGAGTTGGGGTCGTACGAAGCAACCAGAAAGTAGCTAGAGAATGTTATGCCACTGCGCTTCGGATTCGGGGAGCCAACAACGGAGATTTGATTCATGAATAGCAGTCAGAGGGGTTGACCTTGGAATGTGAAGAATGATTTGATGATCCAAGCGAAACCCTAGGGTTTTTGACAGTAAGCGAAGAAATAGAGGAGTATACTTTTTCGGAAGGAAGAGTGCTTCGAATCGGAACCTTACTGACTCTAATTTTACGTCAACAACTGCTAGAATTTTTATCTTTCAACTTGGACGTTTTTGCTTGGAAAACGGAGGATGTAACAGGACTACCAATCGAGGTAATTTGTCATAGTTTGGCTACTGATCCGAAGGTGAAACCAGTAATTCAGAAAAGAAGGGTGTTCTCTTCGAAAAATGTTGAAACAATAGTTTCTGAGGTGGATCGGTTATCCAAGGTCAGACATATAAGGGAGTCACAATATCCTTTATGGACGAAAAATCCAGTAATAGTAAAAAAGAAGAATGGGAAGTGGAGAATCTATGTGGATTTTACAGACTTGAATCGAGCCTGTCCTTAAGATCCATTTTATGTTCCTCGAATAGATCAGTTGATTGATTCCACATCGGGAAATAAAATACTAACATTCATGGATGTTTTTTCATGATACAATCAGATTCAGGTGGATCCAAAGGACCAATAATGTACGACCTTCATAACTGATAGAGGGTTGCATTGCTATAAGGTTATGCCTTTTGGATTAAAAAATGTCGGAGCCACTTATCAAAGACTGATGAACAAATATTTTGCCACTCAGATCGGAAAAACATGGAGGTGTATATAGACGATATGGTGGTAAAACTTTTGAAGGATGATGTACATCTTGAGGATTTAGAAGAAACATTTTTGAATTTAAGGGCAATCAGGCTAAAGCTAAATCCTGAAAAGTGTACCTTCGGAGTTCGATAAGGGAAGTTTTTGGGTTATGTCATTAGTGAAAGAGGCATAAAAGCTGACCCAGAACAGTTGAAAGCCCTGATATCAATGAATTCACCTCGATCTGTTAAAGAAGTGCAAATTTTGAAAAGTAGGTTAGCAGCACTTAACCGACTTATTTCTAGATTTTCCAGAAAAATGTTTTCCTTTCTTTCAAGTTTTACAAGGACCAAACAGATTTGAATGGATATCGGAGTGTGAGGCAGCATTTACAAGCATAAATTTTTTATTATCGTCACCAGAAATTTTGTCACAACCTCGAAGTGGAGAAAATCTCTTTTTGTACATCGCGGTATCGGATTTTGCACTAAGTGCAGTGCTGATAAGTGAAGATTCAGGGATTCTGAAGCCAATGTAATATATCAGCGAAAGTCTAGTGGCAGCAGAGAAGAGGTATTTGAAATTGGAAAAATTAGCATTAGCATTCGTGATTGCTGCTAAAAAATGCGCCCTTATTTTCAAGCTCACACATTCAAAATCCGAACTTCATTCCCCTTGAAAAATGTTTTGCACTAACCTGATATTTTGGGGAGAATGACCAAGTGGTCAGTGGAGTTAGAGGATTATGATACTTTGTTCACACCTCGAACTACGATTACAACCCATGCATTGTCATATTTTTTTGTTGAATTCAATTCGAGCAGATCGGATATTGAATAAAGTAAAGATACTGCACCAATAAATTCGAGGTGGATTGTTCAAACAGATTGAGGGTTTAGTATGTTAGGATGCAGTGCTGAGGTTCAGTTAATAGCTCCAACTGGAGAAACAATGATTCAATCTATCAAAGTTTGTTTTCATGCTTTGAATAATGAAGCTGAATACGAAGCTTCTTTGGTAGGTTTATGATTAGCAAAAATATGTGGAGCAACTTCAGTGCGCTTGGAAACGGATTCTCAATTGTTAGCAAATCAGGTATCTAGATTTTCCGAGGCGAGAAAGGATTGTTTAATTTTATTTCTTTGGGAACTTCAGAATTTAATATCACTTTTCGATCATGTTGTTGTTGAATATATTAGTTAAGGAATTAATATGGCGGCTGATTCTTTAGAAAATATTTCTTACAAGGAGAAGTATCCTTGAATTTTGCTACAAGAAAACCCCTCGATCTCTACTCAATCAAATCAGTGCGAATGTATAGAGGAGCTCTTTGTCATATCTGATGGAGTCTGAGGATATTGACGAACGGATATTCTTAATTTTTTGACTGAAGGAACTTTTCCAGATGATTCGAGGTTAGCCAAAAAGTTGAGAGGTAAAGCCTTCTCATACATAGTTTTAGATGGAATTTAGTATAAGAAGGCATTAAGCAGGCCATTATTATGATGTTTAGACAATCATGAATCACAAGAGGTGTTATCAGAGTTGCTTAGACTATGACTATCAAAAATTTTCCAAGTGTTTTTAAAGTTTTGTCCCTTGTCATACTATCCGGAATGAAACAACTAAAGGCTATTTAAACTCTAGCCGGAGAACTTAAATACTCTCACAATGAAACAACTAAAGGCTATTTAAACTCTAGCCGGAGAACTTAAACGCTCTCACTATGGAACAACTAAAGGCTACTTAGACTATCACTATGCACAGAATAGAAATATTCATTGAAATAAATAACTTAAAATTGCCTTGGCCTTCCAAGGACTTTTAAATGGTCAAAGTAAAACCTGTCGCCTTCGGCCATCGTGTGGTATGGGAGGTCTTCAGGCTCAACATAAAGCCATAAGTCCCCTAGGTTCCTCTGCGGAAATTTTTCATGAAAGAGTAGAACCATGTCAGACCTCACCTTCTCAAGCAGTAGTTCTTCGCTCTTGACCATCTGGTTGGCATAAGCATT